>CAMAPE010000008.1:15942500-17142500 GCA_945859875.1 Cuscuta europaea
AAATTCAAAAACTTTTTTTTTAAAATAATTTTATTTTTTAAAAAATTAATAAAAAATAGTAAAAGTCCGTAAAAAAAATTTAAAAAAATATGGATGCCTTTCCCACCACCTGTACTACCTCCCAGCACCACCACCTCCGGCCGATGCAAAAAATGCCATTTCCCAGAAAAATGCCATTTTTTTCTGAAAATGCCAATGATGGATAGTCTACCCGGGGGTATATATCCGAAGGGTTATTGCTGGGAATAACTTAGAGAGAAGTCAAAGCACAAGTAAGAGAGAGAGTGTATTATAAATGTGGAGCGTTTTCAGCGTGGTTTCAAGCGCTCATTGGCCGAGGGGTCACCTCAACTGGTTGGCGCTGGCAGCCGCATGTGGCCGCATTTAATGCGGCTGTTGGATGGGACGTCTGTGCATGGTACGGTGATCTGTACGCATGTGAGGCGGATATCTTGTCGGGAGAGGTGCCCTCGGCTGCAGAGGACTAGCCGAGGGCTCTTAGTGCTGAGGACCCCTGAGTGCCGAGGGCTCCAGGTGCCGAGGGCTACTGTTTTCGTCGTTTTCTCCCAGTTTCTTAGTTTGCCTGGAAAACCCATTCTGTGAGAGTTTAGAGCCTTCGGCCAAGGGGGCCGAGGGCACCCCTGGTGCGTATTGCGGGCTGCTTGGTATTCTGGGTGCCGTGATTTGGGCATGGTGGGCCTCCTAGGCCTGTTGGGCCTTCATTGGTGTAGTAGGAGTCTGTGGGCCGGGTGTTCCCGGGCGATATACTCCATCAGGAGTCCCTCACTCCTTTTGCCGAAAGGTATTTGAGGGAAAAGGAGTAATTTGTGCTTGCCCTTTGATGTTGTCCTGTCGTGATCTCTGATGTTGGTGAAGAGTTGTTGCTTTTATGTCCCTGCCGAAGGCAGTCCCTCAGTTACCCACATGTCGGGACTTGAGGGCTTGCTTTGTCGTTTGTTGGAATTTCACTAATTTTGTAATTTAATGATTTTCCCGAGGGGGTCCTCCAGTCCCCCACTCCTTGAGGCACTTCTAAAGTGGTGAAAAGGAGTAGAGTAGTTGCGTTGCTGTTGTGGGCCGAAGGCTGACGCTTTTCGTTTCATTTTGGGGGGATGCCTCGTTAAAAACCTCATTAGGAAAAACCCTGGGGGGGAAAATCCTAATAAGGGAAAAAGAGTGCACCGAATTCCCCCAATGATGAATCGAAAATGTGAAACCTTGGTCAAAAATGGAGAACAACGGTAATGTCGAAGGCTCTTCCTTGTTCTGAGGGCTCATGTGTTGATTAGCTGAAGGCTTCCTGTTGATGTCCTGGGGGCGCCGAAGGGGAGCCCCTCAATCCGGGGATCGAGGGCCTGCCGGATGAGGGCAGCAGTGGAGTTGTTACCGGGGGGGTCCACTGTTTGTTGATTAGTTGGTGATGAAGATACCCGAGGGCTCCCATTACCTGTGTGCCATGGGTTATCCGTCAATGAGGCAACTCCCCGGGGGCTACCCGGTTTTGCAGTGCTGAGGGGGAATCCTCGAGGGGTGCCCTGATATGAAGCCTTGGGTTTCTGAAGGAGTGATCCCGAAGGCATCTGCTATGTGCTGTGTGGGGCACAACCCGGGGGCGTCTCTGGGTAAGTGTACCCGGAGGCTCTCCTTGACGAAGTGGAGTGAAGTAGAAAACCCGGGGGCTTCCAGAATATAGCCGTTGGAAATATAGCCGTTGGAATATGTAACGTCAGGATATAGCCGTTGGGGGGTACACGTGGCGCGTGACGATTGGCCGCCCGTGGGCGGCGTCACCGGTTGGGTGAAAACACGGTGCGTAATGATGACGGTCCGTCCGGAGGCCCGGTTTCCGGGCCCAAGCCCGGATTCCAGCGCCTATAAATACCCCAAGGCCAGGCATTCCTCCGTGTGCGAAAACCTTGTTAGCGAAGCTCTGCCAATTTTTCTAGAGAGAGAAACAGCAGCCCTCGGTTGAATCCTCTGTTCTTAAGGTCAGTTCTCCACTTGCCCTTCACCTCTTAGCTACCTGTACTGTGCCCTTAGGCTAGGAGATAGAATATTTAGAAAACACTAGCGTCTACGAGCCTTCGAACTAGAGTCAGAATGTCGTCCCAGAGTGATTCTCAAGATATCTCGGGGGCGCCCTCGATGGAGGATGAAGTCCTCTCGGACGTGGAGTCCTCAAGTGCAGAGTCTTCGGTGGGACAGGATGTCGTCGTTGCCCTGGAGTTGCAGAAAGCCCTCGTAGCTGAGGCGGAAGCCGAGGGCTTTGAGCAAGAATGTTAGGACGAAGAGTTGGCCCTCGCCTGGCAAGCAGCTGAAGAGGAGGCACAAAGAGAAAGCGCGGGGGTCACCGTTGCTGTGCTCCCCCCTCGGGGTGCCGGTGAGGCCAGCACCTCTCGGCCGCTGAATGCGGTCCCCATCCGGGTGGCCCCCGGAAAGAAGAAGGCCAAAGCCGCTGCTCCCAAGAAGAAGGGCAGCGTAGCAGACCAAGGGAAGCCCCTCGATATGCCCGAGGGGTACTCCTATCTCAACACCGCCGCATTGGAGATCAAGTCGAAGGTTGATGCGGTGGACATCTATGTCACCCAGCTGCACGTGGGCCCCTCGGCCATCGTGGTGACACCGGGTCCGGATGACGTCCTCTCCCGGGCTCCCGAGGGCTGCATTGCGGTGCACGTTCTCTCGGTATCCATGGGGCTCCGCTTCCCCTCTGCACCCCTTCCTCCGGGAGTACCTTCGGTTCGTGGGTCTGGTTCCCTGCCAGCTGACCCCGAACAGCCATTCTTACATTACTGGCTTCCTCCAGCTCTGCAAGTCTCGGGGGGTGACGCCTAGCCTGGACCTCTTCTTCCAGAGCTTCAACTTGTGCCGGGGGGGCACGCGAATGCCGAGGGATTCGCCAATTTGCAGCAGGTGTCCATGTTCAAACTCTTCACTGAGGCGCCCTCCTCGAACAAGGGGTGGAAGGACCGGTGGTGCTATGTGAAGCTAGCCGAGAGCCCCTTCCCGAGGGAGCTACGTGACCGCTTCAGGAGGCACGAGAAGAGGAGGAGCGCCGCCCTCGAGAAAGATGGCAGGATTCTGGCCATGATCCCGGAGGGCCGGGACAAGAATATCACCATCAAGGAGTGCACCAAGGAAGCAGATCTCTACACCCTCGGGTTCCGGCGGTACCGGTTCCTGGGGGAAACAGACGAGAAGTTCCCAGTGTTTGAGGGAGCCTCCGGAGGTAGTGGCTGAGGGCATTCTCACCCTCATATCTTAGCACGTTATTTACTTGCGTCGTTTATTTTTTTTTATGCCACTTATTAGTGACCCCTCGATCCTAACCCCTCATTTTTTTTTGCAGGTATCCCAGTAAACATGATGAATGTCAAAGGCCTCGCCCGACTCAAGAACAAACCGGCTAAGGATCCGAAAGGGTCGGACGTTGGCGGCCAAAAGCCCGTCGGTGCGCCTCCTAAGAAACCCGAGGGCGATGCTGCTGCGGCGAAGAGGAAGCCGACGGCAAAGGAGCCCCCCAGGCCCCCAAAAAGTCGAAGAAGGGGGACGCCGCGAAGGATGACCCCCCGGTGGTGATTGTAGATGACCCTCCGGAGATGCCGATGGCGCAGGTGCCGAGGGGTGCCTGGGAGCCATCTCTCGAGGTTCTCACGCTCTCCCTTCCGGCTGGCACGGCAGTGTTGAATGGCACGGCCGACCCGAGGGCGCTCCAAAGAGGTATAACCCTCGATATCGACAGGGCAGCTCTCGAGGCCGATGACGATCAGGCCCTCGAAGACAGGATCCTCCGGTCCTCCCTCACGGTAAGTTTATGAAAGTTTGTCTTCCTCTTTCCTGCTTTGAACTAGGAAATCACGTTCGGCCCTGACAACTCGTTTATGACATTGCAGACTTGCATTGCCCTCGGAGAGCAGTTCCGACGGCTGGAGGAATGGCGCCTCCACAAAGCTGGGCAAGACGCCAAGATGAAGGAGCTAATCCTCAGGGACTCCCAGGCCACGAAGCTGATGGCCCAGCTTTAAGAGGACCTCCAGCTTGCGAGAGCGGAGACCGGGAGGCTCAGGGAGGAGAGGGCAAAAGCTGAGGAGGCCGCTGCGGAGGCCGCAAGGAGAGCTGCCGAGGAGGCCGAGGCCAACAGGGCGAAGGATGTCGCCACAGCCCGGGAGGAGGCCATCTCCGGGTTCTTGGACGGGGGTGGAAGATCGAGGGGCACAAGGCGTGGCTGTCCTCGGTTGTGGAGGCCTCAGTCGACGAGTGGTCCGAGGGCCCGGGCGAGGAATGGATGGCCCGCAAGGGTAAGCAATATTATGATGGGGGCGAGTTTTTCACTCAAGCCCTCATCTACCGGAGGATGGCCCGCCATCTGAAGATTGAGCCGAAGGACTTTGACCCGGCGGCATACGGGCTCCCCCTGCAGCCAGACATCCGTGTTCCTCTCCCCCCCGGTGTCGAGAGGCCAGACCTGGAGGATTCTGAGCTCCGGAGGGAAGCCGAGGGCGACGATCCTGAGGCCGATGTAGCGGTCACCTCGAAGCCATCGGGGGAGGCGGCCCCCGGGAATGATGTTGTTGATATGTAATATGCACTTAGTAAACATTTATTTGTAATGGTGACAATATTGATCCTTCGGCTTCGGCCTGTTGGTAACATTTACTCGTAATTACATTTGCTCCTTTTTTGATGATTGAATGATTGCCTTCGGGCTTTGTATATATGACTTGTTTTCTCCAATTCCTTTCTTCTTGAATGTATGCCTCCGTTTTCCTTGAGTGTATGCCTTCGGTATTTTTGAATGTATGTCTAGGACTTAGAATATTTTCTGATTGTAGCTTGCCCTTGGGAGCCTTCGGTAGTTGGGCACCCTCTGCTGGATGTACAACCGAGGGTTCAGCAATAATCAGGACTTAGAAAATTTTCCTAAGTGTAACACACCATAGGGCCTTCGGGTGTTTGTAGTTCCATTTCTGTGCGGTGACTGGGTTGAGAACCCAATTCCTAGGACTTAGAAAAATTTCCAGGTCTAGTTTTGCCCTCGGATGCCCTCGGCTGGTAGCCTCCTTCCTGATGTGTGAATATTGGACCGAGGGCCCAATTGTACAGGACTTAGAAAATTTTTGCAAGTGTAGTATGTCACGTAGCCTTCGGCTACTGTGGAGCCCCAACTGAAATATTGATTAGGCCGGGGGCCAATTCTTTAGGACTTAGAAAATTTTCCTCAGTGTTGATTCCTTGTGTACTGTAGCCTTCGATTGATAGGTAGCCTTCGGCTATTAGGTCCCTTGAGATGAGGGTGAAATATGTAGGACTTAGAAAGATTTCTAAGTGCAGATCTTCCCTTCGGAGCCTTCGGGAGATGGCATCCCTTCTTGATGTATGAGTAGTTGACCGGGGGAAAAATATGTAGGACTTAGAAAATCTTCTAAATGTAGATTTTCCCTTGGGAGCCTTCGGGATATGGCATCCCTTCTTGATGTACAGCCTTCGGCTATCATATTCATTTAGCTGTAATATTGATTGAGCCGGGGGCCCAATCTTTAGGACTTAGGATTTATTCCAAGTGCTGCTTCCTTGTGCCGCCTTCGGGTGATAGGTGCCCTCTGACTCTGCATCACTATCGCGAGATGCCCGGGGGTTACTCATTTAGGACTTAGAATATTTTCTAAGCGTAAATTGATGTTGAGCTTCCGGATGTAGATTCCTCCGGGTATATGAATAGGACCCTTCGGGTGATCGTGAGGCCCTTGTGTTGTATGAGTCTTTGGCCGAGGGCCAAATATGTGGGGCTAAGCAAAATTTCACAGTGTCGTAGATGTTGAACCTTCGGTCCGTGTGGAGTCTGTCCGAGGGGCAAATATTTTGGAATAGTCCCCCTCGGTTCATTTTTGATGATTTGTAATATATGCCTTCGGTTGTCTGGTGATATATTAGCCTCCGGTTGCCGTCATTCTCCAAAAGTGTGGACTTAGGAAAAGTGTGGAACCCTGTTGTTGTGAAGAAAGCCAATGAGGAGTGTGTGCCCTCGGCACATACTTGAAAAGTTGTAGAGTTTTGACTTAGCCAGTTGTGTCCCTTGTCATGGGGTAGGGTGCCCTCGGTATTTGTTTGAATTACCGTTTAGTAGACTTTGGATAGTCCAGTCCCTTCGCATTGTTGAAGCCTTCTTGATGATATTTGTTTGAGTAGTATCCTTCGGGAAATAGGAGCCTTCAATTACCGGAGGTGTTCCCGTGGGGAGCCCTCGGCATGTTGTGATCTGTTGGAGTGTACTCTTTGATTTCTCGCTGAGTCTACTCCCCTTCACCCCCCCCCCCCCCCCCTTTTTTTTGGTTGGTTGTGAAGGGAAGGCATCAAGAAACTTGGTTTCTTTGTAAGGCTGGGCCTATTAGGAGACCATCAGAATACACCAATGGCTCTCCTCCCTCGGGTTAACCTTCCGAGTTCCGAGGGGATCGAGGGTCGTTTCCTGGGCACAAGATATGGTGGTCTGTAACCTGCCTCCCCTTGGGGGATGGCGCGGAAAGCGCCTCATTTTTGAAAGTCGTCCCCTCGGCGCTAGACATAGTCCGTGGCCTGCCACACCCTTGGGGTGGTGGCGCGGGGAGCGTTTCGGTTTGGAAGTCGAATCTTGGGCATTTCTCGTGCCTGTCATACCCTTGGGGTGATGACGCGGATAGCGTTCCGTTTTTGAAAGTCGAATCCTGGGCATTTCTCATGCCTGTCATACCCTGGGGGTAGTGACGCGGAAAGCGTTTCAAGGAAGGGTTTTCATTTGCACACTAGTTGCAAATGGCCGGGGGCACTACGTGCCGCCGGCACCGATGGTGGCGCCTTCGTTATATGCGTCCTCGTGGGGTACGGCTTTTAGAAACAACACTTGGTGTTAGTTTCGATGTGTAGCCCCCGGTACTTGGTACCGAGGGGTCTTCTATAGGAACACTTGGTGTTCTCTTTTGTTGTAGTTGATGGAGGTGTCTTCCCTCGGTACTTGGTACCGAAGGGTCTTCAAATGAAACACTTGGTGTTTTGATTGGAGTGTTCGGTGCCGGAGGGCCCTCGGAGGAAACACTTGGCGTTTCCCAACAGATGTTTGGAAGCTGATAGGAGAGCATATCCCTGGCACTGGGTGCCGAGGGGTCTTCTTTGAAACATTTGGTGTTTTTCTTCGTTTCGATGTTTGATGATGGAGGTGTACCCTCGGCACTGGTGCCAAAGGGTCTTCTGTAGGAACACTTGGTGTTCTTATTTTTCTTTTTTGATGTTGGGGGTGGGGATGTACCCTCGGCACTGGGTGCCGAAGGGAAATGAAACACATGGCGTTCCTTGTTGTTGGTGATAGGAGTTCCCTCCCCTGGTACTTGGTACCGAGGGGTCTTGTCCGAGAACACATGGTGTTCTCCTGTTGTTGTAGGTGTTGATGGTGTCCGCCCTCGGCACTTGGTGCAGGAGGGGGTTGTTCTTATAGTATGAGGGCGTGGTGTCTTGAATGTGTCTTCATTCCTCAAAGGTGGAGGCCTTGGGCCAGAGGGTAGTACATTCATTAGTTATGAGGGCTTGGCCGCTCTTATATTATTGGTAAAATTTAACTAAATGGTGTACATTGCAGTGCCTAGGGACCTCTTTCCCGTTGGGGCATTTTAGCTTGTAAGTCCCAGGTTTGATGATGGCTGTTATGATGTAGGGGCCTTCGAATTTTGGTGCCATTTTTCCTCCCTCGGTTGGTTGGCTGGCTTCCCTCCTCCGGAGGACATAGTCCCCCACTTGGAATTCTCTGGTGCGAACTTTGGCGTTGATGTAGCTTTTGACTTGCCTTCGGTAGTTTTCTGCCCGGATGAAGGCCTGCTCCCGGCGTTCTGAAATGAGGTGGAGGTCGAGGGCCATGTTGCTGTCGTTGACCTCGGGGTCATATTGTATCACCCTTCGGGTGGGAAGGGTTACTTCCGTAGGAGCTTTGGCTTCAAAACCGTAGCAGAGGGAGAAGGGTGTTTCACCTGTTGCTCGCCGAGGGGTGGTGCGGTAGGCCCACAGGATGTTGTGGAGTTCTTCCACCCAGCCACCGCCCTCGGCCTCCAGCTTCTTTTTGAGGCCCTCGAGCAAGGTCCGGTTGGCATTCTCTACTTGCCCGTTGCCTTGAGGGTAGGCAACGGAGGAGAAGGTGTGTTTGATGCCCCATGCCTCCAGAAGGGCACAGAAGGGGGCTGCCTCAAATTGTGTCCCATTGTCGGAGATGATCTGCTGGGGGACGCCAAACCTTGTGAGGATGTTCTTGAGGACGAAGTGACGGCACTTCGCCTCTGTGATGCTGGCGAGGGGTTCAGCCTCCACCCACTTCGTGAAGTAGTCGATGGCCACAATGATGTATCTGTTGTTTGAGGTACCCCTCGGCAGAGGGCCCACAAGGTCTATCCCCCATCGAGAAAAGGGGACGGATGTGTTGATGGGGGCATAGTTGACCGCTGGCCTGCCGGGGGCTTTCTCTGGCCATGGTTGGCCAGAAGTAGCCCTGGAGAATGAGCCTTCGGGACATGGAGAAGGGTCCCTGGTGAGCTGAGCAAGTGCCACTGTGCACTTCCTCCATTGCGACCTCGGCTTCATCTTGATGAATGCACCGAAGTAGCGTGCCATTGTAAGATCGTTTGTAGAGCCTTCCATCTTCGATGGTGTAGCTAGGAGCCCTCAGCTTCGCCAGTTTAGCACGGGTCTCATTCTCGGGTAGCTGCCCTGTGGAGATGAAGGCGGTGATATCTGAGATCCAATCCTCTTGGCGTTGTTGTATGTTCATAACGGGGCTTGCATGGATGCTTGAGAGGCTGAGTTCCTCAATCTTGGCAATTTTGGAGATGTGCTCGGGGGAGTCGGCCGAGAGCTTAGATAATATGTCGGCCTCGGAGTTCTGAGCCCTCGGTATTTGAGTGAAAGAGTGTGCCTCAAATACCTTAAGCAACTCCTTGGCCACTTCCTTGTATTGTTTCATTCTTCCCTCCTTGGCCTCATATTCCTCGTAGATTTGGCCAACGACCAACTTGGAGTCGCATTTGATGTGGATCTGCCGAGCCCTCATGTTGGCAGCCAGCCGAAGGCCACATAGGAGGGCATCATATTCGGCCTCGTTGTTGGAGACTTTGAAGGAGAAACGGATTGCATAGTAGGCTCTGAAGCCCTCGGGAGTAATGAGGACTACCCCTCCCCCGCATGCTTTGGTCGCGGAGGAGCCGTTAGTGTAGAGGGTCCACCAATCATCTGATGCAGCCGAGGGCTCCCCGACCGTGGCTGCCCTTGCGGTACACTCCGTCACAAAGTCCGCCAGGGCTTGGCCCTTGATGGCAGGCCTCGGACGGATGTCAATGTTGTACTGGCTCAAGAAGATAGCCCATTTCACCATGCGGGAGGAGCTGGTGGGGCTCCTTATGAGGGCGCCGAGGGGTTGATGAGTGAGGACCTGAACCGGGTGAGCCTGAAAGTAGTGGCCCAACTTCTTGACAGTCCAAACGATGGCTAACACCGTTTTTTCCACAGGGGAGTACCTGAGCTCGGCCTCCCTTATGGTCTTGCTAACGTAGAAGATGGCATGTTGGATGCCGTCTTCCTCCCGAATGAGCACAGAGCTGATGGCCGCCGGGCTGACCCCAAGGTAGAGGTAGAGGGTCTCCCCTACCTTGGGTTTGGAGAGCACAGGAGGTGAAGATAGATATCGTTTGAGCTCGTCGAAAGCCCCCTGGCATTCTGCAGTCCATAGAAAGCCAGCCGTCTTCCTCATGATTTGGAAGAAGGGTAAAGACTTCTCTGCTGATTTAGATAGAAAGCGGTTGAGGGCTGCCAGGCGGCACGTCAACCGTTGAACTTCCTTCACATTGCGTGGGGGTTCCATGTCGATGATGGCCTGGATCTTCTCGGGATTGGCCTCAATACCCCTTCGGCTCACCATGTAGCCCAAGAATTTGCCCCCTTGGACACCGAAGGTGCACTTCTTCGAGTTTAGCCGAAGGTTGAATTTCTGCATGATGGCGAAGATTTCCCGGAGGTCATTAGCATGGCTGGAAGATTGTTTGCTCTTGACGATCATGTCGTCAACATAGGCCTCCATGGTGCGCCCTAGGACGGCTTGAAAGACCCGGGCCACCATCCGGGTGTAGGTGGCCCCCGAGTTCTTTAGGCCGAAGGCCATTACTAGGTAGCAGAAGATGCCCTCGGGAGTCATGAAGGTAGTTTTTTCGGCGTCTTCCTCGTGCATGAAAATTTGGTGATACCCTCGGAAGGCATCGAGGAAGGGCATGATCTCACACCCTGCGGTCTCATCCACCAGTTGATCAATGTTTGGTAGAGGGAATGGATCCATAGGACACGCCTTGTTGAGATCGGTGTAGTCCACGCACATGCGGAAGGTAGGGGGCTTCTGTGCGAGGACTACATTTGCTAGCCATGAGGGGTATTTCACCTCCTTGATGTGCTTAATTGAGAGGAGCATGGCGACCTCCTTCTTCACAAATTCCTTCCTCTCGGCGGAGAGGGGTCTTCTTCGTTGTTGTACTGCTTTTGCCGAGGGGTCCACCGAGAGGCGGTGGGTGATGACCCTTCGGCTGATTCCCGGCATGTCCTCCGGCCCCATGCAAAGACAGTGGAGTAGGCGCGGAGGGCGTCGGTGATACCGGTCTTCAGGTCTTCAGGGAGCTGGGCTCCAATCTTCACGACTCTCTCCGGCTGGGCCGGATCGAGCGCAAAGTCTTCTACGTCCTCGGCTGGTTCAGCCCTCGGCCTTTTTTCTTCTTGGTCGATGGTTCCGGTGATGGTATCAACACGGAATTCCGTCTTGCTCACCTTCTTAGTGACCTGAAGATAGCAGGCGCGGGCGATCTTCTGATTCCCCCGGGAGTAGCCAACGCCCCCCTTGGCGGGGAACTTGAGGCAGAGGTGCCTCATGGAGATGATGGCCTCGAGGTCCTCGAGGGCTGGCCGGCCGAGGATAATGTTGTGGGCGCAGTCGATGTTGACAACGACGAACTCCACTTCGAGCTGGGCTCTATGGAGCCCGTCGCCGAAGATCACCGGGAGGGTTATTACCCCCTCGGAATCAATAGTATCGCTGGTGAAGCCGGAAAGAGGGGTCTTGATGGGCCGAAGGGACCTCCTCTCCAGATGCAGCTCTCTGAAGGTGCTGAGGTACATTACATTGACGGAGCTACCCGTGTCAATGTAAGTTCGGTGAATGATGGTGTCGTTTATTTCAGTCCGAATCACTAAGGCATCCCTGTGAGGAGATGAAGTAGGAGGGAGATCTGCGTTGGTGAAGGTGATGGGTTCCTCCCTTAGTCGCTTTACCGGGGGCATATGAGTGACTTGCCCCACATAAAGCGATTGAGCCCACTTCTTTCGCTGGCTGGTGGAATCGCCCCCCGTATTGCCACCGGTGATCATGAGGATGTGGCGCTTTTTCTCCTGGTAGTGGGGGTACTCCTCCTCCTCTTCTTCCAAGTTTCCGATCTCCCTCTTTTTGCCGAGGGGGATGTTGTTCGGGTTTACCCAAGCGTTCACCTTCGTGTGGTGCCCTCGGGGAGGTCCCTGATGAGAAGGTCCCTCCTGCCGAGGGCTCTGAACAAATTGGGACAGGTGCCCCGCTTGTATCAACCTCTCGATGGCCGTCTTTAGCTGATGGCAGTCATCGGTCCTGTGCCCCTGGTGCCGATGGAAGCGACAGTATGGGAACTGAGGGTTGATAGCATGTACCTCCAGGGGTGCGCGAGAGTCGCGCTCAACGAGGCCCCTCTCCTCGGCAAAATCAAGGATGATGCTGACGGGGTGCGTCAATGGTGTCCGAGGGCGGTCCAGAAGTATGGGCTGTGCCCAAGTCTTAGGGTTGCTCTTATAACCTCCCCCGGGCTTGGCTTGGCCTTGCCGAGGGCGATCATCAGAGGGTCCTGAAGATTTGGGGTGATTTGGAGGAGCCCCCGGCCCCCGGTTGTTCTTATTGTCAACCCTCGGGGGCTGCTGATCCGGATGCTGGTGATATTTTTCCACCTCCTCGGCCTCAGCATATCGGCCCCCCGCTGCAAAGCCCTTATGTAGTCGCGGGGGGGGGGGGGGGGGGGGGTTCAATGATGAGGCTCCTTGAAAAGTTGTCGGTGCGGAGGACGGTTTGTATGAGGGCCAGGAGGGTCCCGTCATCAGCACCGTCGACTTTGTCGGCTTCCGTCCTCCAGCGCTCCAGGAAGTCCTGAAGGGTCTCATCCCTCTTTTGGCGTATGGTTAGGAGGTGGGAGAAGTGCTTCCTCGTGCGACGCCTCCCGGCAAATTGTGTCAAGAATCGCTGGGCGAGTTCTTGCCACGAATCAATGCAGCCCTCGGGCAGCCTGTTGAAACATTCGTATGCCGGTCCCTCTAAGGTGGAGAGGAACCATCGACACAAATATTCGTCTGACGCCCCCACCATCATCATGTTGTTCTGGTATTTGCTGTAGTGTTCCTGGGGGTCCGTTTTCCCGTTGTAGGGCTGTATGAGTTGCCCTCGGTATTTTTCCGGGATCCGGGCCGCCAATACCCTTGGGGTAAATGGCGTCCGAGTCCAGAGCTGGATGACGGGTTCCCCGGAGCCCTTGGCCACCTTCTTCTGTAATTCCTCCATTTTGGCCATCATGGCCTCGTATTTGAGGTCTGAATGAGGGGTGGAGGTGGTGGCGTGAGCTTTGTTGGACTCCATTTCGTCAAGCCGGCGTTGGAGGGCCGCAATAATTTCGTCCCGGGGATCCTTCGGGAGGATCTCTGCCCCCTGAGAAAGAACCCGGGCCGATTGGGCCTGGTTGATTTGGTGGCGAGCATCATTGGCATGAAGGGGTGCCTTGCCTTTGTCCCGAGAGGGACGCTCCTCGTCTGCCCTCGAGACAGACCCTCCACTTTCCTGAGGCCTTTGGAGTGCCTTTCCTCCGAGGCGGTCTTGGACCCCTCGGCGGTCTGGCCCTCCTCCGAGACGGTTGAGGGCAGAAGTGTGGGGCCTCTCCCTGTTGTCATTGTGGCGGTCCCGGGACTGTACTTCCTTAGAGGACGTATCCTGGGCCACTACCCCTTCGTCGTTCCTCACCCGAGGGGTGGGATTTCCGAAGGGGTGTGGCGGAGGGGGGAGTATGATGTTTTCCCCAACCTGGGGGTGAGCTGGAGCCAGGGTGCCGAAGGCACCCGGGTTCTGAGTGAGCGTTTGGATGAAGGCGGAGAGCGCCGATTGCACGTCGATGATGAGAACCGGAGGGCTGACTTGGTCATCGCTCCGGTTTTTCTTCTTGGCCTCGATGCCGAGGCGGGCATCGGGGCATTTTGTTGGATCTGAAGGCGTAGGTCGACAGCCGCCTGTTCCAGCCTAGCGATGACACCGCCCTCGGGAGCCCTGTGAGAGGCTTCGGGGGCGTTGACGTCGTCGAGGACCAGGTTCTTGTCTTCTACGTTCTTTGAGTTGGCACGTGTTGTTCTCACCATTTTGGTAGAGGGCTAGTGTTTGGCGAAGGGGGAGGGTTTCTTACTCGATTGTTCGACCTCTCAACGAGAGCACCAAATGATGGATAGTCTACCCGGGGGTATATATCCGAAGGGTTATTGCTGGGAATAACTTAGAGAGAAGTCAAAGCACAAGTAAGAGAGAGAGAGTGTATTATAAATTTGGAGCGTTTTCAGCGTGGTTACAAATGGGGAAATGGGGTGCTATTTTTAGTAGCAATAAATGCCGGACAGGGACACGTGTCAAGCGCTCATTGGCCGAGGGGTCACCTCAACTGGTTGGCGCTGGCAGCCGCATGTGGCCGCATTTAATGCGGCTGTTGGATGGGACGTCTGTGCAGGGTACGGTGATCTGTACGCATGTGAGGCGGATATCTTGTCGGGAGAGGTGCCCTCGGCTGCAGAGGACTAGCCGAGGGCTCTTAGTGCCGAGGACCCCTGAGTGCCGAGGGCTCCAGATGCCGAGGGCTACTGTTTTCGCCGTTTTCTCCCAGTTTCTTAGTTTGCCTGGAAAACCCATTCTGTGAGAGTTTAGAGCCTTCGGCCAAGGGGGCCGAGGGCACCCCTGGTGCGTATTGCGGGCTGCTTGGTACTCTGGGCGCCGTGATTTGGGCCTGGTGGGCCTCCTGGGCCTGTTGGGCCTTCATTGGTGTAGTAGGAGTCTGTGGGCCGGGTGTTCCCGGGCCATATACTCCATCAGCCAAAAAAGTGGCATATTTCTCTTTTCGAATGCCAACATTTTCATTTTTCTGCCATAAATATGGCATTTGTAATGAACTTGGCATTTTGTTTCCCTGGTGATTGGAGGTGGTGGTGCTGAGGCGGCAGAGACGGCGGTGATTTTTTTTTTTTTGAGTTTTTTTTTTTTAATTTTTTAAATTTTTTGAAAAGAAAATAAATAAATTTTTAATATCGAAATGTTTTTCTTAATTTTTTAGTATTTTTTACGAATTTTTATTATTTTTTATTATTTTATTAGGAATTAAAACATTTTAATAGCTATAAGGGTATAATTGTCCAAGGTACACATAATTAATCCTATGCAAACATAGTTTATTTTTGGGTCCTATTTGTGAAAAGTGAATGACTTTTAGTCCTATTTTGATAATTAACTCTTTAAATAATTAACGTCATGATATATTTAATAAACTAATTTACATTAGAAACAATCAGACTTTGATACTAGCTAGTAGTAGTATTAACTTGCTATCGGTTAATATTACTAATAAAACGTCATAGATAAAATGTGACTTAATAGCTACTCCCCCGTCCCCATTTTGTGAGATATTTTCCTATTCACTTGGTCAACAAAAATCACTCTTAATCTCTTAATTTACATATTAAATTTTTATCAAATGTGATTCTGGTTTTTGTGACTTTGTAAAGTTTTTAATGTAGTTTCTAAATATGTAATTCTTTTTTTCTAAAAATAATTTGAGTGCGGATAGAGATCCATTTACTTTATCGTCGGTCAAACATCGTAAACCGGAAAGTGACTTACAATTCGGGACGGATGGAGTATTAGTGATTATAATCGTGTTAAAACTTACATTATAGAGACTTACATATACTTACTATAACTATAATGTAAATTGTGTACATAATAATATCACTAATAGTTACTCCCTCCGTTCCTAAATAAACTTCCAACTTTCCTTTTTCGTTCGTTCCAATTAAAACTTCCACTTTCCCTTTTTGGTAAAGAATTTGTGGTTCACAACATTTCTTACGCATTTCTCTCTCTTCTGCACAACTCTCCACCACACAATATCCACTATCTTAAACTTTGTGCCAAACCCATTTGGAAGTTAAAATGGGAACGGAGGTAGTACTGATTAGTCACCTGTTTGTCCAACACTTTTCCAGAGTAATAATAACTTGAGTTTTTCTTAAAAAATACTTAATTAGACTATAAACAAACCAATTGAACATTTATGATGTTTTTAAATGGATTATAATTTTATGATCCAAATTGTTTAAATTTGATCTGGTCTAAAAAATGTCTATTTTATATGTATTTCATAACTGTTGAACTTTTGTCTAAATGTCAATGTATTTAAGTTTGATATGACATGAAAATCAGTTGAATTAAAAACATTTAAACTTAATGTATATCTTTTTTTTATAAACTATCTTCAGAGTTTCGCAAGTCCAACTAGTTTTAAATTATGTGCTCTCACAGTACTATTCTATAGAATTACTTTTCATTCTCTCCCTCTGACTAATTCCTTAAGGCTGATATTTGGAACTTTTGAGAGAATTACTTTTCATGTAATCCCTTTAATTTTTTATTGTTGAGTGGAATTGATTCTTCATCACCCGTGCAAATTAGATATACTTCCATTAAATGGAGACTTAAATCATTTGACTAGTTATTTTGTAGTTGTCAATGGGATACAAAATTAAATATTCTCTCTATATTTACTTTTATGGGAAAGTGGTTATTATTTTATGTTTATCTATAGGGGATCGCCACCCCTATGAGACTCTATATAAGGGGCCCATGCCTAAAAATTTTAAGACCCCATTGAAGGATACAAATAGGCCCTAAAAAGGCATCCCTTTTAATTTTGACTTTTCATCCAGACAAAAGATGATAAGAAGTCACAAATGTCATGCGTATGAAAAATTAATTTAGTAGTCATACTTATCCAACCACATTAGCGCCCTTGAATTTTGAAGTTCAATTCCCCACCTATCGTCCATGAGGTCCATCCATTCAGGGCAGGCCCTCCCAAAACTAAGACCTCTACATTCAACAATCACATTCATCTACTAGTACTACCTCCGTCCCGCTATGATGATCCCATTTTACCATATTGGTCTGTCCCACTAAGATTGTCTCATATTAAATTTGGTAAAGTTTGTGTGGCTCTAAATCATTCTTACTTTATTCTTACTTTATCAATTCAATATCAACCACATAAATCACTTTTATTAATTTATGTGTCACTTCCTCTTGTCTCATTGTTAGCGGGACGGAGGGAGTATTTGTTTATGGAGGGGTTTCAAAATAATATTTATTGACAAAAAATGATTATAATCGTTGTAAAAATTTTATTATGATCATAATTGCGCAGAATTGACTACAATATTAAAGTCACATTTTGATCCATGATCTTCATTGTAGTCATGTATTAGTCATTGTTTCTATTTGATTTGTAAACATTAGATCAACTTAGATCATTTATTAGTTGAGTAAAGAAGAGCGGAAACACAAAAAACGTAAGATTTTTTAGTAAAGAATTGTGTGGGTAATGCGAGATTACCCACATAATTATTAATGACTAATAAATAAATGTGGATGATGGGGGTAGGAAAGGCGTTTCAAAACACGCCAGCACCTAACCAAATAAAATTGATACACATACCATTTCATCCCCAGTACGAATTGGTGTTATCTATCTACTGCACCAAACAAAGTCGCATAGTGCAGTTCAACAAGAACTGAGTAGTTTCTATCAACTTATTATTGATGTGGAATTTCACTTTACATTTATAGTCAATGTTTTCCTACCAAATCAGGTACTCCACCACTCATTCATTCACTTTTGCACACAAAAGTTGAGATCTTCCCACATCAAGCCTCCCCACACCTGTCTCATAGATGGGTATATCACGGTATGATTTTAAATAATCCCGCTTATAAGCGAGTAATTTTACATAATCCCGCTTGTAAGCGAGCAATTTGCATTGACCCCCAAGTCGTACTCATTTGTGTCTATTTTTATCAATGGTCAGTCCTTTCCGTACTTATTTTTGAATTGACCCCCAAGTTCTTAAATTTGAAAGGGCTAGTTTGGTGTTGCTATTATACTTTGTACAATATTGAATTGTGTATAGAATGTACCAACTGCATTTGGAAATATAGTCCGTTTGGTAAATGAGGGTAAAGAGTTATTAGTGCACGTAGATTTGTATAGTACTAAGGATTTGTAAGTCTACTTTTAATTTAAACTAATTAATAATCCTAATTTCCTTTTTCATTCGTTCAAAAATAATCTTCACTCTCTCTTTTTGAAAAAAAAAATTATGATTAACAACATTGCTTACTCATTATTACATGTTTATCTCTTTTCCTTCGTCCAAAAACTTGTACAATGTTTTTGAGAGATTTTCTGTTAAGAAGAGCTTGAAAAGTGAAATTAAACTATAGGAAGTGGAGTATCTTTTTAGGGAAACTTTTATATGTAGGAGTGGGCTTCTGATTCCAAAGTAACTTGAAAAGACCTAAAAGGAACCGAGTTTGAGAACCTCTTGAGAGACGGAGTGGTAGCACACACAGATGTCTGGTAACGATCATGCGCTAAAAGGTTTGTATAGGAGATGAGATGGACAAGTGAACATATCTGAAGAACAAAATATAAGATATTTTCTAATATTTGCACAAAAAACATATATACTTCCTCATATATGATAATTATAGGGATGTTTGTAAGTAAATTCATTGTAATTCCAGCTCAAATTAGATCAGACCAGACTAGATTAAATAAATCAATATAATTACATTTAAAATGTTGTAAAATACATGTACTACGATACATTATTTATCAGACCAAATTAAACAATATCAAAATAGAATAGAGATCAAACCAAACATAAACATATATCTTATCACAAAATTTATATTCAAGTGCAAACAAAGAGTTATACTCCATATAGGGTATGTTTGGCAAATGGCTTATCAGCCAGCTTTTAGCTTGTTTGACCCATTTCAACTGTTTGATAAGTCAAAGAAGCTAATAATAATGTTTGGTAAATGGCTTTTAAAATTAGCTTGTTGAGTTTGAAAAGCTGAAAAAATGGATTGTGGAAGAAGCTAAGGGGAGCAGCTTCTTCATTTGGCTGGTTCAATTTACACTCTATCAGCCATTTCGAAAGAGCCAATTTTACCAAACAATTATTTATAATCAGCCAACATAACCAGTCGGTCAAAACATCTAACACAACCAGCTGTTGCGAAACAGCTGACACAACCAGCTACCAGCAACAGCTAACAACCATTTACCAAACAAGGCCATAATATTACATTTAAAATGAATTAGTTTTAGGGAAAATGGAAACTAATAATCCGTCCTTTTAGCGGTCTTCTTACAATAGTCCCACTTTTTCATTATCCAGGAATAATCCAACCTTTGCACCTCATCTTCATTCAATGGTCTCTGACCGGTTGATGATCTGTTATTCCAAGTTATTTTCTTATCTTTGCAAAACATTATGTGATCATAATGTGGGATTTATGGTATAATATACTACGTATTACAAATATAAGAAAATAACTTGAAATAACAGATCATCAATCGGTCAAAGACCAACGAATGAAGATGGGCGCCAAAGTTGTATTAATCTTGAATAACTAAAATGTGAGGCTATTGTAAAAGTACCATTAAAAGGTTGATTATTAGTTTTCATTTTCCCTTAGTTTTATACCACGTACTTATTAAATTACACATTCCTATTTTTCAACATAGTATACGTAATCGCATTCGACATTTATTTTAGTGACTATTGAGCTAGCTAGACTGCTAGAGTATGAAAGTATATGATAGCATTTGGATTCGTAGATAGGAAGATATAGCATTTTTCCAACACAAGCTACATTACATTCTTATTTTACAAAACAGACATTGAGCATAATTGTTATACAAAGGGTAGTGTACATTCTAATTCATCCTACTCCCTCTTTTAATTTGGCAAATATTTGTTATTCCTTTATTATTATTCCGTGCAACGTAGTCACTTGATTAGTTTTTTTCGTATTAATGAAATTTGGGTTCTTAATTATTCACTACAAAAAAATACGGGATTAACACGGAATTTAGCACGGATTTATCAATTTTTCGTGCCAAATAGCTCGTGCCGAAGTATTTTTGACACGGATTTGGCATACCTCTGCCAAAATCCGTGTCAAATCTCTGCCAAAATCCCTGTCAATCCCATGTTTTTTTGTAGTGATTACGGAGTATATCATGATTTAAATACGTCTTTTTAAAACATAATAAGCAGTCCATGAATATATTTTTATTTTAGCCTGATAACATAAATGATAACATATTCTTATACATAAACAAACAAACATGGTTTTTTTAATTAACATTTTACCGATTGAAAAGTAATAAATGTTAAAAACCGAATATGATGTCCAAAGAGTATTCATTTTCACACTCAAACCTCAGAGTTGTTTATTTTTTCAAACAAGCCATTTCTCTAAAATCACATTTCAAGACTTTAACGGAGGTAACGGCATTTGTGTGTCGAGTCTATGTCGACACTACTTTTAAAAATGGAAGAAAAAGAACTTTAATTAAGAACGTAGTTCTTTTTAGGTAATAATAATTTGTTCTTAATCTGTTTTTAAGTCATTTTCTCTGAATAGAAATAACTATTCAGATTATTTATTAAATACAGAGGATATATATCAGTAAGTACAATTTATAATAAATACTCATTCCCAAAATGGTAAAATCAAGTTTCCACCATAGGGATGATAGAACTGATTTAATTTATAATGTTAACTTCATAACGCATGGATAGCATGCATGTTAATACATTTCATTTTCACCCATAACAGCATTGATTTATACGGATTTAAAATAGAGAGAAAAAACAAAATATGGAAGCGGAAATTTTGAAAATTAAACAAAAAAATGGAAAATTCCTAGCTTCCTTAGAGATGATGTTAGTGGAATAGATTTCTCAATCTTCGAAACCGGTTTTCTTCCAAATCGCGTTGCGGACCCTACTCAGGTCTCTTCCCTTGAGGGTGCGCCCTACGCCTTCGTGCACCGAGAAGGAGGCGATCCTGGACCTCGCCAACTGCTGCCTCACCAACTCATGCGGCGGAATCCGATCGCCGCCGTCCTCCTCCTCCACGTCATCGTCGCTGTCCCGCTGCCGGTTCTCCCTGTACTCGTCCTTGAGAATCTTCGACCAGTCCGGCACGTTCACCGGCAGAGACCCCGATGAAACGCCGCCGCCTACAAAACCCCCGCCGCCTGCGGCGGACGATCTCCTGGAGATCCGAGAGCTCGAAATTGCCTTCCGCGGTTCCGGAGAGGCGCGCCGGCCGGTGCTCCAGACGTCGGACTCGTCGAGCTCGAACATGGAGTCGGCGGAGATTGGGGCGTCGCAGTCGGCCGCCGGGAGGAAGCGGTAGTTGGACCTCGTCGTGAAATAGCTGTTCGATGCCGCCATAGCGAAATTGGTCACGAATTCATACACAGAGACTGGTGAATATATAGAGGAACGGAGATTGAGATGCTCCGTGAAATGAATTTAGGTATGATGATACAGTAAATTTGAATGATGATGGTTCTTCCTGCTATGGAGTCACACCAGCTAGAATCAATGAATTCACCTTACCCTATTTCTGACTCTCTGTATCTGTATTCTGCTATGCTGCTTAAATGGCTGCTCTGCTCTCTCTGATTGAGGTCTGCTCTGCTTTTATAGATCTTCCAATGGATAAGTTTGAAGTTTCATACTCTCTCACCTTTGCTGTAATAGAAAAATGAATTACATAAACTAAAAAGTTATACTCTCCCCTCCAAATTTGATAATCTGATTTCTTTTGGACACAAGTTTTAATAAAATGGTTGAAAAAGTAATAGTTGTGGTTGAGATTTGAGTATGATAAAGAGAAATGATATAGATCACATCTTTCTTTTCAAAAAGGGAAACATGATCATCATTTTGCGTAATTCCAAAAAGGAAATACAGGATTATCATTTTGGGACAGAGGTAGTACTCCAGATACTCCGTTATTAATTGAATTGTAATTTTTATTTAGTACTACTCCGCTGTCTCACAAAGTTTTTTCCAAAATAATGCTAACTAAAACAATATATATGAAATTAGTACCATGTTAAAACTATTTACCAAAATACTACTCCCTCCGTCCCATATTTAACTCTGGGTTTGACCGGGCATGAGTTTTAAGATAATGGGATTTGTGTGGTGGAGAGTTATGCAGAGGAGAGAGAAACGTGTAAGAATGGTTGTGAATCACATATTCTTTACCAAAAAGGGAAAAAGGAGATAAATTTGGGACAGACCGAAAAAGAAGGAACGAAGATAATTCCGGGACGGAGGGAGTAATGAAATAAATCCTAGTTAACCAAAGTCGTCAAATCACTTGACGATAAATTGGCAAGTCATCCTCTTCCTAACAAACTAAAAACCTTAATTTTTTTGATTTTATATATTGAATATTGATGTCATATGAAAGGTAATAAAAAGTTATGAATTTTGATATATTTTTTATGAAAAAAAAATTATAAATAAAAAACTTACTACTATTTTTGAAAAAGAAGGATTTTTTATGTGTGGGTGCATGGACTATTTCTATTGGTGAGCTCCTTTTTAGTAAAAAAAAGGATGACACCTCATCCCCGAAGGCCCCCCAAACCTGATCGGACGGTATGTTGAGAGGATGTAAATTGGACTATAATCCTAATCTGACAGATAGAGAGTGGGCTCTGTCCCCGATACTTGCAGAGACCCTATGCATTTTTAGCATAATAACTCCTCATCGCAGATGCCGGAATTCGATCCCGAAACCTACCTTTGTGGCACTCCCTTGCTACGAGTTAAGCTACGCCCACCGGTAGCTCCTTTTTAGTTTGTTGGGTGTTTGGGTGCGTGAGGTACGAATTTAAGAGTAAGTCGTCAACTCATTAACTGGGATTTATTTGAGCAGTATTTTGGTAAATAGTTTTAACTCAACTCTAATTTTGTATATATTTGTTTATTTAACATTATTTTGAAAAAAAACTCGTTCTATTTTTCTATTTAGGTAATTTCAAAATAAATGTCATATATTTTTATTTTTCAATACAACATATGATGTATAACATTTATTTTACTTTACTCAAATTTCTATCACAAACTTTTTATTTACTTGATTAGTAATTGTGACAAATCAAAGTAGGCACATAAATCAGAAAGGATAGTGTATACCTAATATACGAATTTGGATCCTCTCCATTAACCGGATAGTTCCATTATGAGAGAGATAGAGAGGAGAAAATTAAGAGTGGGGTATGTTGGTGAATAGGATAGAGAAAAAAGGTAGAGATGAATAAGAAGTGAAAAGGAAATTGAGGGAAAATGGAGAAAGAAATGGAGAGGAGCTGCACCCATAATATACAATCCGTGATTGTGTAAGTATTGTTGTATACTCCGTGCTCCCTCCACCCCATTTTACTTACCTAATCTTGACTTTTCAAGTCAATGAAGTCTAACTTTGACCGATTATATGTTTATATAGAGAAAATATTAATAATATGAAAATGATATGAAAATGTATTTTGTTAAAAATACTATCATAAAAGTATAAAATTATTAATTTTTGCATAAATTTATTAGTTTAAATAATTAGTCAAAGTTTATCATCTTTGACTGGAAAAATCAAAGATGGTTAAGTAAATTGGAACGAAGAGAGTATGAAAGTGCTAGGACATATTCACTTTGAATTTATTTTCATCAATTTCACCTTATCAACTTGACAATTTTTTTTATGATAAGTACTTTCGATTTCATATTTTAGTTGTGTAATAATTTAAATAAAAAATCGAAGTTATTTTTCTAATTAAATTTATTAAAATGAGTAGAGATGACTATTTTAATTATTTTCATACGGAGTACAAATTTTTACAATTTTATTAGTAAAAATATATTTTAAACACAATTTATCATAATTTAGCGAATTCAGCTTCACTCATAGTTCCAACATTTTCAGTGAATCTAGCTAATTTATTGATTATCACGTTATCAAATGGTTCTAATTATATAAATTCGAGTCAAATTATCATCTGTGTGTTTATATTTGTGTAGAACTAGTAAATTAGGAGAGAAAAGAGCCAAAATGATCAATTCTCTGCATTTCTTATCTCTGATGTCTGCAACATCGACCTGGCGAAATCACTATTCTATCCCTCGAAATATTCGAATGAATAAAAGTTCCAGCTCTTATTCATCTACTCGAGGGTCCCTTCTCGTTTAAAATGTTTTGCTTATCTGGCACGTCAATTTTTTTGTATTTAAATAAATTAATTAATTGATAGATAATTAATTCGACGTGTCCTTGAAACCTACGAGTAAATTGTACTCCGTATTCCGCATCGTGCATCTCTTTCCGTCCCCATTCTATCCCGAAATCCATATTCCCAATAAAAAGGTCACTTAATTAACAACAAAACAAAACTAAGCTTTCGTTGAAAATTGATACTGCGTGTGATTTTCCAATATAAAACCCTGTAGTTTCAGCGATTTCTATTGTATGGAGTATTTTATATATAAGTAATATCACAGTTTAAATAACAATATAAAAGAATTTTGTTAATAGTCTATTGTCCCAATATCTTGTCTTATTTAAGTTATCTTTAGCATTTCGTCTTTCTCGTAAAAAGTATTCAAAGTTAAGTATGTGAGCAGTGCAAATGTTGAAGTGTTAAATAACACTCGAAGTACCATATAAGTACTACTTAGGAGTTTAAAATGTTTTTACTTGAATTAGTTTCAGTCATATAAGATATCAAAATCAGATGAGACTTATAGAAATAAACCATTTGACTTGTCCTTTTTCACTATCCACTGTTGACCCATTTTTCACATCATTGATCCCATATTTTGATCTCTTTCTCACAACGGTATGGAATTTAGGCAAGGGTAGTTTACACCCAAACTAACTATTCTTTACATTTTTAGTAGCCTCAAGGCTCACACGTACTTAGCTTACCAATTACATTTCACTTGTAAGATGAAATAAGATTAAAAATAAACTAAAGAGCATTTATGCGCCTTGAAGATTAATGTAGACTAAATTGTAAGAGGAGATTACCAAGCATATGTTTGTAATATTATTCTACACGCCTAGCCCCCCACCCCACCACTATATAATAAAGGGGAAAATTATTTTTTTGTGGGACAGAAACTGATTTTAAAATTAAATAGAATTGGAATAATGAGGCAATATGATGTAACAAACTCTAAATCATTGACATTAGGGGCGATGCTAAAGGTGTATTGGAATGGATTGGTACAAAAATCCATGTTGATCGAATAAACTTTAAAAATAATTTTTATACAACGATGATCAAAAGATATATTGAAATTTAGGGTGGACAATGCTTAACATGTCACCCTATCTCTTCCCCGTGATTATCACCCTCCCTACACTACAATAAAACATCTTTTTTTTCACGGATTTTTGTCACGGAGTAGTGTAAATTATCAATTGGAGTCCCTCGGAATGAATGTTTAAGAAATGTGAGTCTATGTCGAGTTAAATGTATCATGCTGTTGAACAATTAAAGAAGTATTGTTTTGGCGTTTAATAAAAAAGTACGCCCTTCGATCTTTAATTAACTTTACATTTTCTTTTTTGGGTCGTCCAATATTAAACTTTACACTTCCTTATTTGGTTTATTTGACAAGCAAATCTACACCAAACAGTGCCAAACAGTGTAATTTAAAGTAAAGTTAAATTTATTTCCTTAATATGTGTGAAGTCAAAGTGTAAACTTCATTAAGGATCGGAGGAAGTATATATATTGACACATCTGGAGACACAAAATTTGTTTTGAAATTAGAAATACTACACAATCCCTTAAAACAACTAAATATTCAACCGTGTTTAATTAGAATGTAATAATGTTAACAATTTGAAATTATTAGTGTAAGATTTGTACGTTGTAGTTGTTTTTTCGTACCCTTCGATCTTTAGTACTCGGTATATAGCTTTGGGTTTTCTATTTATATATAACCGAATGGCCCAATAAACAGGCTAACATTGATTAAATTTATGTTTAATTATCTATATCTAACGGACTAGACTTTCAAACATGGGGACCAAGTCCAGCTAGTTAGTAGTTTGTCAATATAGGAGAAATGGAGCTTTAAAATGTCACTTTATCACATTCAGTAATCACTCCAAATCTTATCCATTACGAATATATAAATAAATAAAGTATAAAATATACGAAGTATATTTTTATAAAATATTTCTTCCAAACTACCCACTAGTAATGTCTTGGGTTGTTGGGGGTTGTGTATGTCTCGGCCTTTCAAAATATAACCGAAGGCTCCATATAAATATTTAAAATAAAGTACACTCGCATCATACATTAATGGGATAGTCCCGAAATAAGATTAAAACAATTTGAGAATTCTAAAATAGAACTGACACGTTTTTTATTCCCAAAATACGACTAATTACCGACAAGTTTAAAAAATACTGTCATGTTAGAAGTCTGGTATTGCCAAAACATGACACTAATTATTCCTATTTTGTGAATAAAAACATGGCAGTCCTATTTTGGAATTTTCAAACTTTTTTAGTGTAATATTCTCCACATTCATTATGAAATGGAAAAGTTCCCGAAATAAAACTAAAACAGTTTCAAAATTCCAAAATAGGAATGTCATGTTTTTTATTCCTAAAATTGAACTAATTACAACCATGTTTCGAAAATACTGACATGTTTGAAGTCTGGTACTGTCAAACAGGGCCGGCCCGAACATATTGAGGGCCCTGTTCAAAATGTAATTGGAGGCCCTAAATCATAAAATATATGAAGTCAAATTAAAGCAAGCATTAAGAAAAGTGTAAGAATATTTTGCATAAACCTAGCTATAATATTTTATTTTCTTAACAAATAAAACATCATAAATCCCAAAAAATTATTAGCCGTGCTTATAAAAAAGAGTCGGGCTACTTGAGAAGATTAAAGACATGAAAACAGAGTATATTGTACATATGCCCATGAAGAACATGCAAGTACCTTACAAAGATAGATAAAATATTGAGGTGTGGAAGTAGTGTTGTACGGTGCAGAGCTCAAATGTGAAAGGCCGAACTTATCCTTTTGCTCCACTTCGGATTAAGATTTTAGCACGAATCTTAGGAAATTATTTGACAGAAAGTGTTTGGAGAAAAAGATTCAATAGAATGGATTTGACAAAGAAATTAATAGAGCTCAAATTAGTCGAGTCACTTGGTCGTCAATCAAAATTTTGTAAATCTTTAAGTTGTATGTTTTACGAGGAGTCACGATTGACCATGATGATTTTTTCTTCCGAAGAGTCGCTTCGTTCATTCTTCCATGAGCATAATATTGGAGGTTTCTAAATATTAAATATACCAATCAATTTCTTGTTCCAACTAATGGTACTAACGTATGAATTAAAATTGGGGGCCCTCCTTTAGTGGAGGCCCTGTTCCACTGCACCACTTGCACTGCCTTAGGGCCGGGCCTGCTGTCAAAACATGACAGTAATTAGTCATATTTTGGGAATTAAAATATGTCAGTCCTATTTTGAAATTTTCAAACTATTTTAGTTCTATTTCGGGTAATATCTCTTATGAAATCTATATTGATCAATGTCATGGGATCATTAAATCTTCAAAAGCATCATAACTTTTCAATATTAAATGAACACGTACCACTTAAATGTAAGATAAGATGCAAGGAAAAAATGTACACATACTATCAGTGGTGTATCCAGGAATTTTCGTTAGAGGAAGCAAATTTACATTAGATATCTCACACATGTCATAAATAATGACCATAGTAATAAAAAAATAGTGTAAATCAATTAAAATAACAAAATATTCATGGAACAAAAATATTTCGATATCATACTTAAACATTTCATGGCAGATAAATTTTTAATTAGCTAAAAATAATTTTTATCGCGTAGTTTGTAACTTATTCAAAATTATGTAAGCCATAAGAATCGAACAAGAAATTAATCAAGTATTTATTTAAATTGTTAAATTTCACAAATTATATGCACAAAATTAAATTGTAATTATATTGAAGTAGTTCAAACGAGCCAAATTTTAAATACAATTGTCTAAACTCTGAAGTAACTTTAAAATAGTTTAGAGCTTAAAATTGAATAAGTAAAACAAAATGAAAAACGCTTTTAACCAACCTCAAACAAAATAAAAAGGCTTTTAACCAAACTGAAACAAAATGAAAAGGATTTTAAGCAAAATTGAAAAAGTAAAACAAAATGATAAAGGCTTTTAACCAACCTGAAACAAAACAAAAGGGGTTTTAAACAAAATAAAAAAGGCCAATTAAGGGGGTGTTTGGATCTGATTCTCAAAACTGATTCTGCTCCTTCAGAGAGCAGAAGCAGAAGCTGGAGTGTTTGGGTGAAATTCCAGAAGCACTTCTGGTGCTCTAATTTACTCTCAGAATCAGTTTTTTTAGAAGCTGGGGGGTACCAGCTTCTGAAAACTGATTCTGATTCTGCTTCTGCTTTAAAAAAGAAGCAGAATTAGAATCAGTTCCAAACACCCCCTAAGTTGTGAATAGAAAATCTAACCAACGGAAAGTTTGAAACATACATTCAAAGACAACTCCACTCTGCTGCAAGTATCAATTGTTTCTAAATTCGTTAATAATGTATAAGTTACTTCTTTTTAATTCCTATCTACGTATATAGGAGTAATTATATATATATATGTCACGCCCCGGACCTAGCCGGACACGTCAACAACCCGCCGTACAGTACGAATAGCCAACCGCAGTCCAACTCATCCATACTATACAAGGCGTCATGAATATCATTCACACATAGTACATCCACAAACAAACATAATGTAAATCATTCATTTAAAACAACGGAAACAACATTACAAATGTTCAAGCCACACTTGGCAAACATGGGTATACAAACCCCCGAAATGTATATTCAGAAAATAATATCAATGAGCATTATTCATATTGTTTTCAAAACAAGAACGGAAGAAGCACGAACCAAGTCTTCTTCTCAGAAACTTCCCGAAACAGCGGCTGGTAGTAGCAACCTTCAAGTTCTACCTGAAACTGTGAGGTGGCCTCCCCCGTGAAGGGGAGGTCAGTACTTGGAAGCATTTGACAAGTACAATGACAACTATACTAAGTATAATCGAAGTTTAAATCCCTGAGGCCCTCAATCTAGAGCATTATTACATTATAGTTAATCCGTTCATTTAGTATCAATTCATCATTATTTACTACGATCTAGAGCCCAGCTCATAATCACCGTTATCTACTACGGTCTAGAGCCCCGCTCATAATCACCTTCATCTACCACGGTCTAGAGCCCAGCTCATAATCACCGTCATCTACTACGGTCTAGGGCCCAGCCCATAATCACCGTTATCTACATCGGTCTCGAGCCCGGCTCAAACTCACCGATTCTTTATAATTCAAATTCTTAGGATCTAATTCATCCATTTCTCAACTAACATTTCCAACTAATATTTCAATGCTAGTTATTTACTTATTTCAATAAAATTCTTCCTTCATGCATGATTGGCCTTAATATCAAGTATCACTTTTATACCTTCATGGCTTCTCCTCATGGTATCAAAGTATACTATCTCAAATGAAATTCATGGTTGGTACAACCATCATACACTCATATTCATAACATCTAAACATACACAATTTATTCATAAATTTTGTATATCATGCATACTATACTTATAATCAATAGTAGTTTTATTTAGGCATTATTAACCATTAACAACACATGCACATCACATTTGTATTCACTTAGGGAATCCCATGAAATTAACCCAAAGATTATAAGCAACATAGTCGGTCATCCTCACCTTAATTAAGCTTAAGCGCGTTCTACGCTTCTCGATTGAACTTTGACTAATTTCGGCGAACTTTGACCAACTCCGGCGAACTTTGACCAACTCCGGCGAACTTTGACCAACTCCGGCGAACTTTGACCAACTCCGGCGAACTTTGACCAACTCCGACGAAACTCCGGTGAAGCTCAAAAATACTTTAAATCAAGTTCCTAACAAGGTTTTATCATCACAAAACCCATATCAACACAAATAACCTATAAAAGGTTATTTTCCGGTAAACCGGTCGATTTGGCTTCTAAGTCCGTTCTTGGACATAGAACCACTTTCCAACCCATAAATCCATACTTAGAGCATGGAGAACCACCCCAAGGGTTCTTCATATAATAAATATTCATCATGGTAGAAGAAGAATAAAGGAAAAGCTATGGCAAGGTGATTACCTCAATTTCCACACTTTCCTACACCTTTTTCCTTCTCCAAACACTCCTCCTTGGATCCTCCACCTTGAGCTCGAATTTGGGTGTGAAAATGGTGAATTTCAGAGCTCCTCCTTGCTATCCAAATGAGTGAGGTGGTGAGGTGAGAGGGGTGGTTTTTGTCTCATTTAGACAAATGAGTGAAAGGATGGGGTATACTAAGTGTCAACGGTGTCTCCCCCATCCTATCAATTGTTATTCAGCCAACTTAGCACTCATCCAGCCCCAAGGGTTGACAAATTCGTGGGGTGGCCCCCACCTATGTGGGAGGTCATCCTAATTTGTCCCAAAGTGTACAATTTGGCCCGAAAGTTGTATTTTCCGGACTGTTTTAGATATATTTTATTTTATCGGGTTAAATAAATTTATTACGTGTTCTTAATCATCATACCATTTAGAATGAATATGCATTCCCCAACTTTAATTTATAAGTCTCCAAAATCCATTTTCGGGCTTTTATCTGATAAATTTATCGATACCGGTATTTGGGCCTCCATTGACCAATCGGTCAACTCTGGGCCTTTCCATGGCCCAAATGAAGTATCCACCATCTATAAATATTTTTTAGACCCAGATGAATATAATATGTGGTCCCGATAATATCGGGCGGTCCCCACTCCCGATGTGGGCCCCACGTGCATTTTAGTATTCACGCGAAAAAATTAATACAAATTCACAACCTCGTAAATTCACAAAAATTTCATAGGGTTCAATAAATTATTCGCTTAAAGATAAATACATTTGGGGACGGTGTTACAATATATATAGGGGTTGAGTGGGGGCAGCTGCCCCCTGCCCCCACCTTGGATCCGCCCCTGCATACTATTGCTCTTTGTCATTGAAATGGTTCGTTTAAACTCAAAGATACTATTCTCCTTTAATCAAGGTAAGGTTCTAAGAAAAGGTTTCACTACAAAGGTGTATAAGACCTTATGTAGTAGAAGGTTTTAGGAATCAAAAAGGCTAAATGTGGAGCTTTTGGACTTCTATTTACTTACATTGAAGTAGTAAAATGGGGCTTAAAAGTGAAAAGGATAGAGAGTCTAAAATAGAGGAGGTTTAGACAACCCGAAACTAAAAGAAAACAAGGAAGAAAGGAGCCCGTGTGAGGCTGTTGTTATACTGGTGACATCATGATGATGTCATTCCTCCTTAAAAAGTCCATCTTTTTTAAAAAAGACTAATTTTTTTATTTGTGATCCAAGCTTTTTGAAAAATATATTAGAATTCATAATTTTTACGATCTTTCTTATTACATCAATATTGTATATATAAAGTTTTTAAAAAATTTTGAAGTTTCAACTGGTAAGAGTTGTTTAGCCTCAAACAATATGAAACATTCACGATGTCTCGATAAATAACTGAATATTATATGAACTCATTTTACTTTTTTATTAAAACCAAAAAAGAAAAAACATATTTTTATTTTTTAACATCGAAATGTGTATTTTTATAGTTTCATAACTCTTCAGAAATAAATCAAAGATATATATTACTTATAATAATTTAAATAATGTGTTATTACGCAGATATGAAAATGTAAAATGTATTTTTATTTACGGTGATGGATTGTGAGAACAAATGTTATTGACAGAATCTATATACGGTTTTATAGTGAGAGAGTTCATATTTAAGTTTTTAGACTCTTAACCACTACAAATGGTCTAAAGCTTGAGCCTTTGACCTCTTGATCACTTAGCACCACCTTAACTATTGCGACAAGGCTCTAGCTCTTCCAATCTTCCATATTCTCATCTATTTTTTTATGTCACATCAAAGATTATGTATATTTTATTATCGACTTTTCCAACTTTCATTTTATACTAATAAAAATTTCATCACTTTCACATTAAATTACAGGTATTTTATTTTGTTCATATCCTTCTTCTCTCCACAAAGATTATGTATATTTTATTATCGACTTTTCCAACTTTCATTTTATACTAATAAAAATTTCATCACTTTCACATTAAATTACAGGTATTTTATTTTGTTCATATCCTTCTTCTCTCCACAAATCTAACTATATGCAATTTTTATTTATATTTTTCTCAAGGGATTTAAAGTGAATAAAGTTAGACGGAAGTAGTATTATATACATCAATGGTATGAACAAGTATGAACGTGTGATCATATTTGATCCGGTATGACATATTTTATTCAAATTTATTCCCTCCATCCCAAAATTATTGTCCCGCTTTCCTTTTCGGTCCGTCCCGGAATAGTTGTTCCGTTTCTAAAATTTCCTTATTTGGTAAACAAATCTATACAAACAGTGTCAAACAATGCAAAACAGTGTTGCTACAGTGCCAAACAGTGTCACTACAGTGTCATTTTCTTAATCTGTGTAAAAAACCAAACGAGACAATAATTTTGGGACTGAGGGAGTAATTTATTTTAATTTTTTATTAGGTGTGATCGAATATACTATAGGTTTATCCATATATCTTCCTAAATTTAGATAGAATTACCATTATCCTATCGTATCTATATACTCTCTTCGTCCCGCAATTAAGTTACCACTTTTCTTTTTGTGCAATCCCTAAATTAAGTTCACATTTCTTTACTTTCTTTACTTGACAAATTATCCAGTGCAAAACAGTGTCCAAACAATGCAAAACAATGTCAAACACTGTAAAATTTATTCCAATGAAATTTATTTTCTTAAAATATATGAAATTTATAACTTAATTGGAACCAATGGAGCGAATACAACACGCGTCAATCGGATTAAAAAAACCATGGACGTGTCGTTTTATGAAACGCGGTAAAATGAATTGGAAATCGACAAAACACGATACGCATGTAATTCCAAAGCAGGGGCATTTCGGTAATGTTGAATATCTCAGGTTTTGGCCTATGCGAGAGTAGACGTGGCTGTCAAAGTTGTCGTTATGCGGGGAGAGATGGATTCACCTGCGGTGGTGATCAGGATTGCCGCGAATGTTCCTCGGATCGTCTCCACGTGGCCTTTTCTCATCATAAGAAACGCCGATGAGGCACGTGAAACGGGGCCCAACCTAGGCTCGTTGTCACCGGCTCGGGAGTTTGTTCCAGCTGGCTCGTCATTAGTTTTCGTACTTTGAAGGATAGCGGGCAGGCAGGCACTGTGACCCACTGACCCATATCCATTGTTTTAGTACAGTCGTCGTTTACTAACTCCGTCAGTGTACGCGCTACCCAACAAATCGCACCCATCATACCTCTGCAGAAATTCTCAGAGCTAAGGTTTAAACCGAATGAAGTGGTTATTGTGTTAAACATGTGGGAAAATAGACAAAAACCTTCCTATGTCCTGCAAATATTGGTATGTTTTACAATAGGTGACGATAATTCATACCGATTATCATTGATTTGATTGGTCCAAATTATTATATCATTTTTTAATTTAGATTTAAATAATTTTACATTCTAATTGATCCATATAGACGAATGTATGATATAATAGCTTATGAGTATCATAGAATCTACCTTTAAAATATACAAGTATGCATTAAAGAATCTGGCAGTTTAAAATATACAAGTATGCATTAAAGAATCTGGCAGGATATCTTATAAGGAGTATCAATGACTATAGTATTGTTTAAAGGAAAATAATTATGAAGTGTTGTTATGTTTACGTTCTCTCTTACAAAGCGGTTATCTTAGGAGTTTTATGAAAAATGTTTAGTACTCCCTTCATCCCTAAATTATCTTTAAAAGTTCTTTTGGTATGGGGATTAAGATAGTAAGTATTATACTCTCTCCGTCCCGAAAAGGTTGGTCAAATTTTCTTTTTTGGATGTCACAAAAAGATTTGACATTTCATTTAAAGTAAGGAATATGTGGGTAAACTTAATTATCTCTTTTCTGCACAAATTTCAATCACACAGTTTTTACTTTATTAATCCACATGAAAGTAACTTTGACCAACCTTTTCGGGACGGAGGGAGTATGAAAGAAAGTTATGTAAAAGAAAGATGAATGTGTAAAGATGTGTAAGAAATCATGTGAACAAAAAAATAGTCTAAAAAAATTGAAAGTTTATTTTGGGATGGACATAAATGAAATTTCAGAGGGAGAATTAAAATTAGTGGTGGTTGAACAGAGTAATTTTGAACCAAAAAGGCTGGATGAGGTTTTGGTAAAAATTGGTTTTGTGTAATAAATATAGAAAATCATTTAAAAAAAAGGATGACATCCCATCCATGAGGACCCCCAACCCTGATTGGACGGTACGTTGAGAGGATATAAGTTGGAATATAATTTCAATCTGACAGATAGAGAGTGAGACTCTGTCCCCGGTACTTGCAGAGGTCTATGCAATTTTTAGCATAACAACCTCTCATCACAGTTGCCGGGATTCAAACCCGAGATCTAACTCATGTGACACTCTCTCGCTATCAGTTGAGCTATGTCCACAGATTAGAAAACCATTTTAAAGCACACCACGGTACCCATTGCTTTCGGCAGTTACCTTTGCACTTCTCTATACAAATCGAAAAGATGTTTACAAGTACGAAGTACGAGTACAACTTTTAATTTTTAAAAAGCTGATAAAATTTATTCCCTCTCGTACATTTTACCAATTCTACTTTACTTTTTGTATTGTTTCAAAACGATGGTAATACTCCCTCCGTCCCTAAATTATCTTCAAACTTTCCTTTTTCGTCCGTCCCAAAATTATCTCCTCTTCCCCCTTTTAGCAAAAAATTTGTGGTTCACAACCATTCTTACACATTCTTACACATTTCTCTCTCCTCTGCACAACTCTCCACCACACAAATCCCACTATCTTAATAAATGTGCCCAGCCGAAAAGGGAGAAAGATTAGGGACGGAGGGAGTATTATCTTCCATTCAATAAAAGTTACAACAGTTTTATTTTCATGTTTGTCAACGCGCAACTTTGACTGTAATTATATTTATTTACATATTAGTAAACATTAAAAAAGTCAATATATTGGAAATTTACAGTAATACAAATTTATTAATATTTTATACATGACATTTTTATTATATATATTATTAGAAAATCGTAGTCAAAGTAAGATGTGTGAATAGTGCAAAAATTCCAATGTTGCAACTTTTATGGAACGGAGGAAGTATTTTCTTTTTTTAAAAGAAGCTAGTAGCGCATCCATGCGATGCACGCGGTGTGAGTATTTTAAAAAAGTAATTCAAGTGTATGTATAACAATGTTACAATGTCTTGAGTTTGTTTGATGAGTATTGTTACCGTCAGACATTAAAGTGTTACTGAAAACAATGTTAAATATCATAAACTGTGATGGAAAAAAATGAAAGTATAATCCGAAAGTATATTGTAATATGTAATGTGGTTTTAATACAATATGAAATATTACAAATTATGGAATACTTCTTTATAAACAACATTCGTGGTTTCATCTGTTGGACAATCATCTTCGTTTTGGATGAGGATTTTGAGACCTGCACGATTGGTAACTCTTGACACAGCAACATACAATTGTCCATGACTGAAAACTGGTTTTTTCAATAACAGACCGACGTGAGTGGGAGACTGACCTTGACTCTTATTGATGGTCATTGCATAAGAAATCATAATAGGGAATTGCCTCCTTTGAAATCTAAATGGCAGCATGACATCTGATGGTGTCAATGATAATCGCGGAATTAAGACTTTTTGACCTGCAATCATACCATTGAGAACTCTTCCCTCTAAGATGTGATCACACATCTTTGTTATCATGACTTTGATGAGTCTTGTCCCGTTACACAGACCCATTGAGTGATCAATATTACGCAAAAGCATGACTGGGGTACCGACTTTCAAAGTTAACTTATGATTTGGCACACCCGAGACTTTAATACTATTCAAGAATTCTGTAGTATGCAACTCTGCTATGAGATCGTGTGTTGAATCGGATTTGCAAACACTGTCTGAACTAAGATATGTTCTCGCAACTTCCTTCGAATTCAAGCTTGTCATGTATTCGTTGATAGAATCAACGACATCAAGGGTCGGAGCAAGAATCGCTCTCTCTCAAGTAACTCAAATTTGTACTTGACTTTAGATAATCGGAATAAATGACCTCAACTATTTTAGCAATCGGATCTCCAGTGTACTTGATAAGGATGTCATCGGGTATTTTAATAGAGGCAAAACCATCATTTAAATCCCCGGATATACCATCACCTATGCTTGTAATCCAATCAGCAAAAGCCTTCAAATCATAAGATTCTGTAGGACAATTGACATTTTGGAGCCTGATGTTCTTTTTTAATCTAAGAACAGTGCATTCCACCGGAGATAAGATGAATTAATTGTTGCATTAACAACATCTTGTCTACTTCCTTGTGTGATTACCGGTAGCACTTGGCCACTTGTCAAAAGTCTCCTCCCAACACAATTGTCTTACCACCAAATGGTAAGTTTAGACTATTTTGATGGGTGAATCTGAGCACATCACACATACTTCTATCTAATGCCTCAAAACAAAATTTGTGGAGCATTGGAGCTTCATCCCAAATGATCAATTTACACTTACTAATTAGTATTGCTAAAGGACTACTCTGCTTTATATTGCAAGTTGAATCTTCATTCAAACTAATCGGAATTGCAAAACGCGAGTGTGTGGTTCTCCCTCCAGGTAGTAGTAGAGAAGCTATGCCACTTGATGCCACATTTAACACTATGTCTCCTTTGGACCTCAATGCAACAGATAGAGTTCTCCATACAAACGTCTTCCCAGTTCCACCATATCCATAAACAAAATACATCCCTCCACATTCCGTTTCAACAGAATACATGATCTTTTCATAAACAACATGTTGCTCAGTTGTTAAACCGTGGAACAATGTATCGTGTTCTTGATGCATCGCCTGACGATCATATTGGAGCTCCTCTTCAACCAATCTATTATTGGAAAGTAAAGTTGAGTCTGATTTCGGATATGGCATTGGAGGAAAATCACGTAAACTCCTCCCTCGTCGTCGCAGTAACATCTCCACCTCTGTTAATGCTGCCATTTGTAATTGGTCATTGTCCATTACAAATCCTGCATGATATGAAACACATGAATGTGATTTCAACCACTAATCAAATCAAAGCGTAGAACAGAGCATTATAAATCCAATGGGTTAATGTGTTAATTATTGACATTAAAATAACAATACTGATATACATGGATGTTGATACTTCTTACGTAATTTGTATTGAATATCTTCTGCCATGTATTTCCAACACTTCTCCCAAACAAATTCCGGTCAACTCATGGATTCCGACCACAACAATACAACGAAGAGTATCCTTAAGGCAAACGGCGTCGCAAAATTACTTGCCTCAGTAAAACTGTCAACGAATTCTTTATCGTCATATAGAAGCCCTAAAGCATAGCAAGTTTCACGGTATGAATTATATAACACATCGCCTATAGTCCTCAAATCTTCATGACATGTTACTCCCTGAATGTGGTTCAATAAACACCTCATATAATATGACTCCCCACATCCTGGCGGAACATAGTATATTCGACCAATGGAAAATGCTTTCTTTCTTGGCACCCATTCCCTTATAGCACTTTTCCATACAAACTTCTGAGGAAATTCAGCATATGTCAATTGTCTCGCCATCTCGTATTTTTTGTTAGCTTCCATCCACCCCAAAAACATGCTATCTTTAACACTCCTCCAAGCTAGTCAGCTACTACAGAATCAAGAGGCTCATTGTCCGAGAAGATAACTGTTTGCTCTCCTTTCAAATGAAAACTAATGCGTTCAACTGGTGGATTTTTATATTGAATCTCAAATCCCAATATACGCCAAGCAGCCTCACACGGAGATATGTACCTGCAGTCGTAATACATTTTGATTTCATCCACAGGTCCGCATCCTTCATCTGCACCTGCGCTATTAAAAAACCCTGCAGTGACACGATGACGGCCTTTATTGATGTACTTAAATAAGTACTTGATAGATCGAGACTGGTTGCACCATTCCACATTAATATGACCGCCATATTTCATCAACAAAAAAGGATTGTGCGGAACCACAAATCTATTGTCAAGGGGGATATTATTTTTCTCAATTGTTCTACCATCGTCTCTTCGTCTATAAACTGGATATCCTTCACCGTCAACAGACGTAACGTTGCACCAACGTTTAGGGAAATGCTTCGTACACTTCCTATCAACCATACATGGAGCAAACTTAACACATGGACCACACGGTCCGTGCATCATAAAATCACGAACTACATTGTAATATCGCGGGTCGTTGACTTTATTGGGAATTTCATCAGAGATGACCCTATCAATGTCCGTTGGAGTTGGCAATTTATCCTCACCTGCTAGCCACAGCAGTATATGTGCATGAGGCAATCCTCTCTTTTAAAATTCCACTGTGTACACCACTGCAAAATGCATTTTTAAAAATCAATATGACATTTAATTTAATAGTCAATAAAACCGAGGTATGTTCCAATTGAAATGTACCTGCTTTAACACTACCAAACACCCTATTACGTCGCAAGTCTTTCATAAGGCCATCCAACTTTATCTTGAATACTCGACATATGATATCTGGGCGATCCTCGGACTTAAGATTCCTATCACGCAAAAAAACGTTCAATCTCAGGCCACTTTGGGTTGCATGTCAGCGTGATAAATAAATCCGGATACCCCGCTCATATACAAATTGCCATTGCATCTTGGTAGTTTTGTATCATGTATCTTGCACCACGAGTGAAGGTTGGGGGCAACACTATTCGTTTTCCTTGACTCGCATTATCATTCTCCCCACGCAAAACAGCGTCATTTGAACCCTTGTACATTTCACAACGAAGTTGCTTTTGATGTGTTATGATGAACTTCAATCTCGCAGACTCTATCAAAGTGTAGCCATCAACAACCAATTGTTGGAAAAGTCTTTTAGCCTTCAAAATAGTGGAATATCTATATTCTCTCTCCTGCAAATGATAAGCCAAAAACCCCCTTATACTAACACTACGTCTGCCTGAGCCAATGGCAACCCTAGAACCTGAAAGTGCAATATCTTCTCGGTAACCATCCTCACCAAATGGAAATAACAAAGGATACTGCAAGCCAAAGTACGCTGGATTAAGTTCATTAATGCGTTGTAGCTTTCCGCTTTGGGTCTCCACCAAAATATCTCTCTCCCATAGACTCATCAAAATCCCCCACAACTAAAGCAACAACCTCTGATACAGTCGGTAGATTATACGTTCTTGCATCGATGTTTTGTTTACCTATCAACCTTAGCCTAACGTCACAACTCTCACCTTGATGAATCGTTTCTTTGGCCATTCTAAATGATTTGACCAAAACATTGTGTTCATTCAACATGTTCTTTAAGTCCTCAATTATCTCAACATGTACTAGATGTGTGTCAATAGCTCCCCTGAGGAAATTAAATCAATCACGGTTTACAAATTTAGACATAAAGAAATTAAATTTGTTGCATGGAATTTACCTAACAGATTTGATCCGGTTTTGTATCTCATTTTCTGTATCATAGATATACGACTATGCGAATTTTGGAGTTGATCCAATTGTGGGCATTAAACTTCCAATAAGATGATAGTTTTGACCATGAAGTTTAAAAACTGGGGGAGACCTTCCTCGATTAATTTCCGTTTCTATCCGACCACCCATTGATGTGAACGCAAACATGCTATTGTAAGATATGATATTTTCTAAAAAGTGCTTGCTTCTAACATCTGTTCCATCCATCAACCTTTGCAGCACCGATGGTGGTTCTTTGTTGATCGGAAGTTGTACTTTACTTTGTGATCAACAAAGGGAATACTTCGGGTTACTCTTTGTAGAACTCGATTCATTCCTCTCTTCGTACCAAAAAAGTGCTTCACAAAATGGGCAGACGCAATTTGGATCACCAATATCCCATAAGTCTGAAATACAATTACCAATGTATACACAAATTAAGTTGTATAAATAAATACAAAAATAAAGAAATAAATACAAAATAAATTTAAATAATAATTTCTAAAATTGAAAAAGAACACATAACTTCAAAATAAGTGAGGGTTTAAATAGGCTAACTCCAATAAGGAAAAATTTAACATTATAGAAAACCAACCGATAGATGATTCAGTGTTAATACTCTTTAGATCTTCATAATCCACATATGCATCATCTACGTCTACATCATCAATATCAAAATCTTGCGTGAAATAACTACACGAAGCAACGCCCATGTTGTGCAAGTCATTATCTGGGTTATTGGATGAAATTGATGTAAATGGTAGGTTAAAGGATCTTTTCTGAATCAGATTCGACTTAATAATAGGTGTTTGTTTGGAGAGCAGAGTTGTCGCAGATGGTTGAGAGCTCGTCACCAAGACTGCACCATTTTTACACAACATTACACAACATTGGTTAATAAAATAATAAAAAATGTAATTAGATTAAAAATAGGTGTAAAACAGTAAGCGAACAAACATTTTGATAAATTTACCATTAGTTACATCCACCGGAGGGAAAACAATAGAATTTACAGGCCTTATAGATGCTGTAATACTGTGACGAAGAGATTCTTGAAATCGAGCATTTTGCAAAACTCTTCATTTTACGTTACGCTCGTTGTGAATATCATCTTCATAATCCACACACAGATCATCTACATCCACATCATCGATTTCTACATCTTGCATGAAATCATTACTCGAATCAACAATGTTGTTCACCATACTATGTGGGCAATTAAATGAAACTAATGAAAACTTTTTTTCCATTACTATGTAGACAATGGTGCTAAAATAAAACAGAACAACCGATAGGAGGGGATGTTGTATTTCTGTAATATATAATAACAAAATATTAAATATATTAAATTTAAACTAAAATATTAATTGATGGAAATTTTAAAATTAAACAAAAATATTAGATACTTCAATTTAAGAAAACCCTTTTTTCCCCTCAACCCATCATTGAAGCCCATTACTTACAATTCATGAAATGGGTCCAACATACAAAATTAAAATTCAGCAGAAGCCCAACCCACACCACCATATACCCGTTAACACATATGCCGATGCTAAGGTTCCCCATCCCATTCACCTCGCCGCCCTCTCACATCCACACTGCCTCTCTTCTTCCACATCGACTCTCATCTTCACCCCTCTCGGCTATCGCTTCCCCAATCACTATTGAATTTCATTCAAAATCAGCCATCTCTCCACGCCGAAGTGAATCATAGCCAGAACAACGTGCTGCCAAGATCTTTCTTCCTCCAACCTGCGGATTGGGTCTCTGCCTTTTGGTAGATCTTGAAGAGGTAATTATCGATTAGGTTTAAGTAAACTAGTAGTTCACCCGTGCGATGCACGGACAGACAAATTCATACAAACTACTCAAGGAAATAACAATATGCAACAAAAAACATTTTTATTTTTATTTCAATTAAAGGAGAACAACTAAATAGTACTATTTGTGAACAATTACTAATAACAAAATTCAATTTGAGTTTTACAAATTTTGGAAAATATTTTTGTAGATAACATTGATGGTATTCTTTGTGCTTTAATTGTCACTATCCATCAATAAAATTTTCAGTTAAAGTAGAACAACTAAATAGTACTATTTGTGAGTAATTACTAATTACTAATAACAAAATCAACATGATGCACGTATTTAAGAACTGACGTAGTATATAAACACACCAATATTCATCATGATTTATGTAAAAAATCGGATCATATAGTCGTACTTAAATCTATATAAACTCAACAACATTTGAAATAACAAAAAAAAAACACCATGCATCCGATCAGACCAAAAATCACTTCTCCTCTCAGATAACATGAATTAGCCCAATATACAGGCTCATCTATCAACCCACCAACCATATATAATTGGATCTTCCTTAGGGTTCGAGGTAAGCCAACAAATCCTTCATCTCCTCCTACCACTTCTCTCTCCAGGAAAAACCGCAGATAGCCATCTTCACCTAACACCACCACCGTTGATCCATTCCTCTTGAAACTCATCGCCTCCCCACATAGTATTTTATCAATTATATTGCCAATATACTCACTATGTGTTTTAAGATCATGTAGATTAGGCTGTTGAATATCAAGACTTTTACTTCTCTATGACATGGTTGGTGAGATTGTATACCAAATTACCAATTAAATAAATTTATCTGTGTCAATCTCGTAATTTCTCCTCAAAGTTCAAATAAAAACAATATTTTGCTAAAGAAAAATATTTTATGTCAAAGTTTTTTAGCAGATTCTTTTGGTCAATTTTTTTAGCAGATTTGATTCAATAAATAATAATAGTGGATTTGAAAAAATTATGTGATCTACAACATTTAACTATATTATACTCAAATCTCAATCATATTTTTTATTTTTTCAACAACTTTACCGGCCAGGCACTCGACTGACCTCCCTTCTTTTTTTCCATATTGTCAACCAACCCTCTACAATTAACCTCTCCACTCCATTTTCTATTTCCAGTACCCTCAATTAGTGCCCAATGTGGAGTCCAAAAGTAATCTTTAAGATTTTAGACCCATAATAATACCCTAACACTACAAAATACAAATGCTCTAACAATTGTATTATTTAGGGGCCAATAATATCTAAAAAACAGATAGGCCCACGGCAAGCATAGGAAATCAGACGGTTCATCTCCCTTATTAGCCTATGCTCAACCTAAACGCTTCTTTTACAAATCCTAAATGCTCTTGCCGCGGAACATGCATGATAACAAATATATACGATTTATCTTTGCCCCAGCAGAATCCAGCACAATCACTAACTGATCTACGGAGTATATCGCAAAATCTTGTTCCTCTCTGCAAGCCTGAAGCCTGAAGCCTCCTGCTCGGTCTGAGACTCGTATGCGATTGAGAGCTATCTTCTGCGGAAAAGCCGAAGAGGTGTACTACGAATATGCTATCTAGCCTGCTTCCATGGTATCTCACCCATCTGGTCAGCTTCTCTGCTCAATGCTCACAGCTCCGTTCTTGGCTTCATAGGAAATCAGAAATAGCAGGAGTGCAGGACGCAGGTAAGCCGCAAGCACTAATCAGTTTATTTCTGATTTTGTATTCCTTTGCCATTATTTCATGGCTTCTTCCTTCCTTACTCTTTAGTTATATTTACTAATTTAGTTATTTAGTTATTTTTTTGTATTTTCTTAATTTTCTAACTTGTATTGACTTGCTAAATCTTGCTATGATGTATAATTGATTTGTCACGTGTGGATTCCTAATGAATTAATTTGTAAATTTGTAAATGTTAGTTGATTCTTGTTTTTTATTTAGGTTATCACTATTGAAATTATGGAATTCTCAATTCAGAATTTATCAAATTATGTGCTTTGTATTTTGTAGAGAAAATTACTAATATATATTATTGAGGATTCCGCTAAATTATGTATTTATTATTTATTTATTTATTTGTTAGAACTATGTCTCTTGAATCTATGTCTCGATTTCAAAAGACGTAAAAGAAATCACTTATTGGATCATAAACAAACACTATTTATTACTCAGGCTATGGTTTAGGTAGGACCGACACTTTATGTAAGTAAAGTAAATTGTATAACTTATTTGTTTTTTTTTATTTTGTAAAAGATTTATAAAATAATTTTCTTCTGAGATGATTAATAATTAAATATTTTCTTAATCCCAGCTCCGAAATTTTGTTTCAAGGAATAATCTATTTTTTTGTAAAATAATACTCCGTACATACCATAACTTTTGGAAGAAATGCTCCATAGTAGTTTGAATAAAAACTCTGCTAAATGTAACACTGGGTTCTTATTTTACGATTTATAGTAACTTCTTCTTGCAACATTTGTTCAAGTTTAATTTGGAAATACTAACTTAAAGCAACTTTTTAATGATGAAACTTTGATTTAAATGATTTACAATTAGACAAAACAACAGATTTGGGACAAAAATACACTTCATCATACATATTTTCGGCAAATAATCTAAACTATAATTGTAATATAAAAAAATTCCGAAACAATGACTTAAAATTGTTACATAAAAAAATAAATGGTATTTAGGGAATATAGATCTCTGATAATGATTTTATTATAATAATTTAAAGAATGGAATTAGGGTGGAGAGGAAAGATGCCTTCTCAATCAAAGGCCAAAATTGACTAAATTGAAAAGCATGGAATTATAATGTTTAATGTGGAAAGAATTCCATTTGAAAGTGACTTGTAATCAATTACTCCGTATTTTTTATGCATATACATTATTTGTTATCAAACTCATTTTGTGCATCTCATTGCTTCCCAGATTAAACATCATAGTCCTAGCAAAAAATCCATATACTTATCATCCTTGTCAACAACAAAAGGCCCAATTAAGATATCCACCACCATATACATATTATCTAGGCCAAGATTAATATAATATGTGGTCCCGATAGTATCGGGCGGCCCCCCACTTCCGGTGTGGGCCCCACGTGAATTTTACTATTCACGTAAAAGAAATGATAAAAATTTACAATCACGTAAAATGTGTTGATTCATTTCTCAGGATTCAATACATAATTTGATAAATTACAATTACTTGGGGTGGTGTTACAAGTTCTACCCCCTTATTTGGGATTTCGTCCCCGAAATCCACGTGTCTAATCAAACAGAAATGGATATTGTTCCCTCATCAGGGTCTCCACTTCCCAAGTTTGCTCCTCGACGCGATCACTCTTCCAAAGTACTTTTACCATCGGCACTTCTTTGCTCCTTAGCTTCTTCACCTTTCGGTCTATGATCTTTACTGGCTGCATCGTATAGTGTAGGTCTTCTCGGATTTCCACCGGTGGTTTCTCAAGAATATGTGACGGGTCCCGCACATACTTCTTGAGCATAGAGACATTAAATACGTCATGAATCTTCTCCAACTCTGGAGTCAACTGAAGTCGGTATGCTACGACCCCGATCCTTTCAAGGATCTTGAATGGGCCTATGTAACGTGGGTTAAGCTTACCTCGACTGAGGAACCTGATGATATCCTTCCAAGGTGACACCCTCAGAAATACCTCATCACCGACCTCAAACTCCAATGCCCTCCGTTTATCAGCATAGCTCTTCTGCCGGTCTAGGGAAGCCCTAAGCCTGTCCTGAATTACCTCCACCTTCTCCTAGGGGATCTCAACTAGCTCGGTGCCCTCAAGCTTAGCCTCGCCGACCTCATCCCAGCATAAAGGTGTTCGACATTTCCTCCCATACAATGCTTCGTATGGACTTTTGCCTATACTCGCCTGATAACTGTTGTTATAGGCGAATTCCACCAAAGCTAACTGATTATCCCAGCTCCCCTGGAACTCTAAGGCACATGATCTCAACATGTCCTCCAAAATCGGAATCACACGTTCAGACTGCCCATCCGTTTGAGGATGAAAAGCGGTGCTAAACTTCAACTTCGTACCCATGGATTCCTGAAACTTTGGCCAAAACCGTGATGTGAACCGTGGGTCTCTATCCGATACTATAGTAACCGGAACCCCATGAAGTCTCACAATCTCATCCGTGTACAACTTGGCCAGTCGTTCAAGCGTATAGGTAGTGTTGATAGGGAGAAAATGAGCACTTTTGGTCAGTCTATCAACTATTACCCATACCGCATCATGGTTTCTAACTGTACGTGGCAGTCCCACCACAAAGTCCATAGTAATGTGTTCCCACTTTCATTCTGGAATGGTAAGTGGCTGTAACAACCCCGCTGGGTGCTGGTGCTCTGCCTTAACCTACTGACAGGCGAGGCAACGAATTACATATTCTGCAATCTCTCTCTTCATCCCTGACCACCAGTAACTTTCCTTCAAGTCCCGATACATCTTTGTACTGCCCGGGTGCATGGCATAAGCAGATGAATGAGCCTCCTCCAGGATAGACTTTCGGAGCTCCTCATCTGATGGCACACACACTCGTTCCTTGAATAGTAAGAGTCCATCTTCTCTCTCTCGGAAACCCTCCACAGGCCCCACACGCATCTATCCTCGTACTTTCTGTAGTTCTTCGTCGGTGCCCTGACGTGTCTTGATCTCCTCCAGTAAGGTGGGTCTCACCTCAAATCTGGCCAATAGGGCCCCGTCTGTGGATACCTCCACACGTGCCCTCAATGCCCGTAGGCATGTGAGTAAAACCCCTGATGAGCTCTTCCTGCTCAGTGCATCGGCTACTACATTAGCCTTGCCCGGATGATAGTCGATGATCAAGTTGTAATCCTTGATGAACTCCATCCATCTCCTCTGTCTCATGTTCATCTCTTTCTGAGTGAACACGTACTTCAAACTCTTGCGGTCGGTGTAGATGTGACACAATTCTCCGTAGAGGTAGTGCCTCCAAATCTTCAATGCAAACACCACAGCTCCTAGCTCTATATCGTGGGTGGGGTAATTTACTTCATGTTTTCTCAACTACCGAGAAACATAAGCAATTACCTTCCCTGATTGCATCAGCACGCATCCAAGCCCCCGGATGCTAGCATCGCTGTAGATGTCATACCCTAACCCTTGCACGGGTAGAGCAAGCACTGGTGCTTCAGTCAAACGTTTCTTTAGCTCAAGAAACCCCTTCTCACACTTTTCATCCCACACAAACTTAGCCCCCTTTTTAGTGAGCTTCGTGAGTGGAGATGCTATCACCGAGAACTTCTCCACGAATTTGCGGTAATACCCCGCTAAACCGAGGAAACTCCTTATCTCCTTCACGTACTTGGGCCTCTCCCAATTAGTGACCGCTTCAATCTTGGAGTTGTCAACTGAGACACCCGAACCCGATATCACATGCCCAAGGAAGCCGATCTCCTTAAGCCAAAATTCACATTTAGAAAATTTGGCAAAGAGTTGCTTTTTTCGAAGCGTCTCAAGCACAAGCCTTATGTGTCTCTCATGCTCTTCTACATTCTTGGAATACACCAAGATGTTATCAATGAATACTATGACAAATTGATCCAGGTATTGGTGAAACACTCGGTTCAAGAGGTCCATGAATGCCGCGGGGGCATTTGTGAGCCCAAACGACATTACAAGGAACTCGTAGTGACCATACCTTGTACGAAATGCACTCTTGGGTATGTCACTTTCCTTGATCTTCAATTGATGGTAACCCGACCTCAAGTCGATCTTAGAGAACATTGTTGCCCCCCCGTAGTTGATCAAACAAGTCATCGATCCTTGACAAAGCATATTTGTTCTTTATCGTGACCTTGTTCAACTGACGGTAGTCGATACACATTCTGAGTGTACCATCCTTCTTCTTTACAAATAGTACCGGTGCTCCTCATGGTGAATGACTCGGCCTAATGAAGCCGTTATCTAGTAGTTCTTCTAATTGAACCTTCAACTCTTGAAGTTCGGCTGGTGCCATTCGGTATGGAGGGATCGAGATAGGTTTCGTGCCCGGTTCTACTTCAATCACAAACTCAATCTCTCGATCTGGTGGAAGTCCCGGTAGTTCTTCAGGGAATACCTCCGGATACTCATTCACCACCCTCACTTCTGTGAGACTCCTCCCCTTGCCTTCCTTGCCTATTGACGTGCACTCGTCGTTAGGTGCACTCAAAATAATTAATCAATACAACACTAATACGTAGTATAGTGTAGTAAGGTTCGTATCCACAGGGAAATAAATACTTTTCTTTTATATGAGTAGTAACAAAAGGGGGGTTTAGATTTGTTTGCTTTAAAAACACTAAGATAAACAACCTATATGAGTTTAATTCAATGAGATGAAGACTTGGTTTTGCTTTTATCCACTTAATGAAATGTTCGTCGATCCCGGTTATATCTTTAACTATCTTCCTCTCGAATACTCAATCGAGGAGTATATCCAGTTCATCGAGGGTAGTTATTAATAACGAGATGCGTTCATTAATAAAACTTACTATCGAGTCAATATAGAACAAGCGTTGTATATTAACTTGATAGTAGCAATAAACTTAAGATGAAAACGATTGAGATTGATAACCTCAACACAAGCGATTTATTGGTTTAATCAATATAATTAATTCCCCTTGGCATATTAACCATGAGATGCATGCATTAATATTCCAAGTTTACTACCGTTGAAAGAACCGGATTAATAACAAGCGTATTAACCGATTGATTCTAGTAATAATTAATATGAGAAACAATACTAGTTGAAACTTTAAGTAATGTTTAAGATATTAACATGAAATATGAATAGGAATTAATTAATACTCAAGGAAGAATATTAAAATATATGAATCCTACTATGATTAATATCAAGATGTTAACTAATTGTCATCTTAGTAACACTCCCCAATATTATCATAGAGGAAGAAATAGCTATTACTATAACCAATGTCAAGATGTTAACTAATTGTCATCTTAGTAACACTCCCCAACTTTGATATAGAGATAATATTTTGAAAGAAAGAATTAATATTCAAGGAAGAAGATTAAAGAAAATAACTCACAACTTACAAATTCATTAAGCTTCAAAGTAGCAAAACCAAGATGGAAGAGTTTAGCTCCTCATTTGGAGACTAAACATGATGAAAAATATAAAGAAAGAGCTATTCTATACTGAGCTTAGATGTACAAAGGGATTGGATATCTTATTGTGAAGGAAAGGGGTGTATTTATAGGCTTTTGGGAGTTGCAGGGGCTGATACCCGACCGGGTATATAGGATACCCGATCGGGTATCTTAGGAAATTCCCCGGAAAGCCACATTTCTGGACATACCCGGTCGGGTATGTCGGTTTACCCGATCGGGTATGTGACAAATCTTTACGAAAATTTGCTCCCACGATCCTTTGTTCCCGGATTTGATTTGGACAACCGAATCAAGCAAATACCCGATCGGGTATTGCCTATACCCGACCAGGTATAAGAGTAATTTTTCCAAATCGAAATCTTTCATGTCTCTTTGCACTTTCCTTTATCTTTTGAGGTCCCATCTTGATCCCTTGGATGAGTTTTGACCTGTTTAGCTCAGAATAGTCCTAATCTAAACAAATTACAAATAATTATGAAAACAAAGTATTACACCAAAAATGTGTAATTTCCACAACTAGAACTAATAAAAACTAGTTAAAAATACAAACATACATGATAGGAAATTCACACTATCACCTATGACATAGGCTAAGTAAGCTTGACTTTCCTTCCTCATCATACGCTTTGCTCTTAAGGCCGATATGATGCAAAGTTTGAATTTTCCTCTATCTCCCTCGAAACATAGAGTATTTCCTTCACCATCCTTGAGTTCTAACACTTTAGTGTAGCAATCTACCTTCGCACGGTGTTTTTCAAGCCAGTCCATGCCAAGTATGTCATCAAACTCAAGCATATCTAACGGTACAGTCACCCGTTAGACGGTGCTCCCCTATCTCCACATCACATGAAGGATAGTAGTCATTCCGTGCAACGTCATCCCCTAGAGGCGTAGACACCAAAAGGGTTTGCGTCATTGGTATTAAAGGTGTGCCTAACCCCTTGGCAAACACCTCACTAACGAATGAACGTTGTGCTCCCGTATCGATAAGGATCCTTGCACTTCTCCCATTAATCTTTAGCATTCCTACATTTATAAGCCATGTAAGATACTTCTCTAACATACCGGATCCATTTTTTTGTTCTTATAAGCAAAGAGTTGCAAAGAAGGTTGAAGGGATCGCTTTTAAGGCTACTTTTGCTACGTTTCTGGAACTTCGTACAACTCGTACTCGTATTGTTATCATTTCTTTGTGTATGATGGTCCAATAATACTCATGAAAGTTCCATTATATCTAACCATAACTTATCAACAACTTTTATGAAGAACATGATTCAAAAATATGTCCTTAGAGTGGACATATTGCTCAATGATGGTTGACGTTCGCAGTTGAGATATAAATTGGCACCGTCTCACCGTTTTGATCATATCTCTTGACATACTTAACCAAATCATTCAATTAAAATTCCATCATTTAGAGAATGAAAATATCTACAACTTTCATGAAGACAACGTTTTCATTTGATGAACACCTCGAGGTGTACCCGGTCGGGTAACTTACCATACCCGGTCGGGTATGTGTTCCAGTGGGCAATCTTCCACTGTACCCGACCTGGTAGCACCCCGGGCAAAAAAAAATCCATCATACCCGGTCGGGTATATCACCATACTCGTTCGGGTATGTGTTCCAGTGGGTTACCAGGCCAAAATCTCAGCATACCCGGTCGGGTAACCTGGTATACCCGGTCGGGTATAAGCCCGATTTCGCTCAGTTTTCCCCGATTCGACCCTAAGTACGTTTGCACCTGACCCCTAGGACTTATCACTTCGATACAAGCCTAGAAACATATAAAATTTAGTACATTACCTGCAACGGAGTCCGGGTTTGCTCGCGCATCCGCCTTGGTCATTGCATACACTCGTGCTTGGGTCCTCCCTTGGTTAACGGACGCGGCGTTGCTAGCCGTGGGTCCGCCCCTTCCCGTGCCGGTCTGTGATGGTCCCGCACGTCCCCTACTAGTCGTAGGTCCTTCCATAGCCCCCGATGGTCGCCCTCCATTCAACATTGGGCAAGAAGGTTTGATGTGGCTCGAGCTACCGCATTTGTAACACCGGGATGGTGCATTGCACTTCCCTGCATGGTTCTTGGCGCAATTTGGGCATCTCGGTGGCCATACTCTCCCTGGGTTGGCCCCATGCCCTTCTGGGCCCTTACTCTTCTTTGTCGGTGGTGCCGACGTCCTAAATGAACTTCCACCCCCGGTGTGATGCTTCCGGGATTGGTCTTGGGGTCCAGAGTTTCCCCATCTCCTCTTCTTTGCCTCCTCGACATCTCTCACCTTTCTTTCATTCCATTGGGTTTCCCCAAGGAGTCCTTGATCCACAATTTGGCTAAAAGTCATGTGATGATGATAAGTAGCCCGATCACGGATGTCCAAGTGTAGGGCATCCCAAAAATGATTTGCCATACGATTCTCATCCAAAGAGTACTCTGGAATGAATCGTGCCAAGACACGGAACCTCTGTTCCAATTGCCTCACCGAGCAACCATCCTCCTGTTTCAGGTTTGTGTACTCCCTTCTTTTGAGGTTTATTTCAAATTCAGAGTAGTACTGATTATAGAATTCCACTTCGAGTTTCTCCCAAGTGGCTTCGCCGCAGAACTTTCCTTCCATTACTTCCCACCATACAACAGCTACCCCATCTAGTAGCCTGGTGGCAACCTTCAGCTTCATGTCGAGTCCAATTTGCATGTCCCTAGAAGCATCATTCATCTTCTTAATCCAGTCGGCGGCCTCAGATATGTCACCCTTGCCATCAAATGACTTGCACCCCAAGGCCCTAGCCTCCTTGAGGTACTTGGAGATACATACCATCGTGTCTCCTCCGAATGCCCCTGTTGGAGCACTAGAAGCTCCCTGGCTTCCCTGTCTCATGGCTTGCCTAGCCTGTCTAGCTTGGCGCCTCTGTTCTCTCTTTACCTTGTTCTCAAGGTACCATTCTAGTACCTCGCTCATACGGTCGTAATGAGGATCATCATCCTCATCTTCTTCTTCGAAGCCCTCTCCGTTGTACGAGGTCTCCTCTTGCTCCGTGCTTGGAGCATAAGTGAAATCGTCTGGTTCGGTGGCCCAAGACGGGTGCACAGAACCGACTCGAGTACTACTTGTCATCAGCGTCGTAGAACGCCCCCCACCCCTGCCACGGCCTCCTCCTCGGCCTTGGCCCCGGCCTCTACCCCTAGAGGCCCGTGATTCAGCCTGTGTAGCGTGCCTGGTAGCCCCCGGTGCACGTCTCGTCGGGTTTCTCCTAGTGATCCTGCATCCACCCTCCATTTCTTAAAGAAATCAGGAATGAGCCATTATACTCGTTTCAATGTCAATTGATGGAATGGTACAAAAGACACCACTTGGTCCAACATTATGGCCAACAAACTGTTAAGGGTACCGTCTTAACAATAAGAGGTCAATAACTTGGTCTCCAACGGTTCCTTAGGTACAAAAACTTTCTGCTCATGGTTTTGTTCAAAACTTTTCGATGGTAAAATATTGAGAGGTTAATTATATAGTTTAGAAATTGATGGCTTTGATACCATTTAATTATCACGCCCCGGACTGCATCCGAGCCACGTAGACAACCGCCGTACAACCCGATAAGGACAACATTAGTTCATCCTTATCGAATCATACAAGGCGTTCGATAGATTCTATTGCCAAACCGATTAGTAAACACATATAATCAACATCGATATCATAATCACACAAATGCGGAAGTAGAATGTTTGATACTTAGCCTCACGTGGCAAACACGGGCACGCAGGCCCCCAAATGTTTGAATAGAAAACATTGTTTAAAAATATCCATGAGCAAATTCCATATTTGAAAATAAGAATGGAAGCACGAACCAAGTCTTCCTTATTTGATGATCACCCTAGGCGAAGGTGCAGGTAGTAGGACTCTAGCCTTAACCTGAAAAATAGTGAGGGCCCCCGAAGGGGTCAGTACTTCACACAAAGAAGTACTAGTGACAAGCAGGCTATATGAAGAATAACTGAAGTTACAGACACGAGACCCACAAATAGGGTGATACATATATATCGTTGTAACTCATCCACCCGATGATACATACTGTATATATACATGTAAAATACTTAACCCGTAGGTCGTTTACCTTAAAGAGTCTTTTAGAGATAAAGTTCTTTCCTGACTTTTCTCACTCCTTTCACGGATGCCTAGCTCACAAGCTATAGTTTACCTTCGATTCATACTACCGAGTGTTTTAGGATCATTTACCGTCCAAGACACTCAACCCAACCTAAGCCTTGGACCGGTTCGATTCTTACTCAAAATTGGCGGAACCGTTACAAAAATTTTAACTAATGAAATTGGTTCGGTTCTTGTGTAAAAAATCAAGAACCGTTATGGAACCGAACCAATACTAAACGGTTCGGTTCTTACTTTTATTGATTCCTCGAATAATTTTTTCCTCATCTAATAAATGGGCACATTATTTGCTTTCTACCATATTAAAATGTTAAAAATAAAATCAAACACAAGTATTAAAATTTTATTTAAAGTTCTAATAACTTCAAACATCAAAGCTCAAACTTAATTAAGTGAACACTTAATACAATAAAAGAAAGTTTCAATTTTCATTTAATAAGTAGAACATAAAAATCTTATTTAAGATAGGAAGGTTGTTCATCATCACAGTAGCAAGATATGACGTACACTCCAAGTATTTCAAAACTTAAAAAATATATTGAGTTTGCATGTATAGTTATAGAATTATCATTGCAGTCTATTTGCTAGTAGTATAATTTACAATAAATCTAATAGTTACAAATATCATGAAGATAGTGAAGTAAAATATATGCAATCAACTACAAGTTATTTGAGTTATTTTATATTTATAAAATATATATGATTTAACAAAACTTGATTTTGTAAAAATGAGCTTAACTTATTCAATCTCTTGTGCAATATTGATTACTTTTGTTTTCGTTGGTTAATTAGAATTGTTGGCTAAATATCATTGATTGTACTATTATGGATATTGTTGATATTATTGTTATTACTATCACTACTATTTTTATTTTTATTTTTTAATAACGGTTCCATAACGGTTCCGTACCCATATTTTTTATAGGAACCAGGAACCGAACCGTTAATAACAACTAGGAACCGAACCGTTAACAACTAATACCACATTTGTAGGAACCGAACCGAACCGGGTTATAACGGTTCGGTTCTAACCGGTTCTACGGTTCCCGGTTCAAAATCCCACCCCTAACCCAACCTGGAGTATTTAGGATCATTTACCGTCCAAGGGCACTCAACCCCAACCGAGTTTTAGGATCATTTACCGTCTCGGGGATGCTCAACCCCAACCGAGTTTCAGGATCATTTACCGTCACGGCGATGCTCAACCCCAACCTTATTCCTTACCAAACCCTAACCTGGATATGGATAACCTTTCATTCCCTTAACTATGGACAATACCTAGCCCTATAGTCATATAATCATCCTTAGTAACCAACGTGGACGGTTCCCACCTGAACGGCCCACGTTAACCTACTCAAAACTGCCCGTTTTGAGCATAACCCAATACCCGGTCGGGTATCCAACCTTACCCGGTCGGGTAGGGTGAGGCAGTAGCCCATGGAGCCAACTTTACTTGAGACCCGGTCGGGTCTATACCCATACCCGGTCGGGTCTAGTGTGGCAGTGGCTTCTGGAGCCATTCTTAATCAAAACCCGGTCGGGTTTTTACCCATACCCGGTCGGGTATCACCTTTGTCTTGGTGGTCAACGCCCATTTGACCGCCCAAACGAAGTCCGATTAACGTGAAATTTTATACACATGTACTTCCTGACGTCCTTGATCCAAAAATACCATTTTAGATCCCTGGAACATCATACAAAATAAGTTATCACACTTTTAATCATCAAACCTACATAACATGCTTCTCAACTATGTTTTATGTATAATCATGGCATAAGCAAACACTTGGTTATCTTTAATCATTCCATAAAACATATCCTTGATTACTTTAGGTAATCTCATGCCTCACGCAAAAGTTATAAAACATAAAGCCGTCTTCTCACCTTAAACGAAGCTTATGAAGTTCTGCCTCCCTTATTGAGCTCCAGTGAAACTCCGGTGAACTTCAACGAACTCCGGCGTCAACTCCGGCGACCCTTTCAACTCCGTGAAAGTTCCTTGAATACCTTGAAAATCTCAAGTTTTCCTCCCTAACTTCCTCTTTTCTCTTCTCTATTGCTCCCCTTCCTCCTCCTTAGCCTTGGTGCGAAAATGGGTGAAGAATAAGGTGATTTGCAGAGCTTATCTCACCTCAGTTGATGCCTAATCCGAATGGATGGCTGTAGGGGGTGATGGGAGTCTATTTTGGCTCATTAGACAATGATGAGAGGTGAGGGGTCCCCTTGGAGTCAATTCTTGTTTCAACCTCCCCCCCTTAGCTCGGCTCTCTCATCCAAAGTCAACATTTGCACACTCCTCTCACCAATCAAGGCTGGAAAAAAATGTGGGGTGGCCCCCTCTTATGTGGAAGGCCATCCCTTTGTGTCCCGACGTGTACCATTGGCCCCGAAAGTTGTATTTTCTGGACCGTTTTAATTCTATTTTATTCTATCGGGTCAAATAAAATAAAACACTTGTTCCCAATACTTATTGGACCTTAGAAGGAGTATGTATTCCTCAACTTTAATTTAGAAATCTCCGAAATCCCTTTTCGGGCCGTTATCTAATAAATTGTCGATGCTGATAATTTGGCCCCGTTTGACCAATCGGTCAACCCTGTGCCATTGCCATGGACCAATTAGGATATCCACCACCATATACATATTATCTAGGTCAAGATTAATATAATATGTGGTCCCGATAGTATCGGGCGCCCCCCCACTTCCGGTGTGGGCCCCACGTGAATTTTACTATTCACGTAAAAGAAATGATAAAAATTTACAATCACGTAAAATGTGTTTATTCATTTCTCAGGGTTCAATACATAATTTGATAAATTATAATTACTTGGGGCGGTGTTACAAGCTCTACCCCCCTTATTTGGGATTTCGTCCCCGAAATCCACGTGTCTAATCAAACAGAAATGGATATTGTTCCCTCATCAGGGTCTCCACTTCCCAAGTTTGCTCCTCGACGTGATCACTCTTCCAAAGTACTTTTACCATCGGCACTTCTTTGCTCCTTAGCTTCTTCACCTTTCGGTCTATGATCTTTACCGGCTGCACCGTATAGTGTAGGTCTTCTCGGATATCCACCGGTGGTTTCTCAAGAATATGTGACGGGTCCCGCACATACTTCTTGAGCATAGAGACATGAAATACGTCATGAATCTTCTCCAACTCTGGAGTCAACTGGAGTCGGTATGCTACGACCCCGATCCTTTCAAGGATCTTGAATGGGCCTATGTAACGTGGGTTAAGCTTACCTCGACTGAGGAACCTGTTGATCCCCTTCCAAGGTGACACCCTCAGAAATACCTCATCGCCGACCTCAAACTCCAATGCCCTCCGACGTTTATCAGCATAGCTCTTCTGCCGGTCTTGGGCCGCCCTAAGCCTGTCCTAAATAACCTCCACCTTCTCCTTGGTGATCTCAACTAGCTCGGTGTCCTCAAGCTTAGCCTCGCCGACCTCATCCCAACATAAAGGTGTCCGACATTTCCTCCCATACAATGCTTCGTATGGAGGAATGCCTATGCTCGCCTGATAACTGTTGTTATAGGCGAATTCCACCAAAGCCAACTGATTATCCCAGCTACCCTGGAACTCCAAGGCACATGCTCTCAACATGTCCTCCAAAATCTGAATCACATGTTCAGATTGCCCATCCGTTTGAGGATGAAAAGCGGTGCTAAACTTCAACTTCGTACCCATGAATTCCTGAAATTAGGCCAAAACCGTGATGTGAACCGTGGGTCTCTATCCGATACTATAGTAACCGGAACCCAATGAAGTCTCACAATTTCATCTGTGTACAACTTGGCCAGTCGTTCAAGCGTATAGGTAGTGTTGATAGGGAGAAAATGAGCACTTTTGGTCAGTCTATCAACTATTACCCATACCGCATCATGGTTTCTAACTGTACGTGGCAGTCCCACCACAAAGTCCATAGTAATGTGTTCCCACTTCCATTCTGGAATGGTAAGTGGCTGTAACAACCCCGTTGGGTGCTGGTGCTCTGCCTTAACCTGCTAACAGGTGAGGCAACGACTTACATATTCTGCAATCTCTCTCTTCATCCCCGACCACCAGTAACTTTCCTTCAAGTCCCGATACATCTTTGTACTGCCCGGGTGCATGGTGTAAGCAGATGAATGAGCCTCCTCCAGGATAGACTTTCAGAGCTCCTCATCTGATGGCACACACACTCATTCCTTGAATAGTAAGAGTCCAACTTCTCTCTCGGAAACCCTCCACAGGATCCGCAAGCATCTGTCCTCGTACTTTCTGTAGTTCTTCGTCGGTGCCCTGACGTGTCTTGATCTCCTCCAGTAAGGTGAGTCTCACCTCAAATCTGGCCAATAGGGCCCCGTCCGTGGATACCTGCACACGTGCCCTCAATGCCCGTAGGCATGTGAGTAAAACCCCCGATGAGCTCTTCCCGCTCAGTGCATCGGCTACTACATTAGCCTTTCCCGGATGATAGTCGATGATCAAGTTGTAATCCTTGATCAACTCCGTCCATCTCCTCTGTCTCATGTTCAGCTCTTTCTGAGTGAACACGTACTTCAAACTCTTGTGGTCGGTGTAGATGTGACACAATTCTCCGTAGAGGTAGTGCCTCCAAATCTTCAATGCAAACACCACAGCTCCTAGCTCTAGATCGTGGGTGGGGTAATTTACTTCATGTTTTCTCAACTGCCGAGAAGCATAAGCAATTACCTTCCCTGATTGCATCAGCACACATCCAAGCCCCTGGATGCTTGTTCCCAATCCTTATTGGACCTTAGAAGGAGTATGTATTCCTCAACTTTAATTTAGAAATCTGCGAAATCCCTTTTCGGGCCGTTATTTGATAAATTGTCGACACTGATAATTTGGCCCCGTTTGACCAACCGGTCAACCCTATGCCATTGCCATGACCCAATTAGGATATCCACCACCATATACATATTATATAGGCCAAGACTAATATAATATGTGGTACCGATAGTATCGGGCGGCCCCCCACTTCCGGTGTGGGCCCCACGTGAATTTTACTATTCACGTAAAAGAAATGATAAAAATTTACAATCACGTAAAATGTGTTTATTCATTTCTCAGGGTTCAATACATAATTTGATAAATTACAATTACTTGGGGCGGTGTTACAGTTTATAAAGACAGTAATAATAATAATAATTCCAATTTTTTTCTTTTAAAAAATAATAACTACCTTTAAAATTTTAAAATTTTAAAATTTTAAAATTAAATTATGGGATCCCTTATATTGAGATTAAAGCAAAAATTTAATATTAAATTAATTCTAATTTAATTTTAAATACATCTAAAACATCTATACAATATTGTTGTTACTTTTTTTTATAAAGAATGTAATAACAATAATTCCAAATCACCAGAACTTAATATTTCTGCACCACCTTATACATCATCAAGCTATTAGATTCTTTGGAAAAGATAACATATTTGTGATCCACAGAGGTATTATTTTACACTAATCATATTATATTAGTATAAAATTAACATCATATTATTGCATACACACTTAACTCTAACTATGTACATTTTAAATTTGGTTTCTTTTTAGCTGTTAACTTCTTTTTTCTTCCAGATAATCAAACATGGAAATCATACCGCAGTATACCAATCAATCCCAAATACAAATGGAAAATTGTGTGTTAGGTAAAACCTATCTCTGTTTTACTCAAAATAACACAAAAAATTAAATATAAGAGGGACTGTTTTAAAGTGAGTAGACAATTTTTGCAATTCATTTTTCTTAGAAGGTCATAGTCACACTTTACACATAAGTGACTCATTTTAGAAATCTTTGTCAATGAAATAACATTTTCTATAAAAAAATAATAACTACCTTTCAAATTTTAAAATTTTAATATTTTAAAATTTTAAAATTAAATTATCGCTTAACTTATATTGATATTAAACATTGCATACGTTATATTGATATCAAGTATAGAAGAGCAAAAATTTTAATATTAAATTAATCCTAATTTAATTTTAAATACATCTAAAACATCTATAGCAATTATGTAATATATTGTTTATAAAGACAGTAATAATAGTAATTCCAAATGACTAGAACTTAATATTTTTGCACCACCTTATACATCAAGCGATCAGATTCTTTGAAAAGGATAACATATTTGTGATTCACATATTGAATTTATGCGTATTCATTAATCTTTAATTCAATAAGTCTACAATATAAATGTGATTTTCAGATTTGGATGGCAAACAAACATTAAGATATTCAACTGGGATGAACACCCAAGGCAGCAGTAATTTAATAAGGTAAAATCAGATTTGGTTTTAAAACTTTTGGATTTTTTATAGTTTTTTATAGTTTGTTTTATGACTTTCAAACTGTGTTACTCCCATGGATATACCGGTTTTCTGAAATGAGAAAAAGGTTGCAATCCCTTGCTCCTTGAATAAATATTTAACTGATTTTGAAACATACAATTCACAACAATGATCTAAATAGGGTTTTGTGAATAAGGGTGATGTAAAAATTTGTACTGTAAATATGGTAGACATCTGTTTTTCAAAGAATAACCCTCTTATTCTGGATTTAGTTATCTTTAAAATGAGGACATAAATTTTTTTGGTGAGTCTCATGTACTCAGCTAACTTTACATCATATTATATACCAAATTGCATACACATAACTCTAATTATGTATACAGTTCAATTTGGTTTATTTTTGGCTGCTAACATCATTTTTTTCAGGTCGTCAAACATGGAAATCATGGCACGGTATACCAATCAATTCCAAATACAAATGGAAAGTTGAGTTAGGTAAAAACCACCTCAGTTTTACTCAAAATAACACCAAAAATTAAATATAAGAGGGACTGTTTTAAACTGAATAGCTGTATACATAAGTGACTCATTTTTGAAATCTTTGTCAAAGAAATAACATTTCCCATTAAAAATTTACAACTACCTTTCCATATTTGCCTTAACCATGAGAAAAAGGTTGCAATCTATTGCTCCTTGAGTTATCTAATATATTTAACAATTTTGAAAACATACAATTAACAACAATGATCTAATATCATTAGTTATCTCAAACACAGTGGTACAAAACAAACTTGGGAGCAAAATGGATTACCCATCAAATGTTGAGATACCATTATATTAAGAAAAGGTTACATTATACCTAGCATCAAATGCCATTCCTTACAAACTTGGGAACAAAATGGATTACCCATCAAGTAATCAACATCCCAAGTTTATATTGATAAGTCCATTTTTGTACTTATTTTTCTTATCAAATTTAAGTGATTTTGGATTGAAAAATAGAAAAACAAGGCATGTTTTATATATTTTGGTTCAAGTTTCGTGAAATCAGGTAAAAAATCACGTCCATGATATGTTTGACGAAATTTCGGGTCAATTAAAGCACACAATGAGTCAATTTGAGTGAAAAATGATATCATACCGAAAGAAGGAAGCATAAATTCAAAGTGGTCCAGAAGAGAAAGTTGATGAGCACAAAATACAGAACAAGATGGAAAAAAAATCTCACAGGCGCCCAAATAGGTGCCCAGATTGACCGCCTACCAGGCCGCCTACGCTATTTTTAGAAATTTAGCATTTTTGAAATTTTTGACCGGACCGGACCGAAGGCTGCCGACACTGGACGGAAGGCGGCCGCCTGCGGCACAAGGTGACAAACCAACCACCGGCCGGTGGGATTTGACGGCAGGTGGCCAGACAGGAACGGCAGGCGGCCGCCTGCTGGACCGCCTGCGGCGGATGACAAGACCGGCGCACGTTCGACTGCCGGTGATGGGACGGAAGGCGGCCGGGACAAGGCCAGAGGCGGCCGCCTGGTTGGCCGCCTACGTGATTTTTTGTCCTATAAATAGCCCGATTTTTTCTGAACTCAAACACACCATTCTTAGCCCGAAACTAGTTCAAAAAGGTCTTATTCTTCCGCTTCAAAGCTCGAATTTCCACCATTGTTGCACCTCCAACTTCAATCTTTCATATCTTTTTCATTTTAGCTCCAATTTGTAAGTTCTTTATATGAAAATTCATCCTCTCGTCGTGTAGATTCTGAATTTATTGTTTTTATTTCACGAATATTTGTGAAAAATTCTCTGAATTAATTTTAATAGTTTCGTGTTTTCCATTTTAATTCAAGAAAATTAGATTTTGTTGTTATATTAATCTCCTACTTAGACAACCTCAATACTTAGTATAAATAATGTTTATTTGTGAAAGAAACGAATGCTTAGATGTTGGGAGTATTCACTGTAATATTTTCTTGTGTTGTTATTATTTATGATCATGTCTTATTTTATATGTAAAATGTTAAAATTAGTAATGAGTTGTTGTAGTTAATTTACTCTTGGGCATGAATTGAATTAAAGGAATATGGATTGACTTGTTAGCCGAAAATTAGGGGTTAAAATTAATTAATTGGACTAGTTATTCAAAAATGATGAAATAGTAATTAATAATTGTTGGTTAATAAGGACTAGAAATAGGAAATTTTAATGAATTGGATTTACATCTTGTCTATGAGAATTAAATTCAAATTGCTTAATTAATAAGTTAAATTAGTTAATGAATTTGGCTATTTTTATTGAACAAAATATTGGAGAATTATTTCTGTCTTGTCTATGAGATTAGAATTTGATTCAAGCCAACCATTTTTGAATACATTGATGAAACCTAGAAATAGGATAAATTAATGAAAATAATTTCTATTCTTGTCTATGAGTAGTGTTGGATTCGGTTCGGGCCACCCGGCCCGGCCCGGTACTGTGCGGGCCCGGGACCGGCCCGGTCGGGCGGTCCGGGACCGGGTCTGGGCCCGAACCGGGGGGAAGGGGCGGGGCGGGCTCGGTTCAGCATTTGTGTGACCCGGCCCGGCCGGGTCGAGCCCGGGCCCGGGTCCGGTTCAATTTAAAAAAAAAAAATTTTTTTAGTTGGGCTCCTACTAGCCGTTGGGGGTGGGGCTGGGGACAACCCAAACGGCTATATAGCCGTTGGGTGGGGTAAAGGGGGGGTCCGGGGGGGTTGGTTGGTGGGGGGTGGGGTGGGGGGTAAAAAAACCTATAAATACTCCTAATCTTAAACATTTTTTCATATCTCTTCTCCAATTCTTCCTAAATCCTATTCTTAACTCTCTACTCTCTAATTCTCTTATTCTCCATTCTCCAATATATTATATTTATTATTTATAGTTTATAATTTTATATTAATTATCTACTTATATAAACTATAAATAGATATAAATAGTATTATATTACTTATATTTGTTATCTAATTATATATTACTTATATATTTATTATATCTATTAATATAGTTGGAATTATATCTAATTAATTTGAAGTCATTCTATTACTCCCATCCGAAAGACCGAAAGTCCGAAAGAGGTACGAAATTATTCTATTATTTACACTTGTTTAATTAGTTTAAAAAATATGTTGTACACAAAATTAGTTAATTCACTACTTAATTTGCTATAACTCGAATTAATAGTTAGATAAATAGTTAATTAGTTTTTTACAATTTTTTATTAATTGCTACATTTGACTCTAGTTTAAAAAATATGTTGTACACAAAACTAGTTAATTCACTACTTAATTTGCTATAACTCGAATTAATAGTTAGATAAATAGTTAATTAGTTTTTTACAATTTTTTATTAATTGCTACATTTGACTCTAGTTTAAAAAATATGTTGTACACAAAACTAGTTAATTCACTACTTAATTTGCTATAACTCGAATTAATAGTTAGATAAATAGTTAATTAGTTTTTTACAATTTTTTATTAATTGCTACATTTGACTCTAGTTTAAAAAATTATGCATTATTCAATGAGTTTCATGCACAATATGGCAATGCGCCCCCTCCCCCGACACAAACATCATCTAAAGGAAAATCAATTTTCAAATCTACGTTTGCCAATCTTATTAAAAAAACAAAATCAACTCCCGCTACACAACAAAGCACAATTAATGAGATTTCTTTGTATTTAACTTATGATGTTGATTTTGAAGAAGATGATGATTTTGACGTACTAAACTGGTGGAAGGGAAAAGAAAGAATGTTCCCGGTTTTAGCAAAGATGGCTAAGCAAGTGCTATCAATGCCGGTTTCAACGGTTGCCGTGGAACAAGAATTTAGTTCGGCCGGCAATGTTCTAACACAAACCAGAACGAGGTTGAGCGCTGAATCTCTTGAGATGCTTATATGCTACCACGATTGGTTGATAGCAGCACGTAGAGCTCAAGAAATTGACATCACTCCATCCCAACACTTTATGGATGAATCTACAGAGGGTGGCTCTACTTATGCCGGAGATTCCGATTAAAAACAATTATAGTTCCTATTTAATTTTCAAATGTAGTTCCTATTTCATTTCAAATAAATGCACTTGAAGTTTGTTTTTTAATACTTGTATAAAACTATAAAGTATAAAATATAAATAAATAAAAAAAATTACCCGGCCCGACCCGGCCCGACCCGGCGGGTGGCCCGACCCGTGACCCGGGCGGGTGGCCCGGCCCGAACCGGACCCGTCCAACCCTCGGGCTGGTCCCGGGCCCACTATTCTAGAACCGGCGGCCCGACCGGGCCTAGACCCGGCCCGGGCCCGACCCGGCCCGAATCCATCCCTATCTATGAGAAAAGAAATTATTAGTCCAATTTTTGTTTTAATTCCCCTAATTACTAGGTCGAAGAATATTTTCCATTTAGTTTTTAATATTTCGATGGTATCCATCAATATTTCCATGAGAATATTTTACTACCCTTCTTTGATCAATCCATTCAGAGTTTAATATTTTCCATTTAGTTTTTTTATCCATCATTAGTATATACATAATTTAAATTACTTTATTAAAAAAAACTAGTTTAGAAAACCAATCAAAAGTTTTAATTTGGAAAGCTTCTAATAATTTGCGATAACCTGTGACTGGGCTTAAAATCAAGAAACTCCTTCGTCATTCCTCAAAAGACACGATACTTGGGGAAAAATCGAAAGGTTAGACTCCGTTTTACTACAACGCCGCGAAAGCGGTTATCATATATCATAACCTAATCTTTTCCCTAAGATGATAATCCAGGTTGAAAAAAAAAACCCAAAAAAACTGAAGCACATATACTGTGGTTCAGTTTAAACAGAAAACCCCCTACTTCTCCACTTTCACTTTCTTCAACTTCTTCAGTGCCTTCAACACCTGGATGCTCCACAACAGCCTTTTTTGTATGCCACTACAATTTACCACCAGTGTCTTCCTTTTCTGTTTTGTCAGCAGGGGGTTGGACTCCTCCACATTTGATGTGATGACCTTAATGAAATAAAAAACTTTAGGAACCAAAAGTTTAAAGTTTAATAAGTATTAAATACTAAACACTCTTAAATACTAAGTTATAAGTTTTTAGTTTAAGTTTTAAGTGAAATATTACATATAAAATAAAAAAGGTTGCTTCAAAACAAACTGATAAGGAGGTAAACATACTTCTTCAGGTACAGAAAACTCCTTTTTGAGAAGAGTGAAATCATCTTCTTCCTCCATTGCTTTTCCTTTATTCTCATATAAAGACAGAACTTTAGGATCACAATTCATTCCAATCACACTAAATGTTGGTACACCCCTGTAGCTTATGATTTTCCTCTTTGTTTGAACTCGAAACAATCCCTTAATCTCAACCAAGCTATCAATCTCAACAAGAAGGTAGTAAGGACCTACACCTTAATCACCATCTTAAAAACATTAAACTCTAGAAATTAATTACATATAAAAATTATATCATGAAATGTATCTTTCAATAAACCTGTTCAATCTCTTCGCGAAGAGTATTTGCTGTCTTTCCCACCAAAACACTGCATTCTTTGTCCCAAAACACCAAAGATGCATGACCAGTGTCATCCATCACCCTCACATTCACTTTGTACCTGAAATTATCCAAGGCTTTAGAATGTATTGGTCACTGTGAGTCTAAAAAATCATTAGAAAATATGCTAACCTTAGAACCACCTCTGTTGTGTTGCACACACCACACCAAAAAGTATCCCCTTCAGGTAAAACTTTTCTACTGCACTCCTTGCAGGATATTTAATACCAGTCCCGATAACTATCAATTGCCAATATTTCTCCATAAACCCAGTACTTGCCTTCCTATATTTATAATTACATAGTAAATCTGGTTTAAATATATATTATAGATAAATCATGTATTTATTTATAACTTAAAGATATACTATATCCAAACCTCTTTCATTTTCATTAGATCATCAATCGAAACCTACTTAACATTCCCGCTTGATAGGTCATCTTGAACTGTAGGAGTCACAAAACTACCCAAGGCTAGTCCAGCCCCATCATCATCATTGTCTGGCCCAAACCTAAGTCATTTAGGATAACAGTTAATTAAACAACTATCCATAAAGTGTGGTTTAGGCTATTTAAGAATTTAAGTATTGCTTACTTGGATTTGAACTCCACACACTCCTCACTGTCACTGTTCAGTAGCATCTTGGTTACATTGAACATGTTTGTCACACTCACACGACCTATAAGTTTACACTGTTAAGCATGAATAACAAACTGGAAATAAGATTAAGTTTCATCATACCCTGGAATTTTCTTGCACGACATAGTTGAAGAATAAGAATGATAGACTTAGGTTTGGTCTTCAGAAAATCTAACAACTGATCTACCAAGTCCTCCCAAAGAGTGAAAGTGATAGCATTTCCACTACAAAATGTGGTGTGAATTTCAGATCTCAAACTCACCACAAACTTTGAATATCAACTAGTTTAAAACCTTACAGTGCATCCCCAAGGGTCAGATCAACCAACTGAGTTTGTCTACCGTTCTTTGTTAGAGACTTAGGGTTTGACAGGGATGTAACCTTGCCAATCACATCTAAAAGCAATAATTATAATTATGTTCTTCAATTAAACATTTAATTCAAAAAAAGTTTGTTTATAAAAATCATCACCTATAGCATGTGTTTCATCAACAACTTCCATATTTTGCAAGGCAACAATAGTTGTGAAGTCAAACACTCTCATTGGGAAATTGATGTTTGAAATCTTAAAAGCTTCAGTTTTGTTAAGGAATAACAACTTGAAAACATTCCTCGTTGTCTTGAAATTCATGTAGTTGTCTTGAACCAAAACATGACTTATTGCATAAACATCGCCTTCCTTAAACAGGGACTGGAACTTTGCAACTTGGGATTTACCAATATGTGCATGAATTCTTGTTCCCTGTGCAGAAAGTTGTTAGTTAATAAAATGTATGCATCTTTCATAAATCAAACTTAAAAGTAAAAAGTACCTCTCGGTCTTGGAAAATGCACTGCAGTGATTCACCATGTATCCCATAGGTTGGGGTTGCATCAACACGTACTGCTCTAGCTTTGAATGTCCAGGAAGTCTTTCCTTGATCAAACTCATTTATCAAAGACCACATGTTTTGCATTTTGGGCAGAAAACAATTTAGGGGCAAACTGCAGGAATGGATGATGAAAATGTATGTTAGAATGGCTATTTATAGGAAGGCATCTTGCATTGTCCATTCACAGTACACACACATACATTTGTGTGTTTCATTTCCAGGAAAAGGAGTTTAAATGAGCTGTCAGTCACCAAAATAGGTGTAATTGTATCACTGAAATAGGGGGCGTTTGTGAAACCTAGTTAAACATTGTTTTTTCATTTTATTGTAGCAAGAAATCACTTACTAAATAGGGATAATGATGTAAAATTGTTGTTATTTCAGAAAAGAAGCTTGCCCAGCTGCAAAAAACAGATGGAGATGCCTTTTCAATCAAGAAACAGTTCACTAAAAGTTGTTGTTATCTTTGTTAGTATTATACGGTTCGTGAATAATACAATAATACGTACGTTCATGTATAGTACGATACAATTATATAAAATACGGCTAAATATATGTTTCATACGTTCGTGAAATGAATAAAGATACGAACGTGTTTTAAACGTTTCACAATTTAAAAATACGGCATATAATACGTGTCTTATATACTAATTTAATGATGAGAATAAAGAGTAATTTAGCATATGCATTACATTCTTCAACCGTTTAAAATGTACGGAATAGTTTTTTCAGATATACGAATTTTAATTCATAGTACAATAAATAATAAAAATGATATTGCCTATTTGTGTAGAAGTAGAGAAATATTTCTAGAGAATAGTTAATATTATTGTGACCGTAAATTTGGTGAGTCTTCATAATATTCTTTTCTTTTTTGGTATGAGTGGAGAATAAGAGTAACAATAGTAATATAAAAACGAATTATGAATTTAAGAAGCTAATTTATTAAAACTGATGACCATTAAACAATTAACGAACGTATAAGACATAATAGTTTTTTAAGCATTATAAATAGTATTGAGCAGCTAAACATTTCACTTCAGTTGTATCACTCCATTAGGCTTCAGTTTAATGATATTTTTAAATAAAATACATATCAATACGTACGGTACATGTATTATACATTTTATCCTTAAAGTACGTGAATTTTTAAGTATTTTCTGAAAAATTCATAAACGGAAGTATTATACGTGAATTATACGTTTGAGTGTATTATACATGAATTATACCCCGTTTGAATTACCCTTTTTTTAAAAATATTTGTTTTTGCACCCCAACCCCATATGAAAAGACAAAAATGCCCTCGATCAAGAATATGTTGAAGGTCAACAAAATTGTTAGTGGATGGGCACTTTTATCTTTTCATATGGGGTTGAGATGCAAAAACAAAGATTTTTAAAAATAGGGTGCAAAGTCCAATTTGCACAATAAAATGGGTTGCAAACTCAAATTATCCCTTACATTTAAAGTGAACCACATTTTTTTCAATCAGATAATTAATAATTATGCAAACCAAACCAGGACACATAAAATGGGACAGAGTAGTATTTTTCTAAATAAAGGAAAACACTTTTATTGGGGTAGTGGGTTTTAGATATGATATTTTAATCAATGGATATTTTCTAAAAACATACTAGTATTTTATGATATTTTAGATAACGCTTCCTAAAATAAGATTAGTTTTGTCTTTTTAAAACAATACTACGTAAAAGATATAAAACTTCATTAAATATGAGTATAAATTCTATTTTGACAACAATAAAGTGTAACTCATATGTGAGAAAATTTGCACTATTTTAGTCCTATTTAAGGTATTTCTTGTCAAGTTAACTGAAGGGATTTTAAGATATTTTTAATTGAACTTATTGAAGTCACAAACTAGATCAAACTAGATCAATCAGGAAATCCTTCGACAATTGTAACGTACACATTAAATATAAACTCACCATGCTAGTTCAGATCAAACTAGATAAGATCAGACTAGATCTGAATTGAAAAATTCAATCCAACTAAAAATATCCTTAGTCCTAAAACGTTCCTAACTTTTGGTTCTCTAATGGATTTGTGCATATGGTTAACGTAACTGACAATAAATAATAACGTACGAATATTTTTATATTCACATTTCTTTTGTGATCAAATAAACCATTTTAACCTAGTTTCTTAAATTTTAATTATTAAATTATTAATGTTAATGTCAAAATTTGGCAACAGAACGTTGATACGCTAGTAAGGAGTTTTTACTTGAACTTATGTCAATCCCACACTAGACCAGAAGATATGAGATCATACTTAAACAGGTCATGCTAGATCAAATTTAAACGGACCAGACCAAGATTTCAATAGTTATAAAATACACATAGACCAGATATTTACTTTAACAAACAAGACCATTTTAGACAAAACCTAAACTGACCAGACCGGATCAAATCAGAAATTTTTTAGTACAATTAAAAACATCTAAACTAATTTATTGGATATATGATACAGAGTAAAATAATTATTGTAGATAAAATTAAAAATTGTCTTATAAAGTTCAAAAAATATTGTATTAAAATTGATGTGCCAAATGTTTGCAAAAAAAAAAATGATGTGCCAAAAAATTGCTGATGAACCACCACTCAGTAACATGTTTATTTGACATTTTGAATTGCATGTATCTCATATTGCATGAATTAAATAATGAGTAGTTGAGTAACAAACACCGCTATTCTCAAGAACCTAAAAAGAAAAAGAAACATGTCTTCGTGAAGATGATAATATTTTGACAATTTTGCAACCAGTACTTTTAAAAGGCTACTCGAAATCAATTGCAAGTTCCGCTAGGCGCTATATCATTGTTTTTTCGGTTTTTTCAAAATATTTTTTTAATTAAAAAATAGTAATTGATAAACAAAAACAAACAAAAAACTACATCAATCTATACTTAATAGTAATACGTGGTACAATACAAAAACATAATAAAAAAAGAGAGAAGAAACAAATGCACTTCCAAGCAATGAATTAGAAAGTGTATATCAATTTAAGCATTTTCTAAATTAATTAAAAGCATAAGTGTATTTGCAAATTATATATAGTTTATTCGCAAGTTAAAATTTTATTTGCAAATGTTGTGTCCACTAATTCATTCCCTTTTTACTAAAAGACTTTTATTGATTGTAAATAATTTATTCTACTTTCTTTTTAGACAAAGATATGTATGCTATAAAGTTTCACGTTTTTTGCTATATTATTTAAAGTATAGTTATATTAATACATATTTGTTCAATATAAAAAATCATGTGATCACAAACACACTTAACAAATAATATATCAGCAAAATATCATTATCATGTAGCAATAAGAAAAAGGTAAATTACGATTTAAAATATCAAGATGTTAAGATTATAGCAATAGACTTAAGTGTATGTACAAGTGTTTCACTTAATTAAACCATAAATATCAAATGTCAATATCTTGAAAATTTAATAAATCTTGTATCAAACATTAATTTTCTAGAATTGAGATTTAAGAACTAAACAAAATATTATATTTAATGATAAATAAATAAATAAAATAGCAAGTTTTAAAAAGTTTTGTTTGTGCGGTTCGGTTTTGAGACGTGAAAATCAAAATCGAAAGCAAACAACTACGATTCGGTTCGGTTTGTGGTGTTCGATTTCGGTTTTCTTGCGGTTCAGTTGTTTTGATTGCAGTTCTGGTTTTTTCAATTCCGTTTTCAGTTTACAGTTTCACCGACCCATCCCTATACCACGAAGCGTAATGCTTCGAGGTCGTCTTCCTGTTAGGCTTAATTAAGGTGCTTGTATATCATTACCCTATCCCCTAATATTGCATTGGTACAAAATGTGGTGGTGTGATTATCAAAGAAAATAAAATTACACTGTTGATATTCAATTGATAAAACAAGAATACAACAAGAACGATTTGTAATTACATAAATATTATCAAGTTTGATACGGAGTATGACACATGGACAATGTAAAAAAGAAAAAAAGAGACAATTTAAATAAAAAAAGGAAGTAATTACTTTCACCAACAAAAGTATACATGTGAGACAATGTGAGATTCAATTAATATACTATACACGTAAGGGAGTATATCTTATGCTTTCATATCACAATTAAGACATAAATCACATTAGAGATGTCACACTATGATGGTGTCAAAAACAAAAAGAGATGTCACACTATGATAATACTATTGTTTTTATAATTCATGTGTTTGGGCTTAGAGCATCTCCAACGATTAGCTAACTGCACTTATACCTTGACCAGTGACATAAGCATTTATATCAAAATTAAAATGTACTCCAATGATAAGCTATAATTTTTTCCTCTTTATTTATTATTAATTCATTATTAATAATGTTATATTTAATAGTTCTCATTCCTCAACCTAGAACGTCATTTTGCCTAATTATCTTTCTCAAGCAAAAAGAAAATCAATGTTCCAGTTCTAAGCTATTAGCTTTAAAATTGCAAACAAGTCCTTCAAATGAATCACTAGAGATGCTCTTACACCCCCCATAATTTTGGAGTCTATGAATGACCTTCCAAAGCCCCTAGCTATGCAAATTTGAGTTTGATCGCAATCATTACTTGCTCCAAATGATGAATCTATGACTTACATCACCTGCCCTTCCAGGCAGCTCCTCCCACGATATGAACTCATTACCTCCATTATCATTCTCTTCTGCCTCAATCGTTGAATTACTCTATGAAGGTATTTTATCACTTCCCCATAGTTGTACGGTCACTTCCCACACCGTTCTCTTCATTTGTTTATTTTTTTATTTTTTTGATTGATTATTTTGTTCCCACACCGGAGCTCGGAAATGAAGCATCACCCATCTTATGTTATAAATAGAGAGTATATCCAACTTCCACATTCGGTGTTCACGCTTCTTATATTCTATGTGAGTTGTTTGTTGGATCAGTTTTGATCTGATCAGCTTTCTTGGGTGGATATCGAGTCGAATTCGGGCTGAAATTGAGCATGAGTAAAAGCATTTGAGCCAAAGTCAAATATGGTATTTTCTTTTTAAAAGGACGATCGACTTTTGTTTTCTGCAACACTTTTTTCATTTAATGCATCTCCATGAATGGCAAGTTTGGAAGCTTTAATTGTGGATGAAATATTACTTAAGAAATAAAGTGCTAAGAGTTATAACAACTAGTCAACTAAAGACTTGAGAAGTAATCTCATTAAATGCATATAGTCGGAGGGGCTAGGGGGGCAAGTGCCCCCACTTCTGACTCCGAATTTTAGTATTAGTACTTAAGATAACAATTGTGCCCCCGCTACCCAAACAAAATAATTAGAGTTTTTCCATAAATATTACAAAAATATAATTAATGGACAAAATTATTACTATAGTTACTATGCATAGTCACTATACTGATAGAGTTGACACAATCATGGTCACTAAAATTACTATGGTAGTTACTAAGTCATATTTTTGTCCACTATCTTTATTTCAATCATATTGTCATTATTTCAAAAAATTATTAGATAAATAGGACTTTGTCGAAGACATATAACAAGTCTACTAAGAAATATAAACAACCACAAAGTTGTGATGTAGCAAATCCTGATATGATTACTACAAAGTTATATGACAAGGCCAAATACGTAGTATATGCCAAGGATTCTAATATGTGGGATGAACTTAATAGATTAAAAACTATATCTTGATAGAAAGTCCATACATGAAAAAATGTGTCAATTCGCCATAAAGTTATTTCAAACTGACATATCCTTTGATTTTTTTATCTATAGTATGATAGAAGTTAGATATATAGAATCATATTATTAAATAAAGTTATATTAAAGGATGAAATCATAAACTTGATTTATACTTTATTTTTAACACCATAATATTATATTTCAGACAAGTACCAACAAATTTTTTGGCACAATATGTAGCATTCGACATGATCCTAGTTTAGATATGAAATCTTGATCATTTTATAGTATGAAAAATAACGAGAATTCTAATGTAAAACTAGAAACATCATAAGGATGAATCAATTCTAATCCAAATTATTTGTCTTTCAAAAAACCAAATATCATTGTTTAGAATTGTGTTAATGAGTTCAAAATTTGACTTATAATCCATATATGTTCATTGTTTGAATCCGATATTAAATATTCTATTTCAAGTTAAAAATAATAATTTGAACGCACTTGACAAAAACGACCAATGATACATCCAATTCGACCCATTTTCATATATGCGAGAGTGCCCCCGCTTCAGAAAACTTCTGGGTCCGCCACTGCATATAATGTTTGGAGAAATAACGATGTCTGACTTGTTGCAAATATAAATGTTTTAGAATACGGAGGTATTGACTCTTGAATATTTTCTATGATAATTTAATTCGGTAATAAATGAAAATATTTATATTTAATTTTGGTTATGTATCAATATTTGTAAACTCGAACAAATAAAAAATAATGTAAATGATAATATTATCACAAAATTATATATATACTAAAAAAGTGTATAGTGACACTTTTTTAGTAACTACCATATACAAAATTATTATCACAAAATTATATATACACTAAAATTATATATCAGAGCAACCACTAGTAGAAAAGGTGTATAGTGACACTAAAAAAGTTTGGGAAAAGTGGGCCTAGTAATCCCAAATTGTGTGTCACTAATCCTAAAACTAAAGACTGTTAACAAATTATGACCCAATAACATCCTACAGAATTATGATACATCAGTTCCACAAAATCTAGTCACAGTTCATAATCATAAAAATCTATGATACATTAGTATCATATATATATATACAAAATCTTTAGTTTTAGGATTAGTGACACACAATTTAGGATTACTAGCCCCACTTTTCCCAAACTTTTTTAGTGTCACTATACACCTTTTCTACTAGTGGTTGCTCTGATACTATGATAATACGGGGAGTTTATCCTAAAAGATTAACCTTATAAGTGAAGTAACCCAAGATCTCATATAGTGTGTTATTATTTTATATCATTGTAGTGGGGGGCAAATACTTCAACATATAAGGATAAGGAAAGACATAATATATAATTAATCAAAGGTTTTTTTAGATTTATAAAGTTTCTTATACCTCCATAACTATTAGAGACAAAACATCAAATATTTTATAACAACCTTAAAATAAGAGCTTGATAACATCCATAACAAGGCAAATTTTTGACAACTAGAAAGCCTTAAAATAAGAGCTTGATATTTACAAGGGAAATTTTTGACAACTAGAAAGCCTTAAAATAAGAGCTTGATAAGATCCTGGACAAGAGGCATATTTTTGAGCACCAGAAAGCTCAGACCAAAGGTGACCAGAACCAGAGCACCATCATCTGCATTGTGTATCCAAGCTTCCTTGTTACAAGCCTTCAGCACAACGTGGACAACACCGTAGATGGCAAGAGCAAGGGTGAAGATGTTGGCACCGAAAGAAACCGCACTCTATGCATCTGGTTTTGGACTGAAGAGGCTCTTTCACACATTCTTTGAAAGCCTCTCCTTTAGTGGCAGCAGCCTTGAGTTCCAACATGACTTCACCAAGGTTGGTCCAGTTGTGAGACCTGGCTGGACCTAGAGGAAGAGGCAGGGCAGGAGGAGGTAGCTCTATTTTCTTGGCCGCCCATACCATTGCACGATTATGCTTGAAGCGCCGGAAGCGATCGCCAAGAGGAAGACAAGTACGCTTGAAGAAGCCATGGAAGCCAACAATTGAAGCCATAAGAATTCTTGTCTCAGAACCATCATCGGGTGGTCTATAAACTCAATCTTTGCTTTTTTTGTTGAAACGGAGACACTGTCTCCTTGGCAAAAAAATTCCACGAAGAAGAGAAGATGTTCGTATTGTGTGTGTATCAGGTGTTAATTTTATTTGGCTTAATCAAAGGGCAATTATGCGTCCGGTTGTACATATCAATCAAAACGTACAGAACACCCCAACTAAGGAGGAGGAGGAGGAGACTAGCAAAAAATTACTTCAAGAAGTTCACCTTTTTATATGGGGGAGAAGGCGGCTCAGATAAAACAGGCTCAGATAGAAAATGAAGAATACATATTTAAGTAAGAATGTGAAACAAATGAGAGACGTGTACTCGAATTACTAAGAAAGAGAGCACTATAATACCCCTTCAAAGTGAATATCAAAAGTTCTTACATTTCTATACATGACTAATTTGTATATCTACTTTTAACTTTTTCAGAGAGCAGAAAATGGAGAACATAAACACCAGAAGCTGAACAAGAAGTAGCAAAAGAGAATGAAATGACGACGATATTGTGAAAATGAAGCTAAGTCTTTCCACCAGGAAGCAAGATAAGCTCATGTGTGTGCCTAAGTGAATGATGTGGCTGATTAATGTCAACTGGCAAATGCTTTTGGGAACTGCCATTGCCCTCACGATAGTGAAAAGTTTGGGCGAAAAATTTGGCGTGTTATCAAATTTTCATTGAATAGTTGGGAATATTTCAACTATTTTTTTACAACTCGAATACATCAACTAATTGAAATTACATATATAATATTTTTATTATTTGAAACTTCACATGTAATGCTTGCACGCCATTAAACATAACTATGTATGGGTCTCATAGCATTGCATGGCTCATGCAAACCACCCATCTCATACTCACAATGTGTACTATTTTAAATACTCCTTAGAAGTTATTCAATAAGAACAAGAATTCCTACAATCTTTCTATTTTTTGCTGCAATCTCTCTATATTGGACCTCTAATTCTACTATTACACAATTTCTATAATTTTATCATGGTATCAGAGTTGAAATCCTGAAAATAAAATTCTTATGGTTAAAACCATGGCATATTTGTTGTCATATTTTTTCTCCTAGATTATTGTTTCGGGAGCTACATAACATATCACTTATAATGTTTAAACCTTATTAATATCTTGAATTATACCTCTGAACCCCCTTTGATGATCCATAATGACGAAACTGTCATGATTTATGTTGTTGGTAGCTTATACTTACCCTATGGGATGATGTATCTTCAACGTGTTTTATATATTCAAAAATTTCAATGCAATTTACTCTTAACTAGTTTCCCTGTGGAACATTTACTAGTCTCACATTCTTCTCGAATTTATGTATTTTGCGGGATTTAACTTTGATGAAACTGATTATTGTGGACCGACTCCGTTATGGTCTTTACTACCTCGATTTTCAAAAGAGTAAAGAGAGGCAATGTCAATCGATGTTACCTCTGACGGCTTCAATGATTGGGACATGCGCCCGATGGAAAATTATATAACATTAAATCTCTCAAAAAACCCAAAAGAAGCAATGATCTTTGTGATGCTTGCATACGAGATAAGAAAACTAGACTCCCTTTTCCTGCAAGCACACTAAAATAAGTAGTTGTTTCGAATTACTACGTTGCAACATTGGGGGGGGGGGGGGGGGGGGGGGGTTATAAATGTGATTTAGCTTCCGCAGACCCGGGGCGGCGCGTCACGTGAGATTGATTTTCATAAAGGACTTTTAGTGATTCATGAAAATCAACCCTTTTTTGTTTTTTCTTAAAGCATTTAACTATAATACGTGGTATAAGATTTTTTAAGTACTAAAATCTTATTAATATATATGCTTTATTTTAAGTCCTAAAATCTTATACTGCGTATAATAGTTAAATATTCTAAGTAAAAACAAGAAAAAGCGAGCCGATTTTCCTTAATCACTAAAAGTCCTTTAAGAAAATCCATTTCGATTCCTGTCAGGTGATGCACGTGATGCACCGCCCGGGTCGGCGGTGCTGGTCCGGGTTGGGTGTTACACATTGTCTTGGATAGGAATAAAATATAAGAGTAATTCCAAAATATTAGAAAATATTTTCTATTCCCAAAATACGAGTTCTAATATACTCCTTCTATACCCTTTCCTCAAATCACATAATAGTATAAGTGATTTGCTACTTGAATATGTGTACACTTGTATTTCTTTTTACTATATATGTTATTTTGTTAAGTATAGAATTTAAATGTTCAAAATAAGACATCGTATTTTTGTCCGAAATTTTATGTTAGATAACGTATTAGACACGTATACGTATATATTTACACGTTTTTTAAAGTAAACGTTTTTTCAATGAATTTTGACTATTTTTCATTCATGTTACCAAATTAACGTGTGCGTATTAAACCTCGTTTAATTCATGTACCATATTTAACTAAGAGGTAATTACCTAAATGGGAGTAAATGCATCTTTAATTGCTAAAATAGGACTAAAGTTTAAAAATTCCCAAAATAGGAGTTATTATTTGTAATTGGACAAAAACACCCCCGAAGCTTGGAAATCCTACTGCCACCGACCACAACACCGAACCACCGCAGGTCGCCGGTCGCCGCCGGTCACCGGACGTCTCTGCCACCTCAAAAACAGCCACCGTTGTAGATCTGACCGCCGCCGATGTAGATCCGGCCACTGTTGTAGCTAATCTGGAATCTCCCACTGCAAATCTGGTCTTTAGCATTTCAGATATGGTCTTTCCCGGCACGAATGTCAACAGTTTTATCAAAATGCCAAAATGAATCAAGAATGCCATTTTAATGGCATTTTCAAAGGAAAATGCAAAATTTTTGTAAAATAAGAATGCCATTTTTATGGCATTTTCAAAGGAAAATACAAATTTTTGTGAAATACGAATGCCATTTTGATGGCATTTTCAGTGTTTTTAGTTTCAATTACCATTTGTAACTTAATAGAAGAGAGGAAGAAGGACGGGAAGAATAATCGAAGAAGAAGCAGATCTGCGCAGAAGAAAACCTGACGGCGACGATGGTGGATTTCAGGACAGCGGCGGTGGACTTCACCATAGCGGCGGTGTACTTCACCATAGCGGCGGCGATGGCCATATATGTCTGGAAGGAGAAGAAATTGTGTTGCTCTTGTGCGAATGGAAGGAGAAGCGTACCGGGAGAGAAGAAATTAAAGATGTCCAGGGGGAGTTGATCGAGGAAGGATGTTGCGTACAGGGAGAGAAAAAACAGAGGTAAATGGGTAATCCAGTCCCATTTAGGGGAAAAATATATGTTTAGTCCTATTTAAGAGATTCATAAAAAATTTAGTCCCTTTTAGGGTAATAAATCTTTAACTAAGTATGGCTGGCACCACATACTCGTGACCTAACACAGTGTTAAGATGACACTTATTGTACCACTCTCTCCAAGTCATAGGTCAGCACCAATCCTACCAGATGAGTGAGTGGTGGTACCGGAAGACATCGCGGTGCAGCGGTGGCCCTAATGGAGAGCGAGATCAACAAAAAAGTCGTCGCCGACGGAGATCGATGGAGGAGGTCATCGCCGGAGAAGATCGATGAAAGTGAGATTGTCGTTGGAGGAGATTGAAAGAGGAGGGCATCGTCGGAGATCGACGGAATGCCATAGTGACAGCGGCACAAACGTCAGAGTGCAGCGACGGCGGTGATTGAGGAGCTGGAGAACGGCGGTGGCGGCAACTGATCCGCTTGAGAGCGGTGACAACTGCGACGGTGTGGAAGGGCTAGCTGTGGCGGCGTATGGTGGCAGCAACCTTGGTGGATGCGGCAGTGCTTCGTACTATGGTTTGACTTTTTTTAATTTATTTCTGTTTTTTAGTATAAATATAAATATAAACATACCTAATATTTCATTAAGGGTAATTTGGTCAAGTCATATACTTTTTACTCATATCAAACATTAAATTCCTATTAGGGAACTTCTTTCATGCTTAGTCCTATTAGGTTAATTGACCCAAAATTAAATGATAACCAAGACTGGACACATAGTGTTCTTGGACTTCTTGCTATTTCCAATATGTGTCTATGCCTATTTTCTACAACACCATTTTATTGTGGTTTGTTTGTGCACGATTCCCCCAACAGTATCCAATGCGTCCATAATAATCAAATAAACTATTAGTTTAAATTCTACACCATTATTTGCCAGTATTTTCCTAACCTTTTTCTCAAATTGGTTATAAATCATACTCCGTATTAATTACAAAATTGAATTAGAAGTTGAAGAACTTCATATTTATTTTTCATTTAATAAACTCACACACCTCTAGTAAAGTCTTCAACAATAGATAGAAAGTATATATGTCAGAAATTGATCGAATCACAATGTTAGCGTAACAACGCAAAGCAACAAATTTTCTTAATTGCACTTGTAGAAAAGAATAGACTAGTTTTCTTAGCTGAGACATAGAGATCACAAAAATTATTGTTTCGTTAAAAACCTTGAAAAAACTAATGTGATTTACCCTCTAAAAGATGCATCTCCCAAACAATGATGCCATGAATTAGAGATAATACAGTTATACAGACTCATTGCCTCCCTTTAACTTTTCAGAGACTCTAAGTTATACATACCATTACAGTATTCAATCACTTTTTAAGCGATTAGAAAAGTATGTTGCATTGGATTTTTGAGATGTGTAGAACATGTTCAAAACAGAACTCATAGGGCAAGTGTAACCATCTGATAGCATGAACCCAATAAATTCATCCGCCGTTATAAATTTTAACTATAGTTCCAACTAGTACTGATGATATTAAAAATATTAATATAACTTCAAATTATATGTTCAATAGACAGAATAATTTATGTCATCTTTATTAAGGTGCCAAAAAAGAAACAACAAAGTTTCATAGCTAGTCATAAACATGATGTCACCAAACGTTACAACTAAAGAAAAATGTAGAAAAGTGAAAAAGTTAAAATTTTGCTATCTGAGATCTGCATTGATACCATATACGTAATACTCCATCGGTATTTTAATGTTTGTTACACTTTTCTTTTTGGATGTGTTTAAAAGTTTGCTACACTTTCTTTTTGATAAAATTTTCCTTTTAAATACTCAATTGTCTTTATTTTTGCGGCTTTTTATCTTCACTTTCCTGCTTTTCCACCATCTCTTCTACTTTTTTACACTACTCATTACTCCTACTATTTAAATACGGAGAGAGTATGATAAAACTAATATTGCATATATAATTATATACTACGTATATGAAGAGGATAAAAACACGAGCAGCCCTAGGGGAGGGTAGCACGGGCAACGGCCCTAGGCCCAAAAATGTGAAAGAAAAATAGGCCCAATATTTTTTGTGTTATACTAAGGTTGTGTAGGTTTAGTTTTTGGGACTATTTAGTATATTCATATAACCATTAAGGCCCGACAAAAAAGAATAGTAAACAAATTGTAAAATTACGAGAGGTTCCCCTCACTTATGTTTCTACAAATTTGCAATTTTGTAGTTAATAGTCATGACAACTAATTACTTAGTACATGAATCGTGAATCGTGAGCCGCCCCTTAAATCCTCAATCTATGGTTTTTTACTTAGTACATGAATACATTATTAGTTAATAGTCATGACAACTAATTACTTTTTATCATCGAGTTTAGATTTTTATTTGTTGATTACTTATTGAGTGTTGTCTTGTTGAATCGTGAAATACTTAAATTGTGAATTTGTTCATATTATTGTTTGATCCTGAATTTGTGTATTTTAAATTTGTTAAAGTATTAAATACGGAGTATCATTTGTCAAATATGGAGTAGTGAATTTGTGAATGTGTTTTAGCTTTTCTAGTTAAAAATGGTTATGGAATTAAATTGTGATTTTGTGATAATGTTAAAATATCTTCGGTAAAAATTTCAAATTTCATTAAATTTATAAGATGTAATTAATTTGAAATTGTAATAAAATTGGACGAATCTGGATGGGTGGGATATAGTGAAAAAGAGTAAGGAAAAAATTCAAAATATTTTTAAAAAATTAGGTCTATTATAGATGACTAGCTCCTAGGCCTTGAAACCGCCAGGACCAGCCCTGGATCGGAAATGCATGTGAAGGGAGGATGAGTAGAAGAATATAATACTTTTTCTAAAAGCACATTGCACGATATATGCACACATGTCTAGTCTACCTAAAATGTGTCACATCTAGTCTACAGTTCCTATACCGTGGGATCATCCCACGGTGAGCACCGTGCTCCTGATCCAAAATGACGCAGTTTTGCAGCGATTTTTAATTAAACAATTCTCGCGTGAACAGTACACACGTGTACATTACTTCTTTTTTCTTTTTATCTTGTTCCAGTAGCAGAATGATGTAACTCACGTGTAAAAAAATGTAACTGACGTTATTGATGAATGTAACTCAAGTCTAGACGAAATGTAACTAGTTCAATACATAACATAAGAAATAATATATTGATTTCAATGGAAAAAAATTGAGTCTAATTGCCCAACTATTTAACATAAATAGTGTATATGTCTTGTTTTTAATATCAGTGCTATAAAAATGATTTTTTTATGAAAAAGATTTTTCTTTGAATAACAGGGTTTATTGTGTTGTGTAACTCACATTATATTGAGGTGTAACTCGTATTATGCAAAATGTAAATCATGTCTAAGCAAGATGTAACTTGCTGAGCAAAGTTGACATGTAACTCATGTTAATATATACTAGTATGTAACTTCATGCATATTCAAATGTAATTTGAGCCAAATCAAAATGTAAATTCACTAGTAGAAAAGGGGCTTACAGTGACACTAATTTAGTGTCACTGAAAGTTTCTGTGACGCTAAAAAAGTGTCGGGGAAAGTGGCGATTAGCGACACTAAATATAGTGTCACTGATCGTAAAACATAATAGTGTCGGTAAATTGTGACACATTAATGTGATTCAATATTATGACACATTGGTATCATAAGAATTTTTGACACTTTGGTATCATAAAAAATACGACACATTGGTGTCATAAATATGATATTGATATTATAATAATCATTATATTATTTTTTTACTGATTCTATGAAGATTATAGAAATACTAATAAATAAGCTTATAGAACAAGAATTTTGTATTTATTACTCAAATTATTTTACAATGTCAATACCAATAAAGTGTATTACAATATGCTATAGATCTACACTTCTACACTTTAACCATACAACATCCTTATTTGTACACGCTAGACATCATTATTCCTGGCATCACCATCAACATCCAATAAAGCAAGTCTTTATCAATACCTGGTTGAACATAGTCTGCATAGTTTGAGAATCCACATTAGTGTTTTTGTAAAATTGAACAATTCAAACACTGTGATATTATCAAATCATTTACACACATCCTGCATACAGAGTGGAGATGAGAAAGAAGGAAAAGGCATCAACATACCATCTCTGGGACGTTACCTAGGTGAGGAAGATTGGAAAAATCAGCACCATGAAAATTCGTTGGTGAGGAAGAGCGATTCCAGATCCGACTAAAGTTGAAATACAAAAGTATATGGCTTCGGGATAGGATCTATTGCTTCTAGCTTGTGGGCGGGGATTTTTGGTTTAAGCCTTCATTAGACTATATCCAAAAAATAAAAAAATAATGTGCCAAGTGAAAATGGAGAAATAAGAAAATATACCTCGACATTAGAAATTGAAGGATTTTTTTCTATTGTCTCATGAACTTCTTCCTGCAAAAAATGAAGACCATAAATATGTATACAAGAAATTATGGCAGTCAAGAGACGTATTTAACAACCAATAGTAAGCAAATATGGAAAACAGGGAATCATGACAGCTCTTGCTTTTGTTCAGGAAGCAATCGAACAAACAACACATCTCGCTCTCATTTTTCCAAATACACTATTCATATTATAAGTAAAAGATCCCCCTATTTAAACCATGACAAAATAGAATTGAAGTACTAAATGATAATGGAATTTTTAAGAATAAAAAATCAACTATCTAACGCCAACCTTTATCATTTGAATCTCCAAGATAATCCGGATCCAGACTCTCTTCACTTCCATTATCATCGTCAAATATATTATCACTCTCATCAAAAAACAATGTCCCTTTCCATCATTTGTAATGAAGCCAAAGATTCATTATTTTTTGGCTTGAGATTATGATCGAATAAAGAAAAATGGCTCACTAAACTGTTTGCGCTTCTTTGTCATGAAGCAGCTGTCAGTCCATGCAATTTTGGACGAGATTTTCACTATGGGTCATCCGGAAACAGTCTTCTCTGTGCTTTAGTACAGGAGTAAGACTGCGTACATCAGACCCCCCTTACCCCACCGTAGGTGGGAGCCTTTGCGGCACTGGGGTAAATGAAAATGAAATGAAAATGATCAAAAAACAATGTCCCGCTCATACTTTGAGCCCGACTTTTCTTCTTTGCATTACAAGAGCCACCAGCTTCCACTATAAAAAAAGTTAAACAGTGAGGTGTCTACTGGTTGTGCTTTAATAATAAGTTGGGATCTGGTGTTTCCAACTAGTTTTCTTCTATCTCAAAGTGAAAGTAAATTGTGTTGTCCGGGGAAAATGGTGAAAAGTTTATATTGCTCTAGCTCCTGCACCTATCCCAACTAGGATAATTACACATTGCACCTGTCCTATTACTTCTGCCCCAAGACTTGCATAAAACAGCCTCTAAAAATCGCTATTGGGAAAAACCAGCCCAATATACTAGAGTACTCCCTATCTAGAACACCCACAGCTCCTCAGAAAAATAGAAACAACCACTTCAGGAGGGCTTCGTCCTGGTGAAAGGTTTAAGAAGTTAAAGAAAGAGGAAGCAAGAACAAAACGGGAAAGAGAGGAAGAAAGAAGGACAGCTGAAGAGGCAGCAGCGGCAAGTCATATAGGATATAATCTGTCCACAGTATAAAATGAGAACGTGTCTACCACAGCTGAACAGGAAAAAGATAACATATCGGATAAAGAAGAATCAATGTCTAATAATAACAAAATTTATCATTTGGATAATCATGGTGGTGTGAATGGTGAAAAGCTACTCCTACACCCAAAAGAGATTATCAAAGCTCCAGGCATGAAAGCTCAAGAGTAAAGACATACAAGAGTGAGCATTTGCTGCAACTGGCATGATATAGTTAATACATGAAATACTAATTCATCACTTTAACTCAACAAGAGTCTAATATCAATTTCTAATACATTAAACTACAACACTTTAACAAAACTGGAGATGTTATTCAAAGATAAATAAATAAATGAAAACAAAAGGATATACCTGTTCTCACACCAATGGTGCAGTGGTATATTTAAACTTCATGGAAAAATCGCTACTGTTACATGTGTTTTGTCCTAAGATTATGTCTTGTAATAAACAATCCAATATTTTATAAACGAAGAATAAAGAACACATCTAATATTATGAAAAGTGCTAGAGGCTTATACAATATGATAGGAGACTATGAAACACATAATGAAATATGATCACATTTATTGAAATATGATAAAAAACTAGCTGCACAAACATACAAAGACATACTGCTATACAAAAAAAACATAGTGTATTAAGAGGCAAGTTACTGCTTACTCCCCAACAAAGCGCAAAATACGTAAAGGACCTGTGGAGCAGAAAGATACCTTCAAGAGGAAGAGCAGCTGACCGGGTGGAGCAGCTGAATAAGCCTCATTGCCAACGCAAGGAAGAACATTCGGATCCTCTATGAATCTGATCCGATGAGCACTAAGAGATGATACAAACAAATTCACAGCAAGCTGCCCAACGTTCCCAATCGACAGCGCTGGTTACGTGAAACAAAAGAATTACTGTCAAATGTAGAAACAGGAGGAATAAAATTCGAGAGGAATTCTAGAACGAAGCCCTATATGCATTAATACACACCTATAATTAAGGAAGGGGTGTATTATTCTCTCCATTATTTCCGATCCGTTCATTCCTTCCATATGCATGGTTCTCTTCTTTACTTTGGGCTCTCATTTACCTCGTTAATTTCATCTCAGTCAGCTCAGATCTCTTTCTGAAAAAATTAAGATGAGGAGAAGTGAAGTCAATATTCCACCTTTTTAGCCGAAACACAAGTGTCGGCAAAATTGGGGAACCAGTTTGCGATGATGATCCGGTCTATGAAATTGAGCGACGTCAAATTCTTTATTGTTGTTATTGCTAGAACTATGAATCTCAGTTTTCAGGCGAAAGAGTAATTTCTTCTATAAGGAGAAATTGATTCTTCAGAGTTGGAGAAGAGAGCATTTTAGTCTGAATTGTGCTGATGGAATAGATAGCTGTACTACCTTTGTGTTGCAGTGAAAAGTCGTACTCATCCGCAACTCACTGTCAAGGATTATCTAATCCATTTTCATTTATATTGTATATGTTGCACCTCTTTAGTATTATAGTTGCACTGCAAACTCAATGTAAAATAAAATTTTATAAAGTGCACTACCATAGTGCACTTTTATTATTTATGTTTAAATGCACACGTTAAAAGTGTATTTAAAAACGTATGGAAGTGCACTTTTATTAGTTACAACTGCGTTTATTTATGTTCATTTTTAACATTATTTTTCTTTTAAAATGTATGGAAGTGCACAAAAGTGCACTAAATTATATAGTAAGTGAAAACTAATATATAAACGTGCAGTTTGCAAAAGTGCAGATTAGTATAATAAACACTCTATTTCTCTTAAGATTTTTTTTATTGATGAATGCTATTGATTATTTAAATTACTATACGAGAAAATAAATATTTAATTATATTTATGTTGCATAAAATTTTGAATAAAAGTGCGATTATTCAATGTTAAAGTGCATTTTCAGTAGAGATTAAATGTATATAAAGTTCTTATACTTTGAATCTTTTATTTACTATAGATCATGAGCTTCAAATAGATCAATTGTGCAGTTTCTATATTCCAAGTATGCATTTTAACAAAAAAGTGTTGAATTCAAAAAAGAAGTTTGATGTAGTGAGAACAACACATACTTAAATAGCTCTATAAAGTGCAATTTGAATTCATTTTAGTGCACAATAAACGTATAAATATATTTATAACAGCTCAACATCATATTTTTTCTATTATAATAAAATGCACTTTTAAACTACAATTATTGCATATATCAATGTTTCTGCTTTTAATAAAATTTGCATTTTAATTATAACAAATCCACCTTCAAACCAAATATATGTGAATATTTAAATGAATATTTGCATCTAACGTTGAATAATAGTGCATGAACTTAGCATTGAAGTGCAAATGGACAAACCTTGCATTTAAAGAGTAAAAGAACATAAGTGAGAGAACCTTATACGATAGTATTTGGAAAGAAAATTAAATAAGAGAAAAAGTTATTAAAATAAATCAATAAAATAAATGATTCTAATTATTAAAGAGAGTACTCCTAATTTATTATTATCCTATTTGTTAGGATTGCTTCCTATTTTGTTGCTCAGTGCGTGTGAACCACTCTTAAGTGAGTTTTACCATTGTGTCCCTCAATTAATATTTAGTAGCATGTTTCCTTTTAATAAACCAATCCCCTACGAAAATCGTGGACGGATAGTTTGGTTTCAAAAAAATCTTGGCCAATGGATTAGAATAATAAAAGGTTAGATTTCATTCTTTTTTTCTCTCCTGGCCAATATATATTACCCCTAAGATCATGTTCTTATTTGAACCAAAACCTATATATATATATATATATATATATATATATATATATATATATATATATATATATATATATATATATATATATATATATATATATATATAGGGGTTGGTTCCTGTGAGAACACCCTCTTAGGAGAGTAAAAAAGAATAAATCACACTCATCCAAATTGAGTTATCTACGGTCCTAATTAATTTTTAGATGGTGGCATAATTGAAATTAAGTCAATGTTTGGAGTACTAACGGTGATATTTCACGTTAACGTGCACATTAAAGGCGGTTATTAGATTATTTGGCAACATTCAACTTTCCTATTTTAAAGGACGGTTATATCAAATTTAATTAATGCTAACCAACCATTCACGTGAAACAACCGCACACAAAGAAATTATTATACGGCACTTGAATTTGCTTTGTTTTAATATTTTAGTATGATCATTTTTCATAAAAACCCAGATACGAAGTACATATTACTCATCAGTTTAGTTACATTTTGCAATTTTTACTCCGGTGTGCAAATATATGATTCTAATGTGCATTTATATCATAAATTTATGAACTTTTATCATTAATTATATTGTTGTGCATTTATACACAATTAAAAGTAAACATGCACTTTTTAAGTTATTAATATATGCTTTTGTCCTTTCTTTCTGCACATTTATTAGTAATTGAACTATTATATATGCACCTTATATGATCTTGTATAAGTCATGAAAAGCACCTCACTAAGAAGATAGTCATAATATATTTTCTACTTCAGATACGATGAAAATGAATGTGCACCTTTATTATCTCTCAATGCAAATGAAAACGGTCCAAAGGGATGTACATTATGGTTCATGGTGATGCACATTTATGGTAAAAATAATGCACATTTCGAATTTTTATATTTATGGTTAAAATAATGCATGATTCAAATGCATATTTTCTCATTTGTGGTAGTGCACATTTATGTTTCAAATAATGCACAATACTCAAATCTAACACTTCTCATTTTTCATCTTAGATCGTGTTATCATTTGATCCTAATTAATTTTAGAGTCCAAATCATATGAGAAAATTTCTTCACGTGAGAAAGAGAATAACAAAAAACGATGCACAATATAGTTCACAGAAGTGCACATCTATAATTAGAATAATGCAAAGTTAAAATATATGCACATTTGTGATATAAAATAATGCACAATTCGAAAATAGATTTTCTAATTTGCGGAGTATGATAATTCAAATTTATGATTCACATATTGTCAACAATTATTTTTTAACAATATTTGTGTGAATTTGCTCTCTTCCATGACAAATACTTCATCCCAGTCATTATATATTTTCCTTTTCAAATAAAAATGAATATTCAACTTTATTATTCTAGGAGTGCACTCACATAGCAGAATTATGCAATTTTGGGATTTTAACAATAACTATATCAATGTCACGAAGTGCATTGAAAAATTTAGAAAAAATCAACCCGTCATTGGAGAATTCGTAACATATTTTCTTCTTCAAATTAATATGAAACAATAATAAAGCACAGCAAAATCAATAATAGTGCATAGAAAAAACTATTTTTTAAAGGGATCTCTTTTTTAAAAGAAAATATACTTGATTAAAAAAGAAAACTTTCCAAGTACACGCTAATTTAGGAGTGCATGCACCTTCAATTTATAGTCCTAAAAATTTAGATGAATCTGGATACAGTAATAAAATTGATTGGAATTATAAAACCCAAGATATGTTATGTCGTGATCCACACATAAAGTCATAAACCATGGAATATATGGAAAGAGTGGGAAACCATTAAAACACTAACGGCGGAGTTCTAAGCGGAAAAGTTTAATTTAACCGTTAATAAGAGATCGTCATTCAGTTTGATCAAACTTGATTAATGGTTAAGATGTATTCTTTTTTACTCTCCTAAGATTAAGTTCTCACGTGAACCTAAATATAAATATATATATATATATATATATAGAGAGAGAGAGAGAGAGGATGGTTCAAATAAAAAGAGGTCTTAACGTGCAAAGTGAAAAGTTTACACTTATTCATGTTTCGCTTGCACTTTTTCTTGCTTTTGTTGCACTTTTTCGTGATAGCTCAAAAAAACTGGTTTATTTACAAAACTGCCACCGTCATTTTGGCCGAATTTGGCCAAAATCAAAATGGCCAAAAAGTGCAACGCAAACAACAAAAAGTGCAAGCGAAACATGAAAAAGTGAAAATTTTGCACTTTGCACGGGAAGACCACTTTTCATTTGAACTCTTCCCTATATATATATATAAATATATATATATATATATATATATATATATATATATATATATATATATATATATATATATATATATAGGTTTTGGTTTAAATAAGAACATGATCTTAGGAGAGAAATGAGAACGAATCTGGACCTTTAGATTTGCTTTAAGTGAAATTCAATGTGCATTAGATGAAACTGTAATGTGCATTTGAAATGTGCAACACAGAGCGTACGATACAATGTCATTATGTGAAGCTTAATTGTGCATTAGGTGAAATTGAAAAGTGCACTAGGTGAAACTGAAATGTGCAGAATAAAAGGTACGATGTGATGTTATTTTTGTAGATTTTATTCCGCACATTTCAGTTTCACCTAATGCACGATTGAGTTTAGATTTTATTCTGCACATTTCAGTATCATCTGATACACATTTTAGTTTCATCAAATGCACATTTCCGTTCCACATAATACAATCCAACGGTTCAGATTCGTTCTTATTTCTCTCCTGGGAACCCGTTCTTACCGGAACCGCTCCCTATAGCCAAGCCACTCCTTCCTAGGCATGGATCGGTTTCGGGCCGGGTCCAAACCGGGTTTTTTTCTACTGGGACCGGTCTGGGCCAGAACTGGGTCGGGTAGCGATTTTTTTTTTTTACTTTTCTAATTAATTCCTACAAGATAGAAATGAAAAGAAAACAATTATTTAGAAAAAAAGCGCGATTGCATTTATGCTTGTATCACATGTAGCAATGAGTGTAACAGTTGGGTAATGATTAAGGTTCTTACTCATTAATAAAAGGAAAAGTTCCCAAAATAGGAGTAAAACAGTTTGAAAATTCCAAAATATGACTGTCATGTTTTTATTCCCAAAATAGGACTAATTATTGCCATGTTTAGAAAATACTGCCATGTTTGAAGTCTGATACTGCTAAAACATGGCAGTGAGTAGTCCTATTTTGGGAATAAAAACATGACAGTCCTACTTTGGAATTTTCAAATTGTTTTAGTCCTATCTTGGATAATATTCTCTTAATAAAATGACCAAAATTCTTGAGCATTTTTGAAACTTTGAGTTTTTTTTAATAAAAATAAATTTGGATTCTTATGCTTCATTTATTCTTATAGAACTTTTTGTTGCTATATGAATTACATGTATTTATTTATTTATTTATTTATTTATCATACTCTGTATTATACAGATGAAATTACTCAGGCTAGGACTAAAAAGTAGCATTCTTCTTAAAGTATAAATGTATGACCATATGTTTGATTTTCCTTAAATATGACTAAATATTACATATTCACCCCTAGTTTAATTAATTAATACAATTAATTGTCCCTAATTCTCTTGCATAATCAAATCGATTTTGTTGGTGGCGGATCATCTTGATGACAACAACGGGGAACTCCGGTGATGGAGGCGGACGGGCAGATGAGTAGCAGCGATCTAGGTGAAAATTTCGACGATCAGCAGTGACGGTCTGTATTTAAAAGTCTATGAATTTTTGAAAGTCAATAAACTTATCCATGGATTTAAAAGTCCATAGAATTCATTCATAAAAAAGTCTATGAATTTAAAATTTCACGCATTAAAAAAAGTCCAACGCAATTCATATTCAATACACCCTTCATCATAATTCGGTGACATGGCCATAAAAAATCAGACTGCGAATAGAAGATTGATCAGAAAGTGGAATTTGATTGGGCCTTGATCAATTCTTATCCTTCCGCATCCAACTTTCATGACCTCCTTTCCTTGGACTATCACTTGCTTTTATTTGAATAATAGGTAAGCCCAATAGGTAGATGCAAATCCCGTGGCCCAACACCACATTCAAATTATTTTTGTTCGAAAACCTATTATTTATTTGACATTTGGCAATGATTTTTTCAGACTAGACATTATGGATGCTGATGCTCTAAATATTCCAAGGCACAGGGGTGGATCGTAGTACAGACCCAGGGGGCTACCGCCCCCAACAAGAATTTTCTTTAGTATATATATATGAAAAATAATTCTCCCTCCAAAAAAATATTTTGAACCCCCACAAAAATATTTTCGCCCCTCAAGATGATTTTTCTGGGTCCGCCTCTGCCGAGGCATCAGTAAGTACGTATATAGTACATAGTATATACATGGCTAATGATGAAAGAGAGATAAGTCATACATTGTTCATATACTCATCATTCATGCATCGGTGATATGCATGTAAATGGGTTCGGATGATAAGGACAGAAAATGTGGAATTATTGATTGTCTCAATATAAATATTACGGAGTAGAATATTGATACTAAAATAATACGTATTAACGTAAATATGGTCACTACAAATTGTGGTTGTATATGATTGTAATCATCAATTCATCAAAGCTTTTCAGAAAATGTAACTATAATTGTTTTTAACATATCTCACAAAAAGTAGGAGTAAAAATGTTTCAGAATTTCAAAATAGGACTGTCATGTTTTTATTCTCTAATATAAACTGTTGGAAAAATGTGTTAAAATTATATTAAATGGTCAATTTGGGGCAATATTTTGAGTGGGGTCCACTTCCGATTTGGGTCGGGTCAAAGTGGTTTCGGATTGTCCTTGCTAAGGGCTACATTTCGATATATGATACACTCAAAACGGATAACGGGTGAATGAAAAATTGATTCTCAAAGTTCACTCGCTAAAATGGTAAAACTGCGAAAATGATGGATTTCTAGTGGGATTTATCCCACACCGGAAAACCCAAGGAATTTTCACCCCCTTATAAAGGGAACCCTCTTTGAAGGAGTTAAGATTCCTACGGGAAAGGCTCTCTTTGCGTGCAGGGGGTGTCGATCAAATCACGAAAACGGTGAAGAAAAATCTATCATTCAAAGATAAGATTTAATTTTTGGTTCTTCCCATTACGATTTCAGTTTTCCAAACCAGAAGACCTGAGAGCGCTTCTGGTGGCTTCCGGACAGAAGACCACAGGGGTCTTCCGATGCCTTCTGAACAGATAACCCCAGAGCAGTTCTGGTGCCTTCCCAACAGAAGACCAGAGAGCAGTTCTGGTGGGGATATTCTGCTCGCGCGGCTAAACGATTCTGAACCGTTCAGCAATAAGTGTCCAACGTTCTTATATTTTAATGCTTCTTTAAATGGACAGTTTTTCGACATATTAATGCCAAACGTGCTGGACATTTATGTGCAACGTTCATATTCATTAAAACTCGGTTAACACATCACAAATTCTCCTATATATAGCTGGCAGGTGCTTTGTAACAAACACACGTTCACAAGCAATCTGCACGTAGTTTTTAGCTCTAAAAACACTTCCAACTACTCTGAAAATTTCCTTGTTATTCTACCTTTGTTCCTGTTCGTCGGAACTTTCGTTTGTGTGTTCAAACGTTAGTTCGTTAGTCACTGTATCCTGGGAAACGGTCATTGCAACGCTCCTAGCACCGTGGGAGGCAACGAATACGTTTTAAGGACATCGTGCGTAGCACGAACTCTGGCTAATTCTGTCCCATCTTATTTTCTGTTTTTCTTTGGCTATTTTAGTTAATTAATTATTTCTATTAATTAATCAGTCTTCATTTTTTCGAGACACACCCAACATAAACATTATCATGTTTAAAGTTTGGCAAGCTTGGTAAACAATACTCCCTCCGTCCCAGAAAATTCTTCCTAGTTTGACTTGACACGCATATTAGGAAAGTGGAATAAAGTGAAAATGTATGGTTGTAGTTGTGTAAGAAAAAGGTGAAATGAATGTGAACAACACAAATTGTCCAAAAATGATAAGTGAGAAGAATTTTTTGGGACGACCCAAAAAGGAAAGTGAGAAGAATTTTATGGAACGGAGGGAGTATCATGTTTAAAGTAATTATTACTGCCATGCTTGGAAAACACTATCATGTTTAAAGTGTGACACTGCCAAAATATGACATTATTTACTCCTATTTAAGAAAAACACGATAAAAATGAGATTGGAATATACAAACTCATTTAATCCTATTGAGGACAATTCCTCATATTTAAATCATATGTTCGTTATTTCTTATTGTTTCTTAGAAAAGTTAATGAAAGAATTATATTAGTACATCTCTTATACTTAATAGCGATACAAATCAATCTTCACCGTTCATTTAGGAATGATTTGAATCGTTCACTTTAAAAAATCACCGTTGTTAAAAAATTAGGGCAGTTCTTCTTTTCCTATTGTCTTTCCTATTATTCATTTATTTTTTTAACCAAATTAATTATAAGCAGCGATCATTGAGTATTGGTTGCTTTCGATTCAGAAGGGTTTGGATCATTTAAGAGGTATATTACTAGTTTGTATCAATAGCTTTACCCTTGAGCATGTCAGAAGCTATGAAACCCCAAACTATTAGCATAAAATATGAAGTGCCATAACAATATTAGCATGATAGTTTTTCAATTTATATTCATAAGAGTGAAGATATATCAAGCATCAAAGTTAAGTACATGACCGAAGTCGAAATGGACTAGAGTTGTGGTATGATGATTATATATTTGATTATATTTTCAGCACTTCATAATTACTCATGCTTATTTTACTTAGAACAATACAATGCACTAAGCAAAAGGGAGAAACAAAATGCAGGTATTTTGTGATGAAATACATGAAAGATGTCATTTCTGGTGTTAGTTTGTTGAAGACGTCTTCTATTTTTTTATTCTCTTACTGTTGTAATATATAAATACGGAGTAATTAAAATGTGATGTTTTTGTCATTAAGTTTCTGTGTAGTGAATGAATATTCAGAAGAAGACATTTTACAAATTTTTGAAGAATGAGTTACATATGTCGAGGTTGCTAGAAGCGTGAGTTTATATCAAGTGTGTTTGTTGTTTATAAAGATGTGTTTGTAGAATTATTCATTTATATTAATCATGTCTATTTGTACATCCCGTGCAACGCACATGTGAATTACTAGTCATTCATCGTATCAGCGTGCTCGTTCGATCAAAATTCTAACGCTGGAAGCAAAGGGCGTTAGAGCGACAATAATCTAGGCAGTCCAAGGAGGGTGGAGGAACGTGGACATCGAGTCGGATGCTTTGACGATTGTTCAAGCGGTAAATAGGAAGCATGGAAGGCAGAGATGGATCTAGGATTGACATTCAGGTGGGGCCAAAATTGTTTAGTTTTTTTTATGTCAAAGACAAAAACAAATACTTTAAGAATAAGAATTTTTGTCAAAATCAAATACATATGATGGAGTATATGGCCCGGGAACCCCCGGCCCACAGACTCCCACTACTCCAGCAAAAGCCCAACAGGCCCAGAAGGCCCAGCAGGCCCAAATCACAACGCCCAGAGTACCAAGCAGCCCGCACTACGCGCCAGGGGTGCCTTCGGCCCCCTGGCCGAAGGCTCTAAACTCTCACAGAACGGGTTTCTCAAGCAAATGAAGAAACTGGGAGAAAACGGAGAAAACAGTAGCCCTCGGCATTGTGAGCCCTCGGCACCAGGGTGCCATCGGTTGGAGGAGCCCTCAGCTACTGCTCTATAGCCGAAGGCATCTCACTCGACAAGATATCCGCCTCACATGCGTACAGATCACCGTACCCTGCACAGACGTCCCATCCAACAGCCGCATTAAATGCGGCCACATGCGGCTGCCAGCGCCAACCAGTTGAGGTGACCCCTCGGCCAATGAGCGCTTGACACGTGTCCCTGTCCGGCATTTATTGCTACTATAAATAGCACCCCATTTCCCCATTTGTAACCACGACATTCATACTGAATACACTCTCTCTCTTATTTACTTGTGCTCTGACTTCTCTCTAAGTTATTCCCCGTAATAACCCTTCGGATATATACCCCCGGGTAGACTATCCATCATTTGGTGCTCTCGTTGAGAGGTCGAACAATCAAGTAAGAAACCCTCCCCCTCGACCAAACACAAAACACTAGCCCTCTATCAAAATGGTGAGGACAACACGTGCCAACTCAAAGAACGTAGAAGACAAGAACCTGGCCCTCGGCGACGTCAACGCCCCCGAAGCCTCTCACAGGGCTCCCGAGGGCGGTGTCATCGCTGGGCTGGAACAGGAGGCTGTCGACCTACGCCTTCAGATCCAACAAAATGCCCCCGATGCCCGCCTCGGCATCGAGGCCAAGAAGAGAAACCGGAGCGATGACCAAGTCAGCCCTCCAGTTCTCACCATCGACGTGCAATCGGCGCTCTCCGCCTTCATCCAAACGCTCACTCAGAACCCGGGTGCCTTCGGCACCCTGGCTCCGGCTCACCCCCAAGTGGGGGAAAACATCATACTTCCCCCTCCGCCACACCCCTTCGGAAACCCCACCCCTCGGGTGAGGAACGACGAAGGGGTAGTGGCCCAGGACACGTCCTCCCAGAAAGTACAGTCCCGGGACCGCCACCATGACAACAGGGAGAGGCCCCGCACCTCCGCCCTCAATCGGCTCGGAGGAGGGCCAGATCGCCGAGGGGTCCAAGACCGCCTCGGAGGAAAGGCACTCCAAAGGCCTCAGGAAAGTGGAGGGTCTGTCTCAAGGGCAGACGAGGAACGTCCCCCTCGGGACAAAGGCAAGGCACCCCTTCATGCCGATGACGCTCGCCACCAGATCAACCAGGCCCACTCGGCCCGGGTTCGTTCGCAGGGGGCGGAGACCCTCCCGAAGGATCCCCGGGACGAGATTATAGCGGCCCTCCAACGCTGGCTTGACGAAATGGAGTCCAACAAAGCTCACGCCACCACCTCCACCCCTCACTCAGACCTCAAATACGAGGCCATGATGGCCAAAATGGAGGAATTACAGAATAAGGTGGCCGAGGGCTCCGGGGAACCCGTCATCCAGCTCCGGACTCGGACGCCATTTACCCCAAGGGTATTGGCGGCCCGGATTCCGGAGAAATACCGAGGGCAACACATACAGCCCTACAACGGGAAAACGGACCCCCAGGAACACTACAGCAAATACCAGAACAACATGATGATGGTGGGGGCGTCAGACGAATATTTGTGTCGTTGGTTCCTCTCCACCTTAGAGGGGCCGGCATACGAATGGTTCAACAGACTGCCCGAGGGCTGCATTGATTCATGGCAAGAACTCGCCCAGCGATTCTTGACACAATTTGCCGGGAGGCGTCGCACAAGGAAGCACTTCTCCCACCTCCTAACAATACGCCAGAAGAGGGATGAGACCCTTCGGGATTTCCTAGAGCGCTGGAGGACGGAGGCCGACAAGGTCGACGGTGCTGATGACGGGACCCTCTTGGCCCTCCTACAAACCGTCCTCCGCACCGACAACTTTTCAAGGAGCCTCATCATTGAACCCCCCCGCGACTACATAAGGGCTTTGCAGCGGGGGAACCGATATGATGAGGCCGAGGAGGTGGAGAAGTATCACCAGCATCCGGACCAGCAGCTCCCGAGGGCTGACAACAAGCATAACCGAGGGCCGGGGGCTCCTCCAAATCACCCCAAGACTTCGGGACCCTCTGATGACCGCCCTCGGCAAGGCCAAGCCAAGCCCGGGGGAGGTTATAAGAGCAACCCTAAGACTTGGGCACAGCCCATTCTCCTGGACCGCCCTCGGACACCATTGACGCACCCCGTCAGCATCATCCTCGATTTTGCCGAGGAAAGGGGCCTCGTTGAGCGCGATTCTCGCGCACCCCCGGAGGTACATGCTATCAACCCTCACTTCCCCTACTGTCGTTTCCATCGGCACCAGGGGCACAGAACCGATGACTGCCATCAGCTAAATACGACCATCGAGAGATTAATACAGGCGGGACACCTATCCCAATTTGTTCAGAGCCCTCGGCAGGAGGGACCTTCTCATCAGGGGCCTCCCCGAGGGCACCACGCGAAGGTAAATACTTGGGTAAACCCGAATACCATCCCCCTCGGCAAGAAGAGGGAGATCGGAAACTTGGAGGAAGAGGAGGAGGAATACCCCCACTACCAGGAGAAAAAACGCCACATCCTCATGATCACCGGTGGCAATACAGGGGGCGATTCCACCAGCCAGCGAAAGAAGTGGGCTCAGTCGCTTTACGTGGGGGAAGTCACTCATATGCCCCCGGTAAAGCGACTGAGAGAGGAACCCATCACCTTCACCAACGCAGATCTCCCTCCTACTTCTTCTCCTCACAGGGATGCCTTGGTAATTCGGACGGAGATAAACGACACCATCATTCACCGAACTTACATTGACACGGACAGCTCCGTCAATGTAATGTACCTTAGCACCTTCAGAGAGCTGCATCTGGAGAGGGGGTCCCTTCGACCCATTAAGACCCCTCTGGCCGGTTTCACCGGCGATACTATTGATTCCGAGGGGGTAATAACCCTCCCGGTGATCTTCGGCGACGGGCTCCATAGAGCCCAGCTCGAAGTGGAGTTCGTCGTCGTCAACATTGACTGTGCCCACAACATCATCCTCGGCCGGCCAGCCCTCGAGGACCTCGAAGCCATCATCTCCATGAGGCACCTCTGCCTCAAGTTTCCCGCCGAGGGGGGCATTGGCTACTCCCGGGGGAACCAGAAAATTGCCCGCGCCTGCTATCTTCAGGTCACTAAGAAGGTAAGCAAGACGGAATTCCGTGTTGACACCATCACCGGAACCATCGACCAAGAGGAAAGAAGGCTGAGGGCTGAACCGGCCGAGGACGTAGAAGACTTTGTGCTCGATCCGGCCCAGCCGGAGAGAGTCGTGAAGATTGGAGCCCAGCTCCCTGAAGATTTGAAGACCGGTATCACTGACGCCCTCCGCGCCTACTCCACTGTCTTTGCATGGGGGCCGGAGGACATGCCGAGAATCAGCCGAAGGGTCATCACCCACCGCCTCTCGGTGGACCCCTCGGCAAAAGCAGTACAGCAACGAAGAAGACCCCTCTCCGCCGAGAGGAGGGAATTTGTGAAGAAGGAGGTCGCCATGCTCCTCTCCATTAAGCACATCAAGGAGGTGAAATATCCCTCATGGCTAGCAAATGTAGTCCTCGCACAGAAGCCCTCTACCTTCCGCATGTGCGTGGACTACACCGATCTCAACAAGGCGTGCCCTATGGATCCATTCCCTCTACCAAACATTGATCAACTGGTGGATGAGACCGCAGGGTGTGAGATCATGTCCTTCCTCGATGCCTTCCGAGGGTATCACCAAATTTTCATGCACGAGGAAGACGCCGAAAAAACTGCCTTCATGACTCCCGAGGGCATCTTCTGCTACCTAGTAATGGCCTTCGGCCTAAAGAACTCGGGGGCCACCTACACCCGGATGGTGGCCCGGGTCTTTCAAGCCGTCCTAGGGCGAACCATGGAGGCCTATGTGGACGACATGATCGTCAAAAGCAAGCGATCTTCCAGCCATGCTGACGACCTCCGGGAAATCTTCGCCATCATGCAAAAGTTCAACCTTCGGCTAAACCCGAAGAAGTGCACCTTCGGCGTCCAAGGGGGCAAGTTCTTGGGCTACATGGTGAGCCGAAGGGGTATTGAGGCCAATCCCGAGAAAATCCAGGCCATCATCAACATGGAGCCCCCGCGCAATGTGAAGAAAGTTCAACGGTTGACGGGCCGGGCCGCCTGGCAGCCCTCAACCGCTTTCTATCTAAGTCAGCGGAGAAGTCTCTACCCTTCTTCCAGATCATGAGGAAGACGGCTGGCTTTCTATGGACTCCAGAATGCCAGGGGGCTTTCGACGAGCTCAAACGTTATCTATCTTCACCCCCTGTGTTATCCAAACCAAAGGTAGGGGAAACCCTTTATCTCTACCTTGGGGTCAGCCCGGCGGCCATCAGCTCTGTGCTCATCCGGGAGGAAGACGGCATCCAACATGCCATCTTCTACGTTAGCAAGACTCTAAGGGAGGCCGAACTCAGGTACTCTCCTGTGGAGAAAACGGTGTTGGCCATCGTTTGGACCGTCAAGAAGCTGGGCCACTACTTTCAGGCTCACCCGGTTCAGGTCCTCACTCATCAACCCCTCGGCGCCCTCATGAGGAGCCCCACCAGCTCCTCCCGCATGGTGAAATGGGCTATCTTCTTGAGCCAGTACGACATTGACATCCGCCCAAGGCCCGCCATCAAGGGCCAAGCCCTGACGGACTTTGTGACGGAGTGTACCGCAAGGGCAGCCACGGACGGGGAGCCCTCGGCTGCCTCGGATGATTGGTGGACCCTCTACACTGACGGCTCCTCCGCGACCAAAGCATGCGGGGGAGGGGTAGTCCTCATTACTCCCGAGGGCTTCAGGGCCTATTATGCAATCCGCTTCTCCTTCAAAGTCTCCAACAACGAGGCCGAATATGAGGCCCTCCTATGTGGCCTTCGGCTGGCTGCCAACATGAGGGCTCGGCAGATCCACATCAAATGCGACTCCAAGTTGGTCGTTGGCCAAATCTCCGAAGAATATGAGGCCAAGGAGGGAAGAATGAAACAATACAAGGAAGCGGCCAAGGAGTTGCTTAAGGTATTTGAGGCACACTCTCTCACTCAAATACCGAGGGCTCAGAACTCCGAGGACGACATATTATCTAAGCTCTCGGCCGACTCCCCCGAGCACATCTCCAAAATTGCCAAAATCGAGGAACTCAGCCTCTCAAGCATCCATGCAAGCCCCGTTATGAACATACAACAACGTCAAGAGGATTGGATCTCAGATATCACCACCTTCATCTCCACAGGGCAGCTACCCGAGAATGAGGCCCGCGCTAAACTGGCAAAGCTGAGGGCTCCTAGCTACACCATCGAAGATGGAAGGCTCTACAAACGATCTTACAATGGCACACTACTTCGGTGCCTTCATCAAGATGAAGCCGAGGTCGCAATGGAGGAAGTGCACAGTGGCACTTGCTCAGCTCACCAGGGACCCTTCTCCATGTCCCGAAGGCTCATTCTCCAGGGCTACTTCTGGCCAACCATGGCCAGAGATTGTGCTGACCTTGCCCGGAGGTGCACCGCATGTCAACATTTCCAGAAAGCCCCCGGCAGGCCAGCGGTCAACTATGCCCCCATCAGCACATCTGTTCCTTTTTCTCGATGGGGGATAGACCTTGTGGGCCCTCTGCGAGGGGTACCTCCAACAACAGGTACATCATTGTGGCCATCGACTACTTTACCAAGTGGGTGGAGGCTGAGCCCCTCGCCAGTATCACAGAGGCGAAGTGCCGTCATTTCGTCCTCAAGAACATCCTCACAAGGTTTGGCGTCCCCCAGCAGATCATTTCCGACAATGGGACACAATTTGAGGCAGCCCCCTTCTGTGCCCTTCTGGAGGCATGGGGCATCAAACACACCTTCTCCTCCGTTGCCTACCCTCAGGGCAACGGGCAAGTAGAGAACGCCAACCGGACCTTGCTCGAGGGCCTCAAAAAGAAGCTGGAGGCCGAAGGCGGTGGTTGGGTGGAAGAACTCCACAACATCCTGTGGGCCTACCGCACCACCCCTCGGCGAGAAACAGGTGAAACACCCTTCTCCCTTTGCTACGGTTTTGAAGCCAAAGCTCCTACGGAAGTCACCCTTCCCACCCGAAGGGTGATCCAATATGACCCTGAGGTCAACGACAGCAACATGGCCCTCGACCTCCACCTCATTTCAGAACGCCGGGAGCAGGCCTTCATCCGGGCGGAAAACTACCGAAGGCAAGTCAAAAGCTACATCGACACCAAAGTTCGCACCCGAGAATTCCAAGTGGGGGACTATGTCCTCCGGAGGAGGGAAGCCAGCCAACCAACCGAGGGAGGAAAAATGGCACCAAAATTCGAAGGCCCCTACGTCATAGCAGCCATCATCAAACCTGGGACCTACAAGCTCAAACGCCCCAACGGGAAAGAAGTCCCTAGGCACTGGAATGTACACCACTTAGTTAAATTTTATCAATAATGTAAGAGCGGCCAAGCCCTCATAACTAGTGAATGTACTATCCTATGGCCCAAGGCCTCCAATTTTGAAGAATGAAGATACATCCAAGACATCAAGCCCTCATACTTACTACAGGCCCCCGGCCTCGCCACGAGAAGAACCCCCTCCGGCACCAAGTGCCGAGGGCGGACACCATCAACACCTACAACAACAATGAAAACACCACGTGTTTTCAGTCAAGACCCCTCGGTACCAAGTACCGAGGGTACATCCCCACCTTCAACATCAAAAAAGAAAAGATGCGAACACCAAGTGTTCCTACAGAAGACCCTTCGGCACCCAGTGCCGAGGATACACCTCCATCATCAAACATCGAAACACCAAATGTTTCAAAGAAGACCCCTCGGCACCCAGTGCCAGGGATATGCTCTCCTGTCAACTTCCAAACATCTGTTGGGAAACACCAAGTGTTTCATTTGAAGACCCTTCGGTACCAAGTACCGAGGGTAGACGCCTACATCAACTACAACAAAAGAGAACACCAAGTGTTCCTACAGAAGACCCCTCGGTACCAAGTACCGGGGGCTACACATTGAAACTAACACCAAGTGTTGTTTCTAAAAGCCGTACCCCACGAGGACGCATATACCGAAGGCGCCACCATCGGTGCTGGCGGCACGTAGTGCCCCCGGCCATTTGCAACTAGTGTGCAAATGAAAACCCTTCCTTGAAACGCTTTCCGCGTCACTACCCTCAGGGTATGAAAGGCATGAGAAATGCCCAGGATTCGACTTTCAAAAACGGAACGCTATCCGCGTCATCACCCCAAGGGTGTGACAGGCACGAGAAATGCCCAGGATTCGACTTCCAAACCGAAACGTTCCCCGCGCCACCACCCCAAGGGTGTGGCAGGCCACGGACTATGTCTAGCGCCGAGGGGACGACTTTCAAAAATGAGGCGCTTTCCGCGCCATCCCCCAAGGGGAGGCAGGTTACGGACCACCATATCTTGTGCCCAGGAAACGACCCTCGATCCCCTCGGAACTCGGAAGGTTAACCCGAGGGAGGAGAGCCATTGGTGTATTCTGATGGTCTCCTAATAGGCCCAGCCTTACCAAGAAACCAAGTTTCTTGATGCCTTCCCTTCACCACCAACCAAAAAAAAAAAAAAAAAAAAGAGGGGGTGAAGGGGAGTAGACTCAGCGAGAAATCAAAGAGTACACTCCAACAGATCACAACAAGCCGAGGGCTCCCCACGGGAACACCCCCGGTCACTGAAGGCTCCTATTTCCCGAAGGATACTACTCGAACAAATAGCATCAAGAAACGGCTAAGTCCACTGCCTGGTCACCTCCGGTCACACAAACACCGAAGGCTTCAACAATACAAAGGGACTGGACTATCCAAAGTACACTAAAACGGTACCTTCAAACAAATACCGAAGGCATCTGTTACGCACTAGCACCGAGAGCCCTTACCCCATGACAAGGGTCAAATTCTACAACTTTTAAAGTGTATGCCGAGGGCACACACTCCTCATTGGCTTTCTTCACAACAACAGGATTCAACATCAATTTACGCAACGTAATGTAGAGTCAGAGGGCACCTATCACCCGAAGGCTACACAAGGAAGCAGCACTTGAAAAAATTCTAAGTCCTAAAGATTGGCCCCCCGGCCTAATCAATATTACAGCCAAGGGAATATGGTAGCCGAAGGCCATGCAATACAACAACACTTGAAAAAAAATATATATTCTGTCCTAAATGAGCAGCCCTCGGGCATCTCGCAAAGTGATGTGGAGTCAGAGGGCACCTATCACCCGAAGGCTCCCAAGGGAAAACCTACACTTAGAATATTTTCTAAGTCCTACATGTTTTTCCCCTGGTCAACTACTCATACATCAAGGAGGGATGCCATCTCCCGAAGGCTCCCAAGGGAAAATCTACACTTAGAATATTTTCTAAGTCCTACATATTTTCCCCCCCGGTCAACTACTCATACATCATGGAGGGACGCCATCTCCCGAAGGCTCCCAAGGGAAACTCTACACTTAGAAGATTTTCTAAGTCCTACATATTTCACACTCATCTCAAGGGACCTAATTGCCGAAGGCTACCTATCAATCGAAGGCTACAGTACACAAGGAATCAACGCTGAAGAAAATTTTGTAAGTCCTAAAGAATTGGCCCCCGGCCTAATCAATAATTCAGTTGGGGCTCCACAGTAGCCGAAGGCTACATGACATGCTACACTTGCAAAAAAATTCTAAGTCCTGAACATTGGGCCCTCGGTCCAATATTCACACATCAGGAAGGGATGTCATATCCCGAAGGCTCACAAGGGAAAAATCTACACTTAGAAATTTTTCTAAGTCCTAGGAATTGGGTTACTACAAACACCCGAAGGCCCCATGCTGCGCTACACTTAGAAAAATTTTCTAGGTCCTAATTCCTGCTGAACCCTCGGTTGCATATCCAGCAGAGGGTGCCCAACTACCGAAGGCTTCCAGGGGCAAGCTACAGTCAGAAAAAATTCTAAGTCCTAAAACATACATTCAAGAAGGAGAAGGCATACATTCAAAACATAAGGTGCATTCAAATGTAAAGAGCCCGGAGGCAGCATGCATTCATCAAAAACAAAAGTGAGTGTGAAATTTACAAACAGACCGAAGCCGAAGGATCAATGTTGTTCGTTACAAAATATGTTCAGGGATTTCTAAGTACAAATCACTCGACAACTTCAACAACATCATTCACCGGGGTGCCCTCTGCAGCCGGCCTCGACGATGCCTCCGCTCCGGCCTCAACAGCGTCGTCCTCGGCCTCATTCCTCAGCTCTGTGTCCTCGAGGTCGGGCCTTTGTACACCTTCGGGAAGGGATTCACGGACATCAGGCTGCAGGGGAGGGAGGCCATATGCCGAGGGGGCAAAATCCTTTGGCTCAATGCCCAAATGCCGAGCCATCCTCCGGTAGATGAGGGCCTGGGTGAAGAATTCGCCGGCCTCATAATATTCTCTGCCCTTCCGGGCCATCCATTCCCACCCAGGGCCCTCGGCCCATTCCTCGACGTATGCCTCCACGACCGAGGACAGCCACATCTTGCGTCCCTCGGCTCTCCAGCCCTCGGCGACGAAGGCATCAACGGCCTCCTCCTGAGCCTTGGCGACGGCTAGCGCCTTGGAGTCCTCGGCCTCTTTGGCAGCTCTCCTGGCCTCCTCAGCAGCGGCCCCAGCATCAGCCTTGCTCTTCTCTGCAGCCTCCAATCTTAGCTCCATTTGCCGAAGCTCCTCTTCTAGCCTGGCCCCCAGCTTCACCGCCTCTTTATTTTTGAGGATGCACTCCTTCATCTTGGCGTCCTGCTCTGCTTTATGGAGGCGCCATTCTTGAAGCCTCCGGGCATGTTCACCGAGGGCTAGAAAAGCCTGCAGACCAACAACCAAAACGGTTAAAGGCAATCACACAATATGATCAAAGGAGAAGATGGAGAAAGCCAAGTGAACACTTACAGAGAGGGAGGAGCGGAGAATGTGGTCCTCGAGGGCCGCATCATTATAAGCCCCGAGGGCAGCTCTATCCGTCTCAGGGGTTATGCCCCTCAAGATGGCCCCCGGGTCGACAGCGCCGCTGGCCAGGGAGGTACCCCTCGGAAACGAAACCTGGAGGACATCAGGCAGCAACTCCTCTGCCCCCGCCGGCGTTCCACCCGACGGCTTCTCCACATGAACCCCGGAGGCAGGGTGCTCACCAGCAATGATGACCGAGGGCTCCTTATCGGTGATGTCCCCCTTCTTCGGCTTTTTGATAGCCGGGGGGACCCCTTGGTCGCCGCCTTCCTCTTGCTAGCAGCGGCATCGCCCTCGGTTTTCTTGAAGAGGGCAGTGGCGGGCTTCTGGTTGCCCTGTCCAGACCCCTTCGGGTCCTGTTTCTTCAGGCGAGCGAGGCCCTTCACGTTCACCATGGAGACGGGGATACCTGCAAAAAATATGACAAAGGGTTAGGCCGACGGGCCTAAGCGAAGGGACAATGACATCCAAGCAAAAAAAAAACTAAGTACAAAAATCTAAAGCCCTCGGATCCTACCTCCGGCTCCTCCGAAGGCCTTGTTGAAGGGAGGGTACTTCTCATCGGTCTCCCCTATGAAGCGGTACCTCCGGAACCCGAGGATGTATAAATCCTCCTCGAGGGTGCAATCTTTGATCGCCACGTTCTTATTTTTCCCCTCCGGGAACTTGGCCAGCTTTAGGCCGTCTTTCTCAAGGGCAGCACTCCTGATCTTTTCGTGCCTTCGGAATCGATCGCGCAGCTCCCTCGGGAATGGGTTCTCACCCAACTTTACGTAGCACCAACGTTCCCTCCATCCTTTGTTGGAAGAAGGAGCATCGGAGAATAGCTTGAAGCGGGCAATCTGCTGCAGGTTTGCGTACCCCTCGCCGTTTTCGTGCCCACCCCCGGCACAAATTAAAGCTCTGGAAGAATAGATCCAGGCTGGGCTTCACCCCTCGGGACTTGCAGAGCTGGAGGAACCCCGCAATGTAGGAGTGGCTGTTGGGCGTAAGTTGGCAGGGGACCAAACCAACAAACCTCAAGTACTCCCGGAGGAACGGGTGCAGAGGGAACCTAAGTCCCATAGAAACCGAGAGGACGTGGATGGCGATACACCCCTCGGGCGCCCTGGACAGCACGTCGTCAGGACCTGGCTCCACCACTTCGGCCGAGGGCCCCACGTGCAGCTGAGTCACGTACAGATCTGCCCTATCAGCCTTCGACCTAATCTCGAGGGCCTCAGTGTTCAGCCAACTGTACCCCTCGGGCATGTCCACTGGCTTTCCTTGATCGACGGCCCTCTCCTTCTTCTTGGTAGCGGCCTTCTTCTTCTTCAACCCGGAAACCGCCCTCATGGGTATCGGATCTAGCGGCCTCGAGCTACTGGCCTCCCCAGAACCCCCCCCGGGGGGGGGGGAGAACAGCAATTGTAACCTTCGAGCTCTCATTCTGTGCCTCATCCTCCGCTGCTTGCCATGCGAGGGCTAAGTCTTCATCCTCGCACTCTTGCTCGAAGCCCTCGGCTTCGACCTCAGCAATGAGTTCCTTCTGGACCTCCCGGGCCAGGGCGGCATCAACACCGTCCGAGGGCTCGCTCACGGACTCCACATCTGAAGCGTGCTCCTCATCAACCGAAGGGTCCCCCGATATGTTTTGGGAATCGCTCTCGGACGACATTCTTTGCCACGAAAAGCACCTAAGGTTTCGAAAGATTTCTACGGGACCCTAACCCTAATCTAAGGCCAGAGGGCGGAACTTACAAAAAGTGCTGAGGGGAAAGCGGGACACTGACCTTGAAAGGAGTTTGACCGAAGGCTTTAGTTTCTCTCTCTAGAATTTTTTGCAGAGCTTCGCTAGGGATGTTGGATGCGTAAAGGAGGAATGGCCCTGGCTTGGGGTATTTATAGGCTCCTAGATCCGGGCTTGGGCCGAGATCCGGGCTCCCAGCCGCCAAAGCCATCATTACGCACCGTCGTTTCACCCAACCGGTGACGCCCGCCCGCGAGCAGCCAATGGCTACATGCCACGTGTACCCCCCCCCCCCAACGGCTATAAACCTGACGTTATATATTCCAACGGCTATATTTCCAACGGCTATATTCTGGAAGCCCCCGGGTTTTCTACTTCACTCCACTTCATCAAGGATAGCCTCCGGGTACACTTACCCAGAAGTGCCCCCGGGTTGTGCCCCACACAGCACATAACAGACGCCTTCGGGATCACTCCTTCAGAAACCCAGGGCTTCATATCAGGGCACCCCTCGGGGATTCCCCCTCAGCACTGCAAAACCGGGTAGCCCCCGGGGAGTTGCCTCATTGATGGATAACCCATGACACACAGGTAATGGGAGCCCTCGGGTATCTTCATCACCAACTAATCAACGAACAGTGGACCCCCCGGCGACAATTCAATTACTGCCCTCATCCATCATGCCCTCGATCCCCAGATTGAAGGGCTACCCTTCGGCACCCCCAGGACATCAACAGAAAACCTTCGGCTAGTCAACAAATGAGCCCTCAGAAAAAGAAGAGCCTTCGGCATTACCGTTATTCCTTATTTTTGACCAAGGTTTGACATTTTCGATTCATCATTGGGGGAATTCGGCGCACTCTTTTTCCCTCATTAGGATTTTTTCCCACAGGGTTTTTTCTAATGAGGTTTTTAACGAGGCATCCCCCCAAAATGAAACGAAAAGCGTCAGCCTTCGGCCCACAACAGCAACACAGCTACTCTACTCCTTTTCACCACTTTACAAGTGCCTCAAGGAGTGGGGGACTGGAGGACCCCCTCGGGAAATTCATTAAATTACAAAATTAGTGAAATTCCAACAAACGACAAAGCAAGCCCTCAAGTCCCAAAATGTGGGTAACTGAGGGACTGCCTTCGGCAGGGACATAAAAGCAACAACTCCTCACCAACTTCAGAGGTTACGACAGGACAACGTCAAAGGGCAAGCACATATTACTCCTTTTCCCTCAAGTACCTTTCGGCAAAAGGAGTGAGGGACTCCTGATGGAGTATATGGCCCGGGAACCCCCGGCCCACAGACTCCCACTACTCCAGCAAAAGCCCAACAGGCCCAGAAGGCCCAGCAGGCCCAAATCACAGCGCCCAGAGTACCAAGCAGCCCGCACTACGCGCCAGGGGTGCCTTCGGCCCCCTGGCCGAAGGCTCTAAACTCTCACAGAACGGGTTTCTCAAGCAAATGAAGAAACTGGGAGAAAACGGCGAAAACAGTAGCCCTCGGCATTGTGAGCCCTCGGCACCAGGGTGCCATCGGTTGGAGGAGCCCTCAGCTACTGCTCTATAGCCGAAGGCATCTCACTCGACAAGATATCCGCCTCACATGCGTACAGATCACCGTACCCTGCACAGACGTCCCATCCAACAGCCGCATTAAATGCGGCCACATGCGACTGCCAGCGCCAACCAGTTGAGGTGACCCCTCGGCCAATGAGCGCTTGACACGTGTCCCTGTCCGGCATTTATTGCTACTATAAATAGCACCCCATTTCCCCATTTGTAACCACGACATTCATACTGAATACACTCTCTCTCTTATTTACTTGTGCTCTGACTTCTCTCTAAGTTATTCCCCGTAATAACCCTTCGGATATATACCCCCGGGTAGACTATCCATCAACATAAAACACCTCAAGCCCATAAACATTGCACTAATTTTCAAATTTATTAATTGAACTAATTAATTTTTTAGGCTAATATTCAAAAGCCCAAAGCATGCCCATTAATTATTAGTATGAAGCCCATTCAACGAATTTAAGTTTGTATTAATTGATCCTAGAAGTTCTAGTTTAAATAGATGTGTATGAAAGAAGATTCCCTCTCTTCTTCCTCTGTGGAATAAAGAGATTTAAGGGGGAAATAAACTGAAATTTTAAAACACAATGCTCTCCATAGCAAACTTTAAGAAATCCAACTCTCAATGGGATTCGAACTCAGGTTACTCAAATGGAGTGTCCTCACACAGCAGATCTAATTCCATCCCGACATCTCCGGTTTTGTAAACATTTCAACATTTTTAATTATTTTACCATTGTTGCACAACACTATATATATATATACATACATACATACATACATACATACATACATACATACATACATACATACATACATAGATACATACATACATACATACATACACACACACTACAATTCTTTTTTTGAGGTGGGGCCTCAGCCCTCCCTACCCCTAAGGTAGATCCGCTCCTGATGGAAGGTCCTATCTTGATATATGGATGAATGATAATAGGCAGTTATTAAAAGAGAATACATCCTTTTCTCTAAATTATTGTAAAAGATCTGCTAATTGTGTGGCTCATGTTTTTGCAAGGGCTAGCGTTATTCAGCCAGATCTTAGTTGTGATAATGGTGTTATTCTAGATTGCGTTGTAAACGAGGTTAAGAATGATCTTATGAATTAATGAGAAAGTACTCCATTCGGTTCTAAATCATCTTTACAATTTCCTTTTTTGTCAGTACCAGATTAAACTTTACGTTTCCTTATTTGCCTTACAAATCTACATCAAACAATGTCAAACAGTGTACTCTACAATAAAGTTCTTAATATGCGTGAAGTCAAAGTGTAAAGATGATTCAGAACCGGAAAGAGTATTTATTTAGTTAAAAAAAACAACCAGTAACATCATCCACCTGGAAACACGAATATCCACACGGCAGCCGTGACATGAAGAATAACTAATGATGAATATTCTAAAAAGATGAAGAAAAATAACATTATCACAAACGGCCCACCTCAAACAACATTGATGCATGATCTGTATTTCAATTTTTTTGTTCACGGGTGATTAGAAAGACCGTCCTTCCCTACCTTCACAGCCGTCCTCTGTTTTCTTTATTGTTTTACGGAGATTATTTTATTTACATCATAATCATCATCGTTATTCCTCCGTATTAGGTACAACTCCCTCTGTTATTTATTAATAATTAATTGTCCCTTAAACTTAGTCACACACACATGTTTTAAAAGGAAAATAGTAGAGATAGTATAGAGTGTGTAGGATAAATGAAAAAATATAAAAGAGAATATATAGAGAAGAGTAAAGTGATAATAAAGTAGGAAAGAAAAAGTAGTACGTAAAAGTAAAAGAGGGTAAGGGTAATTAATAAAAAAAATCCAAAAATGAAAAGACGGTCGATTAATAAAAAACATATCAAAATGGAATAAGAAACCGTTATTAAAGAACGGGAGGAGTATTATAATCTTTGTATTAAATCTTAGGGCTGGCCAAGGAAATGGAAAGAATGAGCTCTCAGACCCCACTATATTAGAGACCCATAAATTTTACTCGTATGTGTTTGTTTAATTTGTATGTTCGTATATTGAATATTTTAATGACGAAATTGTAAGATGGGCGTCAATTGTTATTCGATGACATTACTTTAATACAACAACAACATCCAAGCCTTTGTCCCAAAAAGATATTGGGGTCGGCTAACATGAATCGATACATGATATCACAACCTAACGATATTCATATTTCGATTCATGTCATGTGATGTGACTAGGTGATATTGTTGGCCGTCACACGCCTACCACAGCACTCTCCTCCTTTATCCTGGCTTTACCACAGCACTCTCCTCCTTCATTCATGACATTACTTTAATATATCAAGAAATTTTTCACATGTCCAAATTCCATATAGAACAAATACTAAAATATGCAAGAAAATATAGCAAAACAAATCTACAAAATGCATAATTTATGGAAACTCTAAGTTCATTACATATCTAACTTATGGTTAAAATTATAAACATCCTAAAGTCATATATTTCGAAAGTTTAGATTTGTATAGCCTCTTAAAGCTTATTATTATGGGAAAATGGTAACTAATAATCTAACCTTTTAGCGGTCTTCTTACAATAGTCTCGCATTTTCATTATTCAGGAATAATACAACCTTTGCACTCCATCTTCATTCAATGGTCCCTAACCGGTTGATGACTTGTTATTCCAAGTTATTTTCTTATCTTTGCAAAATATTATGTGACCATAAGGTGTGATTTATGATATAATATATTACAAAGATAAGAAAATAACTTGAAACAGCAGGTCATCAATCGGTCAAGGACCAACGAATGAAGATGGGGCACAAAGATTGGATTATTCCTGAATAACGAAAAGGTGAGACTATTATAAGAAAACCGCTAAAAGGTTGAATTATTAGTTTCCATTTTTCCTATTATTATTCGATGGACTTTTAGACTTATGTGCATCATCCTCTTTAAAAGTTGTTCGGTTGATTTGATGAGAATTTCTTCAAATTTAGTTTAATCTGGTCTTATTTTTTTATTTAGTCTAATTTGATCTTATCAGAATATTTTTAATCTGATTTGAATCTTGATTTGTATCTTTCTGCCTCTCAACAATTTCAGTATCACCTCACCAACTGTTCAGAGTCTTCTCAAATTATATGTAGTATAACTATAACTAACTATCATTGATTTTAAAAATGTTTTAAATCCAACGCCGTCTAATGAATTTGAAGGCCCTGGTTCTAAATGTAAAATTGAGTCTTCAATAAATAAAAAAAAAAATAAAAGAATCTCAATCAAAATACTTATACTCAAATCAATGGAATACTCATTGAAGGAGAACTACAAGTGAGAAAGGACCGATGAAAAATAATGGATCTTTATTTTTCTTCCTTAATAATTAGATTGTACTTATTAGTATTAATATCTAATATTACTATACGGAATATAATACTAATAAGTTTTTAAAAACCCGGGGCCCCATAAATTCGGAGATCCGATTCTGGATAACCTATTGAACCCCATAAAAAACGGCTCTGCTCAAATCTCCTTACAATAGAAGTTGTACAATACTGGTTTATGTTTTGTTGGTCATTTGTATGAGAAGGAAATGATATGCATATGGTCAAAATCCCACTATGTATCTACAAACTTGTAATTAAATTTCAATTTATTCTCTCATTTAACTGTCCAGTCGATATTCAGGGTGGTGGTCATTTTTTTCCTTTTCTTAGGAAATGAAATGAGGAATGGAGATCCAGCAGCTCCGCATTCATAGGGCCGAAATAGGATTCAGCCAAACATAATAACGTTACTTTGTCAGCTTTCGGACAGAAGAGAGCCGTTGTAACATGTAATGGAAAGTGGGCCCAGAGTCATTTGTATTGTCTTCCTCTTCCACTGTTTTCAGAAACAGTTATGTCTATTTGGGTTGGACGGCATAATTATCAACTTAAACAAATAAAAATAATACTGGTGGACGTAGTTCAACTGGTAACGATTAAGTGTCACAAGGGTTAGGTCCCGAGTTCGAATCCTGACAACTGCGATGAGAGGTTACTATGCTAAAAAATGTATAGAGCCTCTGCAAGTACCGGGGACAGATGCTCACTCTCCCAACGTTGGCAACGTATCATCCGGTCGATGTTGGGGGTCCTCGGGGATGGGGTGTCATCCTTTTTTTAAAGAAAGTAAAATAATACATTTTCCTCTAGAACTAGGATTTATTTGGTCAACAAAAAATTAGAAAATTTTCTAAATATGTGTCTGCATTATGATAAAAAAAATATGTTTGCATTAGTTTTATTTTGGGATGTATTATACAAACATCCCTAAAGATGTAATTAATACCCATTAATTAGGTTTCCATATTTCTTATGTTTCCTATTGTACTCAAAACTCTATTATTATATATATGACATCTAGGGCTCCCAATTGGGTAAGCCGTTCCATTATTCTCATATGATTTCGAGAACTTTAGGTTTTAGCCAGTATTAAAAACAAAAAATCGGTCCTATGGCTTCTCCGCCCCTCACCACTGCCGCATCTTCTTCGGCCATCTCTGCTGTCGTCACCACGACCGAGACCGCCTCCATGTCGAGCACGACAGGACCAACCCGCCTCCTCCGGCTTCGCTGATGGCGCCACTCACCTCTGACGGTGGACCGCCTAGTTCGTAGCCCTACTCAGCGCTTTCGTCTACCCTTCCGGGGTCATCGTGGGTTCCACTAGTGTTCACCTGGACTCCGACGGCACCGGTGTTTCGTCCGATGTTCCAGCCGCAACATCAGAGCCAGGACGTACTGCTCGACGACTCCAGCAACTCTACCGAGCCGCGATTTGCTGGGCCAACGATGCTAGGCAGCCCAGGTTTGCAACTGCCTCCAGCCGGCCTCATTGGCCGCCAGTCTGTCACGCCTCCCATGCCTACATCTTTTGCTTCTCTTGCTCAAGGCATGACGATTGGGGCTTCAGTTACTCAAATTGTGACATCTAAATTTGTAGTTGTTGAAGATTACCTGCCCTGGCGTACTCAATTTGAATCCTTTTTGGTAGCTAACGGTCTTCTGGGTATTCTTGATGGCTCCCTTCCAGCTCCGACTTTATATAACTATGATCTATATCAAGCTCAATCCTTTAATCTCGAATTTTATCATTGGCTTAAATTGGATCAGACAGTCCGTGCGTGGATATTTTCAACTCTCTCGTGAAATTTTGATGGAGGTCCATACCCTGAAGAATTCCTCGGCAATCTGGCAACGTTTGGAATCCTGATTCATGGCTGCTAGTCTCGCTCGCTCTCTGGAATTAAAACAAATGTCGACTCATGCAAAGAAAAAGGAGAATCGGTCCATGGAGGAATTTGATCGTGGGATTCAAACAATTGCTGATAATTTGGCCGCCATTAATTCACTGGTCTCCAATGAAGACCTTATTCAGCATACTCTTATCGGATTGGGACCGGGTTATGAATCACTCGTAGGACCCCTTACCTTATTTCCTGAAGGCCTGACCTTTGACAAACTATGCACGAAAAGGGTCCATCGAGATGCACGGCAACGCTATCAACATTGTTAGGATTCCACGTCGACTGCCCCAACGTTCGTTGCACCTACGGCAACAGGGGCTGGACGTGCGGCTCCTGCACCAGCCGACCAGCAGCAGCCGACTCGAGGGGGGCGCGGAGGCTGACGTGGTGGTCGCGAACGAGGAAGTGGCCGCGGCAAAAACCAGCACCCTCAGACGTACGGTCAGCCTCCTGTTTATGGAGGTCCCGGTCAGCCAAATTTTCAGCCACCTCCATCTGGCCGAGGAACTCAACAGCACAATCAGTGGGCACGGGGTACAGTTTTATGTATTCAGTTCAGTCATCGTTTTATACTCTTGCTCTCTCTACTTTTTGTACTAACTCTGGTTCTGCAGGATCTCCATCTTTTGAGAATAATTTTTATTCAGTTCCTCCACCTGTTGTGTGTCAGATATGGCATTCTCCAGGTCATTCAGCTGTTTCGTGTCCATCCCGTTTTGTTCAAGCTCAGGCTCCTACCTTAGCTGTTTCTACAGGTGAATCCACTCCAGCTGTCTGGTATCCTGACTCAGGAGCTTCTGCTCATATGACCGCAAATGAAGGTATTTTGCAAAATAAATCTATTTATTCTGGACCACTCCAAATTACAGTTGCTAATGGTTCTAATCTCTCTATTAGGACTGTTGGTGATGTGCATTTGGCTACTATGTCACGGCCTCTCCATTTAAAATCTGTTTATCATGTGCCTAATCTGAAATATAATCTACTCTCTATTCAATGATTGTGTGCTGATGATAACTGTTTTATGATTTTTGATAAAAGTTCTATCTGTATTAAGGACACAATTTCGGGGAAGGTGCTTCTCCAAGCTTCCAGTAATGGTGGCGTTTATCCTGTTTCATTCACTCCTACCTCACCTGTTGCTCTCATCTCGCATGTGGCTCCCGGACCGGTTTGGCATCGTCGCTTGGGATAGTGTGACAGTAGTATTTTAGATAAATTAAAAAATCCTGGCTTTATTTTAAGTACTTCTAGTTTTTCCCATAATTGTATTTCTTGTCGTTTAGGAAAGTCACAATGATTGTCTTTTCAAGAAGTGTGGCATAAATCTCATGCTCTTTTATATTTAATTCATTCTGATGTTTGGCAGTCCCCTGTTTACTCTACAGGTGGTTTTAAATATTATGTTTTATTTATTGATGATTTCTTAAGATTTACTTTGCTCTATCCCATGCGTCATAAAAGTGAAGTTGTGAAACATTTTCAGCACTTCAAATTAATGGTGGAAAATTTACTCAACTCTAAAATTAAAATTTTTCAAAGTGATGGAGGGGGTGAATTTGATAATCATGGCTTGCGTAATATTTTTACCACAAATGGTATTTTATTTCGCAAGTCATGTCCTGACACCCCTGAGCAGAATGGAGTAGCTGAGCGCAAACATTGGCGTTTACTTGAATTAACTCGCACTATGCTCTTTGAAGCAAACATGCCAGCCAATTTTTGGGTAGTTGTCGTGTCTACCGCCACATTTATTGTTAATCGGTTTCCTACTCCTAACTTAAATGGTTTATCTCCTTTTGAAAAAATTATTCCACCACACTCCCGACTTCTCTTTTCTTCATGTGTTTGGATTTGCGTGTTTTCCAAATTTTAATGTCACCTCTGCCAACAAACTGTCTCCTCGATCCACTTTATGTGTCTTCTTAGGATACGCTCCTGAATACAAAGGCTATCGTTGTCTCGGTCCTATTACTGACAAGATTTATATTAATCGGAATGTGCGTTTTAATGAAGACTATTTTCCCTATTCAGACTTAACTTCTTCATCGCACAATAATCTGTACACGATGTCCAGAACCGGCACGGTGCAGCTACATGCGAATGAACAACACCCATTCCCTCTTCCACTGGCAGTCTATTCTATTTCCTCTCGGGTGAACTGCAGCCGACCAATCACTGCCTTCAACCGAGTCCTCAACAGCCCCCTGCCTCCCCACCTTCTATACCAAATAGTCCAACTCCCAACTCCAGCAATACACCCGTGACCAGACCCATTACTCCCAGTTCACCTACTCTTTCCTCTCCATCCACGACTACAACGACCACCCACATTCCTGACAGCCCTCCATCCATCACCTCTTCTGCACCTTCTCCTCAAAATTGTCATCCTATGCAAACCCGTGCTAAATCAGGAATTTTTAAACCCAAAAATATTTTTATTCTCAAAACAGATGTTATGGCATGTGATCCTTCTTGTTTTTCTATGGCCAATAAAGATCCTAAATGGAGAGCTGTTGTGGCAGAAGAGTTTAATACTTTAATTGATAATCATACTTGGGATTTAATTCCATTTAATGCTGGTAAAAATGTGGTCAGGTCTAAATGGATTTATAAAACAAAATTTAAATCTGATGGTTCTGTTGAGCGTTATAAAGCACGTTTAGTTGCACAGGAATTTACTGAGCAAGCTGGTGTGGATTTTTCTGAGACTTTTAGTCATGTTGTCAAATCTACCATTATTCGTATTGTTTTCTCATGTTGTCTCGTGTCGGTGGACCATTCGTTAGTTAGATGTCAAAAATGCATTTCTTCATGACAATCTAACTGAAGAGGTTTATGTGTCAGCCTCCTGGGTTTATACATCCACAATTTCCTAATCATATTTGTCGACTCAGGAAGGCTATATATGGTCTCAAACAGGCACCGCGCGCCTGGGTTTATCGATTTAGTAGTTTCTTGTTAACCCATGGCTTTGTTTGTAGCAAGTCAGATAATTCTTTATTCATTTATCGCCATGGGTCTCATGTTCTTTATCTTCTGTTGTATGTGGATGATATTATTATTACTGGTGATTCCCCTTCCCTTATTTCCACATTCATCTCTTGTCTTGGCCGTTGTTTTGCCATGAAGCATTTGGGGGATTTACATTTTTTCCGAGGTGTCCAGGCTGTTCGAATATCCTCAGGTTTGTTTCTGTCTCAACAAAAATATGTGTCTAATCTATTAACTACTACCTCCGTCCCTTAAAACTTTGCCAAAGTTGACCGGCACGGCGAATAATAAAGTAAAAACTGTGTGGTTGAGGTTTGTGCAGAGGAGAGAGAAATAACAGAAACCACGAAATAATTGATTAAAAGGGAAAGTGACAAAGTTTTTTGGGACGTCCCAAAAAGGAAAGATGACAAAATTTTAAGGGACGGAGGGAGTAGGTTTCATCTCCACACTCTTAAATTTGTTCGTACTCTGCTACCTACTCAAACTAAGCTATCTCTCATTGATGGTGATCTTCTCGCAGATCCTACGGAGTACATAAGTATGGTAGGCGCTTTACAGTATTTGACCATGACTCGACTAGATATTACATTTGTTGTCCACCTGGTTTCTCAGTTTATGCATGCTCTTCGTAATTCACATTTTTTGGTTGTTAAGCGTATTTTGAGGTGTCTTCATGGAACTCCATATCATGGTTTGCTCCTATAGCCGAGCACTTCCTCTCCTATTTTACAGGCATATTCTGATGTTGACTGGGCTGGTTGTTCTGATAGTAGTCGGTCCACTTCAGGCTTTGCTATTTTTCTGGGTCCTAATTTGATCTCATGGAAGTCCAAGAAGCAGCCCACTGTCTCCCGCGCTCTTCCAGAGAAGCTGAGTATAGGGCTATTGCTTACACAGTTCAGGACACTCTCCACATCTGTTCTATATTGTTCGAATTAGGCGTACCTATCTGCCAGCCTGTTCGGCTTTTGTGTGATAATATATCTGCCTCTTACTTACCACAAATCCTATTCAGCATGCTCGGAGCAAACACATTAACATTGATTATCACTTTGTTCGTGAGAGTGTCTCACGTGGAGATCTGGTTGTCCATTATGTTCCTACACAGTTTCAGCTCGCAGACATTTTACCAAAAGTTTATCTCCACTCCGTTTCATTTTCTTAGAAACAATCTGCACATTGTTTCTTCTGCACAGCTTGAGGAGGTGTAATAGAATAATTAATACTCATTAATTAAGTTTCCATATTTCTTATGTTTCATATTGTACTCAGGACTCTATTATTATTATTATTATTATTATTATTATTATTATTATTATATATATATATATATATATGACATCTAGGGCTCCCAATTGGGTAAGTCATTCCATTATTCTCACATTATTATTAACTTTAATATGCACTCAACTTTAGATTTTATTCGTTAATCACTATTTTAACTTTATTAATCAAGTTTTATATCAAATATGTAATTTTATATTTGACACATTAACTGTAGTATATGGAGATGACGAAATTATTTTGATCGAAAGTCTTGAATATAATTAGTTTTTCTACCTTTTCATATAATTCTCTAATTATTTCATTAGTCAAATTTATTTTAAATACTACGTAGTACTCCCTCCGTCCCAAAATGATGGTCCTGTATTTCCTTTTTGAGATGTCCTAAAATGATGATCATGTTTCCCTTTTTGTAAAGAAAGATGTGGTTCATATCATTTCACTTTATTAAACTCAAATCTCAACCACAATTTTTACTTTTTCAACCACTTTATTAAAACTTGTGCCCAAAAGAAATGAGACCATCAAAGTGGAACGGAGAGAGTATTTTTTTTCTATTAAACCAATCCATTGCATTTCAGATTTTCAGTATTATGAAGTCTAGAATAAAATCCGAACGGAGTAGCACAACTATTTTGTATTTACAAATAAAAATGATAAGTGACATACCTTGTAGTCTCCAATTCCACTGATAAATACCCTCCACCATTTCTCCTGACCACTCATTCTCACCCTTCTTTTCTTTGTCCCCTTCTTTATTATCCCCACACTTATTTTAACACTTAATCATTATTGCGCGAATATTTAGCCATGGCTAAGGAAGTTGAAGCCGTGCCGGAGCAGCCAGCCGGCTTTTCCGCAAAGGACTACCACGACCCGCCGCCGACTCCACTGATCGACTTAGACGAGCTGACCAAGTGGTCCTTTTACCGAGCCATCATCGCCGAGTTCATCGCCACGCTCCTCTTCCTCTACGTCACCGTCTTAACCGTCATCGGCCACAGCCGCAGCATCGACATCAATGCCGGCGGAGAAGAGTGCGGCGGCGTTGGAATCCTGGGCATCGCCTGGGCTTTTGGTGGCATGATCTTCATCCTCGTCTACTGCACCGCCGGAATTTCAGGTCAAATTCCACACACAACTCCATAATCAGCAATAATCACTTTATAGCACAGAAATGAAAAAATTACATTATTAGAAAATGTTGTGTTCGAAGTTACATACTATGATATACTCCGAACATGATTACATATACTAAAAATTCTAAAATCGCTTTTTTGTTTATACTTTTGTATTTGTCAGAGGTATTAGTCCTACCAAAACTTCCCTTAGATTTTATTATTGACTTGGATCTCATGTTTATTCCCACTTTGTTACCCCTTGTTTTAAATATCTCCTACCCAATAAAATTGTTGTTGACTTCCCTGGAGTGTGCCCCTCTTTGCTGTCCGCCCCACCCCTCCTTGTACTCTTTTGTTTTAGTCACCCGTGAGTGTATTATTGTTGGTCAGCCTATTATTTATTATTTATTTAGCTCTCTTCTTCCTTGAGAGAGCAACCTGCAAGAGGTATCCCTAGAGAGCAGTGTTTTACTTCTTCTTCTTTTCCTTTGTGTGAGAGTGTGAGAGTGGTTACTTAGTGGTAGAGAAGAAGTTTGGTGGTGAAGACGTCATAACTAGTGTGGTGTATGTGTTTTAGAGTGGTTGAAGATCTGAGCCGGAAAAGACGGAATACGATCTTAACAGTATTAATAGTGTTTTAGGAAAAATCTCTAGAAATTGAGGGACAAATAGGACTAAAACATCTTGGAGTATCTATATTTTATTTAAAAAATGACTGGATCGGTTGGATACGATTAAAAGCACAATTATTCAATGATACTAGTATAACTATGAGTTTGTGCATCCTATTTTTATTAAAAATCATTTTTTCTCCATTTAGGGGAAATTTCTCTCTATATTAAAGTTATACGATTCTCTTAGCTACTTGAATTTGGTAATGGTAAGAATATTTTATTAGGTCACGGTTTAAGATACCCTTGAGAATTGAGATTATTGTTCGTTATAGACTTATAGCATAATAGTGTTGACGTTTGTGTCATCTTTTATACTGTTATATCGACTATCGAGACTATCGATATTGCTATACAAGAATTACACTATACCGAATTACTCTTAATATAACTAGCTGTATTTAATACTCCGTCCATTCCACTGAGGGTGTATTTGGGAGTTTGTTTTGAAGAAGGGGAAGGTTGATGGATTTATGACCCTTCTTTTCATGTTTGAAAGTTTATAAAATTGGAGGAGATGTTTTTGAAAGATTTTTGTGACCCTAAAAAACTCCTTGAATGCTCAATCTAGGAGTTCCAGCTAATTTGAAAGGTTTTGAAGGATAATTAATCAAATTGTAATTTAAGCTTAGTTAAAAATAAATATCAGTTCCATTATTTGAATTTGTCATATCTCAAATTAATTTTAAATATAATTCATTCAAAAACTCTCTACTTCCAAAGTTATTACTCCCAAATAAAAAAGAAGAGCTTCATCATCCTCTCCTCTCTTCCCCTTTAGTAACATACCCTCAAAGCTTTCCCATCCTCTTCCCTCCAAACTCCCAAACATACTCTAAGGGACAACAAAGTGTGACACGCAAATCAATAAAAAATGATTTATGCGATTGATATTGATTGATAAAGTAAGAACAAAGTAAAAATGATTGGTTCAAAATTTATCAAAAGGTAAAATAAGATCATCTTAGCGGAATAAAGAGAATATGAAGTAATACGGAGTATTAAAGATGGGTATAAGATAACAATCCAAATTAGATCCTCAGGGTATGTTTGGTTCAAGGAATGTCATATTACCATAGTGTTGGGCCGTGGGTATGCGGTGACAGCAATCTGCCAGCCTGCCGGTGTAATCGAACCGCATGGCGCTTCGCTTGTGCTATAAATGGGGAGGAGCGTGCTACACTATCAGTGATTGCTTTTAGTGTAGTGGTAAGCACAACAACCCACACACACGAATGTCAGATTGATAGGGGGAAGAGAGAAGGAGAGACAACCGAGAGAGAAAAGGGAGGGAGAAATGAGATTTTTTTTTTGCTTTTATACCATGTATAACTTGTGTACGTGGTGTGTACACTAAGCATTTTTCATAATTTTTTGGTTGAAAGATATCTTATATTGCATATATGATGAATTACTTTTATGCCCTTTAAATCTAGAACTCTTATAACATAAATACCTTAAAAAATTTAAATGTTAAGGCAAAAAAATATGTAAATAACAAGAATAGACATTCGAATATAATTAATATTCTGTCTGTCCCACCTAAAAGGTTGTTACGCAGTTTACGATGTTCGACTGATCATGAAACTAACCGATCACTGTCAATAATAACATTATTTTTAGTAAATAAAATTTACATATTTAGTAAATAAAATTTACATATTTAGACACTACATTAAAAGTTTTATAAAGTCACAAAAAATTAAATTTGATAACAGTTGAATATATAAAGAAATTAAATGAAAAAAGATAATTAATTGAAGGTATTTTCGGAAGAAAATTAGATCACCCCATGAATGTGAGATAACCTAAAACATGAATGGGTTTAATATTCCCCTCCATATAACATTCCCGGGAATGAAACTTTACTGATTTTTCTTCAAACTTGTGAACCAAACAAGGTTATCTAACATGTCGTGCATCATATTCCGACCTTCATGTGAGATTACCTCCAACCAAATGGGGCCTCATAGTAATGGTGTTCCTCGAGGACTTTTATTGAAATTAAGATAACAACACTAAAATATCAGAAAATAGCATCTAAAATAGTAAACATAAACATGAAGAAATTTGAGTGTAATAACTAATATTGGGTATAATAAGATAAGTAAATTTTCCAAACTACCAAGAACTTAAGAGCCATATTTTTAGTATACTAATAATTCTTCTACTTAAGAAGTTTTGAAATTTCTGAGTAGAACTTAAAACTTTAGAATTTTCTATTCTAATTCTAAAAATTTTGGCCCATCTTAATCCAAATTTGTGGAATCGCCCCTCATAAGAATTTTGTACTGATGGAAACCTTGGTAACAGGAGGGCACATAAACCCGGCGGTGACATTCGGCCTGTTTTTGGGAAGGAAGGTGTCGCTGATAAGGGCGGTGTTGTACATGGCGGCTCAGTGTTTGGGAGCGATCTGCGGAGTGGGATTGGTGAAGGGTTTCCACAAGGCTTATTACGACCGTTACGGCGGAGGGGCGAATGTGTTGCAACCTGGATACAACATAGGCACGGGTTTGGGTGCAGAGATAATTGGCACCTTCGTCTTGGTCTACACCGTTTTCTCTGCCACCGATCCTAAGAGGAATGCCAGAGATTCTCATATCCCTGTAAGTACAAAAAAACCAATTTATTCGCCTCACCTTTCATTTCAGTCCTTTTTACTTTTATTCCTACGTATTGTTTTTGGATCATTGAGATCGCGTCTGGCGTCTTCCTCCCTTATAACTTTGTCAACTTTCTTTTTTTGGTTGTCCCAAAAAATTTAGCATTTTTTCCGTTTTAGTCAATCAATTTGTTGTTCATGTTATTCTCCCTTCTTTACACAAATCTCTACCATACAGTTTTTACTTTATTATTCTACGTGCCGGTCAAAATCGGCAATCCTTTTAGGGACGGAGGGGGTATTTAAATTGAGATCTTGTTTATTAGCGCAACAGAGTCCCACTCATCTATCAGATTGGGATTATAGTTCAATTTACATCCTCCTAACGTACCGTCTAGTCGGGTTGGGAACCTTGGGTGTCATCCTTTTATAAAACTTTGAGCATCTCCAATGCTAATACGTTAACCGTCTATACGTGACATGAGAGATAGCCAATCTTAAAACAATAATTAAAATATCTATCTCCTTCTATGAAAGATCTTATATAACTTTAGTAAGTTTTTGTTCACAATGTCTAGATGTAGACATTGTGGTTGACATTGCAGAGAAAAACTTATCAAAAACACATAAGACCGTGAAAAGATGGAGAGAGAAATGTCATAGGATCAATCTTTTGTGTCTCTCTCATGCCACATGTGCACCGTGCACATCGTAGCATGAGATGCTCTTAGCATCATCTAGACATGTGCATTCAAGGGGTGTACCCCAAGGCGAACTTTTTTTATAAAATTTTGAAAGTGGTGTAGAGGTATCAAACGTAGCTGTCCACGTATCAATTGGTCTCTGTCGCTATTAGAACGCGAATATTTTTTTGAATTTTGGACGTGAACAATAATTAATTAATCAATTGGTCCTTGGTATAATAAATGTATAATAAGGAATAAAGAATGTTACTCCGTAATTAATTAACGATCGATGGTGGTGATCAATTATACATACATTGTACGCTGAAATTATTAAGTGATTGATTGGTGAAGGTGTTGGCCCCACTTCCGATTGGGTTCGCGGTGTTTATGGTCCACCTGGCCACCATTCCCATAACCGGAACGGGCATAAACCCGGCAAGGAGTCTTGGAGCAGCAGTCATTTACAACAAAGACAAGGCCTGGGATGACCAGTGGATTTTCTGGGTGGGCCCCTTCGTCGGCGCTGCCGTCGCCGCCATCTACCACCAGTTCATCCTTAGAGCCGCCGCCATCAAGGCTCTTGGCTCCTTTAGGAGCAACGCCTCGTAATCGGGCCCATCATTATTATTGTGTCCCACATTGATTATTTACTCCTTCCTTTGGATGTATTCAAGTGTATTTCCATTTCTGTGTATTATTATTATTAATTAGCCTATTATCTTATGGATGGATAATTTACTTAAATCTAGTAGGGTCTTTTGATTGTGTTGTACTGTTGTATGTGGTCGGTCGGGGCCACTGATGATGAACCATTATTAACTTTGGATTTGTTTTCTAAAACTGGGGCCCGACCGGATTAGTCGATACTTGGATTCTTGTTCAACTTGATGCGGAAATTAGGGCTGCACATCGGGCGGGTTGGGTCGGGTTTGCAATATTTTTTGGGCCTACTCGATTTGTTCGGGTTGGCTATTATTCAACTCGCGGTACGCAAAATAAGTTGGTAAATCATGCATGAACGGGTCGAGTAGGGTCGGGTATTGAAAAAAAATCACTTCGGATTGTATCTTTATGTGGGAGATTAATGTAACCAATTCAAAACTCGATTAACTTGTTTTCAAAACACACAAACAAATACAAGTACTCGTATCTTTTATAAGCAAAAACATTAGATAATATTATTAAAACCCCACTTTGACCACATCTTGACCAATTTCGATAATAAACTTGCGGGTTGGAAGCACAGGATCCTCTCGTCTGGGGGAGGATGATCTTGATTAATCATGTTCTTAATTCCTGCCCCTTTATCATATGGTTGTTTCCCCTATCCCTACTACTGTTGTGCACAATATGGAAAGTAAACTAGCTAATTTCCTTTGGGACAATAAAACTGATCATAAGAGGCACATTTGGCGAAAGTGGGCCAGAATTTGTTACCCTGTTTCTGAAAATGGGCTTGGTTTTAGGAGCCTCATCCATATTCAGAGAACTTTTTTATGATATTTTTATGGAAGCTTAATAACGGTAAAGGGATTTGGGCTGACTGGGTTAACTCTATTAAAGATACTACTCGCTCTATCATGCATAATTCTCTTGCTTCTGTCCGGCAAACTTTTGATAATAATTATTGTATACAGGTTAACAATGGTAATAGTTCCTTTTGGTACTCTAATTGGAGCAATCTTGGCCCGCTTTATCACTATTGGGGGGATATCCCGCCCACTGACCCTAATTTGGCCATCAAGGAGGCTATGCGTGATACTTTTTTGATCCCTTCTGTTCAAAGCAATCTGCCCCGTTACATGTTGACACTATACATGCGATCAAAATCCAGTACGGTGATAACAATGATACCATTATTTGGCAACACAACCTAAATGGCAAATTTAGTTTTAATAGTGTCTATGATGTCCTTAGACCCAAAAATGATTTGATCGATGATGCCAAGTTCTTATGGAATAACCGAACCCAAAAAATATCTTTCTTCTTATGGAGACTAAAAAACGGTCGTTTGCCTTTTGCTGCCACTCTTAATCTTTTTGGCATTAATGGACCCTTCAAATGCCCCTTTTGCAACAATGACGATAATACTGACCATTTTTTTCTAAATTGTTGGTTTGCAAAAGGTATTTGGCAACATTTTGAAAATATTCTGGATTTCAGGCCCACTAATTCTGGAACCTTAAATAGTTACATCAATACTTGGTACTGATGGAGTATATGGGTCTGAACCCCAGGACCCACATACTCGGAAGAACAGAGCACAAGACAGCAGAGTGGCGCCCTCGTCGGCCAAGGCGCCCCCGTCGGCCGAGAGGAAGCCAACTCAGATTACGGTCCTGAGTCCAAGGAACCCGGGTGCCCTCGTCGGCCGTGCCCTCGTCGGCCGCGCCCTCGTCGGCCACGAGGACCTCCCAGAATCGGATCCTATACTTACTCATTTGTACAGCCCATTAGTGGCTTTGTATTCGGCCCAGTAGCGGTCCAGTTGTAAATGGGCCTCCCAAGCCCAAGGCTTGGGAGCCCAACCCTAATTTTCTCTATAAATACTCCCCTTGGGAGTAGTTATAGGGGTTACAAAATCATTCTATTGAAGCATATTATTGCACTTCTCTCTCTAGCTCTCACTTCTCTCTAGAATCTAGGAGTTAATACTCTATCATTTGGTGCTCTCGTTGAGAGCTAGAACAATCAAGTTAGCACCCTTCGTCGCTACCAAGCACAGCTAACCACTGATCATGGGGAGAACTAAGTCAAACCGCAACCTCGTCAGCAGAGCCATCCCTGAGGACCAAGAGCCCAGGGAGCACGATGAGGACGCCACGGCCGACCAGGTCGGCGGAGGAGACCTCTTCCAGGAGGCCTTCAACCTCACGACGGACCTCCGCAACCAACTCAACGGCGGAGTCCCCGACGCCCGCCTCGGCCTGGAAAAGAAACGAGCTGAGAAAGCGGACCACGCCCCGGCCCAGCCTACGGCCGCGGCCTCTCCGTCCGTGGATCCTCAGGTCCAGGCCGCACTGTCAGCCATCATCGCCAGCTTGGCTCAGAATCCCACCGTCCTCAGCGCGCTCTTGCCAAGGACCGGGGGAAACGTCACTCCACCTCCTCACCCCCAACCACTGGCCGACCAGATAGGCAACAATGAGGGGGTTGTGGCCCAGGACACGGCGTCGTCCCACTCCCACCCTGCTTCCCCTCTTCGGCCCGGGCAGACCCCAGCGCGTGAAAAAGCCTCTGCCTTTAATAGGCTAGGTGACACGCGCCGTCGTCCGGTTTCGGAGAGGATGGCGGGACGGATTGGTGATCTTCGTCCTGGCTCGCCAAGGGAAAGTTTGGGGTCTGTGTCCCGGACAGCGGACCAGCCCCGCCCGGACAAGGGCAAGGGGAAGTTGCACGAGGACGACGCGCGTCACCAGATCAACGCGGCTCACAACGAGCGCCGGAGGAACCAGCGGGGCGCCGCTGCAGCCGATAGGGACCCCCGGGACGAGGTCATCGCCCAGCTGGAAAGGAGGTTGGCTCAGATGGAGGCCAAGCAGTCGGCCAACGTCCCTACGGCCGGTGCCTCCAACGACCCCGGCCTCAACACGCTCATGAACAAAGTCAACGCCCTGGAGAGGGAGCTGGTCGAAGGGCGGGGTGACCCCATCATCCAGGTCAGGACTAGGACCCCTTTCACCAACAGGGTCCTCTCGGCCCCCATCCCTGAGAAATACAGGGGGAACGTCATCAAGTCCTACGATGGCCGATCAGACCCCCAGGAGCACTTCAGCCGCTATCAAAACAACATGCTGATGGTGAATGCGTCAGACGAATACCTCTGCCGTTGGTTCCTCTCTACTCTCGAGGGGCCAGCGTACGAGTGGTTCAACGGACTGCCAGAGGGAGGCATCGACTCATGGCAAGATCTCGCCCAACGCTTCCTCACTCACTTTGCCGGAAGGAAGCGCTCCAAGAAGTATTTCACCCACCTCCTCTCCGTCAAACAGCAGCACGAGGAGTCCCTCCGGTCATTCATCGACCGGTGGACGAGGGAGACAGAGGAAGTCGAGGGGGCCGATGAGCGTACCCTCCTCGCCTTGTACCAGGGAGCCCTCCGCAGCTCCCCATACGCCAGGAGTCTCATCACTGACCCCCCGAGGTCGTACGCCAAGGCGCTCCAACGCGGAGGCTTGTATGCGGACGCCGACGAGCTCCACAATCACAAGAGAGAGGGGGGCCATCCCCCCAAGAAGACAAATCCTTCGCCGGCCTCGGGTCCGTCCCCGGCCGGCCAGGGTGCCCAGGGCCGCCACGGCTATGGTGGACAAAGTAAGAAAGACCGCCACTGGCGGCCGAGGCTGGAACGGCCGGGGTAGCCCTCACCCACCCGGTCGGCACCATCCTCGATTATGCCGAGAAGCACGGCCTCATCGAGCAGGCTCCCCGGCCGGCCGAGGAGATCCTGGCCATCCAGCAGGGCGGCACGTACTGCCGGTTCCACAAGAACTCGTCGCACAACACCGACGATTGCATCACATTGAAAAGAGCCATCGAGCGCCTCATTCGCCAGGGGGAACTCTCCCAGTTTGTCAAAGGTGGCCCACGCAAAAACACTTGGGTAAACACCGGCAAACGTGGGGGCGAACCCTCTGTGAAGAAGCGCGAGATTGGTAGGCTCAGCGACGACGAGGACTTCGAGAAGCCTCCGCCGAAGAAAAATCACATCCACCTTATCGTAGGCGGGAACACTGGGGGGGACTCCGCCACTCAGAGAAAGAAGTGGGCCCAATCCCTTTACATTGGAGAGGTGTCCCACGTTCCCCCCCAGCCGAAGAAGCAGCGAACGGAGGCGATCACCTTCACCGACAAGGATCTGCCTCCGGGTACGGAGTCACACCGGGACGCCCTCGTCATCCGATGTGAGATCGGTGATTCCATCATCCACCGTACTTACATCGATACGGGGAGCTCCGTCAATGTGATGTACTTGGACACCTTCAAGCAGCTGAAGCTGGACAGAGCTCTGTTGAAGCCGATCAAGACCCCGTTATCCGGCTTCACCGGGGACTCTATCGACGCCGAGGGCATGATAGTCCTCCCCGTGGAAGTCGATGACGGCCCCCATCATGCCAAAATTGACATGGAGTTCATGGTGGTCAACCTCCAGTGCGCCCACAACCTAATCTTGGGCCGGCCAGCGCTGGAGGACTTGGAGGCCATCACCTCCATGAAGCACCTATGCTTGAAGTTCCCCACAAATGACGGCATCGGCTACGCCAGAGGAAATCAGAGGATAGCCAGAGCTTGCTACCTCAAGCTGACGAGGCCGGCCGAAAGGGAAGGACAGCGGATAGACACCATCACGGCCGCCGTCGCCATGGACGAGGAGAGGCCACATGCGGAGCCGACCGAGGAGGTCGAGGAAATCCCTCTGGATACCTCCCGGCCGGAGCGGGTTCTCAGGGTCGGAAAGCAACTCCCCCAGGACCAACGAGACGCCATCCTCCTCGTCCTACGGTCATACTCCGTTGTCTTCGCGTGGGGCCCGGACGATATGCCCGGCATCAGCCGCCAGGTGATCACTCACCGGCTGACCGTCGATCCGGCCTCCGCGCCCGTCAAACAGAAGCGGCGCTACTTATCCGCTGACAGGCGGGACTTCGTCAAAGGGGAGGTCGCCATGCTCCTATCGATCAAACATATCAAAGAGGTGAAGTACCCAACATGGTTGGCCAACGTCGTCCTCGCACAAAAACCGCCGACGTTCAGAATGTGTGTTGACTACACTGACCTGAACAAGGCGTGCCCCATGGACCCGTTCCCTCTCCCCAACATTGATCAGTTGGTGGACGAGACGGCGGGGTGCGAGTTGATGTCGTTCCTCGACGCTTTCAGAGGGTACCACCAGATCTCCATGCACGAAGATGACGCCGAGAAGACGGCATTCATGACCCCAGAGGGAATATTTTGCTACCTCGTCATGGCCTTCGGACTCAAAAACTCCGGCGCCACCTATACTAGGATGGTGGCCAAAATCTTCAGAGCGGTCCTTGGCCGGACGATGGAGGCGTACGTCGACGACATGATCGTCAAGAGCAGGCAGGCCACCTCCCACGCCGACGACCTCCGGGAAATCTTTGATATCATGAAGGAATTCAGGCTCCGCCTTAACCCCAAGAAGTGCGCCTTCAGCGTCCAAGGCGGCAAGTTCCTTGGCTACATGGTCAGCCGGAGAGGCATCAAGATAAACCCGGAGAAGACGCAGGCCATCATCAACATGGAGCCGCCCCGCAACGTCAAGGAGGTACAGCGACTAACGGGGCGCCTGGCGGCCCTAAACCGGTTCCTCTCCAGGTCAGCCGAGAGGGCACTCCCTTTCTTCCACATCATGCGCAAGGCGAACAGCTTCAAGTGGACGACGGAGTGCCAGGAAGCATTTGACGAATTGAAAAGGTACCTGTCGTCCCCACCCGTACTCTCCAAGCCCAAAGCCGGCGAAACCCTCTTCCTGTACTTAGGGGTGAGCACGTCGGCCATCAGCTCCGTGCTCATCCGTGAGGACGAAGGGGTGCAGAAGGCAATCTTCTACATCAGCAAGACGCTCAGGGAGGCCGAGCTCAGGTACTCCCCTATTGAGAAGACGGTGCTGGCTATCGTCCACACCGTGAAGAAGCTGGGGCACTATTTCCAAGCCCACACCGTCCATGTGCTGACCCAGCAGCCTCTTGGCGCGCTCATGAGGAGCCCCACTAGCTCCTCGAGGATGGTGAAATGGGCGATCTTCCTCAGCCAGTTTCAGATTGAGATCAAGCCACGGCCATCTATCAAGGGGCAAGCCTTGGCCGACTTCGTCATTGAATGCACAGCAAGGGAGACAGCCGTCGCCAACTCCGGGCCGGAGCCGGACGATACGTGGACCCTTTTCACTGACGGCTCGTCGGCCGCGAAATCATGCGGTGGCGGCGTCGTCCTCATATCCCCTGAAGGATTCAGAGCTTACTATGCCATCCGCTTCAACTTCAGGGTATCCAACAACGAAGCCGAGTATGAGGCCCTCCTCAGCGGTCTCAGACTCGCCGCCGGCCTCAAGGCCAAACACCTCAGAATCAAGTGCGATTCCAAACTGGTAGTGGGCCAGGTGGAGGGATCGTACGAAGCAAAGGAAGGCCGGATGAAGCAGTACAAACAAGCGACGGAGGAATTGCTGAAAGCGTTTGAAACCCATGAGATCACTCAGATCCCAAGGGCCGAGAACGCCAAAGCCGACATCCTCTCCAAGCTCAGCTCGGACACCCCGGAGCACATCTCCCAGTTGGCCAAGATCGAGGAGTTGAGCATGTCCAGTATCCATGCCAGCCCCGTCTTGTGCGTCCACCAACGACCAGAGGACTGGATCTCCGACATCGCCACCTTCATCACAACGGGGGAGTTGCCCCCGGACGAGGAGAGGGCCAAACTTGCCAAACTCAGGGCCCCAAGCTACACCATAGAAGATGGCAAACTCTACAAACGGTCCTACAATGGCACTCTCCTCCGATGTCTGCACCAGGACGAGGCCGATACCGCCATGGAAGAAGTTCATTGTGGCGTCTGCTCCTCGCACCAGGGTCCTTTCAGCATGTCCCGGCGTCTCGTCGTCCAGGGCTTCTTCTGGCCGACGATGGCAAGGGACTGCGCTGACCTGGCCAGGAAGTGCACCACATGCCAGGTACTCCAGAAGGCCCCTGGTCGGCCAGCTGTCAACTATGCCCCGGTCAGCACCGCAATTCCATTCTCCAGATGGGGGATTGACCTGGTCGGCCCCCTGCCCAGAGCCGCCGGTAATAACCGCTACATCATCGTCGCCGTCGACTACTTCACCAAGTGGGTCGAGGCGGAACCCTTGGCCAGCATCACGGGGGCCAGATGCCAAAGGTTTGTTTACAAGAACATCATTACACGCTTCGGCGTCCCCCAGGAGATTATATCAGACAACGGCACCCAATTCGAGGCAGCCCCTTTCCAGGAGCTCCTCCGGGAGTTTGGGGTGAGGCACCGTTTCTCCTCCGTTGCCTATCCTCAGGGCAACGGGCAGGTCGAGAACGCCAACAGAACAATAATGGAGGGGCTGAAGAAGAACCTCCAGGCCGCAGGAGGTAGTTGGGTCGACGAGCTCCCCAACATCCTGTGGTGCTACAGAACCACGCCGAGGAGGGCGACAGGCAAAACACCTTTCGCCCTGTGCTACGGCTTTGAGGCGAAGGCGCCCACGGAGGTAGCCATCCCCAGCCGGCGGGTGGAGCAATATGAGCCTGACAACAACGAAGAGAACATGAAGATTGACCTACACCTGGTTGATGAGAGGCGTGAGCAAGCTTACGTCCGAGCACAGAACTACCGGCGTCAAGTGAAATCATACTATGACGCCAAGGTACGTTCCCGGGAATTTCAGGTGGGGGACTACGTCCTCCGCCGAAGGGAAGCAAGCCAGCCGACAGAGGGTGGCAAGCTAGCATTGAAGTACGAAGGGCCCTACATCGTCAGTGCCGTGGTCAAACCCGGCACCTACAAGCTTAAACGACCGAATGGATCCAATGTACCACGAATATGGAATGTACATCATCTGGTGAAGTTTTATCAGTAATCCGAAGGAGGTGTAGACGGTGAAGCCCTCACCCCTTAACGGGTTACTGATTGAACGCCACCCTCGGCCTCGAGCCACTTATGAATAAAATCATGTTCTGATTTTTTCTCTGGAATTTAAAGTAAAACATTAGCAGGTGCCCTCGTCGGCCACCTTAGACCGAAAGGCTCAGGTCTGGCCGACATGGCCCCTTGCATTTGCAGCCTGCGAGCGACAAGCTCAGGCACTCCATTGTATTTTGTATCAGCGAAGGGCTCAGGCCTAGCTGAGAGAGCACATCGTCCTGGCCCCGTAAGCCTAGAAGTGAAACACTCAGGTATGGCCGACGATGTCCCCAGGACGAGGGGCCCGCAAACGGCCCACGTCTTGAAACGGGAAGCTCACCGCGTCGTCCACGCGCCAGATCGCAGGACGACAGGCCTGAAATCATGGCCGAGGTGACAAAATCCCAAAACTCAGGGATGAGCAACGACAGCCGTTGGAAACCGACCAAAAGTCTAGCCCGCGTCATAAATAGGCGACGGGACCCGCCCTGAGACCACGGACGTTATAAACGAAGTCCAAACCGGCCGAAGGACGAGCACACCCTTCGGCCGAAGCCTGAAAGAAGGATACCCCCCGAAACGAAAAAAAAAATATATATATATATATACATGAGGGAAAAGAGGGAAGCCGACGGCCGTGCACACTTGCCGGCCTCGAGCAATGAAAAAATAAAAATCCCCACAATTCAGGCCCATTTTGGCCAGGTACATATCAGTCGAACACAGTGTAGTACCACAAACAGTTAACATGGACGACGCGTCCACACACTTCGAGGGAACAATCAAGGCCGATACACACGCCTATAAAACCCTAACCACATCGGTTGGGTGACACGCGCGAGGTGACCTTCATCGGCCACATTCCTTTGAAGCACCAACGCTTGGAATGAAACCGAGCATCGCAATCCTAAGGATGACCGGGACGAAGCGGGCACTCATCACACTCGCGAAAGGAACAAGCAATTAAGAAACAACCTCTACTTGCCACAGCACCTCGGATGGCCGACGCAGGCACCGGAACCATGGCCAGCCGCCGAAGGCAGGACCATCTCCTCAGACAAGCTATTCCTTATCCAGCACCCTCATCGGCCACAAGCCAGACCTTGGCCGGCAGTGGCACCGCGAAGACGTAAATACCTAACATTTATACTCAGGAAATTATCTAAGTACTCAAATGAAGGAATTCTAGCCGAAGCGGGTACCAGTATGCTACAAGGCCGATTAGCCACCTACACCTCTACATGTGTACTTGTGAAAAATTCAAAGTCCACAAGACTATGGTGACGGTGCCCTTTTCGGCCAGAACACAGGGATACAAGCCGACAACGGCCCTGGCCAAAACACCTGGGATGAATCCAAGGCCAGGACGATAAGGACGCCAACGCCTGGACGGAACGGACACTGCGGTCAAGGCTAAAAACAGAAGCACCTAAAAGGAATCCAAAACACTTAGGAAATTTTTTGAAAAAAAAAAAACTTAGTGTTATGATGGCAAAGGAACACCGGTCAAGCCGACAAGGCCACCAGGCCGAAAGGAAAGCACCTAAGTGGATCCCAAAACACTTAGAAATTTTTTGGAGAAATTCCTAAGTATTATGGAACTACGTCCAAGCCGATCAAGCCACTAGGCCGTAAAGACAGCAGCTACATGGAACCAAAAACACTTAGGAAAATTTTGATACGAAATCCCAAGTGTTATGACAGTAAAGCAAAGAGGCATAGGCCGACCAGACTACTGAACGGGAAGGCCAACCTCACGGACGTAGCGGACACTCGCGGATGACCCAAGTTATGACTTAATACTTAAGACAATTTACAGAATTGAAATGACAAAGCAAACAAGCACACAAAGGATTCAAGGCCGAAAAGGACAGCAAAAATTTCTTCAATTGATAAAAATCATTACAATTGGGGGGCACTACGGCCATTACATAATTGGGCAACAAATGAAAAGCTAACTACAATAGGGACTAGCCGATCAAGCCTCCGGGGCTGCCTCTTCAACCTCGTCGGCCCCCTCCTCATCGGCCTCAGCTTCCTGGCCGGCAGCGGCGCTGGTGGCATCATCCAAGAAATCGAACTCAGTATAGTCCGACTCACCGAGGCCGGAGCTTTCTATGGGGGAATCCCGCTCCGACAGCGGAAGCGTGGCCTGCCCTTCGGGATCCTTCATCAGCTTTGGGAGCTTCAGGTTCCGTCTAGCCCATCCAGCCGTGTAATTCATGGCCTTCAACGCCCGGGATAGCCGCCGGTACAGGAGCCTTTGCATCCGCTCCTGGCCCAGGTTGTAGTAAACAGACATCTCCTGGCTGAAATACTCCCGGCCGGCAGGGGAGTTCATCCCCCAATTCTCTAGCTTGGCGGCCACCACCTCGTAGCACCAGGGGAGCCTCTCATCGGCCTTCCACCCTTCGGCCAAGAACTTCTCAACAGCCTCATCGGCAGCCCTCACGACGGCGGCCTCGGCCTCAGCTTTCGCCTTGGCGGCCTCCTCGCTCCTGCGCTTCTCGGCCTCAAGCGCTCTACGGGACTCTGCGAGCTCCCTTTTGCTCTCTTCGAGCTGGACCAGGGCAACGTCCCTGGCCGCGACGGCCTCATCAGCTTTGGCCTGCAGCGCCTTGGCATCCTCCCGAAGCCGGTCAAGGCAAGCTACCGCCTCGTCGGCCGAGGCAGCCTTCTGCTCCAGTGCTTGCAGGCGGACTATCTCCCAGTACTGCCTCTTATGGCTTTCCATAAGCATGAAGGCACTCTGCATAAGAAACACTAAGGTCAGGCACAAACTCTACATAGACGAAGAAAGACATGGATATAAGGACAATCACTTACTTGGACGAGGAGATCCATGCCGCCCTCATAAATCTTCGGGTCCTCGAGCTTCTTCAGATGAGCCCGATCTTTGGCCGGCATGGCCTTGGCCAGGACGACATGGCCGGGGACGAGCTCATTAAACACGCCCCCACCGACGGGGTACTCTATCACTTTCTGATAGGTGGCACCGGCAACCTCCTTGCCGGCCCTCTGCGTCCGTGGTTCCTGGACGAGAGGAAGCGCTGGGGCGGCATCATCAGCAACAGTAAGGTCCACGACGGGACCACCATCGCCCACGCTGGGGACAGTAAGCGTACCGGCCTCACTGGCCGGAGAAGGGGAAGGAGCCCTCTTCGTCTTCTTAGAGACGCTCACGCCGGCCTCGGTCAACTTTTTCTGGCCGTCAGTGGCCGGTCTCTTTTTCTTGGATGGGGCAGGCTTTGGGGCCGCATCTGCAGTAGCCCCGCCCACACCGGCCGCGGCACGCCTGGCCGCTTCGGCCGCCTTAGCAGCAATCTCCTCGGCCGCTTTGGCCTTTGCAATAGCCATCATGGAACGGCGGTCCATGACAAAATCTACAAGGGAAAAGCACAAACAGATTAGTAGGGCAAAGGACAAAACGTAAAAACAGAAAGCCGAAGAAAAATTACCATCGGCCTCAGCAGGAATGCCCAAAGGCGGGCCATCGGCCTCCTCAAAGGTGGTGGTCATCCTCGGCCAGAGTTGGAGGTCATCCTCCTTATCTCCATACAAGTGATATCTGAAGAAGCCGAGGGCCGTCATCTTGTATTCAGTGATGTAATCTTTCACGCTCCTCGGCCCCCCTTCCAGGAAAGCCTCCACCTGAGCGTCCAAAATAGAGCTCTTCGGCGGGTCATGAAGGTTGAACCTCCCGGTATGGCCGAGGGAGGGGAACTCGGTGCCACTCTCACCAATGGACACAAACACGAACTTGCTCTTCCACCCATGAATGGACGTAGGCAAATCCGTGAAGCTCCTCTTCCTCGGCAGCTGTTGAAGAGTGGCATAGGCCGCACAGTTCTTGTGGCTTCCTCGGCCGATCTGGTACAAGTTCATGAATAAGGCCGTGGTCGGCCTGTAGCCCAACTCCTCACACCGAAGCAAGAAGCCCACTATCAAGGAATAACTGTTCGGCGTCAGCAGGGCCGGAGGAAGCCCCACCATGTCCAGATACTCGGTGACGAAAGGGTGAAGGGGGAACCTCAACCCCTTAGCAAAACTCATCGGGTATACTCCGAAGTATCCCGGTGGCGGAAGTAGAACATGGTCCGTCGGCCTGGGTGCCCTAACCCGCCCGAACGGCCCCACGTACATCTGGGCGACAAGATAGTCGGCCTCACTGCTCTCCGGCTTAATCAGGAATATGTTAGTAAGGTCCAAGTAGGAGAGACCCGGCCCATTCTTCGGCCTCCTCACCCTCTTCGGCTTCGCTGCGCCCTTCACGGCAGATACCGGCCTCGGGCACGGAACGGCAGCAGAAGTGGACGCCCCGTCCACCGCCCGGGACGCGCCTACGTCCTCACCCTCTGAAGAGGAGGCGGACTCCTCGTCCTCGATCTCCTCGTCCATCAGCTCTCCGGATTTGTAGGGGCTCAAACGCTCTATCTCCTCTTCAAACTCCTCGAGCACCTCGTAGTCAAGGGACCTCGTGGAGGGCTGGTCGTCGTAGGGGTAGTAGTCCTCGTTCAAGCTCTTCATTACTACTACTACGGGCTTAAGGAGAACTTACGATCTAAAGGTGTTTAAATGCCTAACACTAGATCAACTACTTACGGAGCAAAATATGAAAAGTGAGGAAGATCGTGATGAACACTAACCTCAAACAATGAAGAACACGAAGAACAGGCTCGGGAGTTTCTCTCTCTAGAAAATCGGCCAGCACTTCGACAAATTCAGAATGCAAATGTGATTCTTCGTCGGAGGGGAAGGGGTATTTATAGACCCCCCCACCAACGGTCACTACACGTGGCACTCACCCAATGGCCACATCAACGGCCACCACTGGGGGGCCACCACGTCACCAACGGGCCAGGACCAACCCATATCAACGGCCCACTGGCAAATCAGACTCTACGGCCTACACACGCTCAACGGCTTTACAACTGCCAGCAAGCGCCCACAACGTCCCACTTGCTCACCAATATCACAAATGCCAAACAATAAGAGGATGGCAACGGCCAGGTACGTGACGGCCACAGAACAAAGGGAACAAATAGCCCACAGCCTTCGGCTCCTCGTAATAACCCTTGATGATAACTCTCTACAAGCGATCTGCGCACAAGGGTTCTCCCACAGGGTTACCTTGGCCAGAAAATCGCCATGAGAGTTGGACTCAGGGGGACTACGGCGAGACCGCTTCGGCCAAGGACTACGGCGAGACCGCTTCGGCCAAGGACTACGGCGAGACCGCTTCGGCCAAGGACTCAAGCAACTCCTTCACCCCTCACACTCTTCGGCCTGAAGCAGTGGGGGACTGGGGGACTACACCGGCCTCAACGAAACAAAGGTATAAACAAGGTAACCACAAAACATGGCCACATAATCCATACAGCACAACAGAACTTCATCGGCCAAAGGCCCATAACGTCACTAGCAACGGCCAACAAGCCACTAGAGGCAAGGACACTCATCGTCCTCCGCCAACAATTAATCTTGACGGGCCCTTCGGCCAAAAACACGAAGGCCAACCAGCAACGGCCAAAAGGAGTGCGCAAACACCCTCATCGGTCACCCAAAGGAAAGGACGCCATCGTCCTCGAAACAAGGTTCAACCTCAGTGGCCTCACCGGCCCAAATGTAAACTTCAAACTACCAACGTCCAAATAAGGGAAAGCGCGCCTTCAACGGCCACCATTGAAGCAGGACACTCATCGTCCCCAAACGAACACATCAAGGAAACAACGGCCCCCCTGCCAACAGTTAACCATAAGGAGCAGGTAACGGCCAAAGCACAGAACAGGATCACCAAAGAGAAAACAACGCCAACGCCGCAACGGCTAACGGCCTGGAAATGCCCGCGTCGGCCAAAAGCAACAAAGCACAGAAATCTACTCTCCTTCACTTCGTCTACGTCTCAGCTTAGAGAGTGGGGGATTCCTGATGGAGTATATGGGTCTGAACCCCAGGACCCACATACTCGGAAGAACAGAGCACAAGACAGCAGAGTGGCGCCCTCGTCGGCCAAGGCTCCCCCGTCGGCCGAGAGGAAGCCAACTCAGATTACGGTCCTGAGTCCAAGGAACCCGGGTGCCCTCGTCGGCCGTGCCCTCGTCGGCCGCGCCCTCGTCGGCCACGCCCTCGTCGGCCACGAGGACCTCCCAGAATCGGATCCTATACTTACTCATTTGTACAGCCCATTAGTGGCTTTGTATTCGGCCCAGTAGCGGTCCAGTTGTAAATGGGCCTCCCAAGCCCAAGGCTTGGGAGCCCAACCCTAATTTTCTCTATAAATACTCCCTTTGGGAGTAGTTATAGGGGTTACAAAATCATTCTATTGAAGCATATTATTGCACTTCTCTCTCTAGCTCTCACTTCTCTCTAGAATCTAGGAGTTAATACTCTATCAGGTACATTGACTATTGTGGCCCTATTTTTGATTTCAATTATGTTATTCCAAACGTAACTACTTGGCATCTTTGGAAAGCCAGAAACAAGTTCCTATATGAGAATAAATTGGGTCATATGCTTGAGGCTATAAGTGCTATTAAACATGATATTTTTGCCATTTCAGTTGCCAAACTCCACATTGCCATGACTCCCAATGCCCCGTTTAACATCCACACCACCCCTCACAAAAAAAGTAGCCACATAGCCTTCTTGAATAATTGGGTCAAACCTCTGCCCAACACGTATAAAGTAAACTTAGCTATTCGTGCTCTCACACCAAATGTCACTCGTTCAGCTGCCATCATTCGAAATAGCGATGGGAGCTATATAGGCCAAACAACCAAACAACCGTAGAGGCCTATGAGGCCCTCGACTACATCATCCCTCTTCTAAACCAATTGGTGCCTACTAATATTATCCTTGAGGTGGATGATAAAGACATTTACGCAAGTATTGTTGGTCTCTCGATCCAACATTGGAAATATTGGCCAAAGATTCACAAAATCAAGAAAAAACTCAGGATCAACACTTGGAAGGTCAGCCTCACTCATCCTAAAGTTAATAGAGCAGCAGAGTTCTTTGCTTGTCATAGTATGTCAATCAAAACCAATAGTCATCATTTCAACCAATTTGTTGGTATTCTTAAGTTTGATGCTGTTAGTTTCCCTTATGTTTTGTAATCTTTTTCTCTCGTGAGTAGGCTTTGGTTCGGCCCTCCTACTCATGTAACCTTTTACTATTACAATAAGTAAATAAGTGAGGTGTTTCCTGGCCCTCACCCCAAAAACTCTCGGGTTTTTTGTTCAAACCGGGTTTCAAAAACAAATAGTATTAAAACATCATTCCGTAAAGGAAGATCATTTAGAAGGAAACATAAATATATAATAATCACCTAGTCAAAATGGTAAATGTTTAATTATAATTCTAGTATCATAAAGTCCTAGATAGAGCACATTGGTCTTAAATTGAAATTATCCAAGAAAACATTGTAGCATAATAATAGTAAAATGAAATTCGGCCGGGTCGGGTACTATTGGGTTGGAGATTTTAATTCCGCAACCCTACCCATTAGGTGCGGGTTCAATCATATTTAACCCATGAATATTTTTAAAAATCAAATACCCGATTAAATAGGGTCGGGTAGGGTTAGGTCGGGTAGGGTTAGGTCGGGCGGGTTATGCGGGTTCGGGTGATTCTTGTACAGCCCTAGCGGAAATTATCAAAGATGCTGTTTTGAAAGTTTTGCGAGCCTTGGGCGAAAAATCTTACACCAAGAGCTGGTTTTGGTAATCCTTGCTAACAAGAATAATAAAATACACCTAAAGGCTAAAACAAATTGATGGGTCGCCCACCCTAGGACGGTCGGAATTCCAGAAATAAGAGAGAGAACATGGAAATGCCAAGTAAAATCTGGTGTCAAATTCAGTAGAGTGACAACATGTTTGCACAAAGAATTTTTGGAAGTTTATATTTATGGTGAAATACTTGGTCAACAAGAAAAAATATGTTATTCTATTTTCGGATCCCAGTGGGCTATAAAAGAAATAAGATTGACAATAGTGGCTCAAACTAGGGGTGGGCATGGATCGCATGGTTGGTTAACCGGATTTCGGTTAACCAATTTCCGGTTAACCACAATGTTTGTTAATATATTGTTGGGACCATTATCCGTACCATAACATTGGTTAACCGATACTTGGTTGACCAAAATTTCGGTTAACCACTAATCGGTTAACCATAAAACCATGAAAAAGAAAATAATAAATTCTTAAAAGTACTACGTACTAGCAGTCCAAGATTAAAAAAGAAACTTCCATAACAATAACGTTTCCAATAAATCGTATGGTTTCCAAATTTTAGTTAGTCAGAATATATTTCCTTGTACTCAATGTTCTAAAAGGCGTAAGGCGTGCCGAGGCGGCACGACCAAGTGTTAAGCCTTTGGAGCCTAGGCGAGCTTAGGCGGGGCTTAGGCGTGAAAAGGCGTTTTGATTTTTTATCATTTATTTTAATTTTCATAGATCTATTTTAAGTATTTAAATTTAATATTAAATAATGTTATTCAAAAACAGAGATTTGTGGAATCCTAAATCTAGCAAATATAGAGTATAAATTTACTAATTACAGAAAAACTAGAACCGAAAAAAGTAGTTTAAGGTTAAAATATTTATATTTGTAAAAATGTGACTTAGTAACATTTAGTTATTAAATTTATATTCAAACATATCATTGTAGTGAATATAAAAATATATTTACAATCACTTTAATCATATTTTTTCCCATAAATTTTATTACCTTAATATTTAGATAATACTCTATTAAAAGTTACAATGGCAAAGATATCGACAATGATAACAATAAAATACAATGATAATAATAACTAGAATTCCAACAACAACGGTGTTTATATTGATGTTTAATTATAATAAAAGGTAGTAGGATACACTTGTTTACCATATTTCGTACTAATAGCTTATAAGAATAACTAATTTACATTATAATTTAGAAATACCCACTCTTAAAAGTATTTGATGCAGCCTGTTGACAAATGCTTTGGCCTTAACTATTTATCCGAGGTATTACTTTGTCCCACACGGGATGGTGTTGGAGACTTCCTCCGGTCAACACACTATATATATGGACATCCCCTTCGTACTGATATGTGTGATATAGCAAGCAGCGCCTCTTTCTACCTTCATTGGGCAGTCCTATTATGTATGGGCTAACAAAATCAATTGAAAAGTTGAATTTTGTAGCCCAACACGCCTTTTGTCACGCATTTGCATATGCGGGGCGTCTTAATGACGCCTGGCGCTTAGGCCCGCCTAAGCGGCGCCTTTTTGGGCCTTACACAGTTACACTGCTTGTACTACTTAGTATGTAGTACTACTTTTCCAGATTATATGTTCCTATACTTATATGAAGTATTATTATACCGTATATACGTAGATTAATAAAGATATGTACATGTGAGTCCCTTTGCATTAGTGTAGAAATATTCTTTCCATTTAGTTGAGCTATATAACTGTGAGTAGCTTTCTATTATTCCATTATGTACGATTGTACGGACGTGAATTATAGATGCAGAATTCCACGAAGTGCATACCATTCATCATCATCACTTAAAAAGAGTCAATAATAATACGGAAATCATATAATATTTGAGGTTACGGTTATCGGTTAACCGGCAGAAGATAATTTCAAAACCATAACCATCCCGCGAACCATTTTTCCTCCCGGCCAATTGACCGTACCGTGCGTTTTAAAAATTTCAGTACGGTTAATCGAAAAGAACACAGGTTTTCCGGTCTTTTTGTTCGGTTAATCGGTTACAGTTTTTTATGCTCACCCCTAGCTCAAACTGGATGTTTCCATATTTAAAAACATATTGCATGGATTCTTTTTTTCGAAGCACGGTTGGTGAATTTTTCACATGTTCAATGATGTTTAGTCAAATATGGAATAAATAAATAATATAATTGTAATTCGAATTGAATCATTTAGAATAAAAAAATAAATGGTTTAGAATTGCACTACCTACAATAATGAATCTTGATAAGCAATGCAATATATTAAATTCGATTAACCACTGATTACACGCAGTATAAATATAATTTGAAAACACATTACTCCTTGATAAATGTTATGAAACACTTGTGTGATGCACGGTTGGTGAAACTTCACGGGTGTAATTAACTTTAAACAAATTTGAAATCAAATTAAAAAGTTAAACTTGTAATTTTAATTGAATTGTTTATAATTATATTCTGAATAATAATAAAGTTTGAAGTTAAATGAAATATATTTAATACGATTTACTAACGATTACGGAGTAGTACAGTAACTTTTTTAACCCTATAAAACACAGTTGGTGAACGTTTTGTTTAGAAATTAAAAAAAAACTTGTAATTGTAATTGAATTGTTTAGAATCAAACAATAATACTTTGACGTAAAATGAAATATACGATACCGATATGATTTATCAATGATTGTGGAGCAGTGCACAAATTTTTAAAACCCCATAGAATAGTACATAGCACAATACAAATATAATTTGAAAACTCATTACATTCCAAGCTAAGCGTTATGCACAAATGATTTTGTCTAAGTTTTTTTTTCCTTTTTAAGGGTTTATACAGAGTATATGTTAATGAAATGTAAATTATATGTAATGACTAAGTAATGGGTGATTGTACATTTACACGAATTACTTTTTCAGATGAATTGCCTCTGTAAATAGGCGATGCAAGGGGTGTAAATTAAACATGTCAAAGTGCGTTATGTAACTCTTAAACTCTACTTGAATATAAATTTGTGAGAAAATATTCAAATAGATCATTTTACTATTTTAAAAAGAAGTTAAACATGTGTGATGCACGGTTGGTTAATATTTTTTAAAATATTTTAAATAGCTATGTGATGGTGTATATTCCCACATACCCCAAGAGTACCAAGCTTCCAACATAGGCTAGGGGTGGGCACGGTCCGGGAAGGAACGGGAATTGGGTTGTCCCGGTACCGAACCCGGTTTATAATAACGGTTCGGAACGGGACGGGACAAGATGTTGTTCTTTTGTTGTCCCATATAAACCGGTACCGGGACAAAACGGGACGGTTCGGGACATCCCAAAAAACTATAGTGAAAAATTGCAATCCCAAAAATGAAGCAAAGCTATTTGAAAACAAACTATCACAAAAAAACTTTGACAAAAAATTGCACCTAATCTAGAAAATTGTGATAAAAAAGCAACCTACAAAATCAGCTGCAAGAAACAAAAGTTGCAAGACAAACACAAAAAACTATCAAGAAATTGTAAAAAAAAAGATAAAAGAATACTATAAGTGGTGAAGCCTTTGGGAGTAAAAATCAATTTCTTTTTTTGCACATAGATGATACTACCTCCGTCCCGCTATGATTGTCCCATTTTACCTTATCGGTTCATCCCACTAAGATTGTCACATACCAAATTTGGTAAAGTTTGTGTGGTTCTTAATCATTCTTACTTTATTCTTACTTTATCAATTCAATATCAACCACATAAACCACTTTTTATTGATTTGCGTGTCACCCCCTCTTGTTCCATTGTTAGCGGAGCGGAGGGAGTAGTTCATAGTTCATACTAGATAGTTTAGAGTTTTAATTTTAGGTGCTCTATTGTTAAACAACTAGTGTCTTAATAATCGTTGATATTTGAGTTGTGAGAAAAAGATATTTTTTATTATTTGGATTACATAATGAGTTGTTGATAGACCTCACTAACCTACTACAAAGTACATTTTTGGATTCGGGACAACGGGACGGAACGTGATATATTTTACTTGTTCCGATCCCGTTTTGTTTTGAAACGGTTCGGTACCGGTACGGGACAAAAATAATGTGTCCCTAATATAACGAGACAATTTCGGAACGGAACCGGAACGGAACGGACCAACGGGACCGGGTCTTTTGCCCACCCCTAACATAGGCCGACCACGACCCCGACCCACTCAGGTCGGGACCAAGCCCAAGACAACAAATGGATAAAGGACAGAAGACCAGTCGAGGCCGACCTCGACACTTTGAGGTCGGCGGAAACACCGAGCTCCCGAATCACCCAGACAAGGCAAGATATGAGGCCGAGATCGGCACACCGAGCTCGGTACAAGCTCTGACCTTGGGCACTGACGCAAGGTCAACCGAAGTCAACATCGCAAGACAAGACCGAAGACCAAAGGGATATTCTCCAGCAACGAGCGCGATAATCCGAGCTCCGACCTCAGGGAGCTCGAGGTCTCACCAAACATTATGGACTTAGACAATACATGAAAACAAATGATGCACAAAGCTATCGCCACATCATCGTTACCTCAAAGAGGTGCCACACACGTCACTCCCAACAAAAGAATATTCCGGATTGTCAGGAATATTTTATGGTGTCCAATCTAATTAAATATCTTTGTATTTGTGTAGTTATTAATTAAACGTGCAATACGGACCACAAATGTGTATCAGCCTGTTAGCTTCTTTGTAACCCGAAAGTTAGCCAACTTCTCATATAAAAGGAGTCTAACTTACGGGAACCCTAACGATCAAGGTTTTAGAGAATAGAGGCGCAGAGATAGAGAGACTAGGGTTTGTCGCTGCTCTCCTTCTCCAGGGAGAGCAGCGGTCAGTTTACACGGTATACCAAAGGTGTTGTTGATCTTGATATCTTTCTATCTGCTTCTTTAAACCTGCTATAATTGTTTGATTGTTAAGTTTTGGGTTTATCAGTTGGTATCAGAGATGAGACATGAAACAGGTTGAATCTATCTGCGATTTTTTTTGGATCTAACGAAGAACTGTTCTGCTTCTCTTCTCTTTTTCTTCAATATAAAGTTTTGCTCCTGTAATCTTGTTTGTGAACAAAAATCTGTAAAAATTATACTGTTGGAATCGCCTTTCAAAACCGATCCAGCAGCATATCCTCTTTTTCGAATTCTGCAAACTTTCATTTTCGAAGAACTCTACATGAAATCTCGAGTTTATGCTTTTACATGGCTGCAGAAACGATTTTGACTTGAAACAGATACAGGAGGAATCTCGACCTTCAAGGCTTTTCATAACAGTTTTCATATTCTCAAAATTCGAAGTTTTCATTTTGCAGGAACTTGACATTTAGGGTTTCGAATTCCTAAACTCGACTTTTTAAAACTGCGAGTTTTTAAAACAGTGAGTTTTAAAACTGCGAGTTTTTAAACTGCGAGTTTTAAAACTGTGAGTTTTAAAACCGCGAGTTTTAAAATTGCGAGTTTTGGAATTTCGAGTTTTAGGAACTCGATGTTAAGGATTTCGACTTACTGAAAGATTTCGAAATTTTTGGAATTTCTCCATGTTTTGAATATTTCAAAGTTTGCAGTTTCTTGAAACTCAGAATTCTTTAAACTTGACATTCTTCGCAGTTCATCGAAGCTTTACATTATATGATTTCTGAATGAATCTCTGTTTATCAAAGTTTTTAGAAGTTTTCGATGTTCTGATGTTTTTCAAACAACAAGTTTTTGATTTTCTGAGGTTTTCGAAACTCCAAAGTTTTCGATGTTCCAAACATTTTGAAATTCTGAAGATTTCGATTTTTTGAGGTTTGTTTTGCAGGTGGATTTTGCCATTACTCTTCAAGGCAAACTTGAAATTAAAATCTCAAGATTTAAAACTCAAGATTAGGATTTCGAGTTTTTGCCTTAGAATTTTGTTTAATTTCACCTGCTCTCGAAAATCAACATCGAGAACCTCAACCTCGAAGCATCTCCTCAAAAAACTCAAAATTCGAGATTTTCTGCAACACCGCACTGTTTTGGCCATAACTTTTGACTCGGTGATCCGATTTTAGAAAACTATTTTTTGTTGGAAAGCTAGTGAAAAGATCTACATTAATTCTGGGGCTGTGCCGCAGAACCCTTTCTCATGCGCCCTCACTCGCAGTCCTTGAGGGTCAAAACGTTATTTTTTCGACAAACTTTGTAAATCACCGATGTCCAGGTCAAAACTTAGGCAAATCTGATCAAATTCTTTCAAAGTCAAACCTAAGGTCTAAGCTTCACTGTAGAGGTCCGAAAATCGTAGATAATTCAATCAACCTCGCGTCAACGGTCATCTTACAACAATCAACAATCAACTACTGAAGCCTCCCCTAACTCATCAACATTGTGTGATCCTCAAACGTGCTGAAATTTCAAATGATGAGCTAAAGGAAACCGTCATTTGTGGTACCTGTTCAGATTTCTCCACACACATGGCGGGTATGACGAGCTGTGAGCAATCAATCTTTGCACATTCTGAGGGGGAGTTTCAGTTTTCTCCTCCTGGCGCCTTACACTGACAAAGCAAGGAATCTCTTAACGGATGCAACATTCTAGGGGGAGTGTTCAATGTTATCCTCCCCGGTGCCTAACAATGACAAAGCATACCGAGTGCTCCAGTTGAGGGGGAGTACAGAGAGAAAATCAATGAGAGAACATGTTCCTTTGGATTAGTGAACCCAACTAAGCCTACCCAAGGGACAAAGCCGAGAGTAAGTGAGTGAGTAATCATTATGAGAGTTAGGAAGCAGAAGGCTCAAGTGATAAGGAAAACAATAATCAATGATGACTCTGCTACCTCAACTGCCTACTATCCGTTGAACGTTTACTCCTAACGACTCAAAGACTCTGGACAATTCCCAAATAGGTTCAGGACTGATTTAATCAGATCTCGGGTAGAAGTCACTGCATCTTGTCCAACAGTGCAAGTTGAACCCTACCCAAGACCACTCACTTGTCTCCCAAAAGACAGGTGTTTAATCATACTTCACGGAGAACCGCATCTCTCATTACTGTCTCCTTCCGAGGCAAGTGATACTGACTATAGTGGCCTCAGCCCCATGCCACTGAACTTTCATTGATCACGTCGTGTCTAGTTACTCACTCCCAAATATTTTGAAATTTTCTAGGACACAGACACACTTTTGAGTCAGTTGCGGGTCTCCATGACCGGCGAGAACTTCCATAGGGCTCATCTATTACAGATGTAGACCAAGGATTGGAAGGAAGTACTGCTGTTGCAACATAAGAATCACCAACATTTTCAGGCCATTGCTAAAGAGTTTATCTCTAAAGTGATGATAACGGGCGTCTACACGACCCCGGGGGACTACGTTATCTTCTTTACATTCTGCTTGTTTTTCCTATTTTATTTCGACAGAATAAAAGAATAAAGGCATGACGCCCCGAGTTATCGGATCGTCATGAGGGGGAGAGTGGTCCACATGCTGTTAACTGTCAAAAAAAATTATTCTGGGACACTTCTCTCCTCCAACACTCCTTTACTATCTCCGCAACTCAAATGGTCAGCTACGCTCACAAGTCAACCATCATTATGTTCCGCTCTGCCACGGACAAGTTCTTCTCAAATGCATTCATTTCAAATAGTCAAAAAGACTACATTGTGGAGGAGACAGAGGTCAAATACTCGTGTCCTCAAGATGAATTCCATGGGCGTCACATATTCTCCAAAGAATATTCATTCTAGAGGCGTCACCGGACTTCATCCAAGCTGATCAAGAGCAACTTCTGGAAGGCAAGGACTACATGCAAGATACTGAAGATCCCTCAACCCCCGGCATCAAAGATCAATTTGCCAAGAAGACATCAAAGGGGAGATTGCAAGGACTTCTTCAGAAAGCCTTCCTCAGAAGTCAAGTTCAAAGACAAAGGAAGCTGAATAACAACAAAGACAAAGATATATGTGCTGCAATGCTGATTCAACACGTTTGAACACCAAGGGGGAGATTGTTAGGAATATTTTATGGTGTCCAATCTAATTAAATATCTTTGTATTTGTGTAGTTATTAATTAAACGTGTAATACAGGCCACAAATGTGTATCAGCCCGTTAGCTTCTTTGTAACCCGTAAGTTAGCCAACTTCTCCTATAAAAGGAGGTTAACTTACGGGAACCCTAACGATCGAGGCTTTAGAGAATAGAGGCGCAGAGATAGAGAGACTAGGGTTTGCCGCTGCTCTCCTTCTCGAGGGAGAGCAGCAGCCAGTTTACACGGTATACCAAAGGTGTTGTTGATCTTGATATCTTTCTATCTGCTTCTTTAAACCTGTTATGATTGTTTGATTGTTAAGTTACCTCAAATAGGTGCCACACACGTCACTCCCAACAAAAGAATATTCCGGATAATACACGTGTAGCCCACATGTGTATTCCAGTATTAGTTTGTTACAGGCAGTTCCAATCAGCCAGTTGTCCCATTTATCTCTCCAATCACCTTTACACGTGGCAACACCCCATTAGATCAGGCTGTTTAGTCTGTTAGGCAGGCAAGACACACGTCCTCTCCACAGTAGAATAGCTTCATTTTTATTTGAGTACCAAGTATTACTCCTTTAGTATAAATATCATCTTCCAACCCGTGGAAAGGGATCCACAATTAAACTCTCTTGTTGTTACTCTGCTGAAATATTTACCTAATCTTACTTAAGCTTTTGTGACTTCCTCTACTTGTTTTTTTGGACTCGAGCTACCCCAGGTCGGCGATCCATCACTATGGAAATAAGATCTACAAATAGTTCCAATGTGCAGCAAAGATGTAATATAGAAAAGTCAGATTACTTGTGAGAAATAGTGAGAATGTATAATACAAAATGTGTTGATAATTTTAGATTAGTCAAAAAAATTGAGAAATACTAAGAATGTAAAAAACAATAGTCACATTTTTTTAGAAAAAAAAGATAAAATTGTAATATTTTATCTTCCAAAATGAAGATATAATATTTTCCGATTTTGAACTTAATAGCAATTTACTTACTAATGAAATATTGACCATATTAATTAAATAACTAAAAAAATAAGTAAACAATGTATGACACTTCCCAGCCATACATATATTGTCCATGTATTTGAGTAAGTCATTTTTTTAAAATAGTCCATTAATGTCCGAGCAATTTAAGCCCAACTAAGGGCCCAACTAAGGGGATACGGCCTCTTATAAAAAATAGGTGGGTGTAAAGCTTTGCTGCATGCGGCATTTTTATTGGGAGACCTTTCCCATTGATTTCGTTTTAAAAAATTGTCTTAAACAGGATTAAAACATAGTTAAAATTCCAAAATATAACTTGAAGTTTATTATACCCTAAATAGGTCTACCGATTACATTTTTTATCTTCCTTTAATTAAACCTGGAATATGTCGGCCGACTCCAATACCCCTATGCGCAGACCCATCTGTGATGAAGAAACCCAGATGCGGGCGCAGATTCATCGCCGACTCCAAAGCTCTGATGAAGCCTGGTGATTTTCTCCATCTCCTTTCTCTTCTCCTTTTCTTCTCTTCTTCTCTTCTCCTTCTCTTCTCTTCCACTCTTCTCTTCTCTCCTGTTTTAATTTTTTTTATTTTCACTTTAACACTTTCTTACTCTTGAGATTATTCTAAAAAAATTATTTTGATTTAGAGATTTTGGAAGAGAAATTAAAACAAGGTTCCAATTAAAACAAATTATTTGTATGATAGTACTATGGCAATCTCACCTTGAAATCATAGCATTTGTAATGTCATTTTTTCTACATTTTGTTAAATGATGTCATTTTTGTGGAAGAATGTATAAACATGCCAAACTTTGAAAAAAATGACACCATTTGGCAAAAAGGTCAAAAGATATGGCATTACAAATAATATAATTTTGAAGTGAGATTGCCATCTTGATAAACATATTGTCATAAAGGTGTCATTTTCTTCAAATAACTAATAATTTTGACATCTCAGATTAGAAAAGTGACATTTTCTAGAGATAAACATAATATCATTAAAATGACATTTTCTTCAAATAATTAATAATTTTGACATTCTCTAATTAGAAAAGTGGCATTTTCTAGAATTTACCAATATTAAAAAATGGCAAATATAAATTTAAATTCAGATATATCCGATCATGGTCATTCATTGAAACTCACTTTTCATCAGAAATTTTAGACCCAAAAAAGTATTTTCATTTTTTAATACTCCCTCCGTTCCTAAAAATTCTTCCCGGTTTGACTTGGCACACTTATTAAGAAAGTGAAATAAAGTGAAAATGTATGGTTGTGGTTGTGTAAGAAAAAGGTAAAATGAATGTGAGCCACACAAATTGTCCAAAATGGAAAAGTGGGAAGTATTTTTGGGAACAACCCAAAAAGGAAAGTGGGAAGTGTTTTTGGGCACGGATGGAGTATAAAAAGTTGAAAAAATCAAAATTCAGAGGACCTGGAAGATGATGAGAAGAGGATGAGAAAGAAGAGGAGGAGGAGGAGGAGGAGGAGGAGGAGGAAGAAGAGGAGGAGGAGGAGACATGAATCAATTACCTGCTATGGGGAGCTTGACGGTCGAAAAATGGACGTCGACATGAGACAGTCCGGAAGACTCGGCCAAAATTTGGCTGATTTGACCAATATCAGTCATTTGACCATCTTAATCGGCCATTTTGAGTGTTTGGTGACTAGCTTTTGAAAATAGTTTTTACCCCTAAACGGCCAAAATCAGAAACGCTAAGAGCATCTTCAATCCATAGGGTGGATTGATACTTATGTGTACAACAAACAGAAAGAGTGTATTTAAGTGTACAACAAATAGAGAGGGTCTATTGATACTCTACTCCAATCCTAAAGTGAAATGCTATGCAAATAAGAATCATGATTAAAAAAATCAATTTGGCAAAGAGATGGAGGTGAGACCCAAGGTCTCAAACTAGACCTTCTACTTGACCTTGTGCATTGGCACATAGGATGGACCTCATCCATTTCTTTTTGTATTGGAAAGTGCATTTGCTCACAAAGGATCCATTAAGTGAGGTGGATGACATTTTGTTGGCAATCCACCTCCCCATTGGAGATGCCCAAAGCATCATGGCATTTTAACTTCATCCATTTAATTTCAGTTTTCAAAAGTCTAGTCTAACCCTTTAACTGCTCCACGTAAATAGCATCCCTACTCTAATTTGATGTCTGCTCTAAATTGATGTTTTATAATTTTCTATTTGAAAGTTAGATGGACGGTGTTTCATGTTTACTTTTTTTTTTTGTTTCCTTAAAAAAAGGTTTACTTTTTATGCTAGCAAAAATGATTTATACTAAATGTTTAGTAATTAAGTATAGAGAGAATTCCCTAAATAGGAGTAAAAAAGTTTTGAAGTTTCAAAATAGTAGTATCATGTTTTTTATTTCTTGAATAAGAGTACATTTCTACTAAGTTTGGCATTACTAGGATTTAAAATATGACATTTTTTTTCAAACTTAGCAAATTACTCATATTCACGGAATAAAAAACATGATACTCCTATTTTGGAATTTCAAAACGTTTTTTTGCTTCTATTTAGAGCAATTTCTATTAAGTATATATTAGTAACAAGTTAAAGACTACTAATTGTAATGATTAACAAATTAAACACTACTTTATTCAAAAAAACAAATTAAACACTACTTAACGAATTAAACATTTATATATAACGAATTTTGTTCCTAAGGAAATTAAAAATATTAATTAAATTTATTAATTCGGGAAACATGTTTAAAATAATTACTACTTTTGTTAATATATTATATTTTTAAATTCATAAAGATGGTTTATGTAGTTGTACTAACTACATTAATAAAAATTAATTGATGTCCTTAAAAGTCATTTATCAAGTTATCAGTTGATTTAAAACGGCCATTTTATCAAACACTATATTACAAAATGCTAATCTTATCAGCTAACCAAAACAGTCGATAGAATCTGCTCTTGTCAATCAACTAATTCGATCGGCCAATGGCCAACGGCCAACAGGCGATTGCCAAACACCCCCATTGAGCGTTAATTTTGTCAAGCTAGTATATTTTAGTCCTAAAAAAATCCTAAAAAACATATAATCCTAATTTTGCATTTTCTCCATGCCAGTTTGACTAATTTGTCAGCAGCACCCGTCATCAATTTAGTTATGGTATTAGTTGGCTGTTACATGGGAAGTTTCTGGATAATAGCAGGTAACTGCTGAGTACTGATCATTCTCTTCCTGTAAAACCTCTCTCTCACAATAAATCTGGATTCCCTTATACTCGATGTTCGAATTACCTTCTTTCTTTTCAGATTCCTGCATTTGGTAAACATAATTCGTCAGGCAATCCTGGAATTATATCATCGTTCTTGCGCGAAACGCGGCCAAACACAGATTTTCATTTCCTTTCGCTTCTCCCTTGGACTATAATTCATTGGTGAGCTTCCTGACCTCTCTTTACGGTGTCTTTGAATTCGTCTTTGCTATTTGCCCGGTTGTTTAATATCTCTTTTCAAGATTAATTTTATGAAATTAAGTTTCCTGGCATGGTATTAACGAGTAGAATCTGTACCGATAAATCACAGGGAAAGAATTGAAGTGATTAGATGGCAAAAAATCAAAAGAAAATAGAATGTCGGATGTTTTGATTATATATAGTCTTTGGTATACCCGTATAATCTGGTGTGATTTCCCAAAGGAATGCCCAAAAAGTAGGAAGATAGAAGACATGAGTTGTTTTTCGTTTTATTTTGCAGATTAAAGTCACTAAACCCTGTAAGAAACCCTAAACTCAATCGCCCAACATTCCTTTATCAAGCTTTGCACAGACTTTTAGGCTTCATTAAGATTTAAGCAAAATATACTCAGTATTATTATTCTACTCGCCAGTTTCATAAAGTCCTCTTATTTTCTGTGGGATTTGTAGTCATTGTGAGAAAATCTCACAAAATTTGGACATTTCAATGAGGTTTCAAACAAATGAATACCACCAAATAGAATCTTATAACAGAAATTGGACCTATAGTTGTGGTATTATCATGCGGTTGAATTTAAATTAAATAATTAATGAAGTAACATACTCCGTATTAGTTATAAGAATTACCAGGTTATAAGTTTTTCCTTAAAAAAGAATGATGTGTGGTTAAATAGATTAATGAAAAGTAAAAACTTTTTTACCGGTTGCCTAAAGGTTTGAAATAAAATTATGTGGTTAATATATAGGATTAGAATAAGCAAGACCGTCTTAAGCCTTGTGTAGTAAAATGTATGCATAACTTGAATATAGAAATATGCTTCAAATACCACAAGTCTAATGTAGTAATGTTCAATGTTCTTTAAAATAAACCACTAAAATATATTTTCAATGTCTAAGGCATCCTAGATTAAGTCGGCATCGTGTGCTTTAACACCTCTTGCATGTCCTACTAGAGATCCTTGAGACAAAGATATGTGACTGAACCAAATAGGAATAACTAATGTTTGGTTCAATATAGTTTATCAACATTAAGAAAAATTCATTTTTATAAGATTCATATGCATGCAGGCTCATGGCGGCTGATTCAAGCTCTGCGTTGAGAAAGGAGGAGATACCTGGGAAAGGAAGTGGTCTGGTTGCAGCAAAGCCACTTAAGGCGGGGGAAACTATCCTCACTGAATCCCCTCTCGTTCTCTACTCAGCTTGTCCTTTGTTTTCTTCACCCTCTGCCTCCCCCTTCACTTACTGCGACCACTGCTTTGGATTAATCTTGCCACCCTCTGATTCCAATCTGGATCATGTCTCATGCCCATCGTGCTCCAACCACCATTTCTGCTCCCACAAGTGCCTCTCCCTTGCGTTCACTTCCTCACACTCTGCTTGGGCATGCAAAACCCTCACCTCTCTTATGAACTCTTCATCACTATTCTTACAACACCCCCCTGAACGCCAAGTCCAAGCCCGTTTCCTTGTTGCAGTTCACAACCTTCTCCGCCGCTCCCCTTCACATATCCAAACTTTGCTCTCTCTTCATGGCACTCCAGATGATTCCATTCTCTGTGCTGCTGAGTTTCTTCACTCTTTAATCTCTATACATAGCGAACTTGAACTTTCTGTTGATACCACTGCTCTGCTTCTTGCAAAGGACAGGCTGAACTCGTTTTGCTTAATGGGGCCTTATTCCCCTGACGGGCCTCAGAGATCGATCAAAGCTTATGCCATTTACCCCATAGCGACCTTCTTCAACCACGACTGTATTCCTAATGCGTGCAGGTTTTAGTTGTCTTCCCTCCTCATTCCTGTTTAATTGTCTGCATTTTGAGGGGTTTTTTCATTTCTTTTTATCTGCAAATTTGGTTCATTTATTGGAAAATAATCACTTTTTCCTGATTCTATTCTTGAAAGTTACATGTCAGAAAGCATGAAAAGATTGAGCTAAAGGGGCAGTGAGTTCATAAATAAGATGAGTTTGGTAAAGTGAGTTGTCGTATTATTCATCTAAAAATTATGCAACTCTCTTGATATGTGTGTTTTCGATAAAGTGGACATTTGAGCTGAAAGGGTGGAGTTTTAATTTTTTCTCCTATATTCTGAGTGTCAAGTTTTGTGCAGCCAAGATAAAAATCCACTTTCAAGATTGCGTCTCATTTGGTGCTACTTATTGAGGAAGCATATTACGGATAATATTGTTATTTTATGAATACTAATATACTATATATTTATATATAAGTATCTAATAGCTTCTCTTTCCTCGTATAATTATCCCTTTTGTGATCGGGTTTTGAATCACTTTCTTATTATATTGACTTCGCATGAAAGCCTTATGTTAGTTATGAATTTTTTATTATTATTTACACAAATGGTACATTTGTTCATTCTATTTAAGTATAACTACATACATATATGGGTATTGTTGCCTAAGTCATCACGTAGCGGTTACTATAAGAACAAAAATCTACATGAAAAGTTTTGTGCTACTAATGAGTTGATTTTTTAGGATGAGAACAAATGTCAATAAATACATCCCTTGTATAATTGTTTTTGGATGTCATGTTGTATGTAAAGTCTTGCATCTTACTACAGCTGTATCTCGGTTTAATACAATGACAATTGACCCTTGATGTAATACATTCTCCACAGATTTGACTATGTCTATGTTAAAGAACACAAGACTGACATTGTTTTTAGAATGATTCGGGATGTTGAGGAAGGGGAAGAGGTCTGCATCAGCTATTTTAGGCTTAATAGGGATTACTGTACAAGGAAAAGGATCTTGATGGAGGATTATGGGTTCACTTGTGAATGTAGTAGGTGCAAGATTGAAGCGAACTGGGACGATAGAAAGAACCAATGGGAGAAAAACAGTGACTTGCCACATGTGCGGTTCCTTCGCAAGTATGTCTGTGAGATGAAGAACTGTGCAGGCACGATGGCTCCTTTGTCTCCAGAGAATGCTATTGGCGGTGGTCCATCTCGTATTCTGGAGTGTAATTTCTGTGGCAATTTGAAAATGGACACTGATCGTTGACATTCAGTCAATCTTGGAGAGTACATATAGGTTTTCCAAAACAGGCTTCTACAGATTTTAGTCGTGTAAATTTCCTTTTAGCTTTGAGTTCAGGACAAATACTTGAAGAACGGATGGATGGAGTCAAACTCTGACTAGATCCTCATGTTTGTGCGTCCATATAGCTGCTGAAGCGAATTACCTTAATCCATGATATGTAGCCACCATGTTTGGCCAAGCTGGTTGACCATTTCTTTTCTACTTAAAATCAACTTGTGAACAAACACTATACAGTTTAACATCTAATAAATGCGCCATGTGCAATTCAAGTCTAATAAAAGCATATGTGCGCGAATTGTTGAAGGTAAAAATAAAAGGTTGAGAGTGGCGGGTACTGTGAACCATATATATTGTCGAGATTGTTATTACAACACCCGATTTTTTATAAATTTAAAATTTCCATCTTTGAATTAGTAGTACTGTGACCATTAACTACTTATACTCGTATTTTTTATTTATTATCTAGCCCTTAGCAATTGAAGGTTGAACTATGCCAATTTCAGGGGCCTTTTTGTAACGCTAGAATAAACAGAAGTGAATGAAAAGACTGGCTTATGAAAAAATTATACGGAGCATTTAAAATATATTTTAATAATAAAATTAAGAAAAAATACATGAAAAAATAATTAAAATTGTCTTTTACAAAAACTGCATGCAATTCATTCACGAAAGTAACTACAATCTTACTTGTTATGATTGTTACACAATTCAACACGCAAAGTAAAAAAACGTATTTAATAAAAAAAAGACCGATAAAATTGACAAACAGGAAAATACGAGTATCAAACATGTTCTCAATCTCCATATCATCTCATTTATGTATTTCCTGCATTTATCTCTATATGCTTATCAATCAAGAGAACATTTTCCATCAATAGAAGTGTGCAACGGAAAATACAGCCTTCAAGGATTTTGGACACGACTTCAAAGATTACAGTGTTTTAATACTTGTGAGGCATTCACCATCTTCAAATGGTGAAGTGTTTATGTGCGTGCAATACACATGAATCGTCATAATAATAATCTCATTCATTTTACTTTTATCAATAAAATCAATATTATATCAGCAAAAGTTTATGAACTATCCACTACTACAGTACATTACTATTGTCTGATTAGATATTGCGAACTATATGGCTGTGTTTGGATAATAGCGGTTCACTCAATTTTGGCGTTTCAAATAATGTTGGAGGTTTGACTTTGATCAATCCGCTGAATACGATTGTTTGGTAAACGGCGGTTTGGACTGGTGATTTTGTTCCAAATCGCCAAATTTGAACACGCTGCTTGGAGCAGTGTTTATACTCAGCGATTTTGAATAATATATTAAAAGTCCACTTAACCCCAGGTGTTATCACTGTATCATCCACCCGTAGCAGCAATAATATACGGAGTAATACTAAACTAATAAAGGACATGTTTCATTTTTTATTGTTGTGGGTCCTGCACCTTAAGGTGTTATATCTCATATTTTATACTGTATATATACACGTATAGTAGTATAAAATGGCAATAAAAATAACATGGAAGGACGAATTGTTTAAATAAAGATAAGCCCTTTTACGTAATTTTATATAGAAACCGTTATATCCAAGCCGCTAATTAGCCAAACGGTTTGTATACCATCCGCTAATCTAATCCGCTGGTCAAAACGCTAAATCAATCCGTCGGTCAAAATCGCTAACACAACCCGTTAACCGCTGTTTACCAAATAAGGCCTCGAAAGGTAAAACAAGAAAAGTTTTTAAAATAAATAAAAAGGAAAAGTTGTCGAAATTTGTGGACTATCATATTCACGGGATTCACACTACAAGTATTTTAATTATGCAAAATGCTTTCCAAAGAATCAAGCCACACACTCTTGTAACTTGTAAGTTGTAACTCAATCCTTCATTATATAGTCAACGGCACATAATTTCAAAAGTCAAAACAAACTGACGGGGCTTATTTAGGACGAACGGCGCCGTTTCGGACTCAGTCCAGTGTCTCAGTCTACTCTGCTCTGCAGTTTCGGTTGGGTCTCACACTGACACACTCCATAGCCGATTTACTCTGATCTTCAGCGTACAGTGGCTCACTGAGTCAACTCGTTATTCCCAAATGGTTCCGTGCAGACTCCTTCTCCTCACTCTCGCCTCGCTTCTTCTTTTCTCCCGCTTAAACTCTCCCTCTCTTGCCAAGACCACCGCCGACGATGATGATGAAGAAGACCTCAGCTTTCTCGAATCTGACGACGAATCTTACGGCTCCTCGGAAGTCGCTCCCCAGTTGGATTCAGAGTTTGGCAGCGACGACGAATTCGAGGATGACGATGACGACCATTTCGACAGCTACGACGACTTTGACGTTCCGCAGGGGTTTGGTGACGGAGAGGAGGAGGAGGACGGGCCGAAGGTAGACGAAAAGGACGTATTTGTTTTGACGGATAGAAACTTCAGCGATTTCGTGGAGATTAACAAGTATGTGATGGTGGAGTTTTACGCGCCGTGGTGCAAGCATTGCCAGAATCTTGCCCCTGAATACGCCGCCGCCGCGACTGAGCTTAATCCAGAGAATGTGACGCTTGTTAAGGTCGATGCCACCAAGGAGAATGAGCTCGCCGAGAACTATGAGGTCCAGGGTTTCCCTTCTGTTTTCTTCTTTGTTGACGGTGAGCATAAACCCTACAATGGCCCAAGAACCAAGTAAGTCTCTCTGATTTCAGGGGAAGAAAAAATATTGTTAAGAATCCCTGTCTTAGGCTAACTAATTGATTGGGCTCTCAATCTTTTAGTCTGATTGGGCTATATGTGCTAATTATTAAAGCTTTTGGCATATGTATGGCTTAAAAGCTTTATCTTATGATTCTTTTGAGTCCTAGATAAGAAATATCGTTAATGAACTATCATGTCAATTGGGAAATACTTTCTGAATGAACTACTTAAACATGTCTTTTGTTTTTTCCTAATAGTGTTATAGCTTATATATGGAAAAGGTTTGATCTTTGTTGTTTGTTTTTACTGCTGCTATTAAAAATTACATATGTGCAGAGATGCAATTGTGACTTGGATCAAGAAGAGGATTGGGCCTGGAGTATACAATATAACCTCAACTGAGGATGCAGAAAGGATATTAACTACTGAAAGCAAATTTGTTTTGGGATTCTTTGATTCTTTGGTGGTATGTTTAAGATGCATCTATATAATATGTAGTAATAATGATGTTTTTATTACGAGGCACACGTTGATTTCCATCATTTAGATGCTTAAAGAAGACATCTTTTTATATGCCTTGGATTCTATGATGTATCTTCTTTTTGTCGTTGCCCCCAACATTATAGGGTCCTACAAGTGAGGAGTTTGCTGCTGCCTCAAAACTAGAAGATGACATTAACTTCTTCCAGACAGATGACCCTAATGTTGCCAAATTTTTCCACATAGAACCTACTGTGGAACGCCCCACTTTGGTCATGCTTAAGAAGGAAGAAGAAAAGGTTGCCCATTATGGTTAGTTTATCTTGTGTTTTTATCTTCCAACCCAGTATTAAAACAGAATAGTGTTCTGTATATGAACGCTTCGAACATTTAAAGAAATAGAGCTGACTGTTGATTCATGAGTGTTATCTCACGGTCTATGCAGAGGGTGTCTTCACGAAGTTTGCTATAGGTGCATTTGTTTCTGCAAACAAGCTTCCTTTGGTGATAACATTCACTAGAGAGAGTGCACCTTTACTCTTTGAAAGTCCAATCAAGAAACAGGTAATAGGCTGCTTTACAGGATGTGAGACTATCAATTGTGATCTTTAGTATAGAGATAGTTTTGTTATTAAGGTTTTCAAACAGCAGAAGCTGTGGTGGTGCATATTTCATTGATTCAAAGCATTGTATTCTCAGGTGATGCTATTTACCACTGCAAATGATACTGCAACGTTCTTGCCGATCTTCCAAAATGCTGCAAAGTTCTTCAAGGGAAAGGTACCAGATCCCCCCGTGCAATTATATAAAGAAGGAAATGAAGAGAATAAAAATCAGAACTGTCAACTAAAAGAAGGAAAAAAGCACTACTTTACCATCTTTGCTGGCTGGTGTGCGGGTTACTGACCCACTTTTATTCCCTTCATTTGTGTGAACTTCATGTTTATAAAACTTATTTCTTTATTTGTAAAAATATCCGACTGTAGGCATAAATTGATTTATGTTGTCTTGATAGGCTTGGGGGACTGCCACAGCCTATTCAGTACTTCAATAAAGTGTACAAGAGGAGAAATAAGTAGTATTATTACTTAACTATATAATAGCTAGTTGGGGTTGGTCCCTGCGTGGACAAGTAGCTATAAATATTAAGAAGAGAACAAAATAAGGCAGGCTGTTATTTGTCATTTGGCTGGTAGCTTGGAGATTGGGCATCTCGAACTGTCCCACCCTTGTACCCCCTTTACCGACTTTCTCTTTCTATCAATAAGCTGTTGTGATCTGTTCTAGCTATTATTCCCTTAGATTGGTGATTGTTCTGTGTTCATTACTACCAGTGTTCTAACATTGGTATCAGAGCAATTGTCTGGTGATCGGATTATTCGTAGAAGCATCACCAGGTAGTTTATCTCTCGATCGGAACTGTGGATGGTTCGAACGAGAGGCAAGATGGAAAATCTAAGAGAGGAGATGGAACGTAGTAGAATAGCGACGGAGGAAACGCTGTTACACATGAGAACCATGATGGATAACATGACGGGAAGAATGGAGGCTATGAGCGAGGAATTCCGCGCGAGTAGAAGGTCGGGATCTCGCCATCACCATCGGCGTCAGACTTCGCACAGCCCTGCGACGTCTAGAGGTAATTCAGTATATTCTAATATCCATAATCATCTTCGTACTGAGGAGCACGTGAGATTACCAGTACGAACGGGAAGAAAAATAGATTTACCATTGTTTAATGGAGAAGGAGCATACAACTGGATAATACGAATGGAGAGATATTTTCGATTGAATCAGATTATGGAAGAGGAGAAGGTAGAAGCCTCTATGGTTGCCATGGAGGACAGAGCTTTGAATTGGTTTCACCTATGGGAAAATCAGACGGAAGAAACAAGTTGGGAGGTGCTGAAGAAATCTATTATCCGTAGGTTTCAACCGGAATTACTTCAAAATCCGTACGGGCCTATACTCGGTGTGAAACAAACAGGAACTGTGGAGGAATACAGAGCAGAATTTGAAATGGTGATAGCACCACAACAGAATATGGATACAGAATTATTGAGAGGGATTTTCATATCTGGCCTCAAGCAGGAGATCAAATCTGAGCTGAAACTGTTTGCGTCCAGATCGTTGACTGAAGTTATGGATAAGGCCATTCTAATTGAGCAGAAGAATGAGGCCAAATATTTGAAGAGAAAAGAGGAGGATAAATTGTCTGGGAAGGAGAGAGGGCCATTGCCTATGAGAAATCAGACTTGGGGTGAAGGATTCAAGAGCAGATTTGGAAATTCCTGGCCAAATCAGAGAAAAAATGGGGCTGAAGACAAGAATAACAATGCTTGGTTTGATAAAGCAGGAAGGAAGATTACTGAAATACATCCCTCTGGCATCAGAAAAGTGGGACCTCAGTTGTCACAAGAAGAATATCAGGAGAGAAGTAGGAAGGGACTTTGTTTTAAATGCGGAGAGAAATGGAACAGGGATCATACTTGTAAACTGAAAAACTATAAGTTGATTATGGTAGAAGATTCCACAGAAGAAGAAAATTCTGATGGGGAAGAAAGGGAAATTCCTGTAGAAGAGGAGACTAGCATGGAATCCAAATCCATGCAGTTATCACTCATGAGTAAGGAAGGGATTCCTTCCATGAGAGCTTTCAAGGTGAAGGGTTGCTTGAAATGGGATATAGGAGAAAAAGAAGTGGACATACTCATTGACAGTGGAGCTACCCACAACTTTATATCTCAAGAGATGGTGAAGACACTCAGGATACCTTACACCACTATTACAGGGTACAAGGTACAGATTGGCAATGGTGACAAACTGATTAATAATGGGAGGTGTGAATCATTATCTATAGATTTACAAGAAGCAGAAATTGAACAGGATTTTTATATCCTGGATCTTGGGGGTACTGATATGGTGCTTGGGATGGAATGGTTGACAAGCTTAGGAGATGTGGAAGTAAATTTTAAAAAACAGGTGATCAGATGGCAGGAGCAAGGGAAGAATCAAATAATACAAGGGGATCCACAGTTAAACTCTCTGGAGGTATCTTTGAACACTATGACTCAGATTCTCAATGATGCAGGGGATGGGTATTTGATTCTGTGTGAAGGCAAGTCTGTGGGATTTGAAAAAAAAGATGAACTAGATGAAACTTGGAAACAGATTTTGGCAGAATTTCCAGAAGTGTGCACACCTATGAAGACACTCCCTCCCAGCAGATCATGTGACCATGCAATCAATATTCAGCCAGGAGCACAGATCCCAAACATAAGGCCCTACAGGTATCCTCATTATCAGAAAACTGAAATTGAGAAAATCATAAGAGAAATGCTCAATGATGGTATAATCCAACACAGTAATAGCCCTTATAGCAGCCCTATCTTATTAGCTAAGAAGAAGGATGGGGGTTGGAGGTTCTGTGGGGACTATAGGGCCTTGAACAAAATTACTGTACCTGACAAATTCCCAATACCTATCATTGAAGAACTATTGGATGAGTTAGGTGGAGCTATGATTTTTTCCAAATTGGACTTGAAATCTGGTTATCACCAGATAAGAATGAGGGAGGAAGATAGGCACAAGACTGCATTCAGAACTCATGAAGGGCATTATGAGTATTTGGTAATGCCCTTTGGTTTAACCAATGCACCCTCTACTTTCCAAGCACTAATGAATCAAGTCTTGAGGCCTTTCCTCAGAAAATTTGCCCTGGTTTTCTTTGATGACATCCTCATATATAGTAAATCCAAGGAAGAGCATCAAATACATTTGAGGAAGGTTTTGTGTGCACTGAAGGAGAATCAGTTAGTTATAAACTCAAAAAAATGTTCTTTTGGGCAATCTGAACTGGTTTATTTGGGCCATATAATATCTGGAAGGGGAGTTGCTGCAGACCCTACCAAGATAGAGGCTATGACTCATTGGCCCAAACCTAAGGATGTGAAGGGATTGAGGGGATTTCTGGGACTTACTGGTTACTACAGAAGATTGGTAAAAGGTTATGGCAAGATTGCTTTACCTTTAACACAGCTTCTAAAGAAAGACAACTTCCAATGGGGGACAGAGGCTACAAAGGCGTTTGAGGAATTAAAGAACAGGATGACCACTCTACCAGTCTTGGCAACCCCAGATTTTGACAAGGTCTTCATTGTAGAGACAGATGCTTCAGGTACAGGTCTGGGGGCTGTTTTGATGCAGGAAGGTCGACCTATTGCATATATCAGTAAGGAACTGTCTAAAAGAAACCAGAACAGGTCAGTCTATGAGAGAGAGCTGATGGCTATTGTTTTGGCAGTCCAGAAATGGAGACCCTACCTGTTAGGGAGAACTTTTGAAGTCCATACAGATCAGAAGAGCTCAAGATTCTTGACAGAACAAAGATTGTTGGGGGAGGAGCAACAAAGATGGACTTCCAAATTACTGGGTTACAATTTCATTATCAAGTATAAACCTGGTGTGGAGAATAGAGCTGCAGATTCATTATCCAGAAGACCTTCTCTAAATGCTATCTCTATAGTCACCACACAGGAATGGGAAGGTTTGGAGGAAGAGTTACTTACAGATCCCAAATGTCAATCAATACTCCAACAGATCATATCACAGCCAGATCAACATCAGGAGTTTCAGAGTATAAAAGGGTTATTATATTTCAGAGGGAGACTAGTTTTACCTAGTAAATCTCCCAGAGTTATCAGAATTATGAAGGAATACCATGACTCTGCTATTGGTGGTCACTCAGGATACTTTAGAACTATGAAGAGAATATCTAATTTGTTTTATTGGCATGGAATGAGGAAAGACATAAAGAAGTTTGTGGATGAATGTCCTACATGTCAAACAAACAAGTATCAAGCTCTAAAACCAGCCGGGTTGTTACAACCCCTACCTATTCCTCAGAATATCTGGACCGACATTTCCATGGACTTTGTAGGAGGGCTGCCAAAATCACATGGAAAAGATATTATCCTGGTGGTTGTGGACAGACTGACTAAGTCAGCTCACTTCTTAGCTTTATCACATCCATTTAATGCTAAAGAGGTGGCTGAACTTTTCATCAGAGAGATAGTCAAGTTGCATGGGTTCCCCAAAACTATTGTGAGTGACAGGGATAGCATATTTATGAGTGCATTTTGGTCTGAACTCTTCAAATTAGCTGGAACTAAACTCAAATACAGTACAGCCTATCACCCACAAACAGATGGACAGACAGAAGTGGTAAATAGATGCTTGGAAACCTACCTGAGGTGCATTACTGGCAAGAAACCTAAACAGTGGGCTGATTGGTTAGCTTGGGCAGAATTCTGGTATAATACCAACTATCATGCATCCCTGAAGATGACACCCTACAAAGCTCTATATGGTCAGGACCCTCCTACAGTGATTAGAGGGGATGCTAGCATTACAGTTGTTGAAGAAGTTTCCAAAATGACTGCACAAAGGAACATGATGCTCAGAGAATTGAAAGAGAATTTGGAAAGAGCCCAAAATCAAATGAAACAACAGGCAAATAAGCACAGGAGAGAGGTACTTTTGACAGTGGGAGATTTGGTCTATTTAAAAATACAACCTTACAAGCTCAAGAGTTTGGCCAGGAGAATTAACCAGAAACTAAGTCCCAGATATTATGGCCCTTTTGAGATTATTGAAAAGATCAGTCCAGTAGCTTTTAAACTTCAGTTACCTACTGACAGTAAAGTACATCCTATATTTCATGTCTCACTTCTGAAGAAAGCTATACCATCTACCAATGCATTTCAGCCTCTACCAGCATGTTTGAGTGATGATTGGGAACTACAGGTGAAACCAGAAGAAATATTGGATTCAAGGGTGAACAAGGAGGGAAAGATGGAAGTCCTAGTCCACTGGAAAGACTTACCTCCATTTGAAGATTCATGGGAAGTACTGCAGTCATTGACAGAACAGTTTCCAGATCTTCACCTTGGGGACAAGGTGAAATTCCAGGGGGGAGTAATGATAGGCTTGGGGGACTGCCACAGCCTATTCAGTACTTCAATAAAGTGTACAAGAGGAGAAATAAGTAGTATTATTACTTAACTATATAATAGCTAGTTGGGGTTGGTCCCTGCGTGGACAAGTAGCTATAAATAGTAAGAAGAGAACAAAATAAGGCAGGCTGTTATTTGTCATTTGGCTGGTAGCTTGGAGATTGGGCATCTCGAACTGTCCCACCCTTGTACCCCCTTTACCGACTTTCTCTTTCTATCAATAAGCTGTTGTGATCTGTTCTAGCTATTATTCCCTTAGATTTGTGATTGTTCTGTGTTCATTACTACCAGTGTTCTAACATGTCTACAATGAATTTTGATTTTCTAGTGTGTAAATCCCTTGTAGCGTTGCTTTATTTCTTAATTTTGTGACTTTTATTAGGTTGCCATTTGTGAAAGCTAAAGTGTACTTGCAGTCTTGCGTTTTAGTTTAACTAACGCTATTATTTTGTTTTTCTGACTTTATCCAGCTTCTATTTGTATATATCAAAATGGACGACGAAGAGGTTGGAAGGCCAGTGGCAGATTATTTTGGAGTTGATGGGGATGCTTCAAAGGTAACACTTCTCCTAAATCTCCCTTTCCTGTATTTTGTCCCGAGATTGAAGGGGCAGCCAAAGATGGGGTAAGGCTCTCTGTTTGGTAGCCTCAGTCGAATAAGTTGCTTTGAGCTATTTTGCTACAATGTGGCACCAATCACGTTTTTCCTTTCTGAAAATTTATCGGAATTAGCTATTTCAGCCAAATAAGTCCCACCAAACACTCAAACAGTCCCTAATATTGTAGCTTTATTTTGTAATTCTTTATTACTCTAGGTACTTGGATACTCAGGAAACGATGATGCTAAGAAATATATCTTTGACAGAGAGATTACACTCGAGAACATTAAGGTTAGGCGTAATCTGCTTCTCTTTTAACATATATTGTTTGATCAACATTTGTTTCTCCTTTTATATCTTTGCCTTTATCCATCAGGAATTTGCTGCTGATTTTGTGGAAGACAAACTGAAACCGTTCTACAAATCAGATCCTATTCCTGAGATTGTAAGTTCTCCTGAATCATCACCATCACCCCTTTTGTTCTTTGGAGCCATCTCCAATTTGATTCTGCTTATTCGGCTCTAATGCTCTATCCATCTGCTTACATGTGCAGAACGAAGATGATGTAAAAATAGTTGTGGGAAATAATTTTGAAGAAATAGTTTTGGACAATTCAAAAGATGTTCTCCTTGAGGTGTGTATTCTTACAGTGTACTTCTCTTTTCCTAATATCTCCACTGGCACCAAACTAATATATAGTCTGAATTTCATATAGATATACGCACCATGGTGTGGACATTGCCAAGCTCTAGAACCAACATACAACAAGCTTGCCAAGCATTTACGTTCCATTGAGTCTCTTGTCATTGCTAAAATGGATGGAACTACAAATGAACATCCTAAAGCCAAGGTAATTTTTATAAAATTACTAAGCCTTGAAATGCAAAAAATGTTTCAAATACAACTTATATTTTGATCTTAAGCATATTTTAGCATGGCATAATTCTGAAAGTCATGGAATATAATCCGACATAATCTGACAATGGCATTTATAACCTTTTTTTTGAAAAATTACACAAAAGTTGCTCCATTTATCATTTATTGAATGATTGTTTTGGGTATAAAATTGACTTTTTAAAAGATGCTATTTTTATGAGATGGAGAGAACATTACAATCATTCCTTTAGATGTTGTAAGTAGTAACATATTTCTGATATTGAATGGTTTTTGCAGGCTGGAGGATTTCCCACCCTTCTTTTCTTCCCGGCTGGAAACAAGTCTTCTGATCCAGTATGTGATATTTTATTATCTATGGGTGTAGTTTGGTAAGATGTAATGCAATGTAATGAAAAGATAAGCAGTGTAATTTTACAATGAATACATATCTCATTACATTGCATTGAATCACCGCTTACTGAATGCTGCCTTAATACTTGACATAACACCTTTTCTATTGTTTTGATTACACAAGGGTGTGGTTTGTTCTGGCAGATTACTGTCGACTCTGATAGGACGGTGGTGGCATTGTACAAGTTCATCAAGAAACACGCAGCTGTCCCCTTCAAGCTCGAGAAGCCATCAACTGCTGACACGTCTGAGAAGGCCGAAGACGATAAACACCGGGATAGTAATTTAAAGGATGAATTATGAGTAATGCATTGTATTAGAGGCATACAGGTCAAGACAGTAGGGATAAAGGATGGGTTTACATTAATTCAATTTTCTCGGGTTAGCAATAATGCAACTCTCTTTTAACATTTGAGGATTTTGAGCACGCTGCATTTATTGAATGTAGAGTGACTTAGGCAAACCCTAAAAACTAAAGCATGCTATTTAATACTCGGTACATGATATAGCTTTGAAGTAGTAATGAAACTGCCGTTAATTTGTTATAGAAACCCTAACTTGAGAAATTAATGGCAAGAGATAGTAAAGGTTTACGTGAAAAAATGATTTTTTTTTGTTTTTTTAAGGAACCAAATTTTATTGAAAAGAATGAAAGCAATACATGCAGTCATGCACTAATGAAAGATAAACTAAGCTAAAGAAAGCAAACTAAGGTAAAGATTAAGCCCGAGTAGTGAATTTTTTCTAAACAATTCAAGCGCAATTGTGACCTAGTTTGCATGGAGGAAGCCCGAGTAGTCAATTTTTTCTTGTTACACTGAGAAATAACTGGAGTGAAAGAATCATCTTCAATGATCTCAGTTAAATCCTTTTGTTCAGCTAAAGCCAGAGAAGCCACTGAAGCCGCAGATGAAGAAAGAGCAACACTCTGAGCCGAAGTATGAGATTTCATCCTTTTGTCTAAACTCATCTTATCTACCTTGAATTGAGTGATAAGATCTTGAAGAGAAAGATAGGAAATAATAGTCGGTTTAGAGTTCTTAACCATAGCCTTTCTCTTGGAAAAACATTTTCATTCTCTTTCATGTTCTTCTTGGAGCAAGAACTTACTTCCCTCGATGCATCAGAAGAAGAAATCAAATCAGTCGATGAAGATATATCCACAGTGATCGTCGAAGGAGAAAAACCTTGAATATCAGCCTTTTGCGAACAGTTATTTTGTTCATGTTGCCTACCGCTGTGAGAGGCCTCCTCGTGTGAAGAATCCATAAGCCCTCAATATTCACATTAAGAGGCATAACTTCTAGAATTTCTCCTGAATTCAAATCCGCATATGTCCCTACTATGCTTGCCTCAAGAGAGATCTAGACTTGAGTAAAGTGCTCAATGTCGTTTTGAAACAGATTGCTAGATATAGAGATGTCATTTTGTTCGAATGGCCATAAACCCCTATCTAAAGCCAACAGTTCTTCATTTTGTTGAGTTGTTTTCATCAACTCATTTTTCCTCATCAGATTAATGGCTCTTGATATACCTGTCAAAAAAACTCTAATTCCAAATCCATTTCGATCCTCAGGTAAAAAGATAGAGTCATGGCCTTTTTCAATGATACGATAAAAGCCCCCCAAAAAATTGACATCATAACGGATGGTAATCGATTTTTCTAATTTCTAGACCTGTATACAAAAGAGAATAACAAAGTAAAATTTCTAGTTTGTATATAAACTTAGGGGTGGATTGGGGACGGGTCGGGCCGGGCTTCGGGTCCGGCTGAGGTGGGCTCCGGGTCCAAAGTATTTAGGCCCGGTACTGGCCCGGGTTTGTATCGGGACCGGGCTGGATATATTTTTTTGGTCTTTTTGAAGTAATTCCAATGGGAAAAATAAAAAAAAAGTAATTGGACCCGGCCGAGCTAGGCCGGGCCATCATTTTCATGACCCGTAGCCCGCTTGTTGAATCTGCCGGTTCAGGCCTCAGTCCTGGTCCTTGTCCTAGGCCAACGGGCCGGGGTGGGCCTGCACAATGCCGGTCTGTGCCAGGTGATGGGTCAGGCCGACTCATCCCAGTACACCCCTATATAAACTCACTTTGTCCGTGCTTAGCTTGAGTGCTTGACTAACAATATTAACATACTAAAAAAGTAACATACTCCCCGTCTCATTTTGGTCAGTTTAGTTTTCTTTTTGGATTGTCTCTAAATGAATGCCTTAATTCCTTTTTAGCAAACAATATGTGATATTTATCACTTCACTTTACACTTTATTATATTCAAACCTCAAATATAATTTTACCTTTCAACCAATATATCAAATTGAAGAAGGTAGTACTTTTCATTTGGGGTTTGAGCAAAAATACGGAGTATTTATCTAAAGCCCAACATGTTCAAGTTGAAGTTGTACTCAGGTAGCTAATCGCGTATACAAAATTTTATGTTAACCCAAGGGCCCGAACTCACTTATAAAAATTTATTTTATACACATTCAGTTGTTTATTGATGTGGAGCAAAATTTGCATCCCCACGTTTCTTTTATATCACACTTGTAGTAACTTGCTTTGAATTGAGAATTAATGTATCATTCACTCCAAGTTCTGAAAAAATATCAAACGCAAGGTTCTTTTAAGTAAATTGCCTACATTTATATCATTAGTTTCAACTTCGTCACTCAATCAAAGAAAGATCACACCTAACATCAACTAAACTTCACCAATTACGACCGTAAACCCTACAATTATACATAGAAACGGTCATCCCTTATAGAACAATACGAATTGCTAACAACAAAATAGGCTTGGCACAAGTATCACTATTTCGATAGATCCGTATACTTCTAGCAGTAAAAAAATAAGCTAAATTTTCAATCATCTCGGCAAAACTAGCAACAAAGACATTATAACAAGAATCCAAACATCAAAATAACAATAACTAATAAGATAAATTTCTCGAACCCTAAAACCTCGTTCAATCTATGGTGGTGATTGTCGACGCCAAGCCACAACTCCAAACCCCGGCGCAGAAGGCTCAGCTCCCATCTGCTTCACAAACGATTTCCTGCCGAGAACCCTCCATCTCCCCTGCCTCATTGAAACGCGGATGAAGTCTTGCGCAATGGAAGCGCACACCCTCTATCTCTCACGTGCTAAAACTCGCCGAGCAAAGAGACGTCTCCAAACCGTACCGAGAGAACCTGCGCTCTTTCGCTTTTTATATTAAATGATTGGTTTAGGTGCTCCAAATGTAATTTTAAATATAATTTATTGAATATAAAAGCAAACTAAGTCTGCTTAATTATGTGTTATCATAAATTTCCAATACTTTTATAAATTATGACACCACCCTTTTATGTCCCGTTTTAGAGGAACGGGTGTAGTATTAATTTACTCCCGAACGATAATAATGGTGAAAATTAATAAAACGAACAAAAGTGGAAAGAATGCAACTCCACACACTTTGTTTAGTTAAATGTAGATAAAAAAGTACGAGCAATAATAATAAAATAAAGAAAGATCAACAAATTCTATAAAATGCATGGACCAATTCAGCATTCAGCCAATTAACTTTCACATGCTTGCACTTTTGCACATTCTACCCAACAAAAGTTAGATGCAGTTGGCCGGTGTTTCATTATTATTGAACCACACAAAATACACCAAACTCATTAGGAAGGAACATATAACGTCCATTATTTTATACTTTTAACGTTGGTTCTGGAATGTGTTACGTGGTATGTTATTCTTTATGTTATTCTTGTACTCCGTAGTAGTGAATGTTATGGATTTTTTAAAGAGAGTTGAGGTATTTAAATGGAGTATAACTTAGGATGTTTTTACTTGGACCGTAATTCGTCCCATACCATACTAGACCAGATCAGACCAGACCAGATTTGGATAGTTATAAAAATACAAAGAAATCAGACCAGACCAGTACAGACAAGACCAGACCAGACCAGACCAGACCAGCAAATTACAGTCCAATTAAAAACATCCTTACGGAGTGTGTTTTATTATTCCATAATCACAACTTAAATCATTAGAAGGTACGTAGTATTATATTTGAATCCAAAATATAATTAGACCATAAGCCCGTAAGGTATGAAATTAATGGACAAGATCTCATCATCAATAATTTGCAGATTTGATAGTGATGGAAGGATTGGGTGTTCCTGCCAGGTGGTAAGCCAAAGTAATTTATCTCAAATGTTAATATTAAAATATTATGTCCAAAAATGAGCAACGTTGTGGCTATTTTTTTACATCATATGTCCAAAAAGAGAGTCCCCCTTATTTGAACATCAAACCAGTACATTGGTTACTGATAAAGGATAATTTTTCTAGTATATCCTGGGTTACACCATCTTTATTTTCCATGCACAATAATAAAAATCAGACAAAATTGGACACTTTGAATTAAACACAAGAAAGATCTTACTCATAAATGTCAAATTGTGACTTTGTTTTGGAAACGGAGCGAGTATGTTGCAAACTAGTGCATTGGTGACATGGTCCTAGTTCTAGACCAAAACTTAGACGATTCATTTTTAGAAAAATGACAAGAATTCTAATCACAAGTAGGAAATGGTGTATCGACAGTGCAGTTCTAATAAATTCATACATAAGGATCTAACTCTAATTATTTCTACGGAGTATCTTTTTTTTTTTTGCGACATTATTTTATCCTTTTAAAAAGCTGAATTTTACCTAAATAAACCAACAAAATAAAAAATATGCATTGACACGCCACTCAAATATGTTGGTAAGAGAAGAATTATGAAAAGCCTCACTCTAAAATTGAAATGTGGATTTTTTTTGGCAAAATCTATTATGCAACGTAACCAAAGCACTATATATATTGTCTCTACGGAAGGATTTGAATATTGCAATAATTTAAATATAAATAAATGATAAAATATTTATTTGGATCAATCAAATGTTCCATAAGTATTATATTCTTATTTTTTAATTAACACTCTAGCATTCACCATTTTCTTTTGAATTGAAACGAAAATAGTAATATATAAAGTCTGTTTGGTTTGGTGACCCTGTTTTTTGGCTTATAAGCCTATCAACAATTTTTTTTACAAAACACGTAATTTTTTATTTGGCTTTATCAATTGAAGTTACTGAGTTACTGTAGAAAATCATTTTAACTATTTAAAATATTAGAGAAATTACTCCAAATAGGACTAAAAGTATGGGAAAAACTCAAAATAGGACTTACTATGTTTTTCTTTTCAAAATAGGACCATATTAGTCGTATTGGAAACATACCTATTTTTTCATTCCATTCTTACCCTTCCTTTAAATATGAGTTACTTAAATGTTTAATTCATAATAAATTCGAAAAAAATTCAAAAATTCAAAGAAAAATAAATAAAAAAATTATAAAATATTTATAAAATAAAAAATTAAATGTTTGTTTTTTATTTTTTAAAAAAAATTAATAAAAATAGTAAAACTCCATTAAAAAAAAATTAAAAAAAAATATGGATGTCTTTCCCACCGCCTCTACTATCTCCCTGCACCACCATCTACGGCCGGTGAAAAAAATGGCATTTTTCCTATAAACTGTCATTTTTTTCTTCTGAAAATGCCAAAAACATGGCATGTTTCTCTTTGAGATTGCCAAGATTTTCATTGTTTTCTGCCATAAATATGGAACTTGGCATTTTTTTCCCTGGTGACTGGAGGTGGTGGTGCAGATGCGGCAGAGGCGACGGTGAATTTAATTTTTATTTTTCGAGTTTTTTATTTATTTTTTTTATTGAAAATAAATAAATAAATTATTATTATCGAAATATTTTTATTAATTTTTTAGTATTTTTATTATTTTTATTATTTTATTATGAATTAAAACATTTCAATAGCTATAAGGATATACTTCGTATTTATCTAAGACACACATAATTAGTCATATGAAAACATAGTTTACTTTTTGGTTCTTTTTGTGCAAAGTGAGTGACTCTTAGTCCTATTTTGATAATTAACCCTAAATATTACTACCTCCGTCCCATTGGAAGGTTCTCATAGTAAAACGGCACGATTATTTAGACAACAATTAAATAAAGTACTTCGAGTAGATTTTGAGAAATAATTTTAATATGCATATATTATAATGTAGTTAATATTGATAGTTGTGATGTTATAATTGTATTTTTTTAATATTTAATAATTAATTTGTCACTTATGGTTGTTAATTATTTCCTAAAATTGAAATGAGTATCTTTATATGGGACGTCCAAAAATGGAAAGTGAGAACCCTCTAATGAGACGGAATGAGTATATTTCTTAATAAATCTACAGAATCTGAGAATACAGATTAGAACTCGTATTTGAGAACAATTAGTGATTGAGACGATTTAGATATTTCCAAGCCGGCTCAAAGAGTATGTGCCATTTTGGTAATTTTTTTATTTTATCAAACTAAGAGTTTATTTAAGTATATTAATTCAATAATAATAATACCAAATCATCTCTCGCTTGTCGTTTTATTATTACAGTATTATTTTTTCCTTTTCGAATCAGTTTGTTTGTTGTTCGAAAGTACCGAATCCCAAGGCCGCAACTTCATTCTCTCTCATACTATTTGTTTCGGTAAAATAAAATGCTCGCCGGGAATCATCTCTGACATGTTTTCCGGTTATGTATCCCCTGAACTGGATCTAGCTACTCCCTCTTCTTTCTCCGGTTAAACTCATCTGTCCATTCATCTTCACCTCATACGCGTCTGACGGTGCAGAGCAGTGTCAGATTCTCAGTTGCGATCTGGATATCTCTCAATTCTGGTTTGGATCCCGACATCTCTCCATTCCTCTCCAAAATATCACTTCTCTTGTTCGCCTGATAATTAGCCTACTTTTTGAATTCATTTTCAGGCAATGATCATTTGAAGCTATTTGATATCCGGATTGAAAATGAAGGTTAGATAGTGTATATCAATATTTGGAACTATCGAATTTATGCATAGCCTTATTAGGAAGTCTGAATTTGATTTTACATTTATCAAGGATCTCTATTGCTACTAAAGTTCGACTGGATGCATTTTTAGTTCCTAGTCCAAATTATAATCATTGATCCTGGGGAATGGACAGGGAGTTGCTGTTCGATTGGAAACAGTGACGCTGAAAAGAGAAGGCACATTTTGGTAGTCTTAACTGGAGTACTTTTGACAATATGGGATTTGAAACCCACGAAACCAAGAAATTGATTCTCTCTTGTTCATATAAGATCAATAAGTCCTCAATTGATCATTCATATCTGAAGGGTGGTAAACATGCTTTGGATACGAGTTCTGGTGGAGTGGACGATGGTTGCGCGAAATTAGGACCAAATGACTCTCTCCTCCCTGGTCTACACAATGATGTAGCATTGACATGTCTAGCTTGGACATGTAGATCAGATTATGCTTCACTCTCTTTCCTAAACTCAAAATTCAATTCATTGCTTAAAAGTGGATATCTGTATGAGTTGCGAAGACATCTGGGAATTGTTGAACATTGGGTTTACATGGTTGCTGACCCTAGGGGTTGGGAAGCTTTTGACCCCTTTAGAAATAAATGGTTCCGTTTGCCTAAAATACCTTGTGATGAGTGTTTTAACTATGCTGATAAAGAGTCGTTAGCCGTGGGTAGTGAGTTGCTTGTTTTCGGTCGCGAATTGTTTGATTTTGCCATATGGAAGTACAGTTTGGTCAGGCATAACTGGATCAAGTGTGATGTTATGAACCACCCACGTTGCTTGTTTGCATCCGGTAGTATTGGATCGATTGCAATTGTTGCAGGGGGGAGTGACAAGAACGGAAATGTACTTAACTCTGCTGAGCTTTACGATTCTTCAACCGGAAAATGGGAGATATTGCCCAACATGCACTCTTCACGCCGGTTATGTTCTGGTTTCTTCATGCATGGGAAATTCTATGTGATCGGTGGAATGACAAGTGCCACTGACTCTTTAACTTGTGGGGAGGAGTTTGATCTAAAAACCAGAAAGTGGAGAAAAATAGATGGAATGTATCCAACCGTCAATAGAGCTGCACAGGCACCTCCATTAGTAGCAGTTGTTAGTAACCAACTCTATGCAGTTGAGTATCTAACCAACATGGTGAAGAAGTATGACTGGGAAAAGAACACGTGGGATGTATTGGGAAGACTACCCGTGAGGGCCGATTCTTCAAACGGTTGGGGTCTTGCTTTCAGGTCATGCGGGGAAAGGCTTCTCATTGTGGGAGGCCAACGGGGCCCTGAAGGTGAGGCTATCGTGTTGAGTGCTTGGTCACCTAGGTCAGCTATTAAGGATGGAACCTTGGACTGGAAGGTTATTGGGGTAAAGGAGCATTCAGGTGTCTTTGTTTACAATTGTGCTGTGATGGGTTGTTAAAAACAAGGGAGAGGTCTTTTAGGTACACTATTCTATTCAACACATTTGATTTACATTATTCTTCATTGTAACTTAAATTGGGGTGGGTTTTTATTTAAATTTTTTTCGTAATATATGTTCACCATTTGTTTGCTCTGCTGATTATTGACGGCTTTCAAGTTGGTTGTGTGTTGCCGGATCAACTTTCATCTGCAGAACATGACCACATTACCACAAGGTTCATTGTTAATGACTTAATGTCCGAGTTTGCTTTGTAGATGCTTCGTTGTAAAATTTATGTACTAAAAACATTCAATTATTATTCTCCTGCTGAGAAATGCAACTTTCCTTTCCTTCATCCATACTGACATGTATAACCTGTATGTGCTAATTTGTTTACAATTACATTCATATTGAATTTTTCTCTATCCTACAAAGACCTGGTTTTTTTACTAACAGCCTGTTTGGTTAGAATTAATTATAACAAATGGTTGAATCTACGGTATATTCTAAAAGGAAAGCGTTTTGTTGGAATCAATTTCGTGATTTCGTCCACATAACTTTAAGTAAGCCAGATTTATACAAGTACTTGTTTTGGTGATAAGAAGAACAAGCCGTTTATGGGTACCAATTACCAAACAGAGCCTAATCCTCTTGAGCCTTTTTTTCCCTTTAAGTTACGTGCCGAAATGAAGAATAAGCCGATTATGCATACCAATTGTTCCAAAAGGTGGAATCTCCCACCCCAGGAGCCCCCCACCCCGACCCGACAGGATGGTGGGGAGGTTAGTCACGGTGACTCAGTCAGTAGAATGGCAGTAGGCCCATACACCCGTGCGCACTAGAGGCTCAGCCTTATTTCAGGTTCTGTGACCTCTACCCGGTCGCTGCGAGGATTCGAACCTTGGTCCATTGTTCCAAATCTCCCACCACTTGACCAACTGAGCTACCCGTGCGCGTACCGATTATGCATACCAAAGAGAGCCTAAGTGAGCTTTGTGTTCTTTAACTTACTTCGAGGAAAAGCAGAATACGCCGATTATGGTACCAAACAGAGCCTAATTGTGTTGAGTTTTGTTTTTCTTTTCTGAAAACCAAAGTAAGCTGATTTGAGAGAGCATTCACTCAATTAGCAAATTAGAACCAAATATTTCCATATTAACTATAAAAAAAAATATAACGTCCATTTTGTTTTTGCGTGGAAGGAACGTGGTCGTGGTTATGGCAAAGGGGATGGTATTTTCAGAAGGTGGGTGCATGTGAATGACTGTTTGTTACTTATAACCCCACTATTACACCTATACCAGAAAGCACATATGCCTTGTATGGCAATTCTTTGCCTTCTGTCCAACGCTTTCTCCATTCATCCTTACCCATTTTAGAAAACAATAAAAAAAAGCTATCCTGTGGTGGGTGTGGTCTTTTCTTATGCTGTTATGCAGCTTTAATCATGGTAAAAAAGAAATCGATTGTTTAAATACGTAATATGGAGTAGTACTATTCACACTGCAATTGTAGAAAAGAAATTGCCTCATAAAAAATAGGAACATGATCAAATACATCAACATTCTTAGAGCCCGTTTGGTAGCACAAAAATCGGCTGATTTGGTTGATTCTGCTGAAATTTATGAATTTCTAGCTGAAGCGGCTACATTGGTCGATTCTGCTGATTTAACAAAAAATAATTTTAAAATATATTTTATTAGTAAAATAAGGAAAAAATTATATGTAAAAATAGCTAAAATGGTCATCTACAGTAACTTCAGCCAATACAGCTAGAAAAGTAACTTCAACCTTACTTTTTCTGCTTATTACACAATTCAGCGCGTGAAAGCAAAATTACGTGTTTGGTGAAAAAATTGGCTGATAAGCCGAAAAACAGTGTTGCCAAATGGCCTCTTAATCTTCAAAGATTTTGGGGTCAGCCAACATATAATAGGAACATGATCAAATAAGAGCGACTATTTTTTTTTACTATAAGAGCAAGTTATTCCTATTTAGGAGTATGTATGAGTGTTTTCCTGTTTAAGCATTATGAGCTTGTTTGAATGAGTAGTGATCCCTATTTTGAGCATATCAACTGGCTTTTTATCAAACAAGTACTTTTTGATTTTGCACATTGAATTGTGCAATAATCAAAATAAGTAAGAGCTGACTTACTTTGTGACCGGAGTGGTTGAAATTACTACATATGAATATTTTAATTATTTTTCATATGTTTTTTCTTTATTTTATACTCCCTCCATCTCTTAAAACTTTGCCAAGTTTGACTGGAATTTAGGCGGTGCAACACAAAGATTAATAAAGTAAAAACTGTGTGGCTGAGGTTTGTGGTGAAGAAAAAGAATTAACTAAAATCACAAATTGCTTACTTAAAAGGGAAAATGACAAAGTTAGTGGGACATCCATAAAAAGAAAGTTGACAAAGTTTCAAGGATCGGAGGGAGTAAAACATATTTTAAATACAATTTTTTATAATTTAGCAAATTGAAACTACTTCAATTAGAATTTTTTCAATTTCAACATATCCATTCGATCACTTAATTTTAGTGTTAGCAAACGGAATGTGCAAGAGCTTATATATACGGAGTATTTAATTAGTTTAGATGAATCTTACACGTAATTTTCTTTGTAGCACCATACATCATGCAAATTGGTATTGGGCAGCTTATTTATGAAGATTTATCAGTCAAAATTTCAACCAAATACTAACTTAATTGATCCAGCATTGATGAGTTGCGGAATGGTGAAATGATGAATTGGTGTTGGTTGAAGTTACTTGGACAAATTAAAGAAGAAAGAAATTAAAGTTAGCGTTTAACAAATTCAACTATTTAGTCAGATATAAATACTTGCCAAATGGGCTTTGTCTCCTTGTCTCAGTGTCGGGCCAATGATTATGCTTAACATCATTATGAAACATTAAACGTTTTTTCAAGTATAACATGAATGTTAGGTGAACATTTTTTCGAAAAGCATAAACTTTGTACATGAAATATTGATAAAATGATTATGACACGTGATAAAGATAATTAGATGTACAAAATTCGAGTTTGAAATGTCGGGTATCACGCAAACTATCGAGGAAAGTATTGGTTTCATAAATAAATACTACGTAAATAAATTACAATGTAAAGGGGGTGAAAAGTAGGATGATATGATGTTAAACGTTTGGGAGAATTAAAGGAATAACCGTCCTCTTCATCCGTTAATTGCAGACATTTTATTGCATCGACATTTGTTTAATTACTACTTTAATTTTTATAATTTATTGCAACTTTCATGACAATATTTAGGTTGAGTTGCTGTGGTCCATTTTATTTCGCCGCACGCATGCACTCCTCTTGAATGTGGCCACCTATGCTGAACGGTTACTATTGGGCATGGTTTCTATTGTTTTGTGTAGGGGCCTCGATCCGGGCCGGGGCCGGGTCGGGCCTAGGCCCGGGTGGGCCGGCGGTTCAGGAATGGTGGACCCGGGACCGGCCCGGGTAGCCACCCTCACCCCCACCCTCCCAACCCCCCCCCAAACCCATCCTACCCATCAAGCCCAACCCGGGTGTAGGGATCTCAAAAAAACCCAACCCGCAATGACCCACCCTGACCCGAGACATTTGGGGCGGGTCCACCCTGCCCCGTCTTGCAAATGGGGCGGGTCCAACCCGCCCCGCCTATACAATGGGGCGGATCCGAGTATTAGAATTGACCTGTGCCGCCCCGACCCGACCCGCTGAATATATAAGTATACATACTTTTTCTTAAATTATAGTACTACAAATATACTTCAACATACAAATGTGTATATACAATAAATCATAAATTCTTTGATCTTATAATATATGAATACGGAGTATATATTATCAATATCTTCTTTATATATTGAATTTTAATACATATATTCAATTAGTAATATAACTAATAAGATTAACTATTCAAGTTTGAGTAATTTTTCCTTATTTTTTTAAATTTTTAGCGTATCATGAATTTGATTTAATATATTGATTTTTAATTATTATTTAGAGATAAACATTATGTAGATTCAATTGGTAACAACTTCCCACAAAAAAATACATCCTAGCAAATTAGGTTACGGCGAGGCGGGCGGACCCGCCCCGCATGGGGCGGGTCATGGGTCAACAAATTTGGACCCGTGCAGGTCACGGGGCGGGTCCGGGTCTTGCAATACCCGCCCCGACTCATTGCCATGCCTACCCGGGTGGAACCCCAAAAATGAAAAAAAAAATAAAAAAAAAATCAATTTGGCCCGAGCCCAGGCCCTACCCGGCCGAGCCGGTTCACCAAATTTGAGACCCGAGCCCGGACCCGCCCTACCCCCGGGCCTAGGCCCGACCCGGACCCGAGAACCGGGCCGGTCCCGGTCCCGCACAGTAGCGGGCCGGTCCGCGGGCCGGGTGGCCCGACCCGAGTCCAACCATAGTTTTGTGTTCTCTATTCTTTTTTGTCCTTTTTTTTGTTTGTTCTCCTTTCATTTTTTGTTTTTTTCTTTAGTAACTTTTTACTTTGATTTTATATTCAAATATGGATGGACCCGGCCACCCGGGCCGGGCCGGTTCCGATTCCGGGCCGAGCCCGGGCGGGCTTTTTTTGCAATTCCTTGGGCCCGGAACCGGCCCGGGTTGCTACCGGGTCCGGGCCTAACCGGGCCAGGCCGGGCCCGGTTCAATACTTAATTTTTTTTTTTGCTTTCTTGTTATCCCCCGACCCTCCCCCCTCACCCCCACCCCCCAAAACTCCCCAAAACACCCAACCCAACCCTAGGAAAAGAAAAACAATTGAAAAAACAAAAAAAAAATTGACCCGGGCCCAACCCGAACCGCCCGGGCCGGTTCGCCCAAAACTGGGCCCGAGCCCGGTCCGCCCGGCCCGCCTACACGGGCTAAAAGCCCGGAACCGACCAACCGGGCCCAGTTCGGTCCGGGCCTGCACAGTAGCGGGCCAGTCCGGTTCCGGGCCGGTTCGGCCCGGCCCAGTTTATCCTTATATTCAAATATAATGAAAAATTATAATATAAATAACAATACGAATGTTATTAAATGTCACATTTTATTTTTTCTCTCTACCCAATCAAACTTCTAACTTAAGTTTTTTTAATTTATGTATTATAAAATATTTTAGATATTAATGTTTTATTTTTCTATTTTTAATTTAACATGAGTTTTGTGTTATACTCAAATGTGTATAGTGTTAAATAAATATGCATGAGTAAACTTTATAAAATGAGGTTTGATGCTCAATTAACATGTTTTGATGTTCAACTAACAAAGGTTATGATTTTTATATCATTGCTCATTTGGAAACTAATGTATGCTCATTTTGTAATGATGTTATGCTCATTTTAAAATGTTATATCAATGCATATTTTAAAAGTAGTATATTACATCACATTCGCGTAGGAGCCGATTAGGGGTGGACCGGTTCCGGTTCAGGCCCGGTTCGAGCCTAGGCCCGACCGAGCCTCGGTTCATGACGGGGAGGCCCGAAACCGGTCCGGGTAACCTCCGGGTCCGGGCCGGGCCTCAGTTCTAATTTTTTTTTTTGGCTTTTCCTAGTTAACCCCCAACCCTCTCCCCCCAAACCAACCCTAACCACCTCAAATGGCCTAAAATACCCAGCCCAACCCAAAAACTTAAAAAAAATTCAAAAAATAAATAAATAAATTGGCCCGGCCCGGGCCCGAACCGGCTGGGCCGGTTCACCTTTTGAAGGGCCCGAGCCCGAACCGCCATCCCACCGGGCCAAGTGGCCCGAACCGGTCAACCAACCGGTTCACCGGGCCGGTCTAGGCCCGCACAGTAGCAGGCCGGTTGGCCCGGCCCGAGACCACTCCTAGAGCCGATTATAGATACAAGAGCATACACTATGATACTCAATAGCATTTTTATAATACTCAAAACATTGATGCTCAATGAAAATGTCTTGATGCTCACTCAACTAGAAAAACTTATAACTTTCATATGAACGCTCATTTTATATGACTAATTTGGACAACATTGTTAAATTCTTGATTATATATGGCTTCACAGGATTATAAAACTATTTGTATAACTATTTGGTTTTAGTTGTTCTGAGTTTGCTTTACTCTCAATCCTAAATTTTCAGCTCTATGTCTTGTATGAATTGATTTGATCCAAAAATATTCAGCAAAAACTAGGTATGAGTTCACAACATTCATCAAAAACTAACTTTAAGTTCACTAAAACTATGAGTTCACAAGACTCATCAAAAACTAGCTAAGAGTCTAAAAATGATATCAAATATATGTAGCTTCGCAGAAAAATGATGCCCAACGCTCTCGTGTCCGTTGATTTCTTGATCAGTAAAAGAAATAACATGTAAAGTAACAATAAAATCACAATATATGGGAACAAATAAGCTAAAACTTCACATTCATCCAAGAATCAACAATACCAGCAGAAATAACAGTAGCCATATGTCTCATAACATAGTAGCCACAAAGTAGTAGCATTGAGCAAGGGAATATACACATTATGACCTTATTAAAAACTTATGTAAATGAACATGCATTAAAAAAGATATACATCCAATCCCGGATTGGAAAAACAGAACAGCCTCTTTGTGCTCGTTAAGCTACCCAAAGTCCCAAACATCCAGTGATAAAAATAAAGAAGATTATGGAAGTGACAACAACATTTTTCCATAAGAACAATACCTTAGCAACATATTTTGTGTCATCTCCCCTCGTCTTCACTTTGACCTGCACAGCAAATCTCAATTGAGCTAAGCAAATGTAGCTACAATTAATGTTTTCTAGTTTTTCAATGAGTAAATGTACATTTTAAGAGAAAGAATAACTATTGATGAATTAGATACAGCAACATCAGTGAAAAGAACTAGAAAATGCCATTTTGTACCATTATACCAATAATGTATTTATTAATATTAATTAGGTTGTCTAATTTTAGTAGGAATCTTGATGTATCTTGGACTCTTTTATTATAAATAATAATTCCAGAGCTACCATTACGGGATGCTTCCATATTATTCTCACAGGGTATCAGAGCCCTAGAGTTATATTTTTTTCCCTCACCTATGTCGACTTCCGCAGCTTTTTTGACCACCATGGCAGCGCCTACCACGGTCGTGCCTACTGCTGCAATTCCGGCCACCGTTGCCCCAAGCCAGACGCAGAGCGAGATGTCCGGTCCGTCCTTCTCCAAGCCTTATTCCCAATCATGAAGGCACTGACAGATTAAAGTAAAAGGAAATTATAAGCCATTCATCTAACAGTGCACCTATTAAAGTTAGTAAAAGTTCATTAAAATGGAAAAGGTAACATGCCTTCAAGTACTTGTATATTGTCTTTGTTTCTGCCAAGGAAGGGAATAGTCTGGAGCAGTATGCGTACAGTAGACCTTGATAGAGTTGGAAACCAGATTGCCACAAGGCCATAAGGCAAAAAACCAGATGTTAGTCAGTGAAAGAACACTTTTCTTCTCCGCCATCAGCATTCAATAATATTTGACATTACAAAATGTATATAAGTGAGAGTAAGGATAACTCTGTTAGAACGTGCTATTTATGAGTAGCTTCTCTAAAGGAGTATGCCTACCTTCACAACAGCATTTAAAAAAGTTGCATCTTGAAGGTTTCCAGTTTCCACCTGGAAAATATCGCTATAGAACTTAGGTATAACTTGATCATTATAACATTCAAATTGGAATATTTAAAAGGACACCAAGACATTAAGATTACAAGTATCAATCACTTCTCAAATTGGGATGACATGTTTACAACTGTTGAGTACATGGACACATGGTAAAAAATAACAATTACATGCCATAGAAAAGGGTGAAAAAGTTACATCTTTATTAAATGGGAATTGGGAATTGGGAATTAGCAGCAGCTATTACAACACCATGTCTCATAAGGTTAGAAGCGTTAAACAGTTAAACTATAGAAAGTAGTAATTATAGAAATATTAATTCCAGTTTTAACTTTAAAGTATTTAATGTCCTATTCTCATTAAGTTTAGGTTTTCCATTGGGTTTAGGCCCATCATTGTCTATATAAGCATTTAAACAATATCTAGAGAATATGAAGATATAAGTTGAAAGGTCAAATGATAACAGTAGTAGTTTATTATTCAACGTGGTAAGCCAAAATCCTAAGATATACCAAAAAACCTTAGCATGTTTTCTTTTTTCATAATATACAGAAACCACACCCTGGTGAAACTTTATCAAATTCAGTTGTATTTTTCGGCGCAATTTATGACTTGACTCTGGTGAAACTTAATCAAATTCAGGTACATTTAATTTTGTATACTTGCAATAGTTACTTACATGGAACTCAGGTTCACTACTTGTGTAATTCTGTGGTACAAACTAAGAGAATCAACATGTATGTTCTATATACTCATCAAAGCTGAAGACGAAGGTACAGAAGAAACCAAAGAAGAATAAGAAGAGAAGGGTGGAGTCCAGAGTGTACCAAAACAAAGTTAAGTTAAAATCAAGTAGAGTTAAGTTAGTCTACTAAGTAGAGTAAAAAAGTAGAGTGAAGTTCCATTGATTTTGAAGTTCAAGTTGAGGATGCTCATGCAATCAAGTTGACTTCACGTGTACAGGGTTCTTATTGAAAATTCTAGTTTCAAAGCTTCAAGTCTATTATTTTATCTAAATCTTGAAGCATTTCATGTTATAGTTTAAAGGGGAGGTGAATTAGAGTGTAAAAATAGTAATTATATAAATATAGTAATCCTAGTTTTAACATAGTTACTTTATTATTATTATGCATGGTTTCTGAATATCATTGGGTTTAAGAACACTTTCTCTATATAAGTGTCATAATAGTCTAAAAAGTAAAAAATATGAAAATGTAAATTAAAGTCATTTGATATAGTGCTCCTTAAACAAATAACTAAGTAAAACTCCATATATATATATATAAATATATATATATTGAAAAATACTCCTATCCATCCCAACTTCACCAACATCAAACTAGATAGAAAGAAGAGGAATCAAAATATTCTTTTAAAATTCTCATTGACACAATTGTATACTGAAAACATAAAAATAGTATTCTTCAATTTCACAAATTCACTTAGTGTTACACCAAAGGGTAACAGAGGAGGAAAACAACTCTCTGTTCTTGAAAATCACATATTTAAAATGTTAGACCACTCATATTTTCTTTGAATTTCAAGAAAATAAAACCCTGGAACCGCATATAAAAGTTGTTGCTAGCCTATGTTAAAAATTATATGAAAATGTTCTTTGTTAAAAGTACTCTTATAAAAGTATAAAATTTGTAACTTTAATAATATTATACTAATCAAAATCATGATTCAAATTTTTTGAAATGACAAAGTTTTTTAGGACGGAGGTAATACTTTTTAAAATTATAAAATATACCCCATTATGAAATTAAAGTTTTTGGAAATCAGAAAAACGGTCCCGTTATAGTTATTCATGTTGATTCTTTAATGTCCCGTATGAATAATCACTAGTGCAAAATACACATTCTATAACTAGGTTTTTAATATGGGTTCACGTTTAACTGTTATGAAATGTAGGCGCGGGGTCATATTCGTAAATAATAAAAGTTGAGTAAGTTTACCGGGTAAGTATTATAAATATAAAATCTTATTTATAATGGTTGAAAGAATAACTGACATTGTTAAGTAAAAACGGGGTCATTTAAATAATTTCTGGAAACTTGATTTCGAAATGGGGGCTTTTTTATAATATTTAAAAATGGTTTTTATGTCCGTTGATTTGTAACCCTTACTAAAAATCGATTAATCTTTCTTGTGAAACCCTACAAGAACATGACGAAGTATACGGAGGGATTCGACGCAGAAGGGATTCGAAGTATACCTTCGAGGGAGAGGAGGACTTCGACGCAGAAGACGACGTTGACGGAGAAGTGGGATTCGACGACTGCCGCCGCTGCTCCCAATCAACTGGCGCCCCTTGTTTCATTAACCTACCGCTCGCCCAAATACAATTAATCTTTCTTCTTAAACCCTTCACGAAGAATACGAAGTATATGGAGTACAGAGAAGACATTTGAGGGAGAGGAGGACTTCGACGCAGAAGACGGCGTCGACGGAGAAGAGGGATTCGACGATCACCGCTGCTGCTCCCAATCAACCGGCGCTCCTTCTTTCAACGTTTCATCTCCTTAGCCAGAGACCATTTTTCCAACGGGTAATTTTATTACACACTAAATATGTATTTGGTTTTACTTTTCATAATTGATTCATGTATATATTTCTCTGGTATTTGCATAATTTCGTTTTGATTTATGAAGAAGGTGGAAGATTTTTAGGTTTATGTTTTTAGTTGTCTATACCTATTTGTTAAAATGTCTCAATGAAAAACCAATGGCTGAGAGCAAAGTTTATAATTGTGTTACTTTCTATCTAAAATTTATAGCAAAGTTTACGAGTTAGGGAGTTTCTTGCCACATTCAAGGGTAAGCTGTCAGAGATGTCCAATGATGAATTTAAGGTTAGCTTATTTATCCATTCCAGTTTAGCTTGATACCTCAGTGCAATACTGTAATACGAAATCAACACAGGCATCTTGGAATGTGACATGTGATTCATTGGATAAATTTCTTGTTGACTAACATTTGATGTAATACGTGTGTAATGCAGAACAAGGTCAATGCACTTATTGATGTGAAGCTTGAAAAGTTTAAGAATCTAGGAGAGGAGACTGATTATTTCTGGTTGGAAATTTATGGTGGAACTTATAAGTTCAATATGGTAGAAATGGAGGTACAAATCTGTGTTCTTACTAGCAGGCTGAATTTTACTTCTTCAAGTACATTAATAACCCTTTCATACTGCAAGCTCCTGCAGGATCTGGAGGATACTAGAAGTAAGTTTGCTTTTCAATTAGCTTACTAAATGGAGTAGACGAGGAGTTGCACGTTTTGCATCTCAAAGAGATATAGCTTACTTAATTAACATGCATTTCAAACGACTTACTATCCCAAAGCATAGACCTTAATTGTTTTTATTGTAGTTCCAACAACTTCCTTGTTTCTTACTGTATCTGTTGAAACCAGATTAATTTTCTCTCTGTATTTATATGTGGCTTACACAACACACTAGGAGTGCTATAAAATGAAATTTCTAATCTTTCTATTATTTTTTAAATGTAGCTATTCGCAGAAAAGACAAAATATCTCTCAACATTGAATCCCAATGGTAACTTTTCTGAGTGCAGATTTGCTGCACGGTTATTATTGCAAAATGGCAAAGGTATGCTTCTGCTTTGTTAATCAGGACACTCAATTTCAAATGCTTTGTATTCTTATTAGAGTTGGCCATCATGATGCTCTCTTAACATTAACATATAAGAGTATGTTTGGATCTTAGGAAATGCTAAGAAAAATTGTTTGTGTGTTGGCTTTCCTTCGAAAAGTGCAGAAACAAATGGCATGTGGTCATTTAATTTTATTTTATATATTTTTAGATTTTTCAGTGTTTATATACTGAAGATAAATAATAAAATGATTTAGGACAAGTGTCACAAATAGTTAATTGAGCATATTTTTATTTTCAACCATATTTTGTGCTTTCCAGTTTTTCTCTCTTTTCTTCCCCAAGTATTTTCGATGTTACCTAATGGTTTTCATTATTTTCACATGCAGAGAAGTGCTCATATAAAAGCTGTGATATTGGATCAGCTTTTATACCAAAGCTACGGGGCAAATTCTTGGCCACAGAGAATTTCTTCCATATTACTAAGGTTGCAATTCACGTGCTTTTTGCATTTTAAACATTGCTACATGCCATTAAGACTTCTAACGAATTCAATTCCATTTTTATCTTTATTTAAAAACAGTTCTTTGGATTGGCCCCAAAGGCATTTCTCTGTGATCTGGTGGTTGCGGGGGGGGGGGGGGGGGGGATTTTTGTGAAGATTGGTCAAAGTTGAGGAGCAAGTACAACTCACTAACAAAAGAGGATTTGCTTTGCTATTGCTTCTCTTTAGCATATATCGTGGCCTTACTTCATGATAGTCTTGGAGTTTCTTTGGATGATGGAAGGTACTTGTTTGTTGACCATATGCTCAAATGCTTCCATATGTATTTGTTTTGTATCACTTTTATGCTTCAACTCCCCAAGATAGGATACTGTGAAAACTATGTTTTGGCTATGTCCTGCTTGAGTTTACAACCTAGGTGACGTGGTTTGTTTTATCATGTAAACTTACAATTTCAGAGACTTTGCATTTGAAAAGTCATTATATGTTTTGTAACATCTAGGTATTGTGTATTCTATGCACCATTTCTCCCTATTTTCAACTCACCCCAAATTGAAAAATCTTTGGCACACATAATCGAATTTCATAGAGATCAAATAAAACAGTTCCTGCACATTATGGTTCACTTTTCCCTCTTACTTCTTCGCCACTAACGAATCATTTTGGTTGTCTTTAGCAGGGTGCATACGCTATTTCTCCCTATTGTTTCGTTTTTTTGAACTAATTAGTTTTTATAATAATGTATTCAATTTTAATATGGCTGATTTTATTTTATTTAGCGTGAGATATTTATTGTTGTTCACAGAACATTTTATACCCTTACCTTGCATTTTCCTTATGATTGATGACAAGTGTGATGGATTTGTTCACTCAATGTAATATAAAAACTGAAATGGATTCTGAGAGCAGCAGCACTTTGACGTACTAACAGCTCGTTACTGTTTTGGGCCGTTTTCTGATGTAATGGCCACTGCTCGGAATCCTAAATACAGCCCGCTATTTACTAAATACAGGCCCTAATAACATTACATGTCTATTATATCCCTATTATACTTCTTCGTTCTTTCTGCTAGAACTCCTTTGCGTGCTTGCGGTTGACACAATCAATATCTTGTTTGATGATGCATTGCAGGTCCATTTCCAAGCTTCACCGGATTAAACTTTAGTCTGGGGCCATTCGACACCGTCTACCAACGGCTGGCTCGAATCACTCTGTTCCTTGAATCAATCCGCTACTGGCCCGGCGTCGTTCTTGGAGTCCTGGCCGAGGGTCTGGACTCCATGTTGGCCGGATAAATTTCTAGGAGTTGGCCGCCTGCACACTTCTGGCCTGTGTCGCCCAGGGAACTGGAAGCCAGGCGCACCCCTCAAGTCGAGTGGAGTCATCGTTCTCTCTGGTTGCCATCTTGATTTGTCGGCCATGTCTCCGCGGTTAGCGGGGTGATCCCATAACGAGGTGAATTGCAGATGATGAGCATAGAGGCAATGGAGCAGACAGTCAAAACCAATCTAGAAGCCAAACTCGCCGGAGTTCCCATTTCAACTTTAAGAAGTTGAAGCTCCAAACGGGACTTCTACATTCAGACCAAGAGCTCTTCAATAATGGAAGCGCCGACTATATTGTCCGCCAGTACAGCTCTTACGCCTCTATGGCTCTATCTTTGCTTAGGATTTTGAAAAGGCTATGGTGAAAATGAGTAATTTTAACCCAGTTGGTGGCTCAAATGGCCTGCTCAGGAAGAACTGTAGGAAAGCCAAATGAGTAATGTGACAAATGCGTACTCGAGCCATGTTGATATGTTTCTTCCACAGTTCCACACACAGTTTAATCTATTCGAGATATAATAGACATTTAGTTTAATTGGGGCTGTATTTAGTAAATAATAGGTTGTATTTAGAATTACCCTTTTATTTTTCTTTCTTGCTTCAGTTGCTTCTTTCCCTCATTGATTTTGCATTATTTGTGCTTCCAATTTACTCCCCCATTAGGCATGACACACGCACACACACACACACACACACACATATATGACAGTAAATGTCTAAATGAGATTATTTTTTTAAAAAAAAATCGACTTTCTATAACGGTTGGTGATTTAACCCATATAAAAAGGATTTTATATGGGGTATTATTGGACTGACACGAAAAACACTCTATAACGGTTAAATTCGTAACCGTTATAAAAAACATTCTATAAGGGGTACGACTACCCGACATGAAAAGTGTCCGACTTTCTATATCGCCGGCTACTATGTCGTTACGGGAACCGACATAAAAAGTGCTTTTTAACCCATATAGAACGTGTTTTCTACACTAGTGAATGTTTTTTTATTTATGAAAGATACCCACTCAACTTACTCAAATTTTCATTATTTATAAATATGACCTTGCGCCTACATATTATAACGATTCTAATTGAACTCATATTAAAATCTAGTTATTGAATACTTCGTACATATTTTGCACTAGTGTTTAGCAACACATATTTGTGTTTTTTTATACACAATGGTCCCTTTAAAATATGTTCCACTAGATTTTTATGCTTTGAGCATTTGTAATGACTTCTTGTTTATATATCACTAGACGAAGTACCCGTGCGGTGCATGGGGGTATATCTAGAATTGGATAATATCTTATTTAAAATTATATTTTATCATGGTACATTATGTGTTAATTTTGACAAATAAAAAAATAGAGTTTATATGTTGTAACTTTTATTATATACACAGTCGTAGTAGTAGGAAAATTTGAACCGTATGAAAAACTGAAAAGAAAACTAAAATAAATGATAATGTGTAACAATAAGTTCTACGTGAAAAATCAATGAGCTCTATGTCTCATTAAAATTTATAAGATATAGCAACGGTCATATATGTTGACAATGAAAAAAAGTTTCACAAATTTTGAAAAACTTCTTTATATACCACGTTATTCGTGGTGTTTATAGCGCGACCCTCATCATCACATATAAGAATCTCCAACCCACTCCTTGAGGTAACCCTTGACATGGCCACATACAATTGACCGTGCGTAAAGACAGACTTTGGAAGATATATGCCCACTTGATCCAATGATTGTCCTTGACTTTTGTTTATCGTCGTGGCAAATGAAACAATTATTGGAAATTGCCTGCGCTGAAATTTGAAAGGAATTCTGCTATGTGACGGGACCAATGATAGTCGTGGAATCAAAACCTTTTGAACAATACTTTTTCCGGTTATAACCTTCGCCTCCAAAACAAATTTACCTAACCGAGTAATAATCAGGCGAGTTCTGTTGCATAAGCCAGACGACTGATCAATGTTTCTCATTAACATAATAGGAACACCAACCTTTAGTCCCAATTTATGGTTCAGTATTCCTGATGCATTGATGGTGTTCAAAAACACTCTTGAATGTGCACTTCATCAGATTCAGCGCCAATGTTTCCTTCAAGCGAGCATGGGCTGTCAAAACTCAAATATGTCCTCATTTTCCAGGCATCAATGAAATCATATAATTATTTATAAGCTCTACAACATCATTTGTGGGTGTCAAAATAGATCTTTGCTGAAAATATGATGGATCGGCCATATACTCCAGAAATGACGGATAAGTGCTAGCAACTATTGATGCAATAGGATCACCTGAGGTGGTAATAAGCATATCATCAGGTATATCAATGATGACCTCTCCAAAAGAACCTCAAATAGATTTGTCTTCTTCCCATCAATCACTACCTCCGTCATATCCATGTCCTTCTTGACAACTTGTGCAATTACATCTACACAAAAAGTAAAATTAATTAAATAACATTATTAGAGTGTTGTTTAAACATAATTCTAGGGTTAAGAAGATGCAAGGAGATCAATTCAAAAGGTTAAGAAGCTGCAAAAGTTTGCTGAAATTTAGTATAAGTTTGAGACTTACCGAAATATGACTTCTCATATTTTCCATCCAAAATATCACTGAAGCTAGCGAAGTTAAAATGATGTTTAGGCACACTGTTCAATGTCAACTTCCCGACCATAGTTATTTTCAAAAAATTGAGACGATATTTGTGGGCAGTGTGTTTTTTGGACTTCGAGTCGTTCATAGCAACCAATAAGTTCTCGAAGTAATAAGCATCCCCCTCTTGTAAAAGTGGTTCAAATTTTGAAAGTAGAGCTTTTTTCACAGTAGCATGTATCCTGATACTCTACATTAAAGTAACACAATGTTAGTTTCAAAAGTGTAGCATAAATTAATGTTGGAATTACTTCGCAACTAATAAATGAAATGTAAATTACCTTTTGATCTAGTAGGATCATCTCCAATGAATCAACAATTTTCAGTTTCTTTTAAGCTGGAACGTGCCACATCCGAATTATACGAACACGAACTCTCCATTCAATAGATCCGGGCTGAATTTCATCTAGATGCACCGTCTTAACCGGCATTATTAATTGAAGACGAAAAATAATTTACTAATATGAAGTGTGTAAGAGTTTGATGGGGTGAACTGAATTCGTATGTTGTTGCTTATATAGGTATAAATTGTTTAGGTTTTGTAAACCTACAAATTTCATTTAGCATTTTTGTAAACTTAATTGCTGCAACATATGATTCGTGCAGGGCTTAGTTAATTGCGGCAATGTTTATTATGGAAATAGAGATGATAAGATTATGGTAAGATTCCATGTTATAGATTTCATGTGTATTTTACTTGTAAATTTCCCATTCTCCCGTTCTTGTGCGAGCGTTGATATACTGCCATATATTTTTTGGTAATATAATATACTGCCATAAATGCTCCGTTAGAAATCTACTGCATCACATGTACGTATGGCAATTATTATTTGCCATATAATGTCCAATTATTATGTGTCCATATATTGTCCAAATAAAACATTAATTTTGAAATTTATTTTGAAAAGCTTAGTAAATTTTATTGATACATGTAATGTTGAAAAGCTTAGTAAATTTTATTGACACATAATGTTGACACGTATATGGACTTGCCTAGTATATGTTGACACGTAATCTTTGAAATTTATTTTGAAAAGCTTAGTAAACTTTATAGATATAGTCCATAATCTCCAATTATTATGTGTCCATATATTGTCCAAATAAAGCATTAATTTTGAAATTTATTTTGAAAAGCTTAGTCAACTTTATTGATACACGTATGGACATTATTTGATATAATGTGGACACGTATATTAGATTTCATGTGTATTTTACCTGTAAATTTCATATTCTCCCGTTCTTGTGCGAGCCTTGATATACTATCATATATTTTTTGGTAATATAATATACTGCCATAAATGCTCCGTTAGAAATCCACTGCATCACATATACATATAGCAATTATTATTTGCCATATAATGTCCAATTATTATTACGTGTCCATATATTGTCCAAATAAAGCATTAATTTTAACATTTATTTTGAAAAACTTAGTAAACTTTATTGATACACGTAATGTTGAAAAGCTTAGTAAACATTTTTGACACATAATGTTGACACGTATATGGACTTGCCTAGTATATGTTGACACGTAATCTTTGGAAATTATTTTGAAAAGCTTAGTAAGCTTTATAGATATAGTCCATAATGTCCAATTATTATTACATGTCCATATATTGTCCAAATAAAGCATTAATTTTGAAATTTATTTTGAAAAGGTCAGTCAACTTTATTGATACACGTATGGACATTATTTGATAGAATGTGGACACGTATATGGACATTATTATAGCATGCATGAAAAGCTTTTTGATATGATCTTCAAATAAAGCATTATTTCCTATTATAATAATGCCACATATTTGTGGACTATGCAGTATACACAGATGGAACAGTATGGCGTGCATCTATACTGCCATAAATATGGCGTGCATCTATTATGGACATTATTAATTGCATCATTTATGGACTATACAGTACACACGGATGGAATAATATTTACATTTTTACCCTTATTTTGGGCGGGATTTTTCCCTCCAATTGTGATGCAGAAATTGTTATTTTATATTATATAAAGATTCCATATGTATAGCACGCTATTCCTCAAAACCAAAAAGAATTGAAAGGCTATAATCTTCAATAATAAGACGAATTAGAAACATAATGAATGTGGTACATGCAGGCACTCATCTTTCAAACTAATCAAGCTTGCTTAAAACAAAATAGCCAATCCTAAATAGAAAATACATATGTTAAAAAATCAAGATGGTAGAAAATACCTCAATAGAAACTATATTTGTTCTCTAGGTAATAGTACATTGAATTTGTTTAAGTTTTTATTAAATTCTATTTTTTGTTTAACCTGTCATTTTTTGTACATAAATTAGTAGAGATAGGATCGTGATCCCGATCAATATCACCAAGTTCAACAATTCATTGCAATCACTAACCACATCTGTGTTGGCTACTTTTTTCCATTTTTTAAATCCGATCCTTGGTTTTAGATTTTGATAATATGTGTTAATAGGTATTAGTAGAAGTAGATTTTGAAATTCTTTTTTTACTTTATTTATTTCAAAACCATTGCTTTGTATTTCAGGTTAATGAACTTCCATGACAAGGGAAAAAGAGTTGCTATGACGAGGGAAATTAAGTGAATCTTAATTTAAATGAGTAGTCAAAGACACAATTTACGTGTAAATGGTTTATTGTGGACTTGAAATTGCAGGGGTATATTCGTGTAGTGTGAATACATTCTAAAATCATAGCCTATACTTGTGGTATATTGAGTTAGCTTAATACTGGTTTGGTGATATTACAGATTCATTGCAATTACTCCTACCATTTAGTGATATTGATGAATAGGGACTGCTTTTAATATTTTGGTTGTGACCAGTATACTTCCTTCAACTTCACCACTTTCTCGACCACTTGGATTTGTTTCATTAAGAACTTAGTCTTTTATTGTGTAATTGGATTTCTATATGCAAAAATGGACCTCGAGAAGAGTTAGAGCTAGAATGTAAGATGTGAAAATGAGAAATATAATTAGATAATGTTGAGCTATTGTAACCTACTGAACAATATGAACATAGAAGATTCGAATTCAATATGGTAGCATGCGAACGTCTACTTTACTCCCTTTGAGTCAAAGGGTCGGCTTTGGGGGGCAATTTGCATAGAAAATTGTCTAGGGCCCCCAATTTTTAGGGGCCTCAAAATTAAAAAAAAAAGAACAATTAGTATTATATACTTATATTAAATTTAATAGTAGTTTAAACTGAATTCTCAAAGAATATAAATTGTTGTAATTAGCGAATCACAGTTCACACACTGGAGGCAAATAATCGTGAATACATATTAAAAGTTAGAATTGTGTTACATTTAGGCTAAAGAGTAATTATTGAGTCTGGTTAATATTAATTTATTTGGTGATTCCATTTTTGCTTTATTGGTGTATTGACACTTTGGTATGTGAATTTCTAAAATTATTGAAGTTCTCATGAAAGTAATTTTTATATGTAGTCAGAACTATACTCATATTGTTGTATTTTAGAACAGTTAAAAATTATTTATGATCAATTAGATCAGAAGATAGACTAACCGAGTAAGTTATGTTATCTATTGAAGAAAATGTGTTAACTTGTTCTGATTGTATTATGTTCTCACCAAATTTTCACTTCAAAACCTAAAAAATAATGTATTAAACAATATAGGTTTTACTGAGTTTTGCGTACGTTAACAATTACAAAATTATTCATCTAAGATTCAGAATATATATATATATATATATAGAGAGAGAGAGAGAGAGAATGCAAGGTGGCATTTTCGTAATAAAACCTAACTTTTCTAGGGTGCAACTCATTGAACGTAAATGTGCAACTGCTGTTTTATGACTATATAATATGCAACACTTTGAACCTCAATATGCAATGCAAATAACGTTAAGGTGCATCGTACAAACATTTTCACAATAAGCACCGTTTGTACTTGATTCATCCACTATATATATATATATATATGTGTGTGTGTGTGTGTGTGTGTGTGTGTATGTATATCTGTGTATATATATGTATATGTATATATATATGTATATATGTGTGTGTGTATAGCACTTCAATTGTGCTTGATTTATCATATTGTGCTTTTGTACTCAATTTATCTGATATTTCTTTTTTTGTGACTTGGTGATATACAAAGAGGTTTCCAAAAACAAATACTAAAATAAAACATATTTACAAAAATATAAATATAAATTATTGTAGTATAGTATCATCGTCATTAAAAGCAAAAATTGAACACATGTTACAAAGAATGAAAATACTACTCGGTAGTCGGTACTATAGTAACTACACTTAAGTGATCACACTTTCATAAACAATCTTTAATTTTGTCATAAATTTGTAATTATTTCATATAAAAATCACATGAATATAACACGTAGTATGTAAATGCTCCATATTAAATACTTAGTATAATTTTGTCTAGGGCCCCAATAATCCTAAAGACGGCCCTCCCTTTGACCTCATATAAACTAAACTTTTGCTCATAAAACACCCACAATGATGCATCTGTCACGCGGATCCATTATAAATTAGAAACATTTTATCCGAGGAAGATGCTCAAATAGACCTTTCTAGTTTTAAAATAATTCAGACTTTGAGCGGACAGGAAAGGTTTAATTTTTACAAAAATGTCAATACATTTTTTTATTTCAAATTCAAATAATGCACAATTGTCAAATCTAACATTCCAGTTCATTCTAATTCTCTTTTTACATGTTAAGGTGTCTTCTCATTTGAACTCAACCTTATATTTATAATTTACAATTTTCAAATCTAACGTTCCGGTACATATATTAGAAATAATGCTAGAGTAATTTATTTGAATTATTATTATATATAGAAATAGTGGTTCAACAAGGGTTGTAAATTAATACGTATATTTGAAAATTATTTTGGTAGTAAAACATCAATATTGAAGATATGGAAGTAAAAAATACGGAGTAAATGTTTATATTTTGATTGAGTCGCAACCTGCATGAGTCAACTCACTTAACTTGCAAGCCGTGCAAGTTGCACCATGAAACGAGTGAGTCCATCAGATTGAAGAATGACAATTCTAACCCACCGTGAAATGAGATGAAATGGGCTAGCCCTATGAGTCCATCAGATTGCAGATTATTTTTTTTAAAAACTAATTGATGAATTCATATACAATTCATTTTTCTTACAATTTTAATGAAAACTTTAAGCACATATTTTCCCGTGCAATGCACGGGTACACATACTAGTATGACATACACCAAAGTTTATGTATTCTTCTAAGGAACTTAGAGGATTAATATTTGCTTTGCAATGTAGATCCTTTGATAATTAGAAGATCAAAGAAATTATTCTTCAAATTTAATTCTAAATTTCTATGATGATATCAACATAATTATGCAGCGTGAGCAACTCCCCAGCACCGTCGTGTCATTGTTGATAAGATATTTCTCTAATGCGCCTCAAGAAGACTGATATCGCAACACAAAAAAGTTTCTTATTTTTAAAAAAATATGTCAAAAGATATTGCTTATTAACTCAATAGTTAATTGTGTGGATATCATGTATTAAGTACAAATTTGTTGTTCATAAAAACAACACACATGTATTATTATTATTCTTCGAACCCATTATCCATGGCATTTGTGTATATATGAGTATTTATAATAAATTATGAAGCAGCTATATTCGGTTGGCCTCACATCTAAATGTCTAGTGCAATTATTGCTACATGGGATGCTTTCGAAGAAAATATGATTAGTAGTTAATGCATTATAAAGTAATTTTTTATTACACGGTAATATCATAAATGACTTGTAAGATTATTGCTACATTGAATTATAATTTATATAAATTCAACACTTTTTGGTTTACATATACATTTCTAAACTAATTAGATTTTACAAAGTATAGGTTAAGCTGGATTTGAATGCATACGTCTAAGCCCATAGTTTTACCGGTGGGCTAGACCGATTCATGCCTCTAGAAGCTATGTTAATTTTGGATGTTTTTACTTGGATTAAAATTTTCCGATAAGGTCTGGTCTAATTTGGTCTGGTATGGTAAACATCTGATTTCTGTGTAAATTATAACTTTTCAAGTCTGATGATGTCTAGTCTAATCTGCTCTGGTCTGGTCTGAGACTGAAAACAGTTCAAGCAAAAACATCCTTTGTCGTCTTTTCGGGTCGATGTGTTTTGGATTGGTGAGACTAGCCTATAAGTATAAGCTTGCAGGAGTTGTAGGCCTTGTCCTCATTCCTATTCAATTTAGTTTTATTCATAATTTTTATGGAAAACACATTTATGTCAAGTATTTTTTACTCTGATGACATTAGTGTCGACCTTCTAAGGAGGAGGTCACACTTTAGAGTCTCATCTCAATCAATGATGTTGACATTATCTTGAACAATTATTATAATCACGTCTTCTGATTCCAAATACCTTCATTTATAAAAAAATATACTTTAGTTAAATAGTTTTAATCAGGCCAAAAATTGCACGAATATTTAGACAAAAAGTAAAATCACGGTTAATTATATACTATGATTAGGCCTTAGCTTTCTAAATTAGGCCTTCTGATTCCAACTACCTTCATTAATAAAAAAACACTACAAGGCGAAATATATTAGTTAATTAAATTCTCAATGAGAAATGTAATCATTAAATCATCACAGAAATGAAAAACTAACTATATAGATCAAAATACAAATAGAATCGGGGATGCTAACAATAACACTTAGGCATGAGGTGATTAGGGTTAATGGTGACTACACCAATGCTTAAAATGAGACATAAATAAATGCTTTTATATGGACAACACAAATGAAGTTTTGTCACTTTGGAAGTGTGATTGCATTGCTTGGACCACGTAAGTGACAAATCAAAGCATGGTCATTAGGGGTTTTACGATGTAAATAGTCTATATTTCGTGATAATAGTGACATGTGCTTATGCAAAGTTGCGTCGGTCCATCAATAATTAGATAATTGCTGACAATAGATTTTCGCAGTGACCTAAATGATGTCGTACTAGTGTGTGTGCCCGTGCATTGCACGGTAAGGTGTGCATTAAAGTTTTTGTTATGAAAAAATGTAAAAGAAAAATATAAAAAAGAATAAGATAGTAGGGGTACAGTATGAAATTGTATGATGTTATTAACAACCAATGAGTTATATTGAACTTATTAAGAATGTCATGATGTTATTAAAAAAAGTAAATTTATATGATTGATATTCAATTGATAAAATAATAGTCTCTCCATCCCATATAAATTTATATGATTGATATTCAATTAATAACAATTTCGTTTTTTTTGGAGGTCCCATATATATAAAGATTATCATTTCTATTTTAGGAAACCATTCACACTCTTAAATGATAGCATAATCATCAAATATTAAAAAATACATTTATAACATCACAATTATCACCATTAATGTCATTATATTATATACATATTAAATTTATTTCTCAAAATATACTCGAATTATCATATTTAATTATTATCTAAATAATTGTGCTATTTTACAATAAGAACCTTTCAACACGATGAGATAGTAATAACAAAGGAATAATGATTTAGAAAATATATGGATTATGAGACAAACATATTGGAACAAATGGAAAAGAAGTGACACAAAAAATAATGAAATAATAGTCTATATATAGTCATGATAAGTTGGAAAAAAGTACATAGAAAATTATGTAATGAAATTGAGTAAGATGTTTTAGTTAGACTTGAATTTTATGGTGTGGACTGTTTATTTTTTTTAATTATGTTTGATATGATATGATTTGCTTAAGTTTGATTTGGTATGATGTAATATGGTGTGATCTGATTTAAGACTAACATTTGTGTAATAAAAAACCCCGATCAATTAGTAAGTACTGAAGTTTGGGAAATGAAGTAGAGCAATGTTTGTTTATTTTAAGAAGCCAAAAATAGTCCATATATTTTGACCGTGTTTGGTAACCTTATTTTGAGCTTATCAGTATTATATGAATTTTCACAAAAAACATGATTTTGATTTCATGCGCTAGTTGTGTAATAACCAAAAGAAGTAAGGTTGAAGTTGTTTTTGTGATTGAATTGACTAAATTTATTCAAAAGGATAATTTTAGCTATTCCAATATAACTTTTTTTATTTTTATTAATAAATATATTTTAAATATAATATTTTCATAATATATCATATTTAACCACTTCAATCACAATTTCATCAATTTAACAAATCATAATTTATCATATTCAGGCAATTCCATCCTACCAAATGGAGTCCTCCTTTTTATGATTCTTTTGTAACTCATAGTATTTTCAATTATTCAAGTAGTGATACGTAAAGCTTTTGACTTTAAATTTATACATAAAATTAGTGAGAGATTAATATAAATACAAACTAAAAAAGTTGGAAGGTCAAAATAGTTTTGAAGTGTATAAGTGCTTATAAATGTATTGTACATATGGGATATATTAGTGCATTTTCCCTTTCAGAGGCATCTTTTAAGGGGTTCCTTCATAATTGTAAATGCATATAATAATGTTAAGTTTCTATCCTAAAACTTTAATGTCTATGTCAGTTTAGTGTGTCAATACATAGTGGTAATTTTGATATGGAGTCGGAAGATCAACAGATTTTGATGCGGTCCATCTAACTGTTAGATATATTATTAAGGTTTCACATGTTAATTTTTTATTGTCATTTATTTGATGCCACATGTTAATTTTTTGCTTCAAAGGAGTTGCCACATGTCAAAACTTCCTTCATTGGTTCTTCCAAGGGATTCCTTTATTATATTATATAGATAGATATAGATAAGTCCTAAAATTATTGAATAGCTTTTAGTTAATCTTTGAAAAATTTGCATATAGTCATTTTTAATCCTTTTTACAATTCAAGTACAATAATATTAAAGTAAATACCAACGCACTTTGAAACAACAGTTCCATAATATCATGTGCCTTTGTCTTCATCATCATAATTTGTTTTGTGGTTATCATTACTATTAGTTTCTCTTTTGAGTTTATAAAGTATTAATAAGCAAAAGTATAAATAAAAATATAACTATATGGTAACTAAATTCTTATAATTCACATTGATTGCAGTCAACGTGAATATATCATCATAGTCATTGTGTATTAAAATATTCCGTAACATTTTTTCATTATTTTATTTTAATCGTATTCATCCCTATATATTAATTTTAGTTACTCAGATTTAGAAAATGATTTTAATCTTGCTATTCATAGTTTATACTTTTAACCTTGTGATTTGTAAAGACAGTATATAACCATACTATCAGCCCGTTTGATGATCTTATTTTTGGCTTATCAGGTTTATCCGCTATTTTTTTCACCAAACACGTAATTTTTGATTTTGCACGCCGAGTTGTGTAATAATAAGAAAAAAAATAAAGTTCGAGTTACTTTTGTTTTTTTTTGGATGAAAGTTAGAGTTACTTTTGTGACTCTATTGGATGAAGTTACTGTAGAAGACTATCTTAGATAATTTTTCATGTAATTTTTTATTTTTTTATTAATAAAACCTAATATATATATATATATATATATATATATATATATATATATATATAGGTTTTGGTTCAAATAAGAACATGATCTTATGAGAAAAATGAGAATGAATCTGGATCGTTAGATTTGCTTTATGTGAAATTCAATGTGCATTAGATGAAGTTGTCATGTGTAATAAGTGAAATTGAAATGTGCAACACAAAGGGTACGATGTTGTGGCATTATGTGAAGCTAAATTGTGCATTAGCTGAATTTGAAATGTGCATTAGATGAAACTAAAATGTGCAGAACAAAAGGTACAATGTGATGTTATTTTTGTACGCCTTATTCTGCACATTTCAGTTTCACCTAATGCACATGTGAGTTTAAATTTTTATTCTGCACATTTAAATATTGTCTATTTCACATTACGGTTTCACCAAATGCACAATTTAGTTCCACATAATTCAACCAAACGGTCCAGATTCGTTCTCATTTTTCTCCTAAGATCCGTTCTTACTAGAACCGCTCCCTATATATATATATATATGTGTGTGTGTGTGTGTAGGGAAGAGTTCAAATGAAAAGTAATCTTCCCATGCAAAGTTTTCACTTTTTCATGTTTTGCTTGCACTTTTTCTTATGTGCGTTGCACTTTCTGGCCATTTTGATTTTGGCCAAATTCGGCCAACATGAGAGTGACAGTTTTGTAAATAAACCAATTTTTTTGAGCTACCGCGAAAAAGTGCAACGAAAGCAGGAAAAAATGCAAGTGAAACATTAAAAAGCACAAAGTTTGCACTTTGCACGTCAAGACAACTTTTTATTTGAACCATCCTCTCTCTCTCTCTCTCTCTCTCTCTCTCTCTCTATATATATATATATATATATATATATATATATATATATATATATATAATTATAATTATCAGGTCTAGCAGCTTCCCGTCCGAACTCCGTCCGAACACCGACATTTGGAGAACTTCCCGGTAGAATTTTTTATGAAATTTTTTGAGAATGTTCCTCATCAAATCTAGTTTATTCATACCAAATTTCAGCTCAAAATTAGATCGGTAAGGCAGTGAAATAATTCGTTGAATTTAACTGCGTTTGTCTATGTATAATTTGGCGCAGCTAACTTCAACGATTTATTTGACTGCCTTCTCGATCGAATTTTGAGCTGAAATTTGGTATGGATAAACTAGACTTGATGAGGAACATGCTCAAATATTTCATCAAAAAAATCCAACGGGAACCGCCCCAAACGACGGTGTTCGGATGGAAAAGTGCTAGCTGGACAAGAGAACTCCTCTCTCTCTCTCTCTCTCTCTCTATATATATATATATATATATATATATATATATATATATATATATATATATATATAGGGTAAGGATCAAATGAGAATAAGGAGAGAAATGAGAATGATTCTGGAGCGTTGGATTTGAGCATTGTGCATCATGTAAAACGGAAACGTGCATATAAAAAATTGGAAAATGTACATTTCGTCTGTGCAGAATTTTAAACGTAAATGTGCAGATTAGAATTTTGCATTACTTTAACTGTAAATGTGCAGCTTTGTGAAGTATAAAGTGCATCGTTTTGGAGCGTTCTCATTTCTCACGTTAAGGAGTGTTCTCACCAGAACCGCACCCTATATATATATGTATGTGTGTGTGTGTGTGTGTATATATATATATATGTATATATATGTATGTATGTATATATATGTATGTATGTATACATACATACATACATACATACATACATACATACATACATACATACATACATACATACATACATACATACATACATACATACATACATATATACATACATACATATATATACATACATACATATATATATATATATATATATATACATTCTTAAATCAGCAAAATCAACCAATCGAGTTACTTCAGCCAGAACTTCATAAATTTCATCAGAATCAGCCGATTTCAGTGTTACCAAACGAGCTCTATATACTTCACTTTCCTATTAAAGTAAATAATTCGTGGTTTTGCACATTTCTCTCTCCTCTGCAAAATCTCAACCACATAGATTTTACTATTCTTATTTCTCACCTACTTTGCAATAACATAATTGTTGAGGTTAAGTCCCGAATGACCCGAAGGCTCAACACCAACCTTGGATCTAGGGTAAAATTGCCACAGTAAAGTGTATAAAAGAAATATAAAAACTGATGGATTGTACTCGAATAGCCCTACTTGTATTAACTCAGTAATTATGATTACAAGGGAAATGGCCAAACGGTAGTTATGGTCCAAAAGCTAATACAAGAGCTAGAATGTAGTAAGAGCTAGTGAGTAAACAAATGCTCACCCTTCACAATGAATTAAATGGTGCTATTTATACTAGAAGGGGGTATGTGAGGGGTATGGGTTGCTCTAAAATGATTGGTTGCTTTCCATGCCACTTGTGCACCCATGCTCCCATTTGCGGTCCCCAAATCTCAACATTAAATGCAGCCTGCCACTTAACCGAAACCTCGTTCGGGATTGAGTTCCGCTAAGCCACTAACTCGGGAATAAACTGATTACACCCCGTTCGGGAGGTGCCGAACGGGCCTTTCCTTTAGTCACTCAACCTCCGTACGGGCCCAATGACTTCCTCTGGACCCGATTAGTCCCTGTTCGGGGCCGATGGCTTCTTCTGGACTACCCTTGGTGTTTTGGGCCTTAGGGATGTACTGAACTCCCGTTCAGGGCCTATGACTTCCCCTGGGCTTCTCCTTGCGTCTGGGCCCTAGGATATTCTGGGCCGGTATGTTGGGTCGGACCTTAATATCCCATCACAAGTCCCCCACTTCCGATGTTCCGAGCGTGCTCGGGACATAAGGAAGTATAAAAGTAAGCTCCCCGCCGTTCGGTGTAACCCCGTACAATGCTCTTTGCTAGTGTTTGCCTGCTCCTGACATGACGGTTCGAAGTTCTTTGGCGGCTGTCGCTTGTATTCCCTAAGTAACTGTCATGATTACTTGACGTTTCGCCTCCGTGCGACTCGTGTCCCTTGGAGCGTCTCTTGCTATGTGTCACTTCGTCACTGGTTCGTTTAATGGCGCCTCTAGTCCATAAGTAGGGATTTTGGGCTCTGGTTCCGGGTTTTTGAATTCTGCATCTTCGTTCAAGTGCTCTGCCTTTTGCCCAAATCCTTAATTTCCCAGGCTCGCTCAGGTAATCATCAGTCCTCTTCTTTCTGTTTTCTCTTTCGATTCGGCACAAATGTCAACGAGTTCTAGTTCTTCTGACCCCTCAATTATCGAGCCGGGTCGGGATTCTGAGATGAATGCCACTTTGGATGATACTGCGGGCACTAGTACCGCCGCAGAGAATGTGGCCGAAGATGCCCCCTCTACTAGCGGTTCCGAAGACGCCCACTCCGACGATTCTTCTAGTGAGACTTCGGGTGGTGGTTCTGACAGTGCGAAGTCCGGTGATGATATGGCGGTGATGAAGAAAGGCCCTCCTGATGACACTCCTCGTCACCACCTGGACTTGAGGTCCATTAAAAATCGGAGGCAAAAACTTCCGCCCAAACTCAGGGCCCAAATTCCTGGCCTAATCCCCGACCCGGTTGATTTTCGCCTTCGTGCTGGCCTCCATCCCCTGCACCACCGCCCCAGAATGGTGGTGGTGCATCTTGATTCCGTCAAGGCCAGATTAACGTTCCCATTGCACCCTTTCTTTGTGGCTCTCCTTAACCACTACCAAGTAGTCCCGGCCCAAATAATGTCGAATTCCTATCGGGTCATTGCTGGGTTTATCTGCCGCTGCAAGGATGTGGATGTGGAGCCCGTTTTGGACCTTTTCCATCATTTCTTCAAGGTTGCCCCATAATAAACCGATGGATTTTTGGCAGTGAGTGCCCGTATGAGGCGGGATCTTTTTAAAGGGGAACCTTACATCCATTAAGGGGTGGAAAGATCGATTCTTCTTTGTCTCTGTTCCGGACGGTCTTATCTCGAAGAGGTGGAATGCCTATCCACCCAAGTCCACCGAGCCCCTTGTGTCTGATGAATTAGAGAAAAGGATCATCGCAGTGGAGAGGGCCAGGACGTTGGACATCATGGACTACTTGACCCCGTTCGGCTTGTGGAAGCCGAGATAGGTACCGCCCGAAGTCTTGAACTTCTTGGCTGAAAACCAAGTGCCATGGCCCAGGCGGTCCTTCCTGTGCGAGAAACTTACCTGCCATGCTTTGTTTCACACACGCTAAGGCCGATCGGTTCTAAAATTCCTCTTTTCTTTTTTCAGCTCCCAACACCGAAGCAATCACGAACAGGAATCGCCTTGAAGAGATGGGTGCGGCTAAGAAGAAGAAACCCCTCAAGAAAAAGGCCAGAACCTCCGCCCCAGAAGCCGGCCACCGCTAAATCGGCGGCTCATCCAGTGGTCCAGCAGCCCGAGCCACTCCAGCAGGTACCTCTTGAGCAGGTAGATTTTGGTGCCATGAATGTAGATCAACCGTTTGGGGATCTGCATTCCAACCCCCTTTTGCTGATGCCCTGGGTTCGTCCGATGTTACCAAAGTGATTGCCGACCAGGCCAACATATCCAAACCCGTGGGACCCATTAGTCTGGAGGACCCAATCCACGTGGTTATAGAGCAGGGGGATGCCACCCTTGTCACGTTTGGGTACCTCTACCATGATGAATGACTATAATCTCCCAAGGTTGTCGGTTGAGCAAGCTGAGGCAGAGGTTGCCCTGGCCACCCTTAAGGTAAATTCTCATCGCTCGCTTCCTTAATATCTCATCAATAATGTTAGTAGATGTGTAAAAATGCTTTTAATTGAATTGAAATTATACATTTAATCTATTTAAATCTGGTATGATCTGGTCTGAACTGATCTGAACTGGTAAACGTCTGGTTTAAGTCTATTTTATAACTATCGAAGTTATAGATGTCTAGACCGATCTGTTTACGTGGTGCTTGATCTGATCTGTTTAAGTCTAATCTATTCTTTGATCTGATGTGATACTTAAACCATACTTAAAAAGAGTACAAGTAAAAACATTGTAAGCCGCTATAATATCACGGACATGAAATATAATTAATCAATTATATTACGTAGTACTCCCTCCATCCCTTAAAATTTTGCAATCTTTCTTTTTTGGGACGTTCCAAAAAACTTTGCTACTTTTCCTTTTAATCAATTATTTTGTGGTTTCTGTTTTTTCTCCATCCTTTGCACAAATCTCAATCACACAGTTTTTACTTTATTATTCTCCGTGCTGGTTAATTTTGGTAAAGTTTTAAGGACGTACAAGATTACAAGCTAAGGATAAAAAATAATAGGGAGCTGCTCTGTGCACCCCCAAAAATTCTTACTGTAACCAGCACAAGACAACTTTGCCCTTTGTAACTACGCAATACTTCGTATGTACTATAGCAGCCGCTCAAACATTTTTCTTTAAATGAGTACTCTTTTAAAGAATCTAATCCTATTCAAAAAAATTACTAGTATTAAATAAATTTTCAATTATGTGTTATTAACTTATTATTAAATAAGTTACTCCCTCCGTCCCGGAAAAGTTCGCCAAATTGTCTTTTTTTGATCAATGACAATCAACTTTGACTCATGATATTTCTTAAATTCTTAATACGAAATTATTTAAAATATAAAAATTATATCAAAATGTTCCTCGTTCAAAATAGTTTCATAAAATTATAAAAGTTATAAATTACATACAAATATAGTAATTAAAATCATCGTCCACAATTTGCCATCATTGACAAAAAAAATCAACATAGAGAACCTTTTCGGAACGAAGGTAGTATTATTTACCCCTATTTGCCTCATTCCAGCTTTTGACGATCTGGAGAAGAAGATTAAATAATTAAAAGTATAAATATATTTTGAAAATAAAAATAAAAATACAAATTATATCTAAAAAATTGCATTAGTGGTTTTTTTTACATTTGGAACACGATTGTCTTAAATGTATTACTATTGTCTAATTGATATTATGTCAGACTACAAGTGTCGTTGTTATCGCCATGAGTGTCACAATTGTCATAGGTGTCATGTCTCTTTGAAACATGTCATTGTGATCGGCGGAATTTTTTTTGATTATTTTTTTCACCGGAAAATTCATAAAAATAATGAATACATTTTCCCACAAAGTAATAATAAGAAAAAGTAAGGTTGAAGTTATTTTTCTGGCTGTATCGATTGATGCACTGTAGCGAATCATTTTAGCTTTTTTTACATGTAATTTTTTCTTTATTTTATGAATATAATATATTTATTAATATAATATATTTTAAATATAATTTTTTCATAAATCAACAAAATCTTTCAATCCAACCACTTCACCAGAACTTTATAAATTTCAGCACAATCGGTCAATACAGTCGATTAAAAATTGCTCAATATAGGACTAAAACATAAACAAAATTCAAAAATAGGACTAAGTATATTTTATTTCTTAAATACGACTTATGTGGTCCTATTAAAAGAATAATTTGATTAAAATTTCTTAAAATAGGAGTGAATGACTCTTTTTTTAGTGAATGAGTCTTTTTTATAAATAAACACATTGATAATCCTTGTTGAGTTTAAGTCCCGGTAGATCCAAAGACCCAACACAAACCTTTGAATATTAAGAGTGTTTTAAGAAAGAAAGTGTTTATGAAAAACTAATAGCTAACTAAAAAATTTATTTATACCATTTTATGTCAAAAATTGTTAGTTTAACATTCTAATTCTAAAATATAAAATAACTTAGAGGAAACTAACTATATTAATAACACAAAAATCGAACTAGAGAAACACAATTTTCATTTGGTAGGAAAAAAAATTATAAAATTAAGTGGATCAATTGAAAAAGTTATAAGCTTGGGCTGCTTGGCGTCCTTGCTTATTACTACGTATTCACGTAACAAAAAATTAACACAAAGATAAAATTGTCAGAGCATGGTGAAAGATAGGTGCCCCAAGTAGGGTTGTATACGAACCGAATCGAGTCGAATAATGAGATTTTGTATTTGTATTTGTTTAATTTTTTCGAATACGAATTCGAATTCAAATATGAAACGAATATTAATTTTGATTTGTATTTGTATTTGTTTAAAAATACGAATAGTTAACGAATCATATACGAATATCGAATCGATTTGAGCATAAGTTAAATTTTAGTCAAATATCACTCTAAAATAACTTTTTTATATTCAATATTTTTTATGTTGTAAATGCATGCTATGACTTAATATGTGTTTTTTTAATTTAAGTTTAATGGATCAATGCATTTTTAGATTTTACACAATATACTAAAGTGAATTAATTTTATGATTAATAAATATAAATCTATTTCAAACTTTTTTAAATAAACACTAACACACACATATTAGAAATTATACTTATAATGTGTGAAATAAGTTGATAATTGTATATATCAAAGTCAAACAACTCTAATTTTATTCTTCAAATTGAATACATAATTATTTGTATTGTATTTGAAAGACGTTTGAACCAAAAAAATTGATTTGTATTTGTATTTATATTCTGATTTATTACAAACAGGTTTGGAATTTGTATGCAAAAGTGTATATATGGGTTACACTTTGAGGGCATTACTATCTTTTAAAAGTTATTATAGTGTTATTACTACTATTATTATTAATATTGACATTACTATTACCATTATTATTAATCGAATATATTTGATTAATATTCGAATCGAATACACTGATATTCTTATTTGTATTTGATAACAACTCGAATCAAATTTAATATTCTTATGGAAAATTCTATGGTGCACTCCTAAATTTTGAGTGCACCGGTACACATATTTTCTTATCCAATCACATTTTAGTATTGTGCTATTAAATATGATTAATGACTTGTAGTGAGGATTGAGTTATTAGCCTAAATATGATTGAATTGTTTCTTAAATTTCTAAATAGGACTGTGTATATTTTTATTTTTTAAATAGGGATTTTATACCATATTTGTCCTTCCTAATATAAACAAGGTTTAAATATTTTTTTAGTCTCTGCAAATATAGTATCCCTGCAAAATTATTTTTTTGTTTTTCATTCCTAAAATGTATGTTAGTTTTTCTTTTAGTCTACTGCTGACGATAATAATGGAATTTAATACGTATTTTAAAAATGTGAGTAATTAGTTTTTATTTTTTAACTCTCCTATTTTCCTCAAAAAAATTATAGGGATGAATTTTTTTAGTGATATACTAAAAACCAAATAATGCATAATACAAGGATGAAAAACATAAAAAAAAATTTACAGGGACTTAAATCATATTTAAACCTATAAACAATTACCCCTAGTTCCCTATGCCGGTGATCCGGATATGCGGCGTCGGCGTCAGTGTAGGCCAAATCTTTAGCAGTAGAGGCCGGATCTTTAGCGCCGGCGGCCGACGTGGTCAGATCTGGTCAGATATACGGTGGTGGTTCATGGCAAGATGTGCAATGTCGGTGGTCAGATCGGTGATGTCTAGATCTGACCAGATGTACGGAGGCATCGGCCATATGTGTAGTGTCGGCTGGCGGCGGTCAACAGCGATGTTCGGCTGCATTAAGTTTTGTCAAGCTTCAAGGGGTACTTTCGTACTCCTGTTCAACTACAAATAATAATTCCTATTTAGAATACTTTTAAACTTTGCACATACTTTGACAATTAAATATTTATTTATTCATATTTAAATAAATCTCGTTCGACGATTTTGTTCAGTTTAACCTTTTTTTTTCTAATCCGGTGAAGGATCCAAATGCAAAAACGGCAAATTATTATGTTTAGTTAATGAGGATATTAGGTGGCGTAAGATTGAGATATAATGGGATGGATGGTTAAAAAGGATGTGTACCAAAACACACCAAATTAAGGAGTGCACCGTAGAAGCACCCTATTCTTATTTGTATTTGTATTTGAATTTTTCGAATTCGAATTGTCTTATACGAATTTGAATCGTGAATCGAGCACAAATTATTTAATTGACCCTAGCCCCAATAGGAATGGGGTGCGCGCATGAGGTCGGAAAATAATATTCTCCCTTTATACTCGTAAATATTTTAAATTATTTGAAGAAAGACAGCTCTACATACATTGTTTTTGACTTTTTATCTTTTCTTTCGTCCTGCATTAGTTTATTGTGCTTTAGGTCAAAAAATGTTATTTATGTTGTAGGGCTCGTTGGCTTGGCCTCTGGGGAAGGAGAAGATTGTAGCTTGCTCTGGTTTATTTGCCATTCTTGTCAATAAGCTGGAGCGCTCATGATGTTGGCGTTCAATCGGAATGGAATCAATTTGATTAACTGCTTCTCCCACTTTTCTGAATGGCATCCTCTGGAAAAGCAGCGCTGATAGGGGATTGATCCCCACCGTCACAGCTTTCATTCGCAAGGTTATTTCCTAGCTTCTGTATTTTTTTCAAAATTATGAATGAAGTGCTGCCTTAGTATATCTTACCCTGTTTATGCATACAAAATTTATGAATATTGTATTGATCGGAAATCTTGGGAACCCAAAATTGCCTGGCTTCTTTATGTTGTTCTGCTGCTTTAAGAAATCAATATTGGTTTTGCTTATTTTCAGGTTCCGGTTCCATTTGTTGATTTCATTTATACTGTAGCCAGACATTTTTTTGATCAATTGTTGATGTTCATGAAGAGAGAGACCTTTGATAAAGTAACAGAGATGGGTTGCTGTGGATGTTTTGGATTCTCATTTCCAAGAAAGACTAAAAAAGTTTTGAAGCCCAGCAAGGGGTTGGGATTGAGCAACCATCCTTCGCAGGAGCCGTTGTTGGATGAAGACGGGGAAGAAGATATAGAAGACGACGATGCCGGCTCATACAATGGTGATGGGACTGATACTTGTAATGGAGATGATGGCGAATATCGTACCCCAGTTAAGCGTTCTGAGGAGATTCTTTTAACAAGAGCTCAGAAAGGATTGATGTGCAGGGAATTTCCTGTTAAGGAAACCCGCATATTAGTACGCTCCGAGGTAATAACTACTTTTTGTGCCTGTCAAGTTTTAAATACACTAATTCCTGTATCGAGGTGGTTTGTTCGAGGTAGGCGAGGTGTAACTGTGTAAGCCTTGAGTCGTATTGAGGCTTAAGCCTCAAAATATACCAACAAATAAAACTTAAAATAGTTGAACTACTAAAAGTTAATGCATTTTTATAGGTCTAAACAGTCTCAAACACAAACACATTATATGATCACATCATCAAACACAATAATTCAAAATGAGAATTCAAACACACAAACAAACCAATCACACCAATGACACAATTTAGAAATCTTGAATCTTAATCATCATGACATTAAGGCTCTTTGGAAGAATCATCATATCTTATAGCCTTATCACCATCATCCATTCCATCATCCCTATCAAAATCCTCTGACTTTTCTTCTTCTTCTTCTTCTTCTTCATCTACCTCCATTGCTTGTTTATTCTTCTTACTTTCCTTGGAAACCAGTCTTATTATAAAGATGTTTCATTTGCCAGTCTTCATCAAACCAGACTTCTTCATCTTATACGTTTAATGTACGGGCCCTCAAAATTTACTGGGCCTTCTTTAAGTTACACCCAGCATAGAAAGAAAGAAATAAAAATGCCTCAAAAAATGCCTTGAGACATGCTTCAAGGCGTCTGTCCTGACTTTTGAGGTGTAAGCCCTCTTATTATCTAAAAAACCTAAGCCTCAATGCCTGATCTCTGCGCCTCACATTAAGGTGCACCTCAAAGGATCAAAACATGCCTATTAACCTCCTCTTTCAACCATGGTGCCAGTATCTAAATACAGAAATTTCTTCTAATATGGGGCCATCTGTTTTAGGCATTTTATTAACTGAATGTACCTTATGCTGTTGTATCTCTTGTTATTTCTGGTCTCGTTGATGGAATCCTCAATGCTACAATATTTTATCTCGTTATTTATTATGCTTGTTAACATGGGCCCTTCTGTTTCTTCTAGGATGAGAATGGGAGCAAGATGGTGAACGAGTATGCTCATAAATATAAGATTGGTTCTGGTAGCTATGGGAAAGTTGTAAGTTGTATGCAAACGTTGTCTTATATTTTCCGGTGCACGCCAAATTTTTCTTATTGGTAATTAAACTGCACTTTTTATGCTCTTTAAATGCAGGTTCTGTATCAAAGCTCTATAGATGGAAAGTACTATGCCATAAAGGTGGGATCTTTATTTTTGGCTGCAGATAATCTTAAAATTATTCTAAGACTCTTTAAGTAGCTCATAAACAAGCTTGATCATGGTCATATTGTTGGATGTTTATTTCTGGGAGTTTTGATTGAAAATGTAAGACGTATCTTGATTGTTGATCTAATTATTTAATCTATTTTCATGTTCACTTAATTTAGTAACATGCATACGACATACATATATAGATACATACAGAGTAGTGTTCCGGTCAAGAATTCCTGACCGGAACCGCTGTCCGTACGGCGACGTTTGGCCGCCTTCCCGGTGGATTTTTTTGATGAAATTTTTATGTCATGTTCTTCATCAAGTCTAGTTTATCCACAAAAAATTTTAGCTAAAAATTCAATTGGGAAGGCCGTCAAATAGTTTTTGGAAGTTAACTGCACTGGAAAACACATAAAACACAGTTAACTTCCAAAAATTATTTGACGACCTTCCCGATTGAGTTTTTAGCTGAATTTTTTTGTGGATAAACTAGACTTGATGAAGAACATGCCATACAAATTTCATCGAAAGAGTCGACCGGGAAGGTGGCCAAACGCCGCAATCCGGACGGAGGTTCCTGTCCGGAATTCCGGACATGAACTTTCCTCGATACATACATATATATGTATACAGATTCTAGATCAAATAAGAAGAACGCTTATCGTGAGAACACACACTTAGCCCCATCTAATGCACAATGAAGCACGCCCATTGCACTTTGTCCCATTCGGCATAATATTTACCAAAATGCCACCTCAATCATTTAATATTGGCTTGGTTTGAGCAAAGTTAATGTGTGTTCTCACGATAAGTGTTGTTCTTATTAGAACTGCACCCTATGTATACATGTGTATACACCAGAACCTATTTATATAATTTTTTGGTGCTGTTGGATCCTTATAGTCCGACTTGGGACCTATTCAATTATAAGTAACTCACAAGTGTAGTCTTTGCAGAGAGTTCATACTTTTTTGTTAAGGTTAATTACTTAATTGTAGAAAAAACTACATTGACATACTAGCTGATGAGTATATATGAAAAATAGGCCCACAGCAGCATTCTAAATTTCATTGCATAATCATGATGAGAGAACATATTCAAAATGAATATGTGGTGTATTTATTATTATAATTTGGTTGCAATAATATTGAACTGAATGCTGTGGATAAGAGGCGTCACATGGAATAGTTTAATGATTTGATGTTCCTCCTAATGAGCAGCTTTTCGTTATACTTCAACACAGGCCTGAGTTTAATGATTTGATGTTCCTCCTAATGAGCAGCTTTTCGTTATACTTTAACACAGGCCTTTCGCAAGTCTCACTTGTTAAAGCAACGGGTTGCCCCATCTGAGACTGCAATGAGTGATGTTCTTCGAGAGGTATATATTTTCTTTTACCCTTTCTGGTCTTCCTTTTACATTTACGTCACTATTATGGGTTATGGGCGAGGCTGAAATACTTTATTTGATGTTATATTGTTATGGATGTTAGATACATTATTTGATTAATAGTACTTTATAAATATCATGGTTACATTGTGACTTCCAAACTTCTTAGTAATCTGTGGTCTATAGAATTAGTTTTTTTATGTTTAAACACATATTCATTTCATTTTCATTTTCATTTACCCCAGTGCCTCAAAGGCTCCCACCTACGGTGGGGTAAGGGGGGGTCGGATGTACGCAGTCTTACCCCTGTACTAAAGCACAGAGAGACTGTTTCCGGATGACCCATAGTGAAAATCCCGTCCAAAATTGCATGGACTGACTGCTGCTTCATGACAAAGAAGCGCAAACAGTTTAGTGAGCCATTTTGCTTTATTCCATCATAATCTCAAGCCAAAAAATAATGAATCTTTGGCTCCATTGCAAATGATGGAAAATTTAAACACATATTAGTGAAATTAATTTTCTTATTTTTCATTATTGTTGATGCTAATGATATTTATTGATGCTTTTATACACAAGCAATTAGATTTTTTTGTTACTTTTTTTCATTGATTGATGAGTTAGATTTCTTTAATTTTCATAATTTGCTTGGATTTATCCTGATTACTAAGTGTTTTCCTTTTTTTTCCAGGTTTCAATCATGAAACTGCTAAGCCACCCCAATATAGTTAATCTCTTTGAGGTGATTGATGACCCAAGAACAGATCATTTTTATATGGGTATTCCTTTGCATCTCCTTTGGTTCTTTCTCTGTAGCAAGGCGCCCTACACTATTCAGATCATTGCATATTGATATTGAGTTGACCTAACTCTCTAATTTACCCCACTTACCTCTAATCTCTCCTATCAGTTCTGGAATATGTTGAGGGTAAATGGGTCTTTCAAGGTGATGGTTCACCAGGTGGTCTTGGAGAAAACACTGCACGCAGATACCTACGGGATATAGTATCAGGCTTGATGTATCTACACTCCCATGTATGAGTCAACTAACTGTTCAACCTGTTTTAATTTCTTGGTATTTAGTTTTTGCTTGAATTATTAATGTGGTGCGTTGTGTCTGCTGCTAAACAGAACATAATACACGGGGATATTAAACCTGATAATCTCTTGGTTTCTGCAACCGGCACAGTGAAAATTGCTGATTTTAGCGTCAGCCAAGCTTTTGAGGTAATTCCTGGTTATAAACTATAAATGGGCCAAGTTTTGTACCGGTGAAACTTGTTTCTGCCAAAGTTGGCAATAGATGTTACCTGTCTCAGAATGAAAAAGTCGATTTAGACACTTCTCTGTCCCAAATAAGTCAAGTTTGAGTATAAAAAGTCACAAGAATAGATAATTTTTCATGTAGTTTGCAAAATTCCATCTCAGACTAGTCAAGTTTGAGTATAAAAATTTGGTTAACACAACAATTATGTTGTAAAAGTATGAGTAAATTTTAAGTTTTGTAATTGTGCATTGGTCAAACATGACTCTCTTAGTCTTATATTTGGGCAGGGGTAAAGTGTGACTTTTGAATCCAGGTCTTATTGTGTTCCTTTGCTGTGATGTTATAATATAGAATTCAAAACCAGCGAAGTTACCAATCTTATATTGTCTCTGTCTTCTGGTTAGGATGATGATGATGAGCTCCGGCGATCACCTGGAACTCCTGTTTTTACTGCGCCTGAGTGTTGCTTAGGTCTGACTTATCATGGAAAAGCTGCTGACACTTGGGCAGTTGGTGTGACTCTATATTGCATGATCACGGGGAAATATCCTTTTCTTGGTGACACCCTTCAAGACACATATGATAAGGTGTTTAAACATTTTTGCTTTTATTTTTTTACTGGCCCTTTTAAGCATACATTTATTTTGGCTGTTGTTCTATATTAATGTCTAAATTATTCACTCATTCTCCAGATAGTAAATGACCCATTGTGCCTTCCTGCTGATTTAAATCCTCCTTTAAAAGATTTGCTTGAAGGGCTTCTTTCTAAAGGTATGCCTTCTGTGTTTCAGACTTTCAGCCCCTCCACACACATAATGAGCTCTGCCGTTTGTGCATTTTGGGGAGCACTTAAACAAACCAATGGCCCACAAAATGATAAAAATTGCAGTTCTCCTTTGCCTAGTACTTGTTTTCATATGCTTGGTTTTAATTTGAAAATCAAAAGTAAAAGAAAGTTTGCTTTTTTAATTTTTAAAGCATATACCTAAATTCCTTAGAACTGTTCATTTGGACTGAATTTCTGATTTGGTCTGTTTAGCTCTGAATTGGTCTGGTATGGTATCATGTGTATCTTGTTAATGCCTAAGTTTGGTTTTATCTGATCTATTTATGTCTATTCGAGCTTGGTTGTTTAAGTATGGCCTGATTTGGTCTCGTGAAGCATTGTTTGAATGTGTAATAGAATTGAGATAAAAATGAGCTGAATAAACGTTTTAAAATAGGGAAAAGGTGCAAATAAGCCCTCGAACTAACCGAAAAAGTGCAAATCACCCTTTTTATAGGAGGCTCTGTCCGGCCGTCGCCATTTGGGGCGGTTCTCAGTGGAATTTTTTGATGATTTTTTTGAGCATCTTTTTCATTAATTCTAGTTTACCCATACCAAATTTCAGCTAAAAATTCAATCGGGAAGGCAGTCAAATAAATGTTTGAAGATAACTGCGCAGTTAAACAGCGCAGTATATTTCAGAAAATCATTTGACTGCCTTCCCGGTTGAATTTTTAGCTGAAATTTAGTATGGGTAAACAAGACTTAATGAAGAAGATGTTCAAAAAAATTCATCAAAAAATTCCACCGAGACCCGCCCTAAATGGCGATGGCCGGACAGAGCCTCCTAAAATGGGTGATTTGCACTTTTTCGGTTAGTTCGAGGGCTTATTTGCACCTTGTCCCTTTAAAATAAATCAATCAAGTTTTGAGTATCTTTTTTTATTTTTTCCTCCATATATTCTTTCCCTTGTATTATTGTGTACAAAACAGACCTTTAGTGCTCCAGGAGTGCCGAGTCCCATCCAACCCCACCCCACCTTACTATTTTGTCACTAAAGAGTGAGTGTGCATTGAACAGATCCAAGCCAAAGGATGAGTCTGGAGGATGTAGCAGAACATGAGTGGGTCATAGGAGATCAAGGCCGCATACCTGAGTACAATTGCTGGTGCCAGAGAGCAAAACTAACAGCAACGCCAAATGTCGTCTAGTAGCAGCTGTTTGTGTACCATTTCTTTTATTTTCCCATATTTCACCGTCATGTGTTTAAAGAAAGGTGAATGGTACGTGACTAGGGTGCTGTTTTAAAGCTCAGTAAAAAAACTGAACCAGGCAATGCTATAATTATGTAAGATAAAGATGACGCGACAATCCTTTGTTATTTAACTATATTGATGTTAGAGTTGATTCCCCAAATTCAATTACCCTAAAACAGACTTGTTATAGGGATGTGCTCAATTAAGCTGAAATTGTTAAAAAATAACTTATAAAATATATTTTTAAATATATTCAAAAATTTATTAGAAAAAGGATAAATAGCCGTCTTCTGTAAATTCAATGAGAGAAGAAACTTTAACTTTACATATTTGGATTATTTCACAATTTAGTGTGTGAAATCAAAAGTTTAGACCTCTTAAGTAATCCATATTTTTTGGCTTATTAGTTTTATCGGTCAATTTTCAATGAAATACTTAAATAAGTCCATGTTGGATTATGTAATAATCAAAATAAGTGAGACTAGAGTTACTTTTTTTATTGAATTGGTTGATGCTACATTGCTACATTACAAGATCATTTTATCTAGGAAAAAAGGTCAAATACACCCCTTAACAATACAAGAACCATCATCTAAATCTATTTACTAAAAAAGCATCAAATAAATACGTATACTTTGAAAAAACAATCATATCCACCAATTTACCTTATGGTAACTTTTTTGCCAGTCAATTGCTAATTTTTAATATTTGTTTTTATCTTTTTTTCTTCCTTTGTCTCGTCTTCCCTCCACCTCTTCTTTTCTTTTCTTTTTCTCCTACTTCGTCCATCATATTTCTACTACATACATGTTTATCAGAGTATCCATCGCCGTTGATAGGGATGGACTCGGGCCGGGTGGCCCGACCCGGAACCGGCCCGGGACCGGTACTGTTCCGGCCCGGCCCGACCCGGTGGCCCGGTCAGTGACCGGTCCGGGTAGGCCCGGCCCGTGGGTTTTCCGGTCCGGGCTCGGGTCACCCAAAACAAGGTCCGACCCGGCCGGGCCCGGGCCCGGTTCGGGCCAAAAACTATTTTTTTCTTCTTTTTTTTCAATTTTTTTAAATTTTCGGGTTGGGCTGGGTATTTTGGGCCATTTGGGGTGGTTTGGGGGGTTGGGGTTGGGGGTGGGAGGGGGTTAATTAGGAAGAGGAAAACAAAAAAAAATATAATGGGCCCGGCCCGGCCCGGACCCGGACCGGACCCGGTGGTTACCCGGGTCGGTCCCGGGTCCACCATTTCTGACCCGCCGGCCCGCCCGGGCCTAGGCCCGGCCCGGACCCGGCCCGGACCCGAGTCCATCCCTAGCCGTTGATAGGAGTCTTTCTGTACACTTGACATCCAAAAATTAACAATTCATAATTAAGCTCTAATTCTAAAAATCGAGAGATATATAGAGAGGGAGAGAGACATCAATGCGTTCTATTACAATCAAACCATCTCAATCCAAAATTAAACTAGATCGATATTACTCCATGTACGGACATGTGGAGAAATTAGCAAAAGAGATAAAGAAAGGTGTTGAAGCCAAGCTATGATAACCCAGTTGACACTTGACAGCCATGACATGTACATCTTGTTCATCACACTCCGATGCTTCAAATTACGTTGTCACCATCACCAAAAAAACTCAAGAGTGGTTGTGCTTAAGCTACTTTCCATAAATTTTAAAAAAGAGAAACAAAAAAGTAAAGAAAAATGAAGGAAACAAGAATAAGAAAAGAATAACAAGGGTATGATGAAGATGAAGCGGAAGAGGGGAGAGCTGGACGAACATGCTACCAAGAGAAAGAGAAAAATGAGATAAAAGATAAGAATGAAAAGAAAAAAATTAAAGAGTAAGTAACCGGCTAAAATGGGTCAACTTTCGGTAAAATGAAATATTTGATCGTTTTTTGCAAGTTAATGGATTTATGTGATTCTTTTTTTAGTAAATGGATTTAGATGATGGTTTTACAATTGTACAAGAGGTTATTTGACCTTTTTCTTTTACCTATTTTTTATATATGTTTTCTTTATTTTATTAGTAAAATATATTTTTAGTATATTTCCCACAATTCAACAGATTCAATTAATTCAGTTAGAATTTCATCAATTTTAATAGATTTCGTTGATTCAAACAATTTTAGAGTGAGCTGACTCCTAGAAATATTGCCATTTTTCGGGCCTCCGGCGCTTGGCTAATGAAAACATATTTTTGAAAAAATATTTACTTTGTTTTGTACCAAAATTTTTTTTGGAGGAAAATATTTTTACTCTTCTTGGGCTCCGTTTGTTTATCAGAAAAGCGGTTTGGATTAAAACTGCTAAATGATGTAATTTTAGTGTAAATTTGATGTTTTTATATTTCTTAATTTTTGAAATAGATATATAAAAGGAGTTGAACAAATAAAAAAATTTAAGTATCAAGTTAGAACAATATACTACGTATTTTTGTTCTGTTAAATAAATAAGTCGTATATTGTCGATGGCGAGCTTTTCATATTTACTTTCTTTATAAAAATATTTTGTTTATAATCAACCTTTTCATATTTACTTTCTTTATAAAAATATTTTGTTTCTTTATCTATATTTAGAAAAATAGAAGTATTAAGGGGTCTGGCTGGGGCGTTGCTGCCCAGTGTTGTTATTGTCGATGGCGATCTTCACTCTCAGTCAATCTCCTCTCATACCACTCGAACATCTCATTCATGTGGTCCTTTCGTCCTTCGTACGTTGTTGCTTCCCGGTGGTGACCATGTTTTTTAGTCAATCTCATCTCGAGCAACTTGAACAATTCATTCATGCGGTCCTTCGTTGCCGCTTCCCAGTGGTGACCACTAGGGGTAGTGGGTAGAAACCGCAAAATCAAAACCGAATCGAAAAAAACCCAAACCGCAACCAAAATAACCGAACCGCAAGAAAACCGAAATCGAATTAAAAACCCGAACCGAACCATAGTTGTTTGGTTTCGGTTTCGGTTTTCACATCTCAAAACCGAACGTATAACCGAACTTATTAAAACTAGTTACTCCCTCCGTCCCGAAAATGTTGGTCAAAGTTGACTTTCACGTGGATTAATAAAGTAAAAATTGTGTGGTTGAAATTTGTGCAGAGAAGAGATAATCAATTTTAACCACATATTCTTTACTTTAAATGGAAATGACAAATCTTTTTGGGACATCCAAAAAAGGAAATTTGGCCAACCTTTTCGAGACGGAGGGAGCATTTTATTTAATAATCATTAAGTACAATATTTTGTTTAGCTCTTAATTCTTAATTCTAGAAAATTAATTTTTGATATTAGATTTAATATGATTTGCAAGATATTGACATTTAATATTTATGATTTAATTAAGTGAAACACTTGTACATACATTTTAGTCCATTCCTATAATACTAATATGGTAGGAGTAATATTTATGATTTAATTAAGTGAAACATTTGTACTTGCACTTTTACATTTTCTATATGTTTGTTATCACATAGTTTTTTATATTGAACAAATATGTATTAATAAACGGAGAAGATGAGTCACGGGTTGCAAGTCACGCAGCAAACCGGTCGGCATTCACCACTGCCGGAAGCTCAGAATCAATCGAATCGCCCAAATTGCCCCTGCAATACAGATTTAATAGGCGGTGGCACACCTACAGTAGCTGAAACTTTCACAATTGCATCCCTATTCATCGGAATCGGCCCCCATCGTATCCTTAATTACCTTCTGAACGGATAACGTCGATGTCAATTACTCTCTATTCTGGTCTACACCGGTGGGGAGGAAGAAAAACTACTGAGGTTGCGGTGGGATGGTGGTGGGGTCTGTGCATCCAGTCTTCTTTCTACCGTGGCGGCTTTTTCCCAAGGATAGTCTAGATATCTGAATGTGGTGAATAGCAATTTGGGGACTGCGAATAGAATTACCTGTTCATCCGATTTAACGGTTCCATACTTCCATGTTCAACAAAAAATCATATTTTAAAAATATACGGATTCCAATTGGCCCGATTAGATGATTCAAAATTGTATATGTGTTGGGCCTATTTTGAATACTCATTCTGATCCGCTCGGACCTGATTCATTTCTAGATCGGTCCACCCGTGTCTCCAATTGTCACCAGCGTATGGCCCTATAGGGGGAACTTGGGCCGCCTCCTATGCTCAAGAATTTGAGATGAAAATAGGCCCAAACATGGCATCTGAGTATTCCCGTGATTCCTGTCGATATGCACTACGTCGAAGACTCAAAAGAGGCGGGCAGCAACTAAGCTCTAAGAGACGTAATTCTTCATATCTCAAGTTGGCGCCTCCTATCGACGACGGTAATACAGAACGCTGGTTTTCTTCCTGATATTTCTGCCTGAGTTGTTAGTTTTCTGCCTTTCGAATATCATGTTGCCGAGTTCGAAATAGCTTGTTCTTCACGGCTTATATACTTGCGATTATTTTTCATTATTCACAGTTCATCAGTTACCAAACAGATTCCTTCATGAAAACCAGAGTTTAATTTAGCTTGCTTTAACATGAAGAACTAACTTTGAATTGCAATAGACTTTGCAGCTGATTAAAATCAATTTATTGGATTGGATTTAATTTGCCATTGGAAATTTCTAAAAGAATCCAGAGAATTTCCCAAAAGGCCAAAAGTAAACATCATATGTTGTAATCATTTGTGCTATTTATTCGGGCAGTGTTTTTGATAAAATTGGTGATTTTTAATACGGAGTAGAATATTATAGGGCCTTCTATGTAAATACTCTTATTATTTATTAATATAAATATGATGCTAGGGCTCCTGATAGGGTAAGCCATTCTTTACTCTCAATTATTTTCTCACATGGTATCAGTAGACTAGGTTTCTTTCTCTACAACTCTAGCATCCGATGTCGACCAGCCCTACGCCGATCACCACCATGGCGCCCAACACCACGGTGCAGCCGCAAACTACCACTCTTCCGCCGAACACCACCAGTGTGGTGTCGCCTCAGGTGCCCGCCTTCACCATGGAGCAGCCTTCCCCAGGAGTATCTTTCTCGCCGCACTTATCTTCGGCGCGGCAGGTTATGCAGCCGCCTTCAATGAGTTCGTATCGTCTTTTCAACATGCCGGAACCCTTCTCCTGTACACCTACTGCTCCTACGCCAACTTTCCCGTCGCTTGCACCCGCCCTCACCGGATGAGTAAAATAATGTTTTGAGGTCACCAGTGGATGGAAGCCGAAAAGCTTACCACACAACTCCTTCATTACACTTCTTCTAAGCTGCTTGGACGCAACAACCCCCCTGGCCGCAACTCGTTTTTCTGGTCCCACCTTCACGGGACAGCCGGGTCTCTCTCCGCTGGATATACCGTCGTCCTCATGGCCCTCTAGCTCCACCACGGTAACATCATCTCAATTGACTACGTTAGCTTCTCAGTTACAATTTCAAACCCCAATGTTACTAATATTGTTACCACAAAATTGGATACGGTGGAAGATTATTTACCTTGGCGCACACAGTTTGAGTCGTTTTTAGTGTCGCATGGTTTATTGGGTATGGTTGATGGTTCTGTTGCTGCTCCGTTATCATCTAATCCTTATTATCATTCATGGTTTAAAATTGATCAATCTGTTAGATCATGGTTGTTTGCTACCCTCTCCTGCAATATTTTAATCGAGGTTCATTCTTTACGATTTTCTATGTTAATTTGGGAACGACTAGAAACTCTTTTATGGCTGGTAGTATTGCTAGAGGTATAGAACTTAAATGACTTTTATCCTCTTTAAAGAAAAAGGAAGATCAGTCCATGGATGATTATTTATGTGAGGTTATTGTTTTGACGGATGCCTTGAATGCCATTAATTCTCCTGTCAGTCATCTTGAATTACTTCAGTCCACAATCCAAGGTCTTGGACCGGAGTATGAATCTGTTATTACATCTGTCACCCTGTTCCCGGATAGCTTCACGTTTGACACCCTTCGTCCGCAATTGATGGCGCTGGAACAACGAGTATTATTTATCCGTTCGCAAGCCTCTGTTCCAGGTCATCAAGCCTTCGCAGCCTATGATGCTGCCGCGGCAAGACCTCAAGGCCGAGGGGGTGCCCAGGCTCGCGGTAATGGAGGACGGGGCTATCGTGGGGGCGGTAGAGCTCGTGTTCACCGGGGACGAGGCCGTGGCTACGGTGGCCAGCAGCACGGCATACAGCACCAGGGAGCAGCACCGTTCTTCGCTCCACCTGCTGGGCAGAATGGTTGGCAGCAGCTCGGCAGTGCTCAGGCGGGTGTTCCTTTCCCAGTTCGAGGCCATGCTCCGGCGGGATTTCGAGGTACGGCGTATGGTAATATTGGCGATGGTTTATCTTGTATTAAGCATTTATCATATTATAGTACTCACCCCTCATTCAGCTCCAGCTTGCTCTCGTTTTGCTCATGCTACCCCTACATTGGCGGCTATACCTACAGGTGAAACCAATGCCTTGGTGTGGTATCCAGACTTTGGGGCCTTCGCTCACATGACTCCGCATGAAGGTATTTTATCTTGTAAATCTACTTACACTAGACCTTTTTCTGTTCAAGTTGCCAATGGTACTAATCTTGTTGTTTCTAATATTGGTAATGTGAGTCTAACAACTGCCACTCGCTCCTTATTATTAAAATCAGTCTATCATGTTCCGCATATTAAATATAATTTATTGTCAATTCAATGTTTATGTGCGGATAATGATTGTTCTGTTATTTTTAATAAAAATTCTTTGTTTGTTAAGGACAATCAAACAGGAGCCACACTTCTCCAAGCCTCCAATGGGGACTCCATCTATCCTTTTAGAGCATCTTATCAGCCACCCTCATCTCTTGCCTTAAAGACTTCACTCGTTCCTGGCTCAGTTTGACACAAACGTCTTGGTCATTGTGGGGATCGTATTTTAATGTCTCAGGAAAAATAATTTAATTACTAGTAATAACATTTTTTCTCATGATTGTGTTTCCTATAAACTGGGCAAGTCCCATCGCCTTCCTTTTCAAGATGCTACACATGATTTTACTGCTCCTCTTCAGTTAATTCATTCAGATGTTTGGCAATCTCCTGTGTTATCTAATTTGGGTTTTAAATATTATGTTTCCTTTATCGATGATTTTTCTCGTTATACCTGGGTTTATCCAATGCACAAGAAATCTGAGGTTTTTAGTCACTTCTGTAATTTTCAAACTCTTGTAGAAAATTTATTTGACCGCAAAATTAAGTGTTTTCAAAGTGATGGTGGAGGTGAATTTGTTAATTCTGCCTTTAATAATCATTTTCTTAATTGTGGAATTCTTTTTCGAAAATCTTGCCCGGATACTCCTGCGCAAAATGGAGTGGCTGAACCTAAACATAGACACTTATTGGAACTGTCCCGTACTATGCTTATTGATGCTAATTTTCCCTCTCATTTTTTGGTAGATGCTCTTTATACTGTTGTGTTTATAGTTAATCGTTTGCCTACTCCTAATTTGCGCATTTAGTCTCCGCTTGAGATACTTTTTCATGATTATCAATTTTCACGTGTGTTTGGCTGTGCATGCTTTCCGAATATTATTGCTAATTCCTCAAATAATATATCCCCGCGATCCACTCCTTGTGTCTTTCTGGGTTATGCTCCGGGATATAAAGGCTCTCGTTGTCTTGATCCCTACACAGGTCGGGTCTATGTGAGCAGAGACGTCATTTTTCTAGAATCCACCTCCTTAAAACCCCTACCCCTACGGCCTTACCTCTCGGCCACCTACCCTTCCCCCTTGGACACTTCCCTGTATGCATGTAACCAACCCTACGCCCAACTGCCAGCCTAACTCCCTTCCCGTTACCACCCAGTTGCCACTGACTACCCCTTCCTCTCCCTCCACACCAAACTCACCCCTTTCCATCACAGGGCAGTCTCCCCCTCCCTCCCCAACCGCTAACACTACGCCTCTACTTAGTCACACATCCTCACCTCCCACAACCTCACCAAGCCGCACACCCTCACCAACACCATCTCCATCTCAGCCGCCTATTTCCACTTCCGTGGCTCCTAATGTGCATCCGATGCAAACACGCGCTAAAGATGACATTTTAAACCCAAAAATATTTTCACTTTAAATAATTTTGTTTTTCCTAATGACCCTACTTGTTTTTCACAATCCAATAAAAATATATCTGGCGGGCTGCTATGGCAGAAGAATTTAACGCTCTCATTGCTAATAAAACATTGAATTTAGTACCTTGTGACAAGAGCCAAAGTATTGTTGGGTGTAAATGGATTTACAAGACGAAATATCGTTCTGATGGGTCTATTGAGCGACATAAGGCTAGGTTAATAGCTCAAGGTTTTAACCAACAGGCTGGGGTAGATTTCTATGAAACATTTGTCCAGTGGTCAAACCCACTACAGTTCGTCTTGTGTTGTCAGTTGCTATCTCATTGGGTTGGTCAGTCCGTCAGCTAGATGTCAAAAATGCCTTCCTTCATGGTCGTCTTACTGAGGAAGTATACATGCGTCAGCCACCAGGTTTTGGTTCATCCCTCTTATCCCTCTCACATATGTCGGTTGCGAAAGGCACTGTACGGGCTCAAGCAAGCTCCACGTGCTTGGTTTCATAGGTTTAGTGGCTTTCTTTTTTCTCATGGCTTCTGTCAAAGTCAATCTGACTCCTCCATGTTTACTTATCGTTATCAGTCCCACATTATTTACATATTGTTATATGTGACGATATCCTTATCACTGGTAGCTCCTCTTCCTTTGTTCGTCACTTTATTCATATTTTATCCAGTCAGTTTGCTATGAAAGATTTGGGGGACATCCATTACTTTCTTGGTATTCAAGCTTGTTGTACCCCCAAGGGCATGTTTCTCTCCCAACAAAAATATATCATGATCTTTTGCATCGTTTTCATCTTCATACGGTGAAACCAGTCCGTACACCGCTCCCATCTCGCACTACGTTGCCTCTCACAGATGGGGATCTCTTAAGCGATGCTACTGAGTACCGTAGTATGGTAGGTGCCTTACAATACTTGACTATTACTCATCCTGATATTACTTATGCCGTACATTTGATTTCTCAGTTTATGCATGCACCTCGTACTACTCATCTTGCTGCTGTCAAAAGAATATACAGATACTTACAAGGCACTACTACTCACGGCTTATGGCTTCGTTCCGGACAGAGTATTTCAGTCATAGTTGCATATTCTGATGCTGATTGGGCAGGATGTCCGGATAGTTGTAGATCCACCACTGGGTATGCTGTTTTTATTGATGGGAATCTTATTTCTTGGAGGTCTAAGAAACAGCCCACGGTCTCAAAATCCTCAACAAAAGTTGAATATCGGGCAGTCTCATACACTGTGCAGGACACTCTTTTCATCCGCTCTCTGCTCGCGGATATGGGGATTTACATATCTACACCAGTTCAGCTCTTTTGCGATAATGTGTCTGCCTCCTACCTTGCAGTTAATCCTATTCAGCATGACCGCACCAAACATATCAAGATAAATTACCATTTTGTTCGTGAACTGTTGCACATGGAGATCTAGCTGTCAAGTACATTCCTACACAATATCAGTTGGCAGATATTTTTACTAAAAACTTGAGTAGCCAGCGTTTTGAATTTTTACGTTCCAATTTGCACATGATTCCCCTTGCACAGATTGAGGGGGTGTAATAGAATGTTATAGGGCCTTCTATGTAAATACTCTTATTATTTACTCCCTCCGGTCTCAAATGAAATTCACACTTTGACTTCACACAAATTAAGGAAATAAATTTGACTTTACTGTTGTGACACTGTTTGACACTGTTTTGCACTGTTTTGATGTAGATAATTTGCCAAATAAGGAAGGGAGAAGAAGTGTGAAGTTTATTTTGGACCTACCCAAAAAGGAAAGTGTGAATTTTATTTGGGACCGGAGGGAGTATTAATTTAATATGATGCTAGGGCTCCCAATAGGGTAAGCCATTCTTTACGCTCAATGATTTTCTCACAATTTTAAAAGGAACAATATAAAATGAAATTAGAGATAACAACCTTCAGTTAAAAGGGACAAAGGGTAATTGAAAAGTCATGCTTTAGTTAAGATTTTGAAGACTAATTGCCTTGTTGGAGATCAATTAGAACACCAAGTTACTACAGCCAATATTCTTACAAAAGTAATACTTTATGTCCATCTTTTTATTGTATGTTTAATTAAAAACATTGTTGAATCAACTTTTGTTATTTTAATAGATCCGTGTGGAGTTTCACACACAGGCTGCCAAAAAAAACCCACAGGACTACATCGCCTTATCTTTGAACTGAGAGGACAGGCACAAGGAAGAAATGGCAGTTGGGGTGTTAGCTTTACAGGGGTCTTTTAACGAACACATATCAGGTATATTTCTTTTATGATTCAGCCTTTTCTTTTCTAAGTGAATGAATGAATGTTCTTCTATTTGCTGGGTATGGACTGTTTAATGTTATTGGGCAGCTCTGAGGAGGCTTGGAGTGAAGGGAGTAGAGATAAGGAAGGCAGAGCAGCTGCAGAGCATCTCCTCCCTCATCATCCCGGGCGGTGAAAGCACCACCATGGCTAAAGTCGCAGAGTTTCACAACCTGGTTAGCTTACCTCCCTTTGCAGACTCATATATGTTTCTTTTAATGTGCATACATGGATATTGGGTTGATTATATATGTATGCTTCTTCTAGGATTCATCCCAATTTCGTTCAAATGATAGTTGGGTTATATTCTGCAAAATTTGAGAATTTCACTTCCCTAGTGTGTGAATTTATTCATTGTGGAATCTATGCCAGTAGACTTGAACCAGATCACTGAATAGAAATATGTGGCATATTTTGAGTATTAAATTATGATTCTACGTCCATCCCTCATAGATAGTCTACTACTCGTATTTTATTGCTGCACATTGAGTTAAGAAATGATTAATATTTTAGAAAATCCTCAAAATAGGAGAAAAACGTAGAAACAGTTCTAAAATAGGACTATGTATGTTTTCTTTCCAAAATAGGATTTATTAGGTCCTATTAAAAAATATTTCGTAAATAACAGTGCATAAGTCCTATTTTGCGAAGAAAACAAATGTTTTCCTATTTATGAAAATTTTCTATTCCCTTCGTCTCATTCAAAGGTTCTCACTCTCCTTTTTGGGATGTCCCAGCTAAAGTTCCCATTTTCTATTTTAGGAAACAATTAACACTCTTACATAACAATTAAATCATCAAGTATTAAAAATAATACATCTATAACATCACACTTATCATCAATAATCTATTATATTATAAACCCATCAAAACTATTTCTCAAAATATACTCGAATTAGCATATTTAGTTATGGTCTAAATAATCGTGCCTTTTTGCAATGGGAACCTTTGAACAGGAGAAATGTGATATCTTTTACTCATTTCGGGAATTTTCTCTTAATATTTTAGTTGAAAGAATGACCTTTGAATGCAATTCTCATTTTTTCCCTTTTTTAAGTTCAGTCTTGTAATTTCTGTGTAGTCCCCTTAACATTTAATTTTGATGTTGGTGATTAAGTAGGAGAAATTTGGAAATGAGAAATTCTACAAACCCAATAAAAAAGTGGAATATATATGTCTGATAAATGAAAATGAAACAGTGGACTATCTTTGTGGGCAATATGGTACGGATGGACTATCAAAATTTCATATTTCTGGTAGAGAGTTAAAAGTAGAAGAGCATATGCTAATAAATATGAAAGCCCATTGATGGCTTACAGAAAAAACACGGACTTCCAAGAAAACCCTCCAGCAAGATAACATCTGGTCTTGACCACGTCATTTATATTCTGGTCAATAGCTATGCTATTCCTAATCAAGACATTCTCCCTTGTTCTTGTAAAAGTGGTTCTATTTATAGCCTTAGAAGATAATATGGAAGGTAAGTAATAAATTAAATATCAATCAAGGATTAATGAGATCCCAAAAATTATGTTTAGAAGATCCAAAACCCATGCTAATGAGACCACACATTCTCTACTCAATTTATTAAATTACATTTCTTTGCTGTCATATGCACTCTAATATTTTCTTTAAAGACTATGAGACTATCTCATCAAAATGAGAATAGGGTACCTTAGCTTTCCGTTTCACTTCCTTTTATGGTTCTTCTGTCTTGATTGGCATGTTTCTTTACTTTCACATCTGAATCAATGCCTGGAATGGATCTATCTTGTAGCTTTATTATTGTTAAAATTGCAGTTTCCCGCATTGCGTGAATTTGTGAAAACAGGGAAGCCAGTTTGGGGAACTTGTGCAGGCCTAATTTTCTTGGCAGATAAATTAATCGGTAAGTGCCTATTGCTTGATTATTAGTAAACTGGTTGTGTTTGCTCTTACTTTTGAAATTCTTTGAGATGTTTTTTCTTTAGAGAAGAGCTTTATTACAATTATGGGTTTCTTGAGATGTTTTGTGCTTGTTAAACTTTACATTTTGTAGTCTATCATTATTTTCCTTTCTTTTTCCTCAGGGCAGAAATCCGGAGGGCAGGAACTGATTGGTGGTCTTGATTGCACTGTACATCGCAACTTTTTTGGAAGCCAGGTAACTCATACATGTACTACTCCCTCCGTCCCTTAAAACTTTGCCAAATTTGACCAGCACGGGGATTAATAAAGTAAAATCTGTGTGGGTGAGGTTTGTGCAGAGGAGAGAGAATTAACTAGAACCACAAATTCTTTACTTAAAAGGGAAAGTGGCAAAGTTAGTGGGACATCCAAAAAGGGAAAGTTGGCAAAGTTTTAAGGGACGGAAGGAGTATTTCCTTCCACATTCAATGCTTTAATACTTGAAAGGATGGTGACTACAAGAAAAAATGACTGGTAAAGTGGTAATTGATGTAGTGATAAAACTCAAAACTTTTGCAATATTTCCTTCCACATTCAAAGGCAGAACTAATGATGTTGAGAAGATCTCACACTCCTGAAAATGGTTTTAACAGACTACTTTGCAATATTATAGGAAGGCACACAATTTTTTAATATGAAAATATGAAATGCTGTTATGCATCTAGTTCACGTCACCTGAGATTGTATAGGGCATTGAATATTTAATGTTTACTCGTCTTCTTATGATATATTATTATTCACTCCGTGCAAAAAACAAAAATCTGCATTTGTAATATTGTGCTCCCTCCGTCCCATTTTACAATCCCATTTTCCTTTTTGGATTGTCCCAAAATAAGTGTCACATTTTCTTTTTTGGAAAGAAATATGTGGTCTATAGCATTTCACTTTATTATAATCAAACCTCAACCACAACTTTTACTTTCTCAACCACTTCATTAATAATTGTGTCAAAGCAAAGTACGACACATAAAATGGGACAGAGGCACAGAGGTAGTAGTAGTAGTATTACTAAGGCTAGGTTTGTTAGCCATATCTATCTTATCATATTGTTTGACATAATAAGCAGCTTTTGATTTATTTGGCTGAAACTGATATAAACAAATGTTTTCCCTTGAAAAAAATCAGAGAGCAGCCATTTTGTCTAAATAACTCTTTCTAAATGGGCTCTAAAACTCGAACTAAAATTTTCAATAATAACATTTGTCATAACAGCTGCAAAGCTTCGAGACAGAGCTTGCTATTCCAAAGGTTGCAGCCAAAGAAGGTGGTCCCCCGACGTTTCGTGCTGTTTTCATTCGTGCGCCTGCAATTCTGCAAGTTGGTCCAGATGTTGAAATTCTGGCAGATGTTCCATTCCCATCCACAAAAACTGTGGATTCTCAATCTTGTACTCAAGACCAACAACAGGTGAGAACAAGGCCTTCGGTCCTTCAGAACTCTTTTGCACCCTTTCAGTCCATTTGTCTATCACCCTGTTTTTGCCATTTGGTTTAACATTTATATAATTTAGCATTAACATTTAGATTTTAGTTGAGCATGACATGTCATCTTTCATTTTTTAGTAGCTGTTGCTAGATCGCAGCGCCACAGCGGTCATATTTTCATTTTAAGGATGGCCTAGCTGAACTAATAATCCCTCCAACCAGCACCGTGTGACAACCTGGCCAAAACAGAACTGCCCATGCATAACCAATCCATCCTTTTGTGGTTTGGTTAATAGTTTAAGGTTTATGCTTTATAAACCAGCATAACTGGCCAAAACTACGCGAATCGACAACACCGACTGCAACTGACAAAAGCACAACTGAGATAGGTTAAACCAAACCAACCAAATCAAAACCCGACTGGCAAACATGCTTACCGAACGACACCCGATGAAATGACCTAAACCGGAACAAAACCCCCTTTTTTATTAACTGTGAAAATGCATATGAATGAATTAATATCCTGCTCACCCCAATTTTGTACATGATGGAGTTTTGGTTTAGCCCCTTGTCTGCTATGATCTCAAGTACTGTACTAGAACAGTACTATTTAGGATCTTAAGTTTCCCAACAGCATGTGTGTTGTTATGATTTCTTTGATTTCACTACTTCCTAGGGGTCCCATTCCAGACTTGGAAAGTTTTGGGGAATGTAAATAGGAAGAAAAATTGATAAGAAAGAAAATATGTGGAAAAATAAAAGACTGAATGTAATAAATGTTAATACCCATTTTATTTTTTTACGTGAAATATGACAGACTAGGAAGTCTGAATATGTGGAGAACTTTAAAAGAATGAACATATTTTATTTTTCTTTTCTCTTCCAAGGTAAAACTAAACATAAGGACATTTTTTTGGCATTTGTTGCCTTCCCCTTTGCCTTTTCATGAATCCAAACAATACCCTAATACACATCTTTAAATGGTATAGTTTAAACAGGAATCTCTTGCGCCTGAAGAGAGAGTGATTGTTGCTGTAAAGCAAGGGAACATGCTAGCTACTGCTTTTCACCCTGAACTAACTGCTGATTCTCGGTGGTAATTATACATGCTCCTTGATTATTACTCTACTATTGTTATTGTTGTGATTAATATATTATAAATATAGTAACAGTAATAACATTATTACGATTATTATTATTATTATTATTTAGGTATTAATTTTGTTCTTGTCATAGGCATAGTTACTTCTTGAAAATGGTGCCTGAAGATGGAGAAGGAGCTTCAAGTATCATCTCAACTGTTGATTTACGACCAAGAACTGAGCTTCCAGTATTTCAATAGGATCAAATAGTAAAAGCATTGCTATGAAATTGTGACTTTTTTGGGGGGTAGTATTTATGTGTTTTGCATATGCTCAGATGATTATTGTATCTTTGGGAATCTCCTTAGTGGAACATATATGTACTCTTCTTAAAATTCTTAAATTTATTAATTGCTGTGTTTTAATAAAAAGGGGAAGCGCCAAAATCTGGCTGTTTACTTGAGTTCAACAAATATGATTTTCACTATTACGCAAGAGAATCACACAAAACATTTGTTCCTTTGCCAGTTTCAAAATATCATTACTGTCTGGACCATCTTCATTTCATACATTTATTTTATGATTTCTATTGAAGACCGGAATTGACTCAGTTTTTTATCGGTTGCAGTCCGGTCCAGGGTACCGGCCGGTCCTGGTTCCTGTCCCGGGCCAACACCCCTTAAAAAAATATTCAGCTAGCCGTTGGGACTTGGGACCGCCCGGTCCAGTCCCCAAATATTGTACCCGGGCCTGCCGGCACCTGGTCAAGTATCTGGTCATGAACTGGGACGGTAAAAATAAACCCGGTGCGGTGCGGTCCTACATAGTATTGGACCTGGTTCCGGGCTGGGCCAGACTGTCAGGCCGGGTCCACCCCTAACTATAACTTTTTCAAAAAAGCACCTATGTGAAAGACTGAAACTATTAGGCTATAACTATGTATTGGATAAACTCCCGCCATGTGACCATAGCCAGCATAGAATCATAAGGTAAACTAGAGCAGCTTCACCTGAGCAATTGAGCTAAGTGGCTCAACCAAGAAGGTTATTTGATAGTTGCAAGATCCAAACCGGCTTTGAAACAAAGTGAAGACAAAATAGTACATTTTCATTTTCATTTACCCTAGTGCCGCAAAGGCTCCCACCTACGGTGGGGTAGGGGAGGTCAGATGTACGCAGTCTTACCCTTGTACTAAAGTACAGAGAGACTGTTTCCGGATGACCCATATTAAAAATCTCGTCCAAAATTGCATGGACTGACTGCTGCTTCATGACAAAGAAGCGCAAACAGTTTAGTGAGCCATTGTACTAGGACCAAATGTTTGGGAGTTGGGATTGTGATAAGCGTGGGGAGGTCATGGATTGCTCAGAATAATATGATAACTTCAAAATCTATCATTATCCAAATAGATTTTCTTTTGCTTTCTCTAATGTATAGCAAAATAAAGATTTGGTTTTCTATATGTATGTGACTTTTCTAGCAGCGGGCATATAGATAGGGTTGGCCTTGGATTTGGTGGTTCCCCCACCCTGAAACCATTACCGCTACTAGAGCAGCAGAGTACTACGTAGTACTCTGCTGCTCTAGTAGCGGTAATGGTTTCGGGTGTTTGACAAATAAGAGCAGGTTTCTAACATTCCATTCCAAAAAGTGTATGTTTTAGAAATTGACTTGCCTCACTCTAAATTAATTATTTTTCTTTTTTGAAGCTTAATAACTTTTCATTGTTTTACAAAAAATATATTAAAAATCTTAACTTTTTATAACCTTTCATATGACACCAATATTGTATATATAAAGTTTAAAAAAACTTCTAGGATCTGAAATTTCTTAGGTAGATTTGAGTGATAAAATTGAGATTGAAGTGATAAATTCAAGATCTCACGATTAATGTTTTTACATCTTTCAATTATTCTTTTCAAAAATAGGCTTGAAGTAATAATAAAAAAAACTAAATGACAAATTTACATAATTTACATTGGGATTGTTTGAATTTTTAAATCATAATAATTCGTAAAAAGAATAAAATCGATTATAATAATAATCGTAAGGATTTAATTTACAAATATTGTCGTGAGTGAATAAGTGTAAAATATCATGTGATCTGAATGTTAGTACTTGGATCTATTTAAAAAAAATTTGAGTCTAAAAACTCCAACAGTTCAAACTTTTTTAAAAAAAAACTTTATATATGTGATATTGATGTCATATGAAAGATAATTAAAAATCATGAGTTTTGATATATTTTTTATAAAAAATGGAAAACAAATGCAAAAGTTATAAAAATTGTAAAATTTAAGGGATTTATTTTGTTAAGGGTCCCACAACATTTTGTCATGTACAATTTTTTACAGTTTTTGGAATGGTTTTCACAAAAGTTGCACTCTTCCGTCATTCCAGTACGTAAAAATGAGGAATTAATGGTGGGAATAAAATGAAAATGTCCGATTGTGATTAAGTAAGAAAAAGGTAAATAAATATTAGTCACACAAAACTTTTCAAAAAGAGAAATGAAAAGATTTTTTGGGACATCCCAAAATGGTAAGTGGGAAAAAAATTGTGGAACTAATGGAGTATAACTTATACTCCGAATTATTTATACAATTAATATTTTCTTATTACATTACACAATGTTATACGGAGTATATCATTAAAATATATACTATTATAGTTTTAAAATTACATTTATCGAACATGATACTATATTGTAATATTGTACACAATATATATCTATTATTATAAAAATTATGTATAAAATAAAAACAGAATCGATAATATTATTAGCAAATTACAGAATCTCAGCTTACCATGTATTGTAAGTGATTGTTACCGAGTATGTATAATACATTAGTGAACTGTAAACTTTCCCGTATAAGGACTGGTTATTTTAAATTTTATAATTACAGTTGCACATAACTGAAGAGCCAAACATTGATACATGAGCTTTATTTGGAGAAATACTATACTATATGTTTCGACTATACGTGTAATGCCATTCATGCACATGATGCTTCAACTGCTAAACTCTTTGTAATTCCCACACATGGGTCACCAAATGTATTGATTGACACACCAACAATGCAGCTTCTTGTTCCAAGGCAAGCCTGTAATCATATTTTTTTTGGATTAACTAAAATGTTGACACAAAGTTATAAACTTAAGTAGTTAAATCAAGAGGAAGAGTTGGTCTTTAACCTTTTCTAGAATGGAAAGAGCATTGCTGCTCCTGCATTTGCCATGGCTATAGCTTCCACATCTCCCTTGAGGGGTGCCAAAGCTTGCAAAGTTGATTGAAGATATGAGCTGATTAGGAAGAGGGCACTCAAGAGACATGGTGGGCCCCGCTTGCATTCCTGCATCTTCTTCTGAAGGAACCCACATGTCTATAGGGGTTGGATGAGATTCTGAAATTCTTGAGCATACACTTGGTGTCTCTCTGGTAACAAATGATATCTTCGTTGGATTTCCACCCGCTTCCTCGAATAAAACCAGCACATTTCCGCTTGGCTTTAGCCATGAACGAGGAACATGGTAACTGCAAGATTAGTCTAAATCTGGTTAATGACAAACATATGATTTTGGTAGAGTAATATAATGTTTTTATTTGAGGAAAAATTGACCTTTAATAATCTCAACTATGACCGGTCTTCTTTAACTTAATCTCAACTATTGAGTAATGTTGTAAAAAACTCAGGTGACTTGTCTTAAACGATAACTAGAGCTACAAAATTTATTTTAGCTTCGTTTTTATATTCAAGTTGCTTTTTCACCTCCCAACTACTTTGCAAATATCAATTCCTAGACATACAAGATGTCATAAATATGACATAAAGTTAATGCTGATGATTAGCAAAATATGTCATAAATTTAAGGCAAAATTCATACCAATAATCCATACTTTTAATGGTTCTACAATAATAATCTCTACTGAAGATGTCTACATAAATAATCCATACTCATAAACACGTCTACATAGATCATTTTTTTTCATTTACCCCAGTGCCGCAAAGGCTCCCACCTAAGGTGAGGTAAGGGGGGGTCGGATGTACGCAGTCTTACCCCTGTACTAAAGCACAAAGAGACTGTTTCCGGATGACCCATAGTGAAAATCGCGTCCAAAATTGCATGGACTGACTACTGCTCAATAACAAAGAAGCGCAGACAGTTTAGTGAGCCATTTTGCTTTATTCCATCATAATCTCAAGCCAAAAAATAATGAATCTTTGGCTCCATTGCAAATATATTAGATTAATTAGATTAATCTTTTTGATACTCCCTCCGTCCCGAATTGAATTGCAAACTTTGACCGGCACAAGGATTAAGAAATGACAATAAATTATGCTTGCTTTTTACACTTTTGCCCATCTTTCTAAAAGTAGATGCCTTTAAGTTAATGGAGAAAAAGTAAAAGAAAGGGTAAATTTGTCACTTTATTCTTATTTACACACCTAAAATGGAAAGTGGAAAACCATTTTGGGACAACCAAAAAAGGAAATTTTGCAAATCAAATTGGAACGGAGGGAGTATTTAATATATACGGATACAGTATTGACTTTGTTCACCATTGTCATAGATTTGAGTTTAGTGTTTTTTATATCATTACTATAATTATTTTCTTGAAGGATAATAATCTATCTATGAAGGTTTAATCTATCTATGTAAACACGTTTACGAGTTTGGATTATTTGTATTGACTTTTTCAGTGGAGATTATTATTATAGAACCACCAAAAGTATGGATTATTGATTTATTGGTATGAATTTCACCTAAATTTAATATTCTTTTTTTAAACAAACATAAAGTTTCAAAGTTTATATACCAGGTATATATTTTTAACTCTGAAGTTGAAGATTAAATTTTGATAAAGTAGCACTAAATATCAATATATCAATAATAAGAATGCTATGTGTATTTAGGTTTTAACTCAAAAATGGCTTAAATAGAGAACGCTTAGTCATGTTAAATGGAATTACTTTGTAATAATTGATAGTTGGGATTATTTAAAATAGACCGATATTAGTTGTAATTATTCTATTCAATTGAGAATCTTTCCATCATTTGCAATGGAGACAAAGATTCATTATTTTTTTGGCTTGAGATTATGATGGAATAAAGCAAAATGGCTCACTAAACTGTTTGCGCTTCTTTGTCATGAAGCAGCAGTCAGTCCATGCAATTTTGGACGGGTTTTTTACTAGTGGGTCATCCGGAAACAGTCTCTCTGTGCTTAAGTACAGGGGTAAGACTGCGTACATCCGACCCCCCCTTACCCCACCGTAGGTGGGAGCCTTTGCGGCACTGGGGTAAATGAAAATGAAAAAAAAAATTACTCTTTTATATTAAAGAAGTAAAAGCCAGTTACGCGGTTTGAGATGGTTTTCCACAGTGCTTGAGGCATTTGCTGTCATCATAATGTCCCTTGTAGTTACAAGAATCTGTGCAAGCTGAGGTGGTTGAAGCAACATATGTTGGCCAATACCGTCCAATGCTTTCACCATTGACCCATGCTTCACCCTTCCCCATCCCAGTGAAATCTATGGCAACAGGATTATCACCACCTGGTGCCTCAAAACTGGTCTAAAAGAACAACAAAATATTTCAACCACAGCTTATTGCAAAGAGAGTTAATGTTATTGTATGCTAATTTTTACCATTAACATGCTTCCACCAGACGATGGCTAAGTATAAAAGACATATCTCGATATCAGTACGCTCATTTTTTAGAAATACGAAGACAGTATTGCTCTTTTTATGAACTTCATGTACTCAATACAATATAAAGGCTTCAGTTACATCTCAAAAACTCAACAACGAATAGTCATCGCTTATGTTCTGACTTCTGATTTATATTCTTATTTGTGTTCCATGTGGAATGACTATAGTTTCAGACTTTTAGGATATGAAAACAATAGTAACTGCCAAAATGACACTGCACATGTATATATTAAATTTCAAATAAGGGGAAAATGGCATTGCAGTAGCTGTTATAAATCAATAGTATATTGCTATTCAAAATGCAAACAGCTCGAACGAAGTTTAAGATATTACCTTATACCATATTAATGGTTGATTTGTGGGAAAACTAGAATCTGATGTCCAGAGTGATGATACTCCATCGGACAAGCTTAACTCTTCCCCTTTAAGTCCAATCTGTGATTTCAAAAGCAGAAATGATAAGTGGAAAGGTATGTACTAATTCATAGCCTTTTTTACTTGCGCAGGCACTAGAATGATAAATTGCATAGCAATCTAAGGAAAAATGAGAAACACTGAAGAAGATGGCTACAAATTCTTGGAATTCGGTATTTTCAAGACACGGGTTTCCACTTAAAAATAGCCCAACACCTTATTTGTTGAGTTGAGTGTTATTCTTTTATAGATGTGGGATGGTTTAACAATAGTAACCTGATATGTCCATTGCTGTGAAGAAAGATCAGCTATTAAGCTACCATTTGAACCTTTCAACTGCACAGGACCGGTAACCCCTGCCCCTCTTAAATCATAATGCGCTCCATAATTCTGTAACCAAATGCAAATTTATGTTAAATAACAATTTTTCTTGCAAAAATGGTTGTAACTCGTAAGTATTTACATAATTGTGATAATGCCAATTAATCAGCCTGGAATCCAAATTGTCAAACCTGCAGTCCAACTGTCAAACTTAAGAGATCAATTTTATTTGTCCCTTGTAAAAGGTTGATGGGAACATCTAACGTTACTTTGGAATTTCCGCTATTTCCCTTTCCACTGCCTGGAAAACACTAGTAAGATATTCAATATATGACAATCAATGAAACTAATGATCAGTGTTGAATATCATATACGCTTGGTGTTTGTGACCAGATTTATTCCTGATATTAGAAATGAAAATAATACTTGCCTACTACTATCTCCATTCCTAAAAAATGAGTCATGTTTGAATGCTCATTTCAGTATTACAAACAAAGCTCTGTTTTTAGGACGGAGGGATATATATTTATTGTTCTGAAGGAAAAAAATAAAGAAAAAGTAATCTTGTGGCATTGTCCATATGACTTCACCTGAATGGATTCCATTAACAAAGGCATGCAGTGCATGACCAAGTGATTGGACGTGAAGAACTGCTTGTGATCCATCTTCTAGGAAAGGTTCATCACCTTTGATATCAATACTACAAGATGCAGAAAAGTCTTAGGGGAAAGAAATTAGGGTTAGTTACATCAAACTGCATCAAGCCTTGGTTAAATTACAAAATGACTTGAGGTTTCAGAATATGACAATTGACCCTTGAGCTATAAGATTGAATTATGTTATAATACATTTTATTGGCTAAATTATTTAAAGTTCTTGCCGGGACAAATAGACAAATAAGCACTAGCTAGAGTCCATACCGGACAAGACATGTGAAGAGAAAATGATGAGTTGGCAAGATCTTGGGTTGAACCACTAAGTCACTAACGTTAAAGTCTCACATTGAACAATTAAAGAGAAAGTCATGGGTGAATATGATCATGGTTAAACAAGCTAATAAATGTGGACTCTAACAAATATTGAGGTTGAATTTAGTCCGAGATAAACTCAATTCCTACAAAAAAAGTCTAATGTCCTTATATGATTTATATCCTATTATATTTCAGCCTCGTTTGTGGATAATCTAACGATTCAAGGGGGCTTATTTTTAACTTTCAAAAACTCCAAGGTTTGTTTAATATTTTCAAAAACACTTCGCGGGAAGTAGATTTAAGTAACTCTAAAAATGATAATAAGGAAAAGTCTGTGCACTTGGAGATGATTTTCATACCTTCGAGAATACCACAAATAATCACTTTGGTCAGCTGTAGTGTTTATCTGCTCTAATAACCCAACTCTTGTAAATGCATTATTGCTTGATATACCAACAGGTTCGTTAATCCAGCTCCAGTCAGATAGAGATGCTTCAGAGGTATCCACATTAGAAGATTGACTCACGAATCTGGAAATGGTTGAAACAGAGTTTATCTGTCACCATGAAATAAAAATCTTAGCATAATGTGGAATGAAGTTGGTTAAAAGTCTCAATAACTTGTTTGGTGGGCAATATATGAGTAAATTTTGGATGTGGGATACTTGAGAATGGTATTGTGGATATGTCTTCTAAGAAGTGTTAGGTGCTAGGAAAGTTGTTGACTAGTGCCTAGGACCTAGGCAGGCTTAGGCGGAAGAGGCAGGGTCATAGGAAAATCAAAGACTAACTAAATTCAAAGTTGGCCGGTAAAACAACTCATTTATAACTTTTATCGAAAAAATTACGTATAGGAAAAAATGTTGAACAAAATTTGTGCGGGTTGGGATTAGGTGGGAATAGTTTGGAAGAAAAACTTAGACCGCTGAAGGAAGCCTAGAGCCAATGCAAATATTTTATTGAAGAAAATAGGTGAATGAGATCATTGTTAATAGTAAAAGGGTGGGAGCAAATTACCTTGGCGGTATTAAATGCCACATTCTTGCAATCTGGTAAGATGCTAACTGACCAGGCCGGTAAGTGATAAGAATTGCCATTGAAGTTAACCATTGCATCGGATTGGGGACCAAAATTTGCCAGGAAGGCAGAGCATAACCCTGATTCTGTTTTCTTATACATAGTGGCCTGAAACATGAAATAGTTCCTTTTATCAAGGGAAAGCAACATTAAAATGTACAATGCATAATCCATATGATGTACTCCTATCCATTGCGTTAGATTCTCTTTTCTTTTCATATATCCATGTTGCCATAGATGTCCATACAAATTCTTTTATGAATCTGTTTAGATATTTTTAGACAACAAAACATATGGTAATGCATATGGGGTAGAGAATTAGGACATATGAAACTGTCCATATATCTACCTCCAAATTCGAGCCAAGAGAAGTGGTGGTTGCATCAGTTGACACCATAGCCTCTTCACAAAGCTTTATAGCCTTATGCAGATCTTTCAAATGTCCATATTTTGGTTGTCTTAGAAGGCCTGAAGAACACAATAAAGTCATTTCAATCTCTTGTTACCATTCTGGATTTTGGAAAATCATAGTATAGATATTGTGGAATTAGACAAACTATTCCCTCTACACCATTCTTGGATTATTAAGACTACAACAAGTGATCTCAACAAGCAGAGAGATTATGAAGGTATTAAAGACTAATATGTTTACCATATTCATCAAGGGGAGCATCATAATCATAGCTTGTTGAAATAAAGGGTCCTCCACTGGATCGGCCAAAGTTAGTTCCTCCATGATACTGTTTAGCATAAACCAGTTTAAATTTGCAAATAGCACCATTGATATTGTCACATGAGTCTGGTGGAAAAAAAACTATAACTTTGATTTGAAAACACAAGGGATTATATGAATGACAAAGTACCATATAATAATTTTGAAAGGTTCCACTGCGCTGATAGAATCTGGCCACTGCAAAAGCAAGATCTTCCACAGGCCTGTATGGTACAGGACCACCGAATGCAAGAAACCTAACATTTCAAGGAATCAAACAGGATTACAAATAATAGCATACTTTGGCCTTGGCTATTTGATCATTCGTATAACTCAACCACCATTTGCGGACTAAAAACTTAATGTGATCATGGGAATCTAGCCAATTCATATACTATCCTCCGTATCGCATTAGTTGCAACATTGGAATATATGCACTATTCATGTACTCTACTTTGACTACATTTTATTTATTAATGTATGTGAATTATTTTTTTTGAAAAATATTGTTAAATTCGTCTCATTACTAAGTTTTATAATCTGATTTTTATTTTATTTTTACTAATACGGAATTAAATATAATGACAGTCAAAGTTGTGCGTTGGAAAACGTGAAAAAGGGAATGTTGCAACTAAAAAGAGACGGAGGAAGTACATTATTTGTAGATTAATTTCATTATTTAGTCCAGTAACTTATCACTGTGCCCAATATGAGTTATTCAATTTCATTCAATTGCAGATTATTCTGTCATGCAACTAATAAACTTACCCACATTAAGAGCTTTTCCACCAGAGTGTACAAATTCCACGGGAAACTACATGCTGGCACCTCCTATTGCGGTGGACTTTTCCAGTAGAATTTGCATTTTCTGGCACAAAAGTCCTTAATATGGCCAAAGTCATTAGTTATAATAAGACACAATCAGCTCGTGAATAAAGATACAGTACAAATAATTGGAACATGGATAACTCATGGGACTAAATCAGCAATCTTTCTTATGTATATTTATAATGGCACAGACTAGCTTAGGGAGTAAGCGAATCTTACCATCCACTCCAATTCTCTGTCCACATTTTCGGTGTCTTGGCAGAATTTGGGGTAAAGTTATCACAATAGAACCCATTGCACGTGTTTATCTGTCATTAATCAAATCATTGCTTAATCAGTTACCTGCTTCTGTTTCTGAGCATATTGTAAAACAAGATGAGCTCAATTTATACACACACACTAAAAATGGGAGCTCACAATAGGATCAGGGGCATCGGCTTGCTGACACATAATCCAGGGTACCCCTGTATCTAAAGAGGTAGCCATGGCTGCTGCCCAATTGATGTATGATTTAGCACGAGGACCAAAGCTTGAAGCAATATTACCGTACTCGTTTTCAATCTGAAGCATAAATGGATATAGTTTTACTATGTTAGGACCATAAACATCACCTTAACTCTAAATTGTGTGGCATGTCCACTATAGGTAGACATATACCTAATCCAAGGTGATCCTTCCTAATCTTTCCAATTGGGACTTGGATTGATATGTTACAACCTTATACTTTAGACGATTAATTACCACGTGCACAAAGCTAATACTAGTTTAAATTTCATCCTAAAGCCTATATTAGTTAGTATCCTTATATCTTATCATCGTGAATGTTTAACAATAACAAATGAAGAAATATGAAACCTGAGACAATATAATTGGGCCACCTTGGGAAGCATAGAGTTTTTCTTGCTTCATCATGTCAACAATCATGGCAGTAAATTTCTGCATTTCAACCTGTAATACAAACTCCTTTACTAATAATGGTTTCCAATCTCAAGATTGAAAGTAGCAGCAAGAAGGTTGAGATGGAAACCTTGAATGGCTCATTGTCAGTCCGAAATTCAATTCCAGGTATAAAGTGCAACCAGAGAGGAAACCCACTGTTCAAAATTCCAGATCATTTACCCAGAATCAGTCTCAGAATTTCCAAAAAAAATTGATGAAAATAGTGAGAAACTAAATGTGTACCCATAGTTCCACTCAGCACAAACGTAAGGCCCAATCCGTAGATGAACATATAAGCCAGCATCCCCAACCAATTTCACAAACTTCACTAAATCTTTCCTTCCTTCAAAATCGTACTGCAGATTTTTTGTTAGCAGCAGGTCAGTTCCCTTTTTTAGTTGTTAACCTAAATTCAATTTATCCTGAATTATTATCTATAGAGTTTAATAATGATTCTATGAAAATATAATACTCCTGATTATGCAGTTCCTACTTTGACATTTTGAGGGATATTTTTTTAATAGACCATGAAAGAAATTGTGTCGATAATTTGTAGGAATCACAAGAAAGAAATTTGAGTGAAAATCTTTTTTTTTTTTAATAATTCTTCTCGTACACACATTACTTCATTTTTTATACACTTTTACGTCTAATTCATTTGTGAAGATTTTTTTGTCTGTCACAAACAAACATATTTTGTTTCAAATTCGGATTTAATGCACCAAACCCCCTCGTGAAATAAAAATTCGGCGCATTAACCCCTGTGATTTAAAAAATGTGTCAACCCCCAGTGTTAACATTAATCATGCGCCAAACCCTCTCCAAGAACAAATTTAATTTCAAAAAAGATGAAAAATGATTAGTTTTTTTGTATGATTTAGAAATTTTGACAAAGTTACTTGCATATTCAACCATATTATTAAAAAAAATGATTTTCAAAATGGTAAAATTTGTTCATGAAGGGGATTTTACGCATGATTAATTAAAACACTGGGGGGTTTGACGCATTTTTTAAATCACAGAAGGACTAATGTGCCGAATTTATGTTTCACGAGGGTATTTGGTGCATTTAACCCATACAAATTCTCTACTTTTTTGTAATTTGTATGTGGAACGTTGTATGTGTAACTAAGGATGTCGATTAAATAATACTACTTATAAATTATAATTGATATATTTTTAAATATTAGGTACTGATAGATATTTTATTTGGGGTGGTAAAAAATTACACGCTCTTTGTAACATAGTGCAATTATTTCACGTGCAATTTAAAACAAATTGTGCATCTAATTAAACAAAATATTTTTATTTTACATGCCACACGAATTTGATACATTTTTAAACTCCGGTTGATTCATAAGCATAATTTATAAATTATGTGAGATTTTGGTGCAATAATTCCCTTTTAAATACTCCCTTCGTTCTTTATTAAGTGTCCCCGCTTTGGCATGAGTTTTAAGGAGAAAGTAATAGGGATAATGTAAATGATAAGTAGAAAAGAGAAAGAGGTAAGGGTAGTAAAAGTAGGGGTAAAAAGGTATTTTGATTGAAAAAACTTATCAAAAAGGAAAAGATGTAGAAATAATTAAACACAAATGCTAAAGGTACTCCAAAGTGTACCCTATTTTTACCCACCCTCTAATGTGTGGCCATAAAGGGTGCAAATCATTTAAATGAATTGCCCCATTTATGGTCACACATTAGGGTACCTCTAGCAACTCATAGTTAAAAACGTTCCAAAAAAAGAATATGAGACGGTTAATAAAGAACGGAAGGAGTAATACCACGGTTTATCTTAATAAACTAAAAATTCTCCAAATGGCCCTCAACTATCTATAAACAACCTGATTCTTTGTAAATTATGCCGTCATTTGTTATATCTAATTTCATAAATAATACTACCCCGTTCCGTTGGACTTTGGCAAGTGCAAAGTAAATGAAAAATAAGAATAGTAAAAACTGTGTGGTTCAGATTTGTGCAGAAGAGAGAAATGTACAGAATCACAAATTAGTTGCTTTAATAGGAAAGTGACAAAGTTTCTTGGGAAAACCAACAAACTCCCTCCAATGGGACGGATGGAGTATTGAAATAATTCGAGTAGGTTCATACTCCTCCGGTCCTTAATTAACTTTACGCTTTCCTTTTTGGTCCGTCCCATATTAAACTTTACACTTCCTTATTTGCCTTCTTTGAAAAACAAATCTACACCAAACAGTGTCAAACAACGTCAAACAGTGCCAAAAAGTGTACTCTACAGTGCCAAAGTGTAAACTCAGTGAAGGACCGGAGGGATATTTTGTCTTACAAACCATCGCACCTTACCCGAACATACTCTAAAACATAACCAATCTGATCTAGAAATTGATGTGTTTTTTAGGCTTAGCCGTGGTCTATAAACATGTATGCGCGCTTAGAAAAGCAAACAAAAATCTCCCATAAGTGGAAACAATTAATTAAAGTTAATGGTACCAACCTGGTTACGAATTGGTTCATGCAAGTCCCAGAAAACATAAGTCTCAATGACATCTAAACCTCCGTCTTTCGACTTTTCTATCAAATCCGGCCACATCTGCATTCCGTCATACATAACTTTCTTCACAAAGTTTGAAACTCTCGAAAAATAGTACGTTTCTCTCGGAAATTCTACTAAAATTCCTTAAAAATTTGTATACTTTTTTTAATATTGTTTTAATATTGTAATACCGTTTTCTCAGTTCACTTTTTTTCTCATGAATTTCATGTTTCCGTGAACATAGACACATAGCGTATATTATAATCAACGAAAATACTACCTTCGTCCCGAAAAGGTTTGACAAATTTACTTTTCTTGATCAATGACGGCAAACTTTATGCAATGATTTTGGTTATTATATTTGTATATAATTTATAAATTTTATACTTTTATGAAAATATTTTCAATAAGGAATATTTTGATATAAATTTCATATTCTAAATAATTTCGTATTAAAATATATCATTGGTCAAAATTGGGTGTCAATCTGAGGGAGTATGAAATAGTACGTACATGAGGGGTGCTGCGAGGGTAGTGAATGGAGCCCGAAACCAAGACTCTACGCTTGCCGTCGATGACCAGCGCTCGGTGGTCGTACGTCACATTGGCGGCGAATGACGTCAAGCACTGCAGCAGAGCCACCGCCAGCACCGCCGGTACTAATAGACCATGTCTTCCTCCTCTTCTCATGATCCTGAACGAGAGAAAAATGTGTGTACCTTTATTTGAAGGACAGGATATTATAGTGAGGAAGAGGCATTATAATTAGTGTGTAAAAGTGGGATGCTTTTTGAGAAAGAGAGAGAAAATAAAAAATTGGGGAAAATGGTTATCTTATAAGTCTTGGGAGGAGTGTAAACAGTGTTTGTTTGGATGAAAAGGGTGTGGGGGGAAGTTGCTTGCTTGAAGCAGATAGATACCTTAATTGGCTTCTAGTGTTTGTGATGATAGGCTTTGCTTAACTCCAAGAATATAGTGTTTGTTTATTTAATTATCTTATCTTAAATTGATTCATTCCACATCATGTTATTAAATTATTAGGGATTATATATATATATATATATATATATATATATATTCCATATAGTATGAATATAGAAGGAACGACCAAGACTTTTGTCCGTCAAGCTTAAAAAGTGGCCTATATAAATGATGTTTTCTTCCCTGGGATTTCTATGGTTCTTTTCTTCTATCATTTTGACAGTGGTGTTATGGAAGATTTCTTCTCAAATTAATGAGGACGGAGGGCTGTGAATGGGATCCGAGCAATGGAGGATGAAGATGAAGTCATGATGATCCGGCCCTTCCTGAACCATCACCATAGAGGATATGTGAGACTAGGTTTCCCGCCGCTGCCATGAGTTATCAGATCCATCAGTTTATCTTTTTTAATTTCGTTTTATTCAGGTTTAGTTTTTTAATAAAGAACCATGTTATTATCGTTTTGGTTTTTGTTAAAGTTCATGGTACTAGGTTTATTAATATGAGTGAGGTTTCAGCTAAATTTGACATGATTAGTGGGGGACACATCTATTTGTTCACCAATGGCTATATTATGTCTGTCTGGTGGTTAGCGATTCATTTTTTCTCTTTAGTTGGAAGGTGAAGATGGTAGTTAATGTTATCATTTTGATATTGATACATCAATCCATCCTCATTCTAATGATATAAAAAAATTGACTCCCTCTTCAAAAATGAAAAATACTCCATACTATCTATATACTCCATATAATATTTCATAATCAGGCCGGAGAGTAACGCGCCGCAACTTATCCGTTCTTGATGTGATGGCGGCGCAACCAACGGAGGAGTCATCCGCTACCACTAGCTCCTCCGCCTTCAATCTCTGACTCTCTTTAATGCTTGTTACCTTCAATGAGCTGGCTGTGTCCTCCCAGACAACGGCCCCTCCCTCCAAATTAATTTCTCCTATTTTGAAAACATATATTATCGGTACCAAAGCAATAATGACATAACAATTAACAACTCGTCATTTATTATTAAAATAAGATGACATTGCAGGTCTTTTCTTTCTTTATTAATCGCAATAGTTTGATTTTTCTATTTGTTATCATATGATTTGATCATTTCATTTAATTTTGTTTCATAAATATCACAAGAAGATTATGTTTTAAAAACAATTGTTAAGAGAACAATAACAAAATTTGAACTCTGGTCTTTGGTAAAAATTACTACGTATCTTTTAAATTAAGCAAGCCAATATCCGGTGGAAGTGTTCTTTTAATTTGATGAAAATTATTTTCACAAAAGTATAAATTTATAATTATGATTTACTAGAAAATTGAAAACGACAAAGACGAGAGTGTCTCAGCATGTTCTGTAATTTCTTATTTTTAATTTACTTTTGAAACACAATTTCTAGGATGCGTTATTTTCGACTTGAAAATCACTTTCTCATTATTTATCACACTCTCATTTTTACATTTTTATTCTCGAAATGGCGTAATTTGATTTGAAATGAAGTCTATGAATTACCCTTCAAATCTCCTAGACAATTAATCCGGATCTGATCACAGTCAGTCTCGTCAATTGAGCAACTTCGTGAAGGTAGGAAGAATCATTGTGAGCAAAACTTCTCAATTCTTCCATAAATGTACCTAGCAAGATTCGAACCCGAGACTTCCGCTAGGACACGATAACCTTCCACTCACTGACCTCGAATGGTTGGTTAAAAAATGACAGCCCATATTTAATTTATCATGGTGATGCGTATGTCATAATTATTTTATCAAAGTACGTAATATCGAAGTATGATTTCGAAAGCAGTTACTCCGTATTTATTTTAACATTCTACTCTATTTATTTTAATTAATATGTTGTTGTTAGTATGAATACAAAATACTATCTCCATCCCGAAAAGGATTAACAAATTGACTTTTCTTGATCAATGATGGCAAACTTTGAGCAATGATTTTTGTTATTATATTTGTATAAAATTTATTAATTTTATACTTTTATAAAAATATTTTCAATAAGGAATATTTTGATATAATTTTCATATTCTAAATGATTTCTTATTAAAATATATCATTGGTCAAAATTGATTGTCATTGATCAAGAAAAGTCAATTTATTAAACATTTTCGGGATGGAGGGAGTATTTCAGTTTTACCTATTTCGGATGAAAATGAAAAATACAGTATATCGTACTTCGTATAAGTTTCTCTTAGCATGACATTCGCCAAGCGCATCTTTACCAACTCATACCTTCTTTATTGCTATGAATTTATGAGCTTTTAACTACTTTTGCAAATTGAGTTGGACTTGGGATACACACTTTTTGTGTACACACTTTTTATACATGTCTGTGTAAGGTTTTTTATGTCTGTACAGACATAACGTATTTTAAAAATACAGTATGTATGTACAGACATAAAAAAAACCTTACACAGACATGTGTAAAAAGTGTGTACGCAAAAAGTGTGTACCTTTAGATTTTTTCTTGCAAATTTGGCCGTTTTACTCTTACTTTGAGAACTAAAAGTATTTAAACTTTTTTGAAAAAAAAGTGTTACTACACATAAGTTGTACACATCTTATGTATACCTTAAATTAATTGTTGGTGTATGTATACAAATAATTCGTTAAAAAATCTACATTTACTCGTGGAAGAAATTAAAAGTGAAGAAAATATTATTTGTTTAAGAAAACAAACTACTCCGTAATTCACTAAAACGTCAAAGAAAACTATTGGAATGATGGCCTGCAATACTAAACAAGTGTAGAGTGAATAGTTAAACACTATTACAACTGTTCAAAGGAACTTGATGCTGAGTTTGAACAGACTCAACAATCTCCTCATAACTCATTGTGTTTCTTGAATAAATGAAAACTTATGTGTGTTTAATATTTAAATGTTTCCTTCCTAGACTTTGGAAGATAAAAAGGTTAATTGTTAAAGATTTAATTCACTTCTTGAAAAGTTAAACTTGAAAACATCAAGTAATTGAAGTAGAATAAGTGTTTCGATTATCAAGATAAAATAGTATTTTTGGTGTGTATTCGATAATTAAGTATGATGGGGTTATGGGACTAGGCCCAGAGCCTAATCGACCCAGACCCCGAACTTGGACCAACGGGCCCAAGCCCAGCAACCCAGAGCTCGAGTCAGCCCAACCAACCAGGGCAATCAAGGAGCGGAAGCCCAAGAGAGCCTGTCGACCAGCCCAGTAGGGAGCCTGTCTTCCAGCCCAGTGGGGAGCCCGCCTTCCAGCCTAGCTAGGAGCCTGCCGACCACCATCCCAGCTGGGAGCCTGTGGTCCAGCCCAACTGGGAGCCTGCGGTCCAGCCTACCCGGGAGCCTGCTTTCCAGCCCAGTGGGGAGCCTACCTTCCAGCCTAGCCAGGAGCCTGCCGACCACCAGCCCAGCTGGGAGCCTGCGGTCCAGCCCAACTGGAAGCCTGCGGTCCAGCCTACCCGGGAGCCTGCCATCCAGTCCAGCAGGAGGGAGCTCAAGCGTCCAGCCTGCCAGCCAGGCTGACCTGCCAGCCAGGCTGACCTGCCAGCCAAGAAGAGTAACGGGCAACAATTAATGCGCGACTTAATTATGTGTTTAATTCTGTATTAATGTTGTAATTAATTTAGTCATTATTATGTTCGACAGTTACCATTTGTAATCGCCTATAAAAGGCAATTCGAATTTCAAATACAGATATGCTATTTCTGGCTAACTTTCCATATTCGTACTTTCCTAATTCTTGCTTGAGTGTCGTACGTAGCTTTCCTAAAAGCCTACGAGCGTCCTATTTTGGACCAACATTGGTGCTTTCATTGAGAGCCTCTATTGTCTCTCACATAACTGGAGTAGGAATCACACAGGAAGATGGCCGGAATCTCGTCTCGACGTGACCATGTCTCAGTCCACACCGAGGAGTCCGCCCGGTCTGGCCGCCAGTGTGCCCTCGACAACCATGCACAGGGCAGGAGGGCGGCGCGCCAAGGCGACCTTCGGAACCAATTATCAGGCCACGGCGACCTAAGGACGACGCTCAACCACACCCAAGGTGAGCGCTCGGTCCGCAGCCGGCGGGGGGGAGGCCGACGTCATGCTCCGCGCATGGACCCGGCTCGACTCAATGCCGGGGTGGAAGCCCTGCAGGAGGCAACTCGGGTTCTGGGGACCTTGGCTCAAAATTTCCAACAGATGGTGTCTGGCGGAAATGTGGATGAGCCTGCCCGTCAACAGACGCCAGCGGATGTGGAGGTGTCCTCCAGGCGGCGTGATGAGCGACGCTCTGGATCCAACCAAAACAGGGGGGAAGAAGTCTCCCATCGGCGGGGGGGAGAAGTCTCTCAGCAGCCTAGCCGACCCCATTGGCAGACGGGGAGGGGCGCCCAGCAAGGGCGCCCAACGCAGATGGAAGGAGGCGAGCCCTCTCGCCACTCTCACCGGGCGAGCAGTCGGACTGGCTCCACGGAGAGGCAAAATGTGGGGCCCCGACCTCACGTGCACGGACGACTTGGAGGTGCCGCCGGACATGCCCAGCCCCGCGCTGGAGCTGTCCGGGGGAACCCACCGCCGTCCGAGGTGGAAGATCTACGACAGCGCCTTGATGAGTTGAGAAGGAGGGTCGTCGGGGGGGAGCCTTACACGGCCGACCTCCGGATACCCGAACCCTTCACCCGGGCGGTCATGGATGCGCCGTTGCCGAGGGGCTACAAGCCCTGCGCCATTGAAGCATACAAGGGCGCTTCTGACCCCCAACATCATGTATCTCGGTACCTTTCCTACATGGTCATGATGGGGTATGAGGACGCCATCCGATGCCGCGGTTTCTCCGCCACTTTGGATGGCCCGGCTCGTGAATGGTATGATTCTCTACCCGACGGGAGTATCACGAATTTCCGTGAGTTGGCTCAGAGCTTTCTCTTGAGGTTCGCGAGCTCCCGAGACGTCAAGAAAAACTTCAGCCACATGTTCGGTCTAAAACAGGGGAAGAAGGAATCATTGTCGACCTTCCTAGCGAGGTGGAGGGCCGAGTCAGTCAAGGTTCAGGGCCTTGATGACAGGACCAGGGTGGCCATGCTCACAAACTCTATCCGATCGGGCGAGCTTTACAAAGATTTCGTCAGAAGTCCCCCCACCTCGTACGAGGAGGCGCTCGGCCGTGCCGACCGGCAAGCCGAGGCGGAGGACGCCTTGCAGAGGAAAAGAGATGAGGAAGAAGGTGCAAAAGAAGAAAAGAAGAAGGAAGCCGGTTCGGGTGCTGAGAAAGCTGACGGCAAAGCTAGCAACAAAAACAACAAGTTCAGAGGTAACAAAAGTAGAGGCAAGGGCAAGGCGGACGTCCCGAGCGGACCGCTACAGCCCGTCAAGCAATTGACCCCACTTGCTCAGCCGGTCGGGGCCATCCTCGACTACGCGGAGGAGCAAGGTTTAGTCGACTTTCCGGAGGAGTGTGATGTGGTGACTGCCAAGCGCAACCACGACCAATATTGTCGATTCCATCGGAGAGCAGGGCATGATACAGATGATTGCGTCATTCTCCGGCGGCAAATTGAAGAACTCGTCCAGAAAGGGTACCTGGGCCAATTCGTTGGCAAACAAGGAGGCATCCCGCAGAAGAGGAGCCTGACGTGGCAGCGGTCCGACCAAGCTACCACGTCAAAGGAGACACCGCCTGCCAAGAAGCGAGAGCTCGACGCCTTCTCCGAGGAAGACGATGCCGACCTAGGGAACGGCCCCCGGAAGTACCATCGATGTTCATTCATATTCGGGGACCCCAGGGAGGCGACACCTCTGGAGAGCGGAAGCAGTGGGCCCGAGCCCTATACGTTGGGGAGATAACCAGGGCTCCCGCCGACAAGAGGGTGAAGAGGGACCCCATCTTCTTCACCGACGCAGATTTGCCACCGATGCCTCCGTCGCACAGGGATGCCTTGGTCATCAAGGTCGAAATCAACAACACGATCGTCCACCGAGTCCTGGTGGACAATGGGAGCTCCGTTAACATCATGTACTATGACACCTTCCAAGGTCTCGGGCTGGACCGAAAAGACTTGATCCCGGTGAGAACCCCACTCTCAGGCTTCACCGGGGACTCCATTGAGTCGGAGGGCAGCATAGTCCTCCCTGTGATGGTGGGCTCCGAGCCCTGCGTATCCAAGTTAGACGTCGAGTTTATCGTCGTACGCCTAACTTGTGCGCATAAGATCATCATGGGAAGGCCGGCCCTGGAAGACCTCAAATGTGTGATATCCCAGGAGCACCTATGCATGAAGTTTCCCACTCCGAATGGCGTCAGAGTCGCCAGGGGAGATCAGCGAATGGCGAGGAGCTGCTATCTGAAAGCTTGCAAACAAATCGGTCAAAAAGACTTGAGGATCCACACTATCAACAGCAAAGCCATGAAGTATGAGGAGGGTCAGCTCCGCGCTGAACCCACCTCAGACGTGGAGGAGATCCAGATTGACCCCGAGAGGCCGGAGCGGAAGGTCAAGATCGGGACCGGGCTCCCGGCCGGCTTGAGGGAGAGGATTATCCAGGTACTTGTCCTTTTTAGCGTTGTCTTCGCGTGGGGACCGGAGGACATGCCTGGCCTTGACCGAAGCATCGCTGTCCATCGGTTGGCGGTCAATCCAATGGCGAAGCCCATCCAGCAGAAGAGAAGACACCTCTCAACCGAGAGGAGGGAATTCGTGAAGAAGGAGGTCAATATGCTCCTGAGTATCAAGCATATCCGGGAGGTCTTGTACCCGGTCTGGCTGGCAAACGTGGTCCTGGCCCCGAAGCCGCCAACCTGGAGGATGTGTGTTGATTACACCGATCTCAACAAGGCATGCCCGATGGATCCATTCCCATTGCCTAACATCGACCAACTAGTCGATGGGACGGCCGGATGTGAGCTCCTTAGCTTCATGGACGCTTTTCGAGGATACCATCAGATTTTCATGCATGAAGAAGATGCGGAGAAGACCTCATTCGTCACCCCAGAGGGGATTTTTTGTTATCTTGTCATGGCCTTCGGGCTGAAGAACTCTGGGGCGACGTACACGAGGATGGTGGCCAAGGTATTCCGGAAGGTGCTCGGAAGGAACATGGAGGCGTATGTTGACGACATGATCGTCAAGAGCACCCGGGCATCCGATCATGCAGATGATTTGGCAGAGATCTTCGGGATCATGAAGGCAGTCCGTCTGCGCCTGAACCCGAAGAAATGTACCTTTGCCGTCCAAGGAGGCAAGTTCCTGGGGTACATGGTCACACGGAGGGGGATTGAGCCAAATCCTGAGAAGGTAAGGGCAATACTTGACATGGAACCCCCGAGGTCGGTGAAAGAAGTCCAGATTCTCACCGGCCGGCTAGCAGCCCTTGGACGTTTCATGTCCAAGTCCGCCGAGAAGTCCCTACCCTTCTTCCAAGTCCTAAAGAAACAAAATGGTTTCGTCTGGAATGATGAGTGTCAGCGAGCCTTCGACGACTTGAAGAAGTACCTCCTCTCTGAGCCTTTACTCAGCAAGCCGGAGAGGGGGGAGACGTTAATCCTTTATCTTTGGGTTTCCCAAGGTGCAATCAGTTCCGTGCTGGTTCGCGAGGAGGAAGGCGTTCAACGTCCCGTCTACTATGTAAGCAAGACCCTCCAGAATGCTGAGCTCCGGTACACCCCGCTCGAGAAGACAATATATGCTGCCTACATCACCGCCAAGAAGTTGACACACTACTTCCAAGCGCACCCGATCAGAATCCTGTCGGACCAACCCCTAGGTGCCGCTCTGAGGGCGCCCGGCACAACCCGGGTGGTGAAGTGGTCGATGCTCCTCAACCAATACGAGGCTGACTTCCAGCCTCGGACGTCCATCAAAGGCCAGGCTCTGGCTGATTTCATTGTGGAATGCACGGCCCGAGAAGTGGCAGATAGGCAACAGGAGAGCAATGAACAATGGTGGACTCTAGCGACTGATGGGTCGGCAGGAGCCAAGGGATGCGGGGGCGGAATCGTCCTCATCTCACCCGAGGGATTCCGAGCCTACTATGTCTACCGCTATCTTTTCAAAGTCTCCAACAATGAGGTGGAGTACGAGGCCCTACTATCTGGGCTACGATTGGCGGCCGCCATGGGAGCAGAGTGGATAACGGTGAAATGTGACTCCCGTCTGGTGGTTTCACAGGTCAAAGGTGAGTTCGAAGCGAAGGAAGAAAGAATGATGAAGTATCGAGATGTTGTTCGGGAGTTGCTCGGGTTGTTCAAGCAAGCAGAGTTGATCTGCATCCCGAGAAATCAAAACTCCGATGCAGACCTCCTCTCAAAGCTATCCCAAGGGTTACCTGAACATATATCGAGAATTGCACGCATTTAGGAGATGACGACCTCAAGCATATCAGCCTCACCGTCCATTGACGTCCTTCCCCTGCAACCGGTCGCCTTGTGTTGGGTGGATGACCTCCTACGCTACATAGCCGATGGGACGCTCCCTGAGAGAGAAGAGGAGGCAAGGTTAGTCCGGCGACGAGCTCCGGGCTACGTCGTCTTGGATGGGAAGTTGTACAAGAGGTCCTACAATGGGACCTTGCTAAAGTGTTTACGCCCACATGAGGCGGAAATGATCGTCTCTGAACTTCATGGGGGCGTATGCTCTGCCCATCAGGGGGCAGGCACGTTAGCTAGGAAGGTCGTCCTCCAGGGGTACTTTTGGCCAACAATAATGAAGGATTGCGCTGACTATGCAAGGAGATGCAAGACATGCCAGAAATTCCAGAAGAGCCCCGGCCGACCAGCAACGATGTACACACCGATCAGCACCGCCCTTCCATTCACAAGATGGGGTGTCGACCTGGTCGGTCCCTTACCAACCGGGTCGGGAAACCGGAAGTTTGTCATCGTCGCGGTGGACTACTTTACGAAGTGGGTTGAGGCCGAGCCGCTTGCCAGCATCACACATCTCCAATGTAAGAAGTTCATATGGAAGAATATTTTCTGCCGGTTTGGGGTTCCCCTCCAAATAATCTCCGACAACGGAAGGCAGTTTGACTGCAAAGCCTTCCGGCAATTCTGTGCAGAGTGGGGAGTAGAATCCAGCCGAGTTGCGGTCTGCTACCTCCAGGCAAATGGACAGGTGGAGAACACCAACCGGACGATCGTCGATGGACTGCAAAAGAAGTTGGAGGCCCTCGGGACTGCCTGGGTGGAGGAGTTGAACAATATACTCTGGACCTTCAGAACAACCCCAAGGAAGGCAACAGGAGAGCCCCCTTTGCCTTGTGTTATGGCTTTGAGGCGAGGGCACCGTTCGAGGCCGTAGTTCCCAGCCGGCGAGTAGAAGAGTTTGAACCAGCCAGCAATGAGGAGAGGCTCCGAGCCGAGCTCCACCTCATTGAGGAAAGAAGAGACCGTGCCTTCATCAAAGCGGAAAACTATCGACGACAAGTCAAGGCGTACCAAGACAGCTGAGCCTGACCCCGGAGTTTTGACGTCGGTGATTATGTCCTAAGACGTAGGAAGGCCAACAGGCCGACAGAGGGAGGTAAGCTCTCCGTCAAGTGGGAAGGCCCTTACGTGGTTGACGCAGTGATCGGCCCTGGGACATACAAGTTGAAGACAACAACAGGCCGGTTGGTAGACCGCGTCTGGAATGCCGAGCACCTGATGAAGTTTTACCAGTAGAAAATCGAAGTTTCACTTTTCTTTGTAAACTCCTGTGCTCCGAGCACGGGATTACAATTTGTAATTCTTCATGTGGTCCGCCCACATCATGAATTCAATATACTTTGCTAGCGATATTTTGTCATCAAAAGAGGTCCGACCTCACTTAGCAATAAAGGGCGGCGGCAAAAAAAAAAGGTACTATGCCCCCCCTCGGTGTTTGGCCGACCTCGGCCAGGCTCTTTAACCGAAAATAGCCAAGCGATTTTCAAGAATCTGGGCAATTTTCTAAAGTAAAGAGCTAGCCGCGACAGTCGAGACGATGGTAGGGCCGGCCTCCGGGTCGAGGGTACTCAGGATGCTGACCTCCGGGTCCTTTCGAGTGCTCGCCGCCTAACATCGCTGGCCAAGCAGCTCGCACTCTCGTCATCCCTGAGTTGGCGGTGCGGGTTCGTTCTGGTGGATCATGCAGGGTCCGCCCCTGTTGTTTGGCTATCCATGCGGGAGTAACCAGATTATTCCCCTAGTCCGGGCAAACTGGACGGGTTAAAGTGACAGTAGGACTGACCCCCGGGTCATGAACGTTCAGGATACCGACCTAAGGGTCTTCCTCGTCGGTTCAATGTCCGACCTTGCTGGCCAAACAAGTCGCTTACTTGTTGATTCCATATCAATAGCGAACAGATCACTTCTATCCAACTAGGAGAGGCACGGATAGGCTCGGCCACGCCAGCCTAACCGCCCCCCGGGAGGTTAGAGAAGCCAGATCCCCGAATAAATTGCTAAGTATTCGTAATGCAAAGTATAGAAAAGGAAACATATGAATTAAAAGGTAATATTCATTCGAATTTTACATATGGTGGCTACAAGCTACAAAAAAAAAAGAGGTGCAACAGTCATGGTCGGATGTTCCCATGGCCATCAAGTACAATGATCCAGACACGGGAATTGCTAGGAATCTCAAGGAACTCTCCTGGAATCTGAATTCAATGCGGTCTTCATCATGGTTGTTCACCTCTCGATGGGTGGTCGCCAAGTTCAGTGGAGGTCTCTCGTCATCAGTATTCTCTCAGCCGGTTCAATGTGTAACATTTTACTAATGCTTGTCTGCTCACCTTGGGGAATGGATCACCTTCCTGTTTCTCACTGCCCGGGAGCCTTGGCTGCAAGGACATCACTGCCTAGGAGCCATGGTAGCTACGGAGTCCCCAAATTCTGAAAACAATTCAGCCGGACGAGAAGCGAACCTGCAAAGACAAAAAAAAAGAGAAGTAACAAAGCCTCAAACCCCAGTAAAATTCGCCGACCAACATGGAGCCCAAACCCGCCGACCATATTTACCGGACCCCGAGAACGACGCCCAGCCAGCTTGCCTTCGCCTGGGGATGCCGGGCGACACCCTATTGCCCGAGAATCCATCGGATCCCAATTGGCCGCCCATGGCACCAACCTTCTGGTATCTCGCCTAGGGTCGATACAGCCAGCCACCAACACCCGTCCATCTGGTCCGAGAGGGATCTGACTCCAGCAGCGCACCATAGCTCGTTCGCCCTGCCACCACCAACGTCAGCCTGCTGCTCGCTAGGGACAAAGGATTTGCCCACCTGAGAATCATCACACGCCGTCCCAACCTGGAAGCACTGCCGCTAACCGATGGGGCTGCCGACTTGGGAAGACGGGATGTTGCCATGGCCCGGTGGGTTGCCGACAGAAGCAGAGGGGTCATCGGACGTGCCTGGCCTTGAAATTCCGACGGCCCTTGGTCGCCGGCCCCCTCCCTCGCCAAGCTCGCCGGCCGGTCGCGTGTGGATGTCGGGCCTGAGGTACCAACTACTCAATTCGTCCGCCGGTATGGAAGAAGAGGTGACGGCCTGCTGGATTTCCATCTGCGGCGCTGGGCTACGCGAGGAAGACGCACGCACGCGGTTCCAGGAGAGAGAGGAAAAAGAAAAGAAAGGAAAGAAAAAGAAAAGGAAAGAAAAGAAAAGAAAGGAAAAGAAAAAAAAGGAAAGAAAAGAAAAGGAAGGAATTTATTTGGAGCCTTTTTTGGGAGCCTGATTTAATTTGGGAATTTCCATAAATTCTGGGATTCCCATAATCCACAATTATGGCTCCCTGATATGTGAATATTTTTAAATCGGCAGCTGACTTAAACTACTCCCTCTTAGCCGAGTCTACTACTCGACTAAGGGAGTGGGGGACTCGTGATGGGGTTATGGGACTAGGCCCAGAGCCTAATCGGCCCAGACCCCGAACTTGGACCAGCGGGCCCAAGCCCAGCAACCCAGAGCTCGAGTCAGCCCAACCAACCAGGGCAATCAAGGAGCGGAAGCCCAAGAGAGCCTGTCGACCAGCCTAGTGGAGAGCCTGCCTTCCAGCCCAGTGGGGAGCCCGCCTTCCAGCCTAGCCAGGAGCCTGCCGACCACCAGCCCAGCTGGGAGCCTGCGGTCCAGCCCAACTGGGAGCCTGCGGTCCAGCCTACCCGGGAGCCTGCCTTCCAGCCCAGTGGGGAGCCTACCTTCCAGCCTAGCCAGGAGCCTGCCGACCACCAGCCCAGCTGGGAGCCTGCGGTCCAGCCCAACTGGAAGCCTGCGGTCCAGCCTACCCGGGAGCCTGCCATCCAGTCCAGCAGGAGGGAGCTCAAGCGTCCAGCCTGCCAGCCAGGCTGACCTGCCAGCCAAGAAGAGTAACGGCCAACAATTAATGCGCGACTTAATTATGTGTTTAATTCTGTATTAATGTTGTAATTAATTTAGTCATTATTATGTTCGGCAGTTACCATTTGTAATCGCCTATAAAAGGCAATTCGAATTTCAAATACAGATATGCTATTTCTGGCTAACTTTCCATATTCGTACTTTCCTAATTCTTGCTTGAGTGTCGTACGTAGCTTTCCTAAAAGCCTACGAGCGTCCTATTTTGGATCAACAAAGTACACAATTACAAATGCATGTGTGATACTCCGTATTATTGAGCGATGAACTTACTAGACGGTGAAAAGAATTCAACTTTTCCTAGCTAATAAATAAATGTGGCCAAGGAATGCATCGACTTTAAAGAAAGTTATGTACAAAACCAATATTCTCTAAATTGTTGATACAACTATATAAAAAGAGAGTATTTAAAATAATCCATCAAGCAAATTAAAGAGACACCAAGTCATGATAGATTGATAGAGGAGTATAAATTAATAATTGTCCCATGGTGATTTTCATCATTAAATTTTACAAACTTGTTGGTGTAGATCCTTCACGCTTCATTTCATGATAGATCCTTGATTTTGTGAGTTGGGAAACATTATGTAAGAGTGAACAATAGACACGCTCAAACGCACTCTCAACAAACATGTATAGATTGCATAATCTATAATACTCCCTCCGTCCCGGAATTATCTTCATTCTTTCCTTTTCGGTCCATCCCAAATTTATCTCCTTTTTCCCTTTTTGATAAAGAATATGTGGTTCACAACCATTCTTACACATTTCTCTCTACTCTGCATAACTCTCCACCACACAAATCCCACTATCTTAAAACTCGTGCCCGGTCAAAACCGGAGTTAAATATGAGACGGAGGGAGTATAATTTTTTTATGATATTATTCTAAATTACATTTCAAGCGAGCCATGTCACGAGTGGGTTGATGTTTTCTTTTGAATCGTTTTCAGTCTCATACAAGACCGGATCAGATCAAACAAGACTTGGACAGTTATTAAATGCACAGAAATCAGACATTTATCAGACCAGATCAGATCAGATCAGGCTAGACCAAAATTAAACATATCAGACCAGAGCACATCAGAACAGACTAGACCAGGTCAATCTGGAAATGGAGAATCGCTTTAGTGAGTCAAATACAGATTTACTCGCTTGTTTAGCTTGCCTTGATCCTAAAGATAATTTTTCCAATTTCTGTGAGTCAAAGCTACTCAGTCTTGCGGAGTTATATTCATCTGATTTTTCAGCTGTTGAGCAAATGGAGCTTAAAGAACAACTCCAAGTTTGGATATATGAGATGAGAGGAAATGAAGCATTTTTCACTTTACAAAGTATTGGTGAAGTGTCTAAGAAGATGGTTGAGCTTACAATTCACAAATCTTTTCACTTGGTCTATCGTCTTATTGAGTTGACTCTAGTGTTACCAGTTGCAACAGCCACAGTTGAAAGAGCTTTCTCATCGATGAATATTATCAAGACAGATCTTCGCAATAAGATGGGAGATGACTATCTTACGGATTGCTTAGTATGCTACATCGAAAGAGACATTTTTCAAGCAATTGATAATGAAGCTATTATGCACCATTTTCAAAATATGAAAACTCGTAGGATTGATTTGCCTAGGTTGCAGAAGTAAATCAAGTAGTATGTAATGAACTATAATTTTTTGTTAAATTATTACGCTATTGTTGTTCTTATTATATTTTGGACACGAACTTTAAAATTTTTAGTCTTTGGTTTGCCCCTCCTTGGACAAACCTCTGGCTCCGCTACTGACTAGACCAGACCAACAAATTTTAGTCCAAAAGAAAACATCATCAATTAGAACACTTGATTAGTAGAAAAAATAGAAACTTTTTACACATTTTTTATATATTACTCCGTAATAATTAAGATTTTTTTAAAATTTGGGGTGGCTAGACTTCTCAAGCCTGGATTGACCCGTAAATACGCCGGTGGTGTAGATGTACAAGCCATGAGTGATATGAGGCTGATCGACTGCAATCCTTGGGATTCCTTGGGTTGAAAAGGCTATTTTGTATTTTTGAGCTTTTCACCCTTAAAATCTGTACAACCGATGTAGAAGGAAGGGCTAGAGTGGGAATCAGCAGACAGATTCACCCCACCCCATTGACTCTTCCGCAAAAGGAGAAGAAATTAGCTGCGCATGAAAGGATAAAATGGGTCCCATTCAAAATATAAATCCCAATTTTATTTAAAATGCTATAACTTTTTTATTTATACACCAATTTTTATAAAAGATACGGAGTATATCAAATTTCTTAACTTTTTATTATATTTCATATAACACCAATATTGATATATGAAGTTATAAGGGAAAATATGAAATTTAAACTGATTAAGGTTTTCAAATCCATAATTTTTCTTGGTCCAAAAGGTGGAATCTCGAACCCCAGAAGCCCCCACCCTGACCCGACAGAAAGGTGGGGAGGTTAATCATGATGACTCAGTCAGCAAAACGTCGGTAGACCTTATACACGTGCGCAACAGAGATCCACCCTTATTTCAGATTCTATAAATAGATTCGGGTGCTAAAATTAAGATGTCATAATAAAAGTACTTGTTTTACATCTTTCAATTATTTTTATTTAAAAATAGCTCTGAATTAACAAAAATAAATTTAACTCTGAATTTATTTATTTTTACATCGAAGTGTTTTACTTTTTATATCATAATTGTTTGCTAAAAAACTCGCGGAAAAAAGTTAATGTATAACAATAAATGTAAGATTTTAATTAAAAAAATTTGCTGAGTAAATATATTGACGGTGCTGGACTGCAGTAAAAATTGAATTAATTGATTGAATACGTATAAATTGGTGAGAAATTTGATATACTGACGGAGTAGGGTTGCGGTCTAATCTAATTTTTGTATAAACAATTGTGTCTCGCATAAACAAAAAAATCAGATATGGTAAAACAATATAAATCCTGAACATTTTTTTTAAATCCGCATTGACCAGTTTTTATGTAAATGGAGTCAACAGACAAAAATAAATAAATAATCAACTGAAAAAAATCAAATTTTACAAATAATAAATTTCTGGTAGAGACAAAAATGTTCTGGAGCTAAAAAATGTACGATAATTCTACACATTGTCAAAATCCTTCGCGTGCAAGACATTTTTTTATTGTAAATATAGGCCACTTACAAAAAAGTTGATTGAAAAAAATCTAATTTTATACATACTAAATGTCTGTAAAATTGGATAATTTTTGTACCGTATGATCGATTTTGTACACATTTTCAATATTTTTGCACTGAAACTAGGGAAAAGATAATATCCATATTTAGCAAAGCATAAGTCTTTGCGTTATAGCTTTTGTATTAAATAAAAAGTCTCTAAAAGTTCATAATTTTATGTTTGGTATAATAAATTTCAAGAGCTTTTCTAAAAATTTAAGATCTTTTTTGAGAAACTACCATTGGTAAAAATCTTTACCTTCCGACATTAGTTAAATACAAAAGTTTGTTGCACTAAATAGAAAATCGATTAAACAATGGGCGTTTTTTGGAACAATTTCAACCTTTTCTCTTTAAGACCTTTTAAGTCAGTATAAGGACTAAAAGCCAATAGTTAATAAAAAGCCTACAAAAATATATTTTTTGCTAATCGTACAAAAATACCCAAAAAGTATGAATTGTAAGAATCAACTTTTACAAGTGATAAACGTGTGACTAAAACAATATAATATACTAGTACAATTTACTCTGTTCTACCTCGTCCACATAGCCTAACCTTGTTGTGGATAGGCATTTTTGTAATACGCTTGATCATGATTGCTAACGTCGGCTTCCTTTGAGCTCAAAAAGCACATATGTATAGTACTCCCATCGTATCAATTTATCTCTCTTGATTTTCTTTTTATGATGAATCAAATTAATTGTCTTGTTTCCCTTAAAAAAACACCCTAAAATCTGCTACAGTATCACTGTAGTACCAAAACATCTTATGTTGGGCCACGGAAGTGTAAATAGGTCGGCCCATCCCTAAGAGACGGAGTCCAACTAAACAAACGACCAACGAATCAGATAAGGATGGACTTAGTAGGAGTACTCAACTGGATGACGGGGCCTAGGGACTCGGCGACATTTCCGGCGGGCAGTTGCACTATATGGATAGAGTTCTATTGCTGTATAAAGAGAGAAAAACCTAGAGTAGAGGGGCACGATCAACCTGGCTTGATTAAATAAGCATTTGTAGCACCATTCCTTCAGAGATACATTGAGATTAATACATTTTCATTCACTAATCTTTCGGTTTTCATATTTTATTTCTTGTACGATCCCTACATACATATAAATCTAGAGTAGTTTAATTCTTGCTTAAACAATTTGGCGCCCACCGTGAGTAGCGTGATAAGGCGTTAAGTCCCGGATAAACCACCGGGGACCCTTAACGCAAATCGCAAAGTGTCAGAGTAATTCAAAAGAAGGGAGTGTTTGTAATCCAGCGAGAAAAAGGGGAGCATAATCATTCGACCAGTAAACACTAAAGATCAATCTCATCGTCAGAATGACCCACCTCGAAGCCGTCTTCTCCTACAGGAGGATCCATCTCTTCCCTCAACTTATGCCATGTAGCTACGTCCCGTTCCGCTGATTGGTGTGTCATTTCTCCTTTAATAAAAGATGTCATCAACTCACCCCTGGTCTTCCAGACATAATAGCATGCGGCGTCAATTACTTCTTGTTTCTTTTTTCGACCATAAGCCTCCAAGGATTTGACTCTGGCATTGAGTTGCAGAATCTGGGCAGATTGAGTAGAACTTTTGTCTTCCCATTCTCGAACTAATTTTGCACTTTATCAAGAGAAGATACTAGGGAAGTCTCCTTCTGTTTCAATTCATCAACGGCTCTCTCTAGTGAAGATACACGAGCAGCAGCAACAAGGCTCAAATGAATACTCTGAAAAAAGACAAGACAGTTTAATCAAGAGTAAAAAGGAAGGAAGTTCATCAAGCATGGTGGTTCATCAGCACCTGAAACGCATAAGCAGAGGAGGCAACAATGACTTCGGTAGGAGGCAAGCAGTCAAAAAAGGAAGCAGAAGAGGCCAATTGAAATTGGGCCATCTCGTCTTTCATGATCAGAGCGTCCTTCAATTCACAGAATTCCGGGGAAAGTGATAAGTGCATAGCTTGTGGTGGCTTCGTTCGGGTATCAACCCCATGTTCCGCATTAGGGGTATCAGGAGTGGTAGCGGTATCAGGCATTGGGTATTTGGGGACCTTTGGAGGATTTGCTGACAATTTAGAGGGCATCCTTTTCCTCCTCGATGCCATAGCCAACAAATCGTGGTCAGAAGGAACAGAACGAGAAGTACTTGATGAAGTAGCTACACAAATAAAGAAGAACAGAAGTTAAGAATAATAGATCCAACGCTAATAAAGAAGAGCATAAATCTCAGAGAATACCTGTAATAGGAGTAGAGTTCTTGAATGGGGGCATGGGGGGTACTCTTAGCAGTAGGAAAAACGACTTGAAGAGGGACGAAAGCACTCATACCCTCGCCATCATCTTTGGAAGCTTCAGATCCTTGACCTGAATCTTCTACGGAAACGACATGTGAATTCTGATTCAAATCGTGTGCGGTGGGAGTGTGCCTACGAGATCGCCTTAACCCCACACAATCAGACTCAACGGGAAGAGGTGACTGTAACACCCCCATTTTCCCCAACAAAAAATACATTTAAATAATGATTTATTCGAAGGAATTATCAACTTTATTTGAAAACATCAGAGATACAGCAGAAGTCTTAATAGGGAAATGGGTGTTACCGCCACACTCGGTTCTCACATAACCGAATGCACAGGCTAAACCACCATCCAAAATAATCCAAGTATTTAAGTACTGAAAATTTCAAAAATAATTTAAGTGTCTACATGTTCTCAAACTGAAATAAAAAATAACTAGGTGATTATAAATACTAAACTACGTGATCTAACGCAGCTCTCATCATCATGCATAACCTTCATCACCTGCACAATTAAAGTGCAGAAAACAAAACAAAGAAAAGGAAACAAAACTTAGCTTTTTAGCTAAGTAAGGCCCACCCAACCCCGTAAAATAATCACGTTTGGCGAAAATAGTTTTATACATAACTATAACTTTAAAAATTCATTTTCTTCCCACAAAACTAATTTGGTGTTTAAAATAATATTTATAAACTCTTAGTAACTCACACATTCATATACAAGTATCACTTTTCAAAATATAATTTATAGCTAATCACTCTTTTTAAATATACTCAATTGCTCTTTGAAAATAACCTCCATAGTCTTCCTCTTTCCTAAACCAAAATCTCCTACTTTCTTTTAAGATGGGCGGTACTTTCGGATACTTATGCCCGAAGCCCAATGAGTCGTTGTTATTTACGAACTCATCCCGGAATCCAGTTCCCATCACTCTCTTGAATCGAAACGGTCACTAAACTTGTTCTCTTCAAGTAGTAGTAGCCCTAACCATCCTCCACATTTATCCGGATGTGAAAAACCGAAACCACGGATTTCTCCCGGGGTGCTCACCTCTTATGAAAATGTTAATTTTCATCTTGAATCAAGATACACTTCAAAATATTTTCCAAACTCTCTAAATAGTCTAAAAGGTGTTTAAAAGTATTTAATACCCCAAAAGTACATAGTTTGTATTTCTCAAATACTATAGATTAAATATCTCTTTAAATAACACATATACATAATTCAAAAACTCAACACATAATCATATAGCACAGAATATTTCTCAAGTCTCCAAATATTCTCAATGGTGTTTAAAAATATTTAATACCCCAATATCTCAACTTTCTCAAATACTATAAATTTAATTTCACTTCAAATAATACATATTCAAAATTCACACTTTAATCAAATAATAGCATATAATACGAGGAAACCATTTTGGATCGGCAGAGAAACTTACAATTTAGGGTTTATCCAAAACTAGTTCCAAAATAGTATGTAATACCATATTCAAAATAATCCAATAAGGATATTTATAACTCCAGAATATATATGTAAATTTTCATACCAAATTATACATTTAAAAATATAATTTATCCCAAAATATTTGATCTCACAACACTTTCCAAAAAGAGGGTTTAACTCAAACAACCACTTCCCAAAAGTAGCATTTACTACTACCACCAAAATAATCAAATTGGAGTATTCTGAACCCATAATATATTTTTAATATAACCAGTTATAATAGTCTCAAATCATACTTCAACTCATACCAAAACAATCACCAAAATTTTCCAATCCCAAAAGAACAATCATCAAAAATTAAAATTTTAGCCATGATAAACTGATTTGATAAATTCACCAAAAATCACACGTTCATAAATTCCCAGAAAAGCATACATCATCATACTCATACTATTATAGCCGAATTATCCATAAAATTTCAGAAATAAACTCAAATCATAGCACAAACCCTAGTTTATACAATATAGGAGCAAACTAGTAATTTTGGTTGCAATAGTCCTTACCTCGAGGCTAGCAACGAATCCTAAAAGTCAAACCTAGTTTGTTGGATCATTCCCACGTACCTAGGAAGTGATAGGTTCGAAGGATCTCAATTTAGGAGAAAGAAATTTAGGAAACGGGTGAACGACGCGAATTAGGCAACAAACGCACTTACCGGAATATTGGATTGTTTGATCTCATCATTGACATAACATTTCATGCTAGATACGTTAATATTAAAGAGCTGTAAGGGATAGAGCTTGAAGAGGCGGTCCTAGGGTTTTTGGAATGAGGAAAATCGGATTAGGGATGTATTTATAGTGAATTTCCGAAGTTTGAGTTGCATTACGATACAACAGGAACGCACGCGTGCGTACCTTCTACGCACGCCGTGCGTGACCCCCAGACGCCCCAAACCTTAGTTTTTACCCCGTTTCTTTCCCATTTGGACCTCCCCTTTGTCCCAAACACTAAACCAAACATAATAAACGACCTAAAGACCGTGTAAACAATATAAAACACAATTTTAATTATTTCCCAAATTCTCTCAAATTTTCGGGGTATTACATTTTCCCCCCCTTAAAGGACGCTTCGTCCCCGAAGCTCAAGTCAAAACACAGTCGAGATGAAACACTGAAGGAAATACCTTATCAAAAGGGCTCTAGATATAGAATAGTAAGAGTTTACTTACCTCAACCACGTTCCTATGGTTTGCCATAGTTCTTACAAAAGAGAGACGCAAAGTTCAGAATACTAGAAACTCTTACAGATCCCTACCAAGTTCTACCTAAGATCACAAGATATAGGATACTAGGAATATACTCATAACTATTCTCAAGTTTACTAACTCACAATATACTCTAGGATAAGGAACACCTACAAGCAACCATTGGAAAAATTCCATTCAATTCACAAATCTCAAATCAATCCAAGACATCACAAAATACAACAACAAAAATCAATCACACAATCTCACACGCGCCCAAGCCATAAAATTCCTCCCTAATAAGATTCATTAATCCTAATTAATGAAAATAATATTTCAATTCAAAAAGTTTTTTGAAAATCTTTAAAAGATTTTGAAAAACAAAGGCTCTGATACCAATTTGTAACACCCCCATTTTCCCCAACAAAAAATACATTTAAATAATGATTTATTCGAAGGAATTATCAACTTTATTTGAAAACATCAGAGATACAGCGAAAGTCTTAATAGGGAAATGGGTGTTACCGCCACACTCGGTTCTCACATAACCGAATGCACGGGCTAAACCACCATCCAAAATAATCCAAGTATTTAAGTACTGAAAATTTCAAAAATAATTTAAATGTCTACATGTTCTCAAACTGAAATAAAAAATAACTAGGTGATTATAAATACTAAACTACGTGATCTAACGCAGCTCTCATCATCATGCATAACCTTCATCACCTGCACAATTAAAGTGCAGAAAACAAAACAAAGAAAAGGAAACAAAACTTAGCTTTTTAGCTAAGTAAGGCCCACCCAACCCCGTAAAATAATCACGTTTGGCGAAAATAGTTTCATACATAACTATAACTTTAAAAATTCATTTTCTTCCCACAAAACTAATTTGGTGTTTAAAATAATATTTATAAACTCTTAGTAACTCACACATTCATATACAAGTATCACTTTTCAAAATATAATTTATAGCTAATCACTCTTTTTAAATATACTCAATTGCTCTTTGAAAATAACCTCCATAGTCTTCCTCTTTCCTAAACCAAAATCTCCTACTTTCTTTTAAGATGGGTGGTACTTTCGGATACTTATGCCCGAAGCCCAATGAGTCGTTGTTATTTACGAACTCATCCCGGAATCCAGTTCCCATCACTATCTCTTGAATCGAAACGGTCACTAAACTTGTTCTCTTCAAGTAGTAGTAGCCCTAACCATCCTCCACATTTATCCGGATGTGAAAAACCGACACCACGGATTTCTCCCGGGGTGCTCACCTCTTATGAAAATGTTAATTTTCATCTTGAATCAAGATACACTTCAAAATATTTTCCAAACTCTCTAAATAGTCTAAAAGGTGTTTAAAAGTATTTAATACCCCAAAAGTACATAGTTTGTATTTCTCAAATACTATAGATTAAATATCTCTTTAAATAACACATATACATAATTCAAAAACTCAATACATAATCATATAGCACATAATAATCACATAGCACAGAATATTTCTCAAGTCTCCAAATATTCTCAATGGTGTTTAAAAATATTTAATACCCCAATATCTCAACTTTCTCAAATACTATAAATTTAATTTCACTTCAAATAATACATATTCAAAATTCACACTTTAATAAAATAATAGCATATAATACGAGGAAACCATTTTGGATCGGCAGAGAAACTTACAATTTAGGGTTTATCCAAAACTAGTTCCAAAATAGTATGTAATACCATATTCAAAATAATCCAATAAGGATATTTATAACTCCAGAATATATATGTAAATTTTCATACCAAATTATACATTTAAAAATATATAATTTATCCCAAAATATTTGATCTCACAACACTTTCCAAAAAGAGGGTTTAACTCAAACAACCACTTCCCAAAAGTAGCATTTACTACTACCACCAAAATAATCAAATTGGAGTATTCTGAACCCATAATATATTTTCAATATAACCAGTTATAATATCAAATCATACTTCAACTCATACCAAAACAATCACCAAAATTTTCCAATCCCAAAAGAACAATCATCAAAAATTAAAATTTTAGCCATGATAAACTGATTTGATAAATTCACCAAAAATCACACGTTCATAAATTCCCAGAAAAGCATACATCATCATACTCATACTATTATAGCCGAATTATCCATAAAATTTCAGAAATAAACTCAAATCATAGCACAAACCCTAGTTTATACAATATAGGAGCAAACTAGTAATTTTGGTTGCAATAGTCCTTACCTCGAGGCTAGCAACGAATCCTAAAAGTCAAACCTAGTTTGTTGGATCATTCCCACGTACCTAGGAAGTGATAGGTTCGAAGGATCTCAATTTAGGAGAAAGAAATTTAGGAAACGGGTGAACGACGCGAATTAGGCAACAAACGCACTTACCGGAATATTGGATTGTTTGATCTCATCATTGACATAACATTTCATGCTAGATACGTTAATATTAAAGAGCTGTAAGGGATAGAGCTTGAAGAGGCGGTCCTAGGGTTTTTGGAATGAGGAAAATCGGATTAGGGATGTATTTATAGTGAATTTCCGAAGTTTGAGTTGCATTACGATACAACAGGAACGCACGCGTGCGTACCTTCTACGCACGCCGTGCGTGACCCCCAGACGCCCCAAACCTTAGTTTTTACCCCGTTTCTTTCCCATTTGGACCTCCCCTTTGTCCCAAACACTAAACCAAACATAATAAACGACCTAAAGACCGTGTAAACAATATGAAACACAATTTTAATTATTTCCCAAATTCTCTCAAATTTTCGGGGTATTACAGTGACGTACCTTGAAAGTCTGATACCAGATTCACATAAGTTCGATCCTCGACAGGGAACGAAAGAATCTTGGCGTTTCTCTCCTCAGAATGCAGACCGGGAACCAGTGGAATAGTCTTCCTCTCTGCGCGACACAGAGGAACAATGCTAAATACATCAAGTTTCATACATATATCTGAGAACACAAGAATATTCTGAAATTACCCGTTTCCATTATCTACACTCGAGGTTACGAATCAGATAACAAAAATTGAAGACGGAAATCAACCGAACAAGTCAAGAAACACGATTCGAAAGAGAAACTAACCTTTGTGTAAATTCTCCTCCAAAAATGATCCGTCAGAACCTAAAGACTCTTCTTTCATCCATCCCCGGTCATTAGCTTTGTCCACCTTGTGAATTAGGGCTTCTTTCCCTTCTTTCACTGCTAAAGTAAAGCGACCGGCTCCTGAGGATCTGAGGTCATAGGTAAAACCCAAGTCTTCAAAATCCAGGGCCAAACTATGTTTCTCACTCAAGACCTCTAAAGCTCTAAGTACCCTCCATACTTGGGGCATGATTTGGGAAGGCGATACTCTGACGAAAGCAAGAAAGTCTCGGACTAAACGTGAAAATGGGAATTTCATACCTATCTTGAAAGGGTACATCAGAAAGTTTACCCAACCATCACAGAACCAATCTATCCTCTCGTTCGCTGCTGGAAAGCGAATAACCGCATCATTAGGAAAGCCGATGGAAGATCTGATAAAGTCGACGTGATGTTCGGAAAGTTTCGCTTGCTTGGAGTTCTTCGGATCTAAAATATGTTGCGGAATGAAGGGTTGTGAAGCCATGAAGAACCAAGGTGCTGGCCGGGATTTGCAGAGAATCGAAAGGAAGAGAGAGGAAGTTTTTCTTGCTGAACTAATTCACTAAGGGAGGAAGAGGTTAGTGATTGATTGATACTGAACGGCTGACGGCCTTACACATTCCGAGGCAATGTCATGATGAAAATTCAAATAAACGGTTGGCTTTTAATTTTTTGAAATTGGCACCCTCCTCTTCTTTGAATTGGGGGCAATTGTTGGGCCACGAAAGTGTAAATAGGTCGGCCCATCCCTAAGAGGCGGAGTCCAACTAAACAAACGACCAACGAATCGGATAAGGATGGACTTAGTAGGAGTACTCAACTGGATGACGGGGCCTAGGGACTCGGCGACATTTCCGGCGGGCAGTTGCACTATATGGATAGAGTTCTATTGCTGTATAAAGAGAGAAAAACCTAGAGTAGAGGGGCACGATCAACCTGGCTTGATTAAATAAGCATTTGTAGCACCATTCCTTCAGAGATACATTGAGATTAATACATTTTCATTCATTAATCTTTCGGTTTTCATATTTTATTTCTTGTACGATCCCTACATACATATAAATCTAGAGTAGTTTAATTCTTGCTTAAACATCTTACCTTTTATGAAATCTAAAATAAATATCCTAAACTTTAAAACCAGATTAATCTAAATGGATGAATGTTTCAAAATGAACAACACCATATCTATGTTTGATTTGGTCAATTTGCGAAAAAAGCAAAAAAAAAAAAACATGCCATATGGGAGCCACATCATCAATTACCGAATTAATAGGTAGGGGTGGGCGCGATCCGGAACGGTCCGGTAAATTGGTAAAACCCGTAATGTATCCGTGAGGTTTTTAGCGGTCCGGTACGGTCCGGTTCTAAGGATAGAATCGTTCGGTATCATGTCGTTTCGAAACGGTACAAAACGGTTTGGTATAATGCCAAACACATGCTAATTTTTTTGAACAAATCTTGCAATTAGTAGATATCATCACACCAACCAATTCACATTAAATGTTGAAATAAATATAAGAAATTGCATACATAGTACTGAAATTGACAAATACACAAATAATGTAACACAACTAAGAAAAAGTATAGCAAAACGATGACGCACGAGATAAATATCATTTTTAATTTACTAAGTTCAAAACTTTTTAAAATGGGTTGACGATGAGAAACCATGTATATATATTAATATAAAAATGAATATCATCAAATTGTTGAATATAATAGAAATCTTCAACATTCTTCTTCTTCGTTCTAGGTTAAATATTACTCCGTAGTTCTAATTTAATTTATAGTTGAACCTTGAGAGCTAAGATTTAAACCATACTCCGTATTAATTAAGTTGTAAAAAATGCACAAACATGATACAACAAAAAGTCATGTACACTACATTACTAGAGAATAAATAATCATTAATGATTTCTAAAATTTTAATATTCTTTCAATACATACCAAAATATAACATAAATTATCTAAAAAGAAAAACTAACAATATATATAACACATTTTAGATATCTTAGGGACACATGAATACATACTTGGGGTATAAAATTGTTGTTTTAGATCTATTGATATAGAAAAAATATAAAAAAAAATCAAATGCATTATTTACGAACGGTTCGGTCCGGTATTTTTCGGTTCTCAAAATCTAGGACCGGTCCCATACCCGTTTCAAACGGTACGGTTTCGGTACGGGATAAAAATCTATAGAACCGTTTAAATACCCGATATTCGGTTCGGTACCATTATGGGATGGTTCGGTACCAGTTCGGTTCGGGTTTTATGTCCACCCCTATTAATAGGTATCCAAATGGCTACAAAGTTAGAATGTTTTCTAATAGTTTGGAGGACATTAGTGTTTTGATAGTACAAGTACTCAATTGACATTTTTGTTATCTTAAAGGGACCTATTTGGTAGTTCCCCATATTGACTGTTACAATGTTTTACAAAAAATCAATTTGTAGAACAAGCCCAACCGATTCCAAAATCGCCCGTCTCGGAATCAGACCACAAGCTCAACCATATTACTACGGTTAGAGGAACCGTGGAATCGGGAATCAGTGATTCCGTATTTTTAATGGTTCTACAATATTAATCTCTACTTGAAATGTCTACAACAATAATCTGAATTACTACTAGAAAACTGACGTATAATGATTATCATCATCAAGCTCTTATCACTATGCCAAAATCGATAGTTGTTAGCTTAGACACAAGTTTATTTCCTAACATTTCCGTAGCAATCAAGCATCACATTTCGATTGCGTGGATTGACAGATATGATTGCTAACACCGCATCCCTTCGGCCCAACAACCCCCGACACCTGCCAGCCTCAACTCCGAACATGTTGTTATCGGTTGTCAAACCCGTGACTTGCTTTGATATCAATTGTCAGGATCAAGCACTCATCACTAACTACGCTACAAGATATAGCTATGAGCAAAGGTGAAATTTTATTTTCTTATACTTGCATAGCAGTCAAGCATCACATTTCATGTATAGACGGACTGACACAATTGTCATATGACAAATAGACAACCTAAGATTCTTAATACTGAAATTATCTCAACTCAAGCCATTACACTAACCAATGGTAATCAATGGTACATTGAAGACTGATTTGCAACTCTATTTACAGAAACTTCACTTGAAGCCTCAATGGTACTGAATTGAAGACTGATGTTATGCTATTACCACTTGAGGATGTGACATTGTCCTTGGGGTCCAATGGTTGAGAACTCTGGGTGAGATTACTTGAGATTTCAATAAGCTGAAAATGACTTTCATTATGAATGACCAATAGGTTCTTTTCAAAGGAATACCACAAAAGAAAGTACAAATAGTGGAGGGATTGCCTTCCAAAAAGCTGTTGAAACAGGCAAATCATGTGTACTTGCTGCAAATAATGGAAGAAGGGGCTAGTGCATCTTTTTTCCAGTTACAAGGGTCACAATGCACTCATAACACATCACGAGAATGGAAGACACTCAGATTCAAATATGCTTCTCTTTTTTATGAACCCTGTACTCACCTCCTACTAGGGGTTCTCATGATAATAGAACTCCATTGGAGAGGGGAAGTGGATCATTTAATATCGGACCATACGGATATCCACTCAGGAAAAGAGATATCATTGAACATTTGGTGTAGGAAATGCTTGATAAAAGTATTATTCAACAAAATGTGAGTCCATTTGCTTCTCCAGTGGTGTTGGTGGGCAAGAAGGATGGCCCATGAAGGTTATGTGTTGACCACAGAGAACTGAACAAGAAAACCATTAAAAATAAATTCCTTATACTTGTACTTGAGGAATTAATTGATGAATTAGCTGGTTCTATAGTATACAGTAAGCTGGATTTGAGAGTAGGGTACCACCAGCTAAGGGTTCACAAAGATGACATTTTCAAAACCGCATTCAAAACTCATACAAGACATTATGAATTCCTAGTTATGCCTTTTGGTCTAACTAATGCCCCAACTTCATTCCAAAGTTGGATGAACATTGTATTCAAACCATTACTAAGGAAATGAGTTCTTGTTTTTTGATGACTTACTTATTTATAATAAGAGTATACATGAGCATTGACAACACTTGGATCACGTTTTTCACATCATGCAACAACACACTATTATGTTAAAGAGAGAAAATGTTCTTTCTTCATGCAAAGGATTGAATATATGGGCCACTTTATATCTAGCACTGGAGTGGAAACTGATCCACAGAAGATATCCGCTATCAGTTCATGGCTTACTCCTTCTTTAGTTAAGGATTTACGAAGCTTCTTAGGCTTATCAGGCTACTATAGGCTAACAAGGATATGCCCTTATTAGCAGACCATTGAATGACCTTTTGAAGAAAGGAGCCTTTGCATGGTCTGATGAAGCTCAACTGGCTTTTGAGAATCTAAAAAAAGCTATAGTCTCTGCCCGAGTTCTAGTTAGCTTTACCAAAATTTTACCAAGACCTATGTAGTTGAGACAAATGCTTCTAAATTGGGCATTGGAGCAGTGTTAATGCAGGAAGCCCATCCTATAGCCTTAATTTAATAATAGATCTTTAGGCCCAAAGATACAAAAACTGCAAGTATGAAGAAGAGCTCCTAACCATGGTTTTTGTTATTCAAAAGTGGGAACAATATCTGATGGGTGCACACTTCATTGTCAAGACAGATCAGAAGAGTTTAAAATGGTTACTAGAACAAAAGATTTTAACCCCTTTACATCAATTTTGGCTCTCAAAACTGATGGGATTTGATTATGAGATCTAGTATAAAGTTGGGAGAGAAATAAATGTGGCAGATGCATTATCAAGGGTCTCAAGGGTTGAAATTATGCATATGGACATCTCAGTAGTAGACTCTAACCCAAAAGACCGTATCATTAATAGTTACTCACTAGATGACAACACTTTGACTGTCATACATAAACTGCAGCAACAGGAGGTTGTTCCCAATTTTTCCAATCAAGATGAACTACTAAAGAGGCATGTCAAGGTGGTTACCGGTCCTGATGATAATCTTAATGGAAAAATACTTCAATGGCATCATGCTTCACTAGAAGCTGGACACTCTGGTAGAGAACAAACCCTCAAACGAGTGCAAAACTACTCTATTTGAAGGGTCTCACTAAGGATGTTAGCCAATTTGTGAGGAAATGCAAAGTCTGTCAAGCTTCAAAGCATGATGCAGCTTCAAAACTTAGGAATCTACAACTCATTCCATTTCCAGAAATTGTATGGGTTGATGTATCTATAAACTTCATCACTGGCTTACCTAAGTCAATGGGGAACATTGTGATACTGGTATTTGTTGATAGGCTGAGTAAATATGGTCAATTTATGGCCCTTTCTCATCCTTTTACTGCAGTAGAAGTAGCTCAATGCTATCTTGATAGTGTGTTTAATAACATGGTCGGCCGCAAAGTATAGTAAGTGATAGAGATTTCATCTTCGCTAGTCAGTTTTGGAAGGGTCTTTTTTCACTGCATGACACTGAATTCCTGTTATCTTCAGCTTACCATCCTGAAACAGATGGTCAAACTAAGGTGGTCAACGGGCGACGCTAAGTAAAAATTTATGTTTAGTTTTCCTTTCTCTATTTACAATATTTCAAACTTAATGGTTAAAGATGTCCTCCGCCGTTATTTTATTTATCTCCATTTGCTCTCATCCTAATCCTCCACCAAAATCTCAATACCCGTTGTACTATGGAGCCAAAATTGAAATTTTCATCTAAAATCTTCCACTCTTTTTTCATAAAACCTTACACCTCTTTAGTTTTGTTTCTATTTATGGGTGAGGAGTGACAAAATGTTAGGGAAGGAATTCTAGAAACCCTTATCGGTCACCTCATGCTACCATTTGTTGAACTTCATGCTCCATTTTTGGGTTAATCGATGAAAGCACCCGAACGTAAGTCTTTAAGTAAACTCGTTCATTCTCGCCATTCTTAGGAAATTTGAGAGAGGATTTCCTACAAGTTCTACGGGTAATTTTATTTTGTTAATTAGCTCTATTCGGTCTACTCAAATATTTTTTAGTTGATTGTGTGTTGTTTCAATTGTAATTGTTTATTATTCTGACTGTAATTCATTTTGATATTTATACTGAATTTGTTTGAGGAAGACATCACTAACTTGTGTCCATACTGCCTCTTTTGTTTTGACACGTTCACAAAGTGTTAGATAGATGTTTTGGAGAGAACATATTTAAGTAATGCACCTACCTAATGTCTTGAAATGGATTTATATGGACTCAATATTTTTATCTCTACTCAATCATGTTGAATTTCTAAAATTTGATACAAATTCGCCTTATTATGCAACAATTGTGGTAGGAGGACGCCTTAAAGTTTCTATATTTGTGTCCCAACATGTAAATGCACACATAAATGGGTAAGTTAGTCCCATTTTGGTGATTTTTCATTCATTATTTTCAATGAGGATTGTCATTTTCCTTTCAATTTATAGAGGATTGTTCTATTCCTCTATGATGCCTCTTGAAATTAGAAGGATAAGTTTTATTTTGAACAATCCAAACAGTTTAAACACTGTCCTTCGTTCTGTATGTTTGATCTTTTTCAAGAATAAAATCATTTGTTTTGATCTTGATTTGTGTAAAATGTTTCTCATTTTAATATTATGCTCTGATGACTTTGCTTCAAAGGGCTCTTTAATCTTGTATTGACTTATATTATTATTATCCTTGCTACCTCATTGAGTTCAAAATAAACAAGAATTGAGTGAAAAGATAAGACCTACAACTATGTTACATTGTTACTGGTCTAGTAAGGTGAGAGTTCGGTTCAATTCGAGTTTGAACTCGAGTTTGGTTTCAACTTTCGTTCGGTTCGAAACTGCAAACATCATTGCAGGATGGGCTCCATCCGCATGTGTTTGCAATCATCTTGATCTTACAACCTTGGGTCTTAAGAATCTTTGGATTGAAGCTCCTCCCTGGCCCAACTTCACAACCTCGTACAACCCAACTGGCAATTATACCCGTAGGAAACAAGACGGATTCGCTTTCGCCGCCGCGCGAAAGAGAGAGATGGGGAAGAATCAAGCAGTAGCCGATACAAGCAGAGCCAAAAAAGCCCCCCTAAAGGGTTCGCAGACCAAGAAGAACCGCAAGTCTGCTTCAGGAAGTGCTGAGAGAATTGTAATTGTCAATGACGACGAGCTCGAGACCGCCGCGGTACTATCTAATGGCACCGAATCGGAGAACGGAGACCTAAGAGGCTCTGAACAGGAAGAAGATGATGCAGAGGAATACGAAAACGGAGACATTGAGTTTCTTTGTGATGAGAAAACAAGTAATACTGACGAGAAAAAAGCAGAGGCTAATAGCAATGGGAATGGCCAGAAAACGGGCAAAAATTGCGCTAAGACGAGAGGCAACAAGAAAGAGAATCAGAGCGAGAGAGTAGTGAATAAATCGAAGAGCAAAGCAGGTACATCTCAACAAACTACGAATGCCCAAAATAGCAAAGCTAAAAAGAATGCAAATCATGGCGTAGAGCTGACGAAAAATGGGAAGAATGAGAAGGAAAAGAAGCTTGAAGGGAACAAAGGCGAGATCTTTAAATCGGGAAAGAGCAGTAGTATGAAGAAGAATGAGAAAAGCAGCACGGAGGAGAGTAAGGCAAACACAAAGAATACTCCAAGAAAGGGAAAAAGCAATGGAGATGCGGAGAAGATGAAGAAGGGGAAGGAGAGGGTTGAAGAGGATGAGGAGGTTAGTGTAAAAGTAGCTAAAAAAGCTAAGGGTAGTAGCACTAGTGGTGATAAGAGCCCATCAAGCACAGAGAAGAATGGAAAAAAAGAGAAAGAAAAGAAGAGCGAAGGGAACAAAGATGTGATCTTGAAAACGGGAAAGACCAGTAGTATGAAGAAGAATGAGGAAAGCGGAAGCGTAGAGAGTAATGGAAACACAAAGGGTACTCCAAGAAAGGGAAAAAGCAATGGAGATGAGGAGAAGATGCAGAAGAGGAAGGATAGGGTTGAAGAGGATGAGGAGGTTAGTGGAAAAGTAGCTAAAAAGGCGAAGGGTAGTAGCACTAGTTGTGGTAAGAGCCCATCAAAAACAGAGAAGAATGGGCCAATCAAGAAGAAAGAAAACTTGGCGGAAGAAAATGAAGAGGGTAGAGGAACAGTTGTAGCAAAAAAGGTAAAGAGTAATGGACAGACTAGAGGGAACACGGATACTGTGGAGAAAAAGGATATAAAAGATGAAAAGAAAGTAGAAAATGGGGAAACTAAAGTCTCCCAGTCCAACAGGAAAACGAAGGATGAAGATGAGCAGGACGGTGACGAGGAGGATGTTAAGTGTGAGAGTACATTGTATAAATTTCCAATGAGTCGAATCGCTAGGATAATAAAAAGTGAAGTCTCTGATGCCAAACTTTCCCAAGAGGCAACTTTTGTTATCAATAAAGCTACGGTATGTCTGAAACCTCAGCTATATTTTTTCTTCAATCTCATGTGCTTCTTATGTATGTTCCAACTTCCAACTACTCTAAAACCTAGGGTTCATTTTAGATAAATCACTATTATGTATTACATGTATGTTTTGAAGACTTGCACATATAGAGTAATATTATGCTAGTGTACCTTGTAAGATGCATTGTGTAACTCAAAGAACTACAACAGATGATTGTACAAAAAAACATTTTCTTGTACAGCACTACAGCCCATGAACTCTTCAATCTTAATTGGTTGGAAAATATTTAGATTCAAATTCATAGAAACGTAGAATCTCCCAGCAAGGAACACACCACTTGAAAAGAAGAAAAAGTGGTCATTCTGCTTCATGTGATGGTAAATTCTTTGAACATTGGGTTATCTGTTTGAGGCTTTGTGCTAAATGTAAAAAGGACAGCCCGGTGCACGAAGGCATCCTCGCAAGGCGAGGGTCCGGGGAAGGGTCCAACCACAAGGGTGTATAAGGGGTAAGCCTTCCCCTGTCAAATTTTGACAAGAGGTTGCTCCCAAGAGTCCAAGACTTGAACCCGTGATCTCTTGATCACACAGCAACACCTTAACCGGTGCCTCCCCTTCCTGTTTGAGCTGAATGTACCAACAAAAAAATTATAATCTAGAAGAAACCTGGACATGAATTTCAAACATTACAACTCTCAGAAGCCATAATCTAGTCTATGGAGTGTTGGCATCCAGACATAGGGTACTTATAGCTAAAACCCTATATGTAGCAGTATTGTATCCTACTATAATTATTGAGACAGTAACGCTGGATGTTGAATGATCAATTTATCGAGTTTTACGATAGAAGGAAGTAAAGGATATCCATTACGCCTGTGATAGTTAATTTTGATTTGTCATTTGTTTTCATAAGCTGTGGTAATTTGGAAGCATTTAAAGTCTGCTTTGTTCCAAGTTTTTGTATATTTGCTGAATGTGAACAGAGCCCAAGTCCAAACATGAATGCCTTCAAGTGTGGTATTTGCGTCATTAATTTGGATTTTGGTATCTCAAGGTTGTTAAGGGCCCGGCTAAGTGACCTTGTCCAAGGTCTGGAACGGGAAGCCTGATATGATCGATAAGAGAGAGAGATGAAGATAACTCTGGATCTATGTTTAATTAAATCTGAATAGAGGATTAAGAATAAAGAGACTGAACAGAATTAATCTGATTTCCGACCTAGTCAAGAAATCCCAGAATTAATTCTTTCCCCAAAAACTGTTTATTAAATTAACTGAGAACCCTTTATATAGATATTAAGGGTTTCCTAAAATAATTTGCTATTCTAATGGAACTATAATAAAGAAGACTAGTCCCAATAGGATTAACTAATATTAATTCTTAATACTATACTAATAGGACTCTTCTGCTTGCTTGGACCTTTTTCCTTAGCCACTTTGTTTCCTAATTTCATCTTTACCCCTCCGATCTCTTCTTTTATATGTGCGACCATAAAACTGGTCCGTAACAGTTTACATATAATTAATATAGACAATAGAAGGCTATTTGTCTAGTTTAGTTTCCCCATGGTTCCAATAGGACAGTGGACAAATTCTAGGTTTGAATTGCATGTAGATATCAGGGTATATATTGGACGAATGGTGTGTTAGCCTGGAGATGGTGTGTTGCAGACTACGAGAAAGGATATTTAACAACATTTTGTGACGATTGAATAATAATGAAGATGGTCCTGTTTTAATCTTTTTCATATAGCTTGATGTTAATCCTTTACTTGATGAAACCACAGGGGATCTTGTATCTCTAGTTTCACACAAGAAAGATCAAGACTGACTTCATGATTTATGTAGTATCACACGCATTGTCTGAAACTGCAATGTTCTTTCCCAGCAAAAGTTGATATCGTCTAGATCTCTTACAAGAGGCCATAACATTCATTTGGTGTAAAGCTTCACTTATAAAGTATGGGAATAAATTATTTATGGCTTTATTTCACTGCTGAACCCCAAAAGTGGAACAGAAAAGATTTTGTTGTTGTTTTGAGCACAACTTATGTACTCCCTCCGTCCCAGAAAATTCTTCCTGGTTTGACTTGGATCGGAGTTTAAGAAAGTGAGAATAAGTTGGAGTTCTATGATTGTGGTTGAGTAAGAAAAAGGTAAATGAATGTTAGCCACACAAACCTTTCCAAAAAGGGAAACAGGAAGATTTTTTGGGACATCCCAAAAAGGTAAGTGGGAAGAATTTTTTGGGACGGAGGTAGTATTATTCAGTGTGGGTATTGGTCTCAGAGAAAGATAAAAACATACGATGTAGTTCTGATTGCAGTTTTAAAAGGTTGAAAATGCGACCAAATTGATAGATTTCTTTTATTTCAGTGTTCAAATGTGAAGTACCGATCAGTTCAGCAAATAAATTGATTTTTTTTATAAATGAAAAGATTAGTTTTGATTTCTCTTCCCTCCAGATTTACCTCGTCACCTCACTACACAGTTCACTGTGATTTTTTTTAAAAGAATGTAGTTCCAGCTATGTTGCAAGGTAAGCTTAACTGAATTTCCTGGCTATTGGGAAAGATCTGTGTTGGCCAATTAGCTCTTAACCACTGACAAGGAGTTTGGGGTGACACTCAAGTTGCTATAGGATTTATCTGAGTGTTGACTGTTAGTTTTATTATGAGATTTTCTTTGTACTTCGCTTGATTCGTATCAAACAATTTATACAAAGTAGTACCATATTGAAATGAAATGAGTATGGAGTATCTCTATTGCTTAACCGCGAGTTGCAAAACTTGAGTATTTTGCTGTCGTTGGTTTATTTTAGCAGCAACTTTGCATGCTTCTTCCCCACGTTGCTTTGGTCTTTACTTGTATCTGTTTCTGAGAATGTAGGAAAAGTTTCTTGACCTATTATGCAAGGAGGCTTATGCTTGTGCTTTTTTGGATCATAAGCCTTACGTTGGATATGACCATCTATGTAAGTTCTAAAATCATACATTTTACGCACTATGAGTATGAAATATAGTACTCTTATACTTCACTCATTTTCCACATCTTTTGAAGCACAACCTCTTTTGATTTATTGTGTGTTTTTGATTTCCTACCAAATGCCTTTTGCAGTGGCTTTTTAACCGTGAGATTATTATTGCCTTTTGTTTTGCTTTCCAGCCTCAGCTATATGCAAAAGGAAGAGATTCGAGTTTCTTTCAGGCAACAAATTCACCATTATTTTCTAGATTAGTGATCAATCATCTACATTACTTCACCGTTCTTTATGAACTTTGCTAATTTCCCGTGTCTGGGGTGCTGTTTATGCCAGATTTTGTACCTGAAAGAATCAAAGCTGAGTTGGCTCTAGCAGATTTAGAAAAACTTGGTTAGATCAGACCAGACAGATTCCGGGATATTCGGTCTACAAGAAAACTACAGTTTTGCTCTCCTTGTGTACTGCTCCAGTATGTCTCTTCTAAGAGATGATATGTGGTGACCGGAGAAGGTTCTATTGTAAGCCTAGTTCACGAAATTATAACTAGAAGATAGTATGTAGCTCATCTTCTATAACCATCATCAATACATAAATGGACTCACTAACAACTGATAGGGGATGTTTGCTGATGCTTCATCGTGAATGTTGAAGTAGCCGTTAAATCATTTCAAGTTTCAACCATTTGGTGATCTATCAGACTATCTCACGTTTAGGCCTAATTTGGTTGAAATTGCCTTTCAAGAAACCTCATTAAAAAGGTACTTTTGCAAACTGTTCTTGAGGTGTGCGGTGAGAAAGTACTCCTTATTTGGCAGTCTAATATCACATTTTCACAATTTGATGGGTTCTGAAGTAAACAACTGAATAAAATCTCCAGTGGTCATTCAAGGACTCGAAGTAGCTATCTAAACTCTAAAGATAGGAGTAAATAAAAATAAGAGTAAAACCAATATGATTTTCCAGAATGTGTATTATGTTACTTTCCCTACACAGTAGCAAGTTACTTCTATGTAGGGGACATACCGACATACTCTCATATTTTGGAATTATCACACTATTTTGATTTGGTTTTCAAATATTGGTTTGGTTTTCATTGTTTCGGTTTGGAACTGTCCGAAAGAATTATTACCGAACAAAAACCATACTATTTTTCGGTTTGGTTCAGTTTAGTTTGTTTTGGTTCAATTTGGATTTGTTGTTTTTTAATAACATATGAGGTTTTAATGAATTTCTTTAATTCAGTTAAGTTTTTCTCGATAAGTTTAATACGCTTTGGAAGAAATACTATCAAACTCAAATCAAATTGCATATGTTCGATTTCGATTGAGTTTAGTCTGATTTGGTATGGTTTCGATAAAATCAAAGTATCTGATTTGAAATCGACTTTTTGGACAAAATGTTTAGGGTTGGACTTGGGCCGGGCCAACCGGCCCAGGACCGGCCCGCTACTGTGCGGGCCATCTGGCTCGGTGGGATGGCGGTTCGGGCTCGGGCCCTTCAAAAGGTGAACCGGCCCGGGCCATTTTTTTTTTGATTTTTTTTTAAGTTTTTGGGTTGGACTGGGTATTTTGTGCCATTTAAGGTGGTTAGGGTTGGTTTGGGGGTGAGGGGGAGGGTTGGGGGTTAACTAGGAAAAGCCAAAAAAAAAAAAAAAGAATCGAGGCCCGGCCCGGTGGCCCGGACCGGCCCGGACCCGGGGGTTACCCGGGCCGGTTCCGGGCCTCCCATACCTTGAACCGAGGCCCGGCCGGTTCAAGGCCCGAACCGGGCCCGGCCCGAACCGAGCCCATCCCTAAAAATGATGAAGTAATTTGTGATTGCATAGAACAGTTTTCTTGCAACTGCAATTACTAATTGTTTAAAATGATGCTTTCTTTTGATAAAAATCAACTTGTTTCTCAATTTCTTTTCCAAGATTAGTTTACTCAAAGAACTTTTGGCAGAAAACTTTTTCATTCGAAGGAAATTACTAATTCACTACACGAACTGCTAGATGTATTTCTGTGTTTAAAAACCCGTACCGGGAAGCGACCCGGTCACATGACTAGGTCGCGGATCAATCCGAACCTGGTGGGTCAATGCGGTCAACTCGTGAAAACCGGTCAACGATTATATCTCCATATAATAATAATTAACATATGATTATATACAAAATTATAATAATAAGTAGTTATTATTCATAATTATCAACGTCTAGTACAACGCTAGATCTTGAGTTCAATGATGATGAGTAAGTCACTCCGTGATTGAAGCACTTTTGAATAATAACCATCCCAAGGTAAGTGCTTGAGTCTGCAATGTGTAATGAGGTTGACTATTTATTAGTAGATCTTTTGATAAAGTGTTTAATTGCAGAACACAATTTGAAAAGGTCTACCCTATGTGAGCTAGAATGACGGCCGATTCACCAAGTTTAAGGCTTTACTTGTTGGAGCTCATGAATGGATATTGACACAAGGCTGTTAATTGTGTCAAGTTTTTAAGTGAAATTGTATAAAGATTTATGTGTGTAATATCTTCAGTATTTCAAAGTGGTTATATAGTTCAAAGCATAGTCTACTATTATGATCCGAAATATTGTAAAGAATATTGCACTAAATGAAAGTTCAATCTTTACGACATTTTCGATTATGCATAAATCTTGATAAGTGGTCTATTTGGCAAGAACTGAGCATGATTATTTTTCAATAAATGGAGGAGGATTGTTGAAGATTTATTGAAAAATTAAGCTTTATTATTATTTTACACGGGCTATTAACATTTTTGTTGCAAAAAGAATATATATGACGTAATAGTTATTATTTAATGTTATGAGTATTACGGTTTTATTTTTGGTAGTGTCATCTCATAATATTAGTAATAATATTACATAATTATATACTCTTATGAATATTTTAGTTGATGCGGTTTTGCAAAAGGAATGTTTTTAGCAAAGGAATATTTTTAGCAAAAGGAATTTTTTAGTTTATGCGGCTGTTTCTACAGGTGCATGTAATTATTTTAAAGGATGCCTTATCCTTTAAAATTATTTTAAAGGATGTTCTCATCAAGGTTCAAAATTGCGTATTGCGTAATCACGGCATTTTTTTGTTATTGCATATTGCGTAAGCCTCATTGTGCAATGAGGCGTAGACCTGAGGCGTAAATTATATATATATATATATATATATATATATATATATATATATATATATATATATATATATATATATATATATGGGAGGGTTCAAATACAAAGAGATCGTCCCATGCAAAGTGAGAATTAATCTCGTGCATTCATTTTGAGATCTAATGGCTCAAAATGAGCCAAAAGTGAACTAAATTCGATCAAAAACGCGGTGGCAATTCGTAATTAAAATGAAGTTTTTTGCAATCGCGAAAAAGTGCAACGCGGTGAAGAAAAAATGCAATTGTTCACACTTTGCACGGGAGAACCTCTTTTTATTTGATCTCTTCCCTATATATATACATATAGTGTGTGTTTATATACACAATTAAAAATAATATAATGAGGACATAATCATAGTAAAGTAATACGTTCAAAATTCAAACCATTCTATAATTGTAAGATTATTATATTGATGAGTTAAAAGATACTTAAGATAACATTAACAAATTTCATAGTAACAGAAATTTAAGATATTATTAACAGTAACATTAATATTAAAATTAAGATAATATGTAGAATTAAGTTTCTACGTCCAATATGTAGAATTAAGTTTCTATATCAAAACGATGGAAAATAATTAATTAACTAAAATTAAGATTAAAACATGACACGTAGTATATGACACAATGACAATCATATATTACCAACTAAAACATTGAAGTTAAATGAGAAGCAGATGAAACTTGAAACTTCCGCCTATTGCTAAAACTTTATCAGATGAAGTAGAAACGCAGGTTTTCTGCACACCTGTGATGCACAGATGAATAAGCAGCAACCTATCTTCTGCTAACTATTGACCAAGGGTGAAATACCAAAGGAGGTTGGAAACCAGTTCAAGTATATTCTTATCTTCGGTTGATTTTTCTTATCCTTTTGAGTGGCAGGATAGGATAAGAACTTCTTGGGTATGTCTGGCAAATGGCTTATCAGCCAGCTTTTAGCTTGTTTGACCCATTACAACTGGTTGATTTTTCTTATCCTTTTGAGTGGCAGGATAAGAACTTCTTGGGTATGTTTGGCAAATGACTTATCAGCCAGCTTTTAGCTTGTTTGACCCATTTCAACTGTTTGATTAGTCGAAGAAGCTAATAGTAATGTTTGGTAAATGACTTTTAAAATGACTTTTAAAATTAGTTTGTTGAGTTTTAAAATTCTTCATTTGGCTGGTTCAATTTACACTCTATCAGCCATTTCGAAAGAGCCAATTTTACCAAACAGTTATTTATAATCAGCCAACATAACCAGTCGGTCAAAACAGCTAACACAACCAGCTGTTGCGAAACAGCTGACACAACCAGCTACCAGCAACCGTTAACGACCATTTACCAACAAGGCCCTTATCCTTTTGAGTGGCCGCACCTTTTCAAATGGGTTTTCTTATCTTCGATTGATTTTTGACTCTTTTCAAAAGGTCGCCATTTACATATTTATATTGCTAGACCATGTGGATTAAACAGTACGTCAAAAATCATTTTGTCAACTTCTCTAATTGCCTTACTCTATTACTTTTATCTGTAATATTAGTAAAAAAAATATTTAGACCACTTTATATACATATAACTTGTTCGATGTTATTTTATCAGTAGCTAAAATACATCATACATCTTCTTTTTATCCCAAAAGTTCTATCTTGTAACCCGGTTACTGTGATAAGGGTAGATATTAAACTTTTAGGAAAACGTATTTATACGTGACTAGAAGTGATATCCGGTCCAACCATATTTATACACCCTTATTATTCTATTATACCTTAAGTTCTAACAATATGCATCTAGTTCACGTCACCTGAGATTGTATAGGACATTGAGTATTTAATGTTGACTCTGTCTTCTTATGATTTATTATTATTCACTGCGTACAAAAAACAAAGATCTACATTTGTAATATTGTGTTCCTTCCTTCCCATTTTAATTACCTGTCCTACTTTGAGTACTTTCCTTTTTGGATTGTCCCAAAATAAGCGTCACATTTCTTTTTTAGAAAGAAATATGTGGTCTAGCATTTCACTTTATTATAATCAAAGTTCAACCACAACTTTTACTTTCTCAGTCACTTCATTAATAATTGTGTCAAAGCAAAGTAGGACACATAAAATGAGACAGAGCCATAGAGGTAGTAGTCGTATTACTAAAATGGGTACATGGTTTTCTTAAGGTATTATTTTCTTCATACAATCTCTTTGATTATATTTTGATGTATATCATGGATGAGTTTACACATTATTTCGACCACACTAACTGCAACTGACAAAAGCACAACTGAGATAGGTTAAACCAAACCAGCCAAACCAAAACCCGACTGGCAAACATGCTTACCAAACGACACCCGATGAAATGACCTAAACCGGAACAAAAACCCCTTTTTTATTAACTGTGAAAATGCATATGAATGAATTAATATCCTGCTCACCCCAATTTTGTACTTACTGGAGTTTTGGTTTAGCCCCTTGTCTGCTATGATCTCAAGTACTGTACTAGAACAGTACTGTTTAGGATCTTAAGTTTCCTAACAACATGTGTGTTGTTATGATTTCTCTTATTTCACTACTTGTTAGGGGTCCCATTCCAGACTTGGAAAGTTTTTGGGAATGTAAATAGGAAGAAAAATTGATAAGAAAGAAAATATGTGGAAAAATAAAAGACTGAATGTACTAAATGTTAATACCCATTTTTTACGTGAAATATGACAGACTAGGAAGTCTGAATATGTGGAGAACTTTAAAAGAAGGAAAAATTGAAAATAATAATCCCAACTATTGTCGGGCCGCCATTAATGTTGGAAAAAGTGTGTTAAAAGTGTATTAAATGGTCATTTTGGGGCAATTATTTGAGTGGGGTCCACTTTCGATTTGGGTCGGTTCAAAGTGGTTTCGGATTGTCCTTGCTAAGGGCTACAATTCGATATATGGTACACTCAAAACGGATAACGGGTGAATGAGAAATTGTTTTTCGAAGATTACCCGTTGGAATGGAGAAAACTAGGAAAATGTGGGTTTTAGTGTGGGTTCTTTCCCACACCGAAAATCACAAGGGAATTTGAACCTTTTATAAAGGGAAATCCCCATAAAGAGTTAAGATTCCTAAAGGGGAAGACTCTCTCACGTGCGCAGGGGGCGTGCGAATCAAATCCCGATTCAAATTTTGTTCTTCCGGTACGTTCCTACTTTAATTTTTGCTCCAAAAACCGCGACTTGCGTGTGCGGGCGACCTGCACACACGAATGCCGTCCGAAAATCTATCTTCTAAAGATAACGTTAATTTTTGTTCTTCCGGTACGTTCCTACTTTAATTTTTGCTCCATGCACATAAATGCCCAACGTCTATATGCTGCCATTGATGTCCCAACGTTCATATGAACGTTTTGGGTTGTTTAAGGACCCGAATCAATGCCCAACGTTTAGGACATTGATGTCCAACGATCATAACCCTTAAACAGCCATTAACACACCTTAATCCACCCCTATAAAAGGCTAGTAGGTGCTTTGCAAAGACACAACCTTTCATACACTTCGTTCATGTATTTTCATAGTTGAAACAACACCTCTAGCACTCCATACAAACTCCTTCGGTGTTCTGCTTTTGTTCACGTTCGTTGGAACTTTAGTTTGAGTGCTAAACTATTGTTCGAAGTCATCGTATCCTGGGAAACGATCGTTGCAACGCTCCTAGCACCCCGGGAGGCAACGAATACGTTTTAAGGAAATCGTGCGTAGCACGAGCTTTGGCTTATTCTGCTTCATCTCATTTCTTGTTTTTCTTTAAGTCATTTTATTTAATTAATCTTTATTAATTAATTTTCTTTGTTTTTCGAAACACACCCAAAAATTAATAATCTCAACTATCGATTATTCCTGGGTGGTCCCAACTATAGGGGTTATTTTCCAAATATAGTCCCTAACCTGCTACAACCTGGTATAGCAGGTCAAATTTAAATGTAAGCTATGTGTAACCTATAAATAATCTCAACTACACTTGATCTTCTTTTATTAATCCCAATTATCAGGTCTCAATTTTAAATATTTTTATAAATTTCCAAATTAAATATTTTTAAACATGTAAAAATAATCATTCAAATTCTACAAATGTACTGAAATTAAGTAAAAATATTTCTAGACATTTTATTTATTTATTTTCACTAAAATTTCATTCTTTTTTTTCAATTTATTTTTTCCCTAGTTGTGTTAACAAGTTATGATTTTAAATTACTTTCCTTTATTCCATTTTACACTTTGTGTTGTCAAAAAGTATATTGTGATTAAAAAAAATTACGACTTAAACCTTTATTCTAGATGTTTTCATGAAAATCTATTTTATTAAATTTTTATGCTATCTTAATTGTAAAAATCAAAATTATCTATTCTCAATTTTGGTATTTTTAATTTGTTTCTATTACTTTATTTTATGTTATTATATTCTATAACTTATAAGATATAGTTTACTATTGAATTCTAGTGATTTGGAACATAGGTTTTGGAGATTTTGGCTATGTTCATGAAAGTGTATTAATATTTTAATTTTAAGTCATACATATTTTCTACATTTTTTTACAATATCCATGATATCAATTAAAATTACAATATTAATGCATTTTCATCCAAAATAGCCAAAATATACAAAACATATGCCCCAAATAACTAAAATTTAACAATAAACTATATCGTATAATTTATAGAATATAATACTACTCCGTATAAAAAAAGAAAATAGAAATAAATTAGAAATACTAAAATGGATAAAACAGAGAATTTAGTTTTTTTAGAGTTCACATAGCATACAGATAAAATAAAATATATTTTCATGAAAAAAACTATAATAAAGCTTTCAATCATAGAAATTTTAGTCACATCTTTCTTTTCGACAACCCAAAATGTAAAACTGAATAAGAAAAAAATAACACAGAATCATAACTTGTTAACACAAATAGGAAAATAAATTCGACAAAAAGAAAAAAATGAAATTTTTGAAATAAAAAAATGAGTACAAATATTTTATTTTTATTTAACTTCAGTACATTTGTAGAATTTTTATAATTATTTTTACATGTTTAAAAAAATTTAATTTGGCAATTTATCTTTTTTTTCTCTCTAAAACTGAGAGTTTAAAGATGGGATTAATAAAAGAAGATCAAGTATAATTGGGATTATTTATAGCGTACGCATAGTTCACATTTAAATTTAACCTGCTATACCAGGTTGTAGTAGGTTAGGGACTATTTTTGGAAAATAACCCCTATAGTTGGGATCACCCAGGAATAATCGATAGTTGAGATTATTAATAGCAGACCGATAATAGTTGAGATTATTATTTTCAATTTTTCCTTAAAAGAATGAACATATTTTATTTTTCTTTTCTCTTCCAAGGTAAAACTGAACATAAGGACATTTTTTGGTATTTGTTTCCTTCCCCTTTGCCTTTTCATGAATCCAAACATACCCTAATACACATCTTTAAATGGTATAGATTAAACAGGAATCTCTTGCGCCTGAAGAGAGAGTGATTGTTGCTGTAAATTAAAGCAAGGGAACATGTTAGCTACTGCTTTTCACCCTGAACTAACTGCTGATTCTAGGTGGTAATTATACATGCTCCTTGATTATTACTCTACTATTGTTATTGTTGTGATTAATATGGAGTATATTATAAATATAGTAATAGTAATAACATTATTACGATTATTATTATTATTATTATTATTATTATTTAGGTATTAATTTTGTTCTTGTCATAGGCATAGTTACTTCTTGAAAATGGTGCCTGAAGATGGAGAAGGAGGTTCAAGTATCATCTCAACTGTTGATTTACGACCAAGAACTGAGCTTCCAGTATTTCAATAGGATCAAATAGTAAAAGCATTGCTATGAAATTGTGACTTTTTGGGGGCTAGTATTTACGGAGTATGTGTTTTGCATATGCTCAGATGATTATTGTATCTTTGGGAATCTCCTTGGTAGAACATATATGTACTTATCTAAAAATTATTAAATTAATTAATTGCTGTGTTTTAATAAAAAGGGAAGCACCAAAATCTGGCTGATTACTGGAGTTCAACAAATATGATTTTCACAATTACGCAAGAGAATCACACAAAACATTCGTTCCTTTAACATTTTCAAAATATCATTACTGTCTGGAGTCTGGACGTCTGGACTCTGGACCATCTTCATTTCATACATTTATTTTATGATTTCTATTGATCCAAAACCAGAAGAGCTTTACCAAATCGGAGTAGATTAATTTCCAAATGCTGTAACTATGGGTAGACCCGGTCCCGGTCCCCTAGTATTGAAAACAGGAACTGACTCGGTTTTTTACCGGTTGCGGTCCGGTCCAGGGTACCCGGCCGGTCCTAGTTCCTGTCCCGGGCCAACACCCCTTAAAAAATATATTCAGCAAGCCATTGGGACTAAAACCAGACTTGGGACCGCCCGGTCCAGTCCCCAAATATTGTACCCGGGCCTGCCGGCTACCCGGTCAAGTACCCGGTCAGTCACCTCCAATAGCTGCTTAGCGGCAGCCTGATAATAACAGTGGCCTACTTGATGCTATTCTTTTAGGGTCACAATCTTTGAAGAATACAAAGAATGATTCTTCTGTTGTTTTTTAAACTTGTTATTTTATTATTTACGTAAAATAGTAAGTGCATGTGATATTGCTTACGTAGATAAATAATAGTATGAGTCAGTTTTTAGTCTAGCTATTGTTATGGAGAATAACTAGCTACAGACATGGTCATATACGGATGTAGTGCTGCGAATAAGTCATGGGTTAGTTGCAAATTTGTAGCAACAACTCACACGTTCTTTTGCTATTAATACAAGAATAAACTGGTGATGTAGCCAAAGAGCTTCACACCAATGAAAAAAACTCTGTGTATGTTCTAGTTGTTCAGCTTTACACTTATTCTTTCATTCAGTGCCATTCATTGAGAGAGGATAAAAACATTTTGAGTGTGAAAAAGACAACAATTGGTATCAGAGCTAGGTTCTAGCAAATCTCACACTCAAAAATGACTGGAACATCAGGCTCCTCAAGCAGTCCGGGAGAAGGAGATAGTTGAGTTACACTCAAATACCCCATGTTGACAAGAAGTAATTATGTTGCCTGGGCTATCAAAATGGAGGTGTTTATGGTAGCTCAGGGAGTATGGGATGTTGTGGAAGCAGAAGGCACAGTTGACAACAGGAAAGACAAAATGGCTTTGGCCGCCATCTATCAGGGGATAGGGGAAGACACCCTGCTGCAACTTGGAGCCAAAAGAACAGCAAAAGAAGCCTGGAACATGTTGAAAAACATGCATCTAGGGGCGGATAAAGTGAAAGAAGTCAAGACACAAACTCTGTGGCGTGAGTTTGAAGGCTTGAGAATGAAGGACTCTGAAAATATAGACGAGTTTTCAGGGAAACTGACCATAATTGTCACCAAATTGAGGGGCTTGGGAAACACAGTTAAAGAAGAACAGGTGGTGAAGAAACTGCTCAGATCCACGTCCACTAAATTCTTACAAATTGCCTCTACCATTGAGGAATTTGGGGATCTTGAAAACAAGACAGTAGATCAGATCATTGGATCCTTAAAGGCCCATGAGGAGAGGCTGCAAGACGTTGGATCCAAAGATGAAACAATACTATTGACAAAAGCAGAATGGAGGGAACTGCAAGATGCTGAAGGAAGGGAGGATACTGCACTGCTCACAAGAGCAGAATGGAAGGCCAAAGAGGTAGAAAAATTCAACAAAAACCCCATTAGAAATCAAGGAAGTTCTAGGGGGAAGAGGACGTGGACGTGGACGAGGAAGAATGGATAATTCACATCTCGGTGAGGATGGAGTTTCACATTTCCAGAAAAAGAAGTTTGACAAAAGCAAAATAAAGTGTTATGCATGTGGAGAGATGGGACACTTTGCAAGTGAATGTCAAAATGAAAAGGTACATCTCACTGAGAAACAAGAGGAGGAAGAGGAAACATCCCTACTGATGATGAAGACATGTGAACTAATAAGTTCATACAAAGAAGTGGAAGATGTAGCCATGCTACACAAAGAAGACAGTAGAACAACTAAAACTTGGTACCTTGACACAGGTGCAAGCAATCATATGACTGGAGATATGAGTTGCTTCACAGAACTGGACAAATCCATCAAAGGGAAGGTAAAGTTTGGGGATGGTTCAGTAGTAGAAATTTGTGGTCAAGGGTCCATGCTACTGGAGTGCAAAAATCACGAACACTTGGCCTTGACAGGAGTCTACTATATTCCAAAACTCAAAAGTAACATTTTGAGTATTGGACAGTTGGATGAGATAGGCAATCAGACTGTCATAGAAGGAGGCTTTCTAAAGCTCTATGACAAAGGGAGGCTGATGTTCAAAGTAAAAAGGCAAACAAATAGATTGTATGTCATCAATCTTCATCATACAGAGAAGGTGTGTCTCATGATGAATATTGGAAGAGAGGAATGGTTATGGCATGCCAGGCTTGGCCATTTGAACTTCCATTCCATGCAAAGAATGTATGCACAAAACCTGGTGGAGGGAATGCCCAAAATAGGCCTTGTAAACCAGGTATGTGATGGGTGTGTCAAGGGCAAGCAACACAGAAGTCCTTTTCCAAAGAACTCAACATTTCGGGCAAGCTACAAACTGGAAGTGATTCATGTTGATATCTGTGGTCCCATTGTGCCAACAACCTATGGAGGAAACAAGTATTTCTTGCTGCTTGTTGATGACTATTCACGTTATATGTGGGTTTACATAATGAAAACTAAAGATGAAGCCTTGAAACTGTTCAAGCAATTCAAAGTGAATGTAGAAGTGACAACTGGGGAAAGAGTTAAAAGCTTAAGAAGTGACAGAGGAGGAGAGTTCACTTCTTCAGCCTTTAAGGAGTTTTGTGAGAATCAAGGTGTGAAAAGATTCTATACTGCACCATATTCTCCCCAACAAAATGGAGTGGTGGAAAGAAGGAATCAATCAATAGTTGAGATGGCAAGGTGCATGTTAAAAAGCAAGCATGTACCACCAACTTTCTGGGGGGAAGCTGTGAGGACTGCAGTATACATTGCAAACAGAGTTCATACGAGGAGTGTAGATGGAAAAACTCCATATCAAGCCTGGTTTAACAAAGTTCCAAAGATCCATCATTTGAGAGTATTTGGAAGTGTGGCTCATGCAAAGGATGTAAGACCTCACCTTTCAAAGCTAGCAGACAGGAGTGTTCAAACTATATTACTTGGGTATGAAGAAGGTTCAAAAGCCTATAGGTTATTTGAACCAAGACAGAAGAGGGTAATTGTAAGTCGAGATGTGATATTTGAGGAAGGAAAGAGCTGGAACTGGGAGACCACAGAAGATCCAGACACAGAAGGAGGTGAAAGTTTCATTGTGACATCCAATTCTGAAGCACAAGAAAGAGACAATACAAGGGCAGATTCAGAATCATGGGTAAATTCATCATCATCATCTCCAACCTCATCAAACTCAAACTTAAATTCAAGTTCAAGTTCAGAATCAGAAATTCCAAAGAAGTTTAGATCTCTACAAGAGATCTATGATGCTACGAGAGAGACTGAAGAAGAATCAGGTTTGTGCTTCTTAGCATTGGGAGAACCAATTACATACAAAGATGCCTCCAAACAGGTACAATGGAAGCAAGCTATGGAGCAAGAGATAAACTCTATTAGGGAAAATAACACCTGAGAGCTCACAACTCTGCCTAGTACTAACAAAGCTATAGGTCTCAAGTGGATTTACAAAGTAAAGAAGGATCCAAATGGAGAGGTGATCAAACACAAAGCCAGGCTCGTAGCAAAAGGCTATGTTCAGAAACATGGAGTAGACTATACTGAAGTCTTTGCACCTGTGGCTAGAATGGAGACAGCCAGGATGCTATTGGCCTATGCTGCACAAAGAAAGTGGGAGGTGCATCATATGGATATAAAAACAGCATTCCTGAACGGAGAATTGGATGAAGAGGTATACGTAACTCAACCAGAAGGATTCATTGATGAAAAAAACCCACACAAAGTACTAAAATTAAAAAAGGCTTTGTATGGGTTAAAGCAGGCACCTAGGGCCTGGAATTTAAAGCTAGACCAAATCTTAAAAGTCCTTGGCCTAAGAAAATGCCCTCATGAGCATGCTGTGTATAAGAAGGAAACACAAGGTAATACTTTGATTGTTGGAGTATATGTGGATGACCTTATAGTGACAGGTTCAAGCATGACTATCATTCAAGGTTTCAAAGAAGAGATGAAAACGACCTTTGACATGAGTGATCTGGGACTGTTGAGTTACTATCTAGGTGTTGAAGTAAAGCAGAAAGAAGATGAAATATCTCTGTGTCAGTCTGCATATGCAAAGAAAATACTGGACATATTTGGCATGGGAGACTGCAACCCTTGTCAATTACCAATGGAACCAAGAACCAAAATGAGCAAGCATGGAAATGGGGAAGAGTTTGTTGATGAAACCATGTACAGGAGCATGATTGGAAGCCTAAGATACCTTGTGCATACAAGGCCGGATCTTACCTACTCAGTAGGAGTTATGAGTAGATACATGGAGGCACCTACAACGCTACATCTAACAGCAGTTAAACAAATTATGAGGTATGTAAAAGGGACATTACATATGGGGTGCATTTACAGGAAAGGGGGTAGCAATGAAGAACTTTTGGGCTATTGTGATAGTGATCTAGCTGGAGACATAGATGACAGGAAGAGCACAAGTGGTGTTGTGTATTTTTTGGGAAACAAACCAATTACATGGACATCACAAAAACAAAAGGTTGTAGCGTTGTCCTGTGAAGCAGAGTACATTACAGCCACAACAGGAGCTTGTCAGGGCATATGGCTTGCCAATATGCTGAAAAACTGGAGGGGAGACTCAAGGATACAAGCTACCCTACGCATAGATAACAATCTGCTATTGCCTTAGCCAAGAACCCCGTTTATCACGATAGAAGCAAGCACATTGACACCAGATTTCATTTCATTCGTGAGTGTGTGAAAGAAGGAAATATCAATGTGGAATATGTCACAACAGAGGAGCAGTTAGCAGACCTAATGACCAAACCACTGCCAAAGCTGAAATTTGAAGAATTGCGTAGGAAAATTGGAGTGACCAAGGTAAAGTAAAGAGCACAAGTTTAAGGGGAAGAATGTTGTTTTTAAACTTGTTATTTTATTATTTACGTAAAATAGTAAGTGCATGTGATATTGCTTACGTAGATAAATAATAGTATGAGTCAGTTTTTAGTCTAGCTATTGTTATGGAGAATAACTAGCTACAGACGTGGTTATATACGGATGTAGTGCTGCGAATAAGTCATGGGTTAGTTGCAAATTTGTAGCAACAACTCACACGTTCTTTTGCTATTAATACAAGAATAAACTGGTGATGTAGCCAAAGAGCTTCACACCAGTGAAAAAAACTCTGTGTATGTTCTAGTTGTTCAGCTTTACACTTATTCTTTCATTCAGTGCCATTCATTGAGAGAGGATAAAAACATTTTGAGTGTGAAAAAGACAACAATCATCCTCTGGTGGTTTCTTGATTATGCCAGGTGACTTGGTGGATGATAGATAGTTCATGCCCAGACCTTGACGACCCAGAGATGGAAAGAAATGGTGACCCGATTTCTCCTCTCAGCCAATCTGCTATATCAGTTTTTAGCGGAAAAAGTACATCAGGAACCTCAGTCAGTAGAAAAGAAGTCAGGTGAGAATAGTCACCTAACATTCTAACAAGTTATGCTTGGGAGTTGGGATGCCATGTCCACTGTCCGATGATCAGACTCTGCTCAATTTCTTGGATTTCTATGAACGAAAACTTATAGTCTAGAAATTGTTTGGCAGGGAAAATATTTTGATATATTGATCACATGTACAACACACAGGTTCTCTCCCACATAAATTGACCACCAGACTATATTATAACCTCATAGCCAGTGGCGGACCCAGGAAGTCGGAGCCACGGGGTCCCTACCCTTACATATCTTTGATCTCTAATTAAATAAAAAAATATTAAAGAAGCATAACACTTCAAAGTTAACGTACACCATCAAAACATTAAGATATATTATAAAGCAAAAACTTACATATAAAAGTCATTCAACATTTTTATAGATGTACTCTCCTAGACTTCATTTGTTGGAAATATTCTATAATAGAATCATCACTAATAGTACCAAAAACATCTCTCTCAACATATGTAACTAAGCAATCATTCAACCATTGATCGCAGATCTTGTTGCGCAACTCATTCTTCACAAACTTCATACTTGAAAACGCCCGTTCAACACTTGCTGTAGCTACTGGGAGAAGTAGAGATAACTTAATAAGTGTATACACGTGCTGATATGTGAGATGCTTCTTCGTGGAAACCATTTCAATTGAAAGGTCTAATAAACCATTCAAATCAGAAAATCTATTATCAGAACGGACATCTAAAATATAATTCTCAAGCTGATTCTCGAGTATCTTTTGATCAACGTCAGAAAACTCTTTTGGATAAAATTCTGCCAATTTAAGCAAAGATGCCCTATCTCATTTGCTTAATAATTTCATGAACAGTTAGAAATGCACAAGCATAACACAAGTCCTTTTGAATTTTGGGTGAAGTCATCTGATTGTTTTGTGGAGCATTTTTTAGGACTCTATCTATCTCAGAATCATGTTGTCTCAAAAGATCTAAAGTCTCAAGAAAATGACCTTTATAACTAGACTCTATTGATTCGTCATGACCCCGAAATGGCAAACCCCCACAAAGAAGAAATCTAGTGCACTCAAGTGATGCCTTCAAGCGAATAAGGTAATCAGACTTTGCTTGTTCAGATTGTTTCACAAAACATGCTCCAATACTTTGTTTTTGGTTCATCAAATCTTCCAATCTTTTCACCGCATTGTAATGAGGACTGTTAGGTTTACCAACATGTAAATAGAATCTATCTTTTTTATTCCATGCTGAAAACCCAATTCCCACAAAATGATCACCCCCAACTTCCCACTCATTCTTAAACAAATAACATGGCAAACAAAATGCAGCATCTTTAGCAATACTGTATTCCAACCATTTATGCTCATCAAACCAACTTGAAACAAATCTACGTTTTTTGCCTCCAATTAACTTAAAAGGGAAATCATGGTCCCGAGGTTGAAACGGTCCTTTTTGAATGTAACTACGACGTACCTCGTCTTGAACATTAGGGTGAAAATCAGCAATTCTTTTTCTCAATCCAGGATCAGCTTCCAAAGATTCAAAATCCTCATGTTGTTCAGGTAGATTATAAGCCAAATTAGCTTCACTTTCAGCAATTACTTGATCCAATTCTTCATTTACTAATGGCGGATCATTTGAATTAACACCCGAACTACTCCCGGTACTTTGAGTTTCTTTAAATTTGGGTACAACGTCAAAATATCTTTTCATCCTAAATCGTATAAAATTGAAAATAACATTTATAAATACATGAATTTATTAATTTAATCTAACATTAAAAAAAGATATGCAAAGAAAAGCAATTAAAAGCAATTTAAACATAGAAATTGAAATTTGAAATCCCTAATTTTTGAGCATATAGAAAATACAACAAAAAGTTTGAGAAACTCCATTAATGGAGAAAAGAAAAGAAAGTACCTTCACTACCTTGGGCTTCGCCGCTTCGGCAGTTCGGACTTCGGCCGCAGCCCGCAGGGACGCAGGTCGGCACTCGGCAGGGAGAGGGAGGCCGCAGCCGCAGGGGACGCAGGGAGCTTCTGGCTTCGGAATCGGACAATCGGTTGGGGACTTGGGACGCAGGGAGCTTCCGGATTCGGTTGGGACTGAGCGAGGAGTTGCTGACTTGCGTGAAAGGAAAAGGAGTTGGTGGGTTGGGTCTTTTGTTTTGGGCTTAAATTGGGCTGTGACTTTCCTTAAAGACAAAAAAAAAGGCCCAAAACAAAATTATTCACAGAGGGGATTCGAACATGGTACCTCCGTAGCGTAGATATGTTGCTTCCAGGTGTGTTCCCGTTCGGCTATATCATCTTTATTGTTCTGTTTTTTGTTTAAATATACATTAAATAAGTAATTTTAAATAATATATATATATAATATATATAGGGTTTTTTCCCGAGGTCCACGGGGTCCCGGGACCCCTTGGGACCCTTAGTGGGTCCGCCACTGCTCATAGCAGCCTTTTCCTTCACATGTGTATGTATTTTGTTTTTGAAACAATTTCCTTTCATGTTTGAAACAACAGAGGTACATTTCAGGTCTTGGTTTGGCCATGTTTGGTTGAATTTGTTGAGATAATGGTTGCATGGGCTTGCCATGCTGAATTATCTAACAATGTACCTACAACACGTACGTAATTTTCTTAAAATTAGAAGGAATAATAGCTACGTAAAAGATTAGTGATGCGTCCTTATTTATTTTCCTGCCATTGTAGTAGCTTTTGGATGTCTTTTTGTTGTTGAGTACTCCCTCCGTCCCCTTTTAAATGTCCCATTTTACCATATTCGGATGTCCCTATTTAATTGTCTCATACCTTATTTGGTAAAGTTTGTGTGGTTCAAAATCATTCTTACTTTATTCTTACTTTATCTATTAATATCAACCACACAAACATACTTTTCTTAAAACTCGTGCCACCCTCTTCCGGGACATTTAAAAGGGAACGGAGGGAGTACATGTGTAGTGTTAGACCGGTACCGGGCTGACCGGCCTGTGAACCGGACTGACTCGCTACTGTGCGGGCCTGGCCCGGCAGTCGGGTAGCGGGCCTAGGACTGGCCTGGGGAGTTGGGGCGGGGAGGTTCTGGGCTGCCCTTCCTTTGGAACTGGCCCGATCTGGTTCAGGCCTTTTTTTTCATTTTTTTTTTGTTTTCCCTAGATGGGTTGGGTGTTTGGGGGGGGGGGGGGGTGGGGTGAGGGGGTTAATTAGAAAAACAAAAAAAAAAAGACCGGTCCGAGACCGGCCTGCCCGGAACCAGTCCATGGCTACATATGTGTTAAAGCATCCCGTTTGGCAGGCCTTAAACCGTTCCATGGGCTATCATAAGAAATCTCATATGAACTATTTTGTGGACGTCATTATGAGTTGAGATTATTTTTGTAACATTTTAAATTAGAATTATTATTATTGTAAAATCCATGAAAGCAAGGACTATTCGTATGAATTTTCCCAAAAGAACAACCTATGTATTTGATGAGTATTTATTTATTTTTAACTGGTGCCGTTAGCACAATGAAATTAAATGATAATGAGCCAAAAATGAAAGCGGTTAAATGGGAATTAGGAATGAAGAATGGCATAAAGAAAAAAATGTGATAAAAAATGTGTTTTTTGTGGGGGTGAGGGTTCAGTTGTTATACCGTATGACCGGTATACGATGAGCACCGTATACCCGGCATACGGTTTTAGGCATTTTGGAAGCACGTATACATCAAACATGTATTAACATATTATTTATTTATTTCTCTTCTTGTTAAAAACTATAATAATTTTTTCATTTGTGATTTGGTTTTTATAAGATTTATATCAAAATTTTTTATTTTTCATGATCTTTCAAATGAGACCAATATTGCCTATGTAATTTTAACATATTATCGAACTATTATATTAACCTATGTAAAATATGTAATTTTACGTGTAGAAATATGTAAGTCACGTCCAGTCAAGCAAAATGCAACTCGTGTGTATAAATATGTAACTCTACGTGCAAAACTATGTAACTTTACGTGTAAAAATATGTAACTCGCGTTCAGACAGGTCAAATACAACTTGTGTGTATAAATATGTAACTCATGTGTATAAATATGTAACTTTACGTGTAAAAATATGTAATTTTACGTGTAAAAATATGTAACTCGCGTTCAGGCAAGCCAAATACAACTCGTGTGTATAAATATGTAACTTTACGTGTAAAAATATGTAACTTTATGTATAAAAATATGTAACTCACGTGTATAAATACATAATACAATAAATTTTTTATATACACAATTTTAAAATAGTTCGATTTTCCTTATAATTCAATACTCATTAATATAATAGTTCGATAATTTCTTAAAATTACATAAACAATATTTGTCTCATTTGAAAGATCATGAAAAATAAAAAATGTTGATATAAATTTTATAAAAATCAGATCAAAAATAATAAAAAAATTATTAGCATTTTTTAATAACAAAAGAAAAAAAAAAATAAAAGTCCGTATGCTGGTGTACGGTGCTCACCATATACCCGGTCATACGGTATAATTTTGGGTGAGTGTTAGGTAAAGATCTTGCTGTTTGGGGATGTATGGGTAAACATTTCAGAATTTGTCAGATTTTTCTATGTTTGAGGGCGTGGAAAGTTTCAGAGGAAGGAAAGAATGAAGCGAACATGCCCTTCCAAAAAAAAGTCCACTCATCAATCAAATACTCCCTCCCTTCCATTCGAAAACAAGTTCCACATTTCCTTTTCGCGTAGATTCAAAATTAAGTTTCACTTTCAAACATTTCCTTATTTGACAAATTATCTACATCAAAACAGTATCAAACAATGTTCAAACAATGTTCAAACAATGTCAAATAGTGTTCAAACAGTATCAAACAGTGCACTCATAGTAAAGTCAAATTTATATTCTTAATATGTGTGAAGTCAAATGTAGAACTTATTTATGAATAGGAAGAAGTATTTACCTACGGTTATTCCTCACATTTTTTGATATCAATGTTTCTCAAAGTTGCGGTCATCTGAGATTAGAGAGTTGAAATGTTTTAGTTGGATTCTTTTAGTCATTAGATCAATTCAGATTAGGTTTAATCAGATATAAGTTACCTATCATAATGCATAAATGGCAAGGAAATTGTATTGGAGAGGATTTTTTCTTTAGCTATATAGGATTTTTATCTTTATTTCGTGAGAGCCGTTTTTATTAAATTCTTAATCTTTAGAATACGTATCCGGTGACATTGAATTACTTCTCTTTCGGTCCAAAAGACCATAACTTACCATTACTTTTAAAATAAAATTGATTAGATTTAGAAAACTTAATCACATTATTTACCCGGAAAAGAGATTTCAATAATTTGTTTGAACTTTTTAGAATATAAGTTTTTCAACAATTCTTAAAAGTTAATTAGAATTTTTAAATAACTGTTAAACGCATTTTGCAAGATTTGTTTGAGTCGCAAATTATACTGTGAGATCATTACACCGTGGACACGGTGTACTAATCCCAATACGGTATCTTTCACAATTGAAAACATAGCATAGTTTAATATGAATTTCAATTTCATCCTATTATTTAGCCGGCAACAACGATGATGGAAGAAGTCTGCAAATCTTTATAGTGATGGTTTGAAAGACATATGGGCCTTGTTTGGCAATCGGCCGTTAGATGTTAGCTGTTAGCTGGTCATGACAGCTGATTGAAAATAGCTGATTGTGTCAGCTGTTTTAGTTGGCTGATTATGTTAGCTGGTTGTCAACAAATGTTTGATAAATTATATTAGCCGTTTAAGAATAACTATTTGCGTGTAAACAGACATATACGGACAGTAGTATTTAATTTTATTTAATTTTATATAACCACATATTTTAGAATTTTAAAAAATGACTACTAAAACTACGTGAAAAATAAAATAAATAAAGAGAAACATTTTAATAAAGATAATCAGACAACATATTAGTGGACATTATATATATATACGTACATGACTATACTCGATCATGATTCATGAATTCTTATTTTTTGAAAAATAAAAGATGTAGATGGGTTTCAAGTTTCGAGCAAAAGATAAAAGAGTAAAATTAATAAATATGCGTAATTGATGAATTCCCAAGTATAGAACAACATGAATTCCCAAATAGAGAGCAACTGCTTAAGAAATACTGAGTACAACGTTCTCTAATTGTTGTCAGACTTTTTGAGTTAATGAGATCACATAAGAATTAAGATACGCTTGCGAGATCAAAAGGCAGGAAAGACATAATGACAAACCGCCCGATAAGCTAAATCAATCAACTATTTACCAAACACGTACTAATTTCAGCTGTTTATCCAGTTAAACTCATTAATTAATGGTGGTCAAAGAAGCTAAAAAATGGCTGATCAACCATTATCCAAACAAGGCCATGGGCAAGTGGATACACCAATACGGCGCACTCGTTGTGGAGCTTCTGTCAAAAGGAGACGTCGCTGGATCCAAAGATGGGGTCGATCATCAATGGCGCCATCTGATGCGATGGCTATATGTACGCATTTCGAGGAAAGACATAGAGATGGTGTGGAGGAGGTTGAGTGTGATATCCAATGGAGAAGCGGTTAGTGGGTTTCATATCGCCGATTGAACGATATTGGAGGATTGACAACATTCAATATCAATATGGACGTTAGAAATAATCTCGTCCATAAAGGTTATTTACATTTCATTAGGTTAAAGTTACATTTCTCATGAAGGTTGCTTACATTTTAACTTGTTACCAAGTTACATTTCAATGAATGCAATTCACATTTCAAGTTATCTCAATGAGTCACATTTCAGTAAACGTGATTTGAATTTCAAGTAATCTAAAATTCTACTTTGATACACGCGATTTACATCTCATGTATGAAAAGTGAGAAAATAATCATGGCAAGGAGTGAACGAGTTACACTCCAGTGTACGAGTTACATTCGTCACTAACTGATATTACATTTGAAGCAACATAAGTTACGTTTCAATATAAAGAATTTACATCACGAAAAATATTGAGGCAAAAAATGTTACTGATGATTAAATATGTTACTAATGACAAATTAATAAAAGCATTTGGAATGACTATATATTAGGGAGTCATATAAACACATCTATATGACTATCATCATAACTACACATTTTTGCAATGAAAGACGACCCTAACAATTATATATTTATTTATGATGAAGGCATTTAATAAGTCCATATTTTCAATGGAATACTATATACAAAGTACTATATAGCATATATTTATAAACTTATTTTTTTAATATATTTATACTCTTATTTATACTATATATAGCCCACATTTTGGTAGGCTTGATCGATTGAAGATGCACACATATGCACGTCGTGACATCAAAGTCTCAAGTCTCAAGGGTCCAAAAATAGGTTCTATCATATTCACGTACAAGTTGACCGTATAAGGTCATTCTGTCATGTAGTACTTCGTACATCTTCGACCAGTTCTTCGAAAGGCGGAATCATAATGTTTGGATGTATAAACTTTATAAAACGAACTAATTTATTCAATATTAACGTCATCTAATGTTTGGTATTACATAATGAACCATAATATCGATCAGCTCAAGCTTAAGCATGGAAGATGGGTTGGTCACTTGGTCGTTTATATTGCATTCACCGATTAAACTAGTCCAAAAGCTAGCCCTATGGACACGTTAAACCTTTAGCAAAATAATTTGGCGGGTTTGACAAGCAAAATAATTTGGCGGGTTGCAAAATGAAGTTCACCAATTTAGTTGTTAGCCATAACAATTAGTAAAAAAAGCGTCATATTTCAAAACACTGACCCAAACGTTACTATTTTGTAGCGTCTCCATTTCTGCGGTTCTCAAAATGCAAGGGTCGAATCAGGGTTTTAACTTATTGAAAACGTTAAAAGGGATCAAATTGCTATTTTTTGGTTGAAACGTCATATACCAAAACACCCCCAACAACCAAAATGATGATAAAACTCGATCATACTAGTACTTCTTTTAATGTAACTTCATGTTTCATACGAATTGAGGTACATATATATACTTCGTATATAGTACCCTAGTATTAGGTATTACTAGTATTTCATTAAACATTACTCTATCTTTCATCCTCATTTTGTCCCCGCTATTTCACTGAATAACATGGATATTTATCCTTATTCTCATCTTAATCACATACCACTTATTACGTGTTGGAAAATATTCCATTTAAATGTCCTTGGACCATTTATATAATTTAACATATTTTGGGGACATTTGTGTCTTACCATTAAGTTTGCTATATGACAAATTTTGGTCTTTGTACTTATGTATAGTTAACATATGATAGTATGTTTTAACATTAAATAATACACGGGGGATCAAATGGATTTCTCTTTGATACAAGATAAAACAGTCGTACGTTTCATTCTTACGACTAAAAACGGCCGGACACGTTTCTTCCCAAAGGTCTCAAGAACACCTATATTAGGATACCCAAAGAAGATCACGTAATCCATGAAAAATCTGCTTGTATCCTTAGAGAACTAAATTTCATGGCTTCATCGTCTTCTACGGCACTATCAACGTTCGATTTCTCCTCAACCGGTTAGTGTTGTTATTATTTGATTCTATGAATTTTATCATGTTTAGTGAGATTAGATCCTATTTGCGACTCAATCTCTCAACGTTACGTGATACTCCGTATTTCATTGAACATTACTCACTCTGTCCCTTTTTACATTTATGTACTCTTTTCTTAAAAATCCATTTCCGATCCAAACTATCTCCTGTTTACTTTGGAAAAGTAAAAGTTGTGTATTGTTTTCATCCCATCTAAACAAAATTTTCACATTTTATAATCTAGCTACGTGGAATCAAATAAAAACAGTATTCTTAGAAAGCATAGATAGAGCAATGTGGAGACTTAACTTTAGATTCATTCTACTCGAAATCCCACAATCCAAAATAGGCGTTATCTAATTTAAACTTTTAAATGAAGGAAGATCTCTTTGTGTTATCTAAGAGCTCATTTGGTACTATTGAGATTGGAAGAATCAGATGAATCCGCTGAAATGAATAAAGTTCTGACTGAATTGACTGTATTGACTATATTGACTAAATCTGTTGAATTACAAAAACCATTAGATTTTAAATATAATTTAGTAATTAATGAAATAATGAAAAAGTAGTTAAAATGATCTTTTGGAGTAACTTCATCCAACTTAGTCAGAATAATAACCACAATCTTATTTATTTTAATTATTCACAATAAAACGCGTAAAATCAAAAGTTATATGTTTAATCTAGAAAACAAGGGTTATTAAATGACTCTAAATCAAGGATACAAAATTTTCACTGGTCGCATAATAAGTACTGGAGTCTTTTATTTTCGAGTATATGCTTCAAGCATATCCTTTTGTTTCATTTGTATTTCTAATTTAGGCTACCCATAAATAATGTGTGTAACTGTTTTATCAAGTAGTTTAAGTACTTACTATAAAGATTCATCTTAAAGAAACAGAATCAATTCTCTCTCTAGGGTTGTCGTGCCGTGCCATGCCGTGTCGTGCCGGTAATGCCTAGGTTTTAGTCTGGTGGTTATCGTTCCGACGGTTACAACACCGAGTTTTATTTGTTGGATGCGATTGTGTTGGATTCTGGCTATACGTTGGAAGACTGGTGTGGATAGTGTCGCTGATAGTGGAAAGAATGAGCATAACCTCTTGGAACTGTAAAGGATTGGGAAACCCGGCAACTATACAATGTTTAACGAAGTTAATTCACCATCACCGCCCCTCGATTATTTTCCTGAAGGAAACGAAGCTAAGGTGTCAACAGGTAAAAGAGATATTAAGGTCACTTGGGTTTGCGAACGCAGAAGGAGTGAACGCGGATGGACAGGGGGGAGGGGTGATGTTGGGTTGGAATGAAAAACTTGACGTCACGATTTTGGAGACTAATCCAAATTTTGCGCACTGTCAAATATGCAGCCCAGAAGGGGGGGGGGGGGGGGCAACCTGGCAATTTACAGGTATTTATGCATTCCCGGAAACTGTTAGACGTAGGGCGGCGTGAAATATGTTGCAACAGCTAGCTGAAAATAATAATATGGCATGGCTGGTCATGGGGGATATGAATGATATTTTGCATGAGTCGGAAAAGAAGGGGAGAATTCCGCATCCAACATGGAGAATGAGAGGGTTTCGAGAGGCGGTTTACTCTAGTGGTCTCAGAGATTATCCGTTTGAAGGGTATCAGTGGACATGGGAGCAAGGTAAAGGGACACCGAACTGGATGGAAGAGAAATTAGACCAGATTTTGGTGACTGGTCAGTGGTGGGATATCTTCATGGAAGCTAGAGCTAAATCAGTAGAAGCCCCAATCAGCGATCATATGGCGCTATTAATCAAAATTCAGCCAACAAATTGTGAAAAAACGAAAAAAAAACTTTCGTTTTGAGAATACTTGGCTGCGAGAGCCGGAATGCAGATCAATTATCGCGAACAGTTGGAGGGCGGGGGAGGAACTGTTCGTGACTGATCGACTACTTTTCTGCGGAAAAGAATTGGCCAGGTGGGATGTAAGCAGATCAAAAGGTTTCAGGCATCAGATTCAAGCATGCAAACGAAGGATTGCATGGTTAAGAGGAAAAGAAGATGATATTAGTGTTGCCGAATTCATCAGGCTACGAATGGTACTGCATGCACTCACTGCTTGAGAAGGAGAATCAATATTGGAAACAACGGGCCAAGGAATTCTGGCTGAAGGAGGGCGATATAAATTCCAGATTCTTTCATAATGCAGTGAAAGCACGACGTCGAAAGAATGAAATGATCAGACTCAAGAAAGACGATGGGGAATGAGTGACTAACCGAAAGTTGTTGGGGGAGATGATCCAAAATTATTTTACTAATCTGTTTCAGGGACGGCCGAACATCAGTACAGAGACATTTGGGCCCAAAATTATTTTGCTATTTTTAGCAGGTTAGGCCCAAAATGATATTTGGGTTGCCCGGCCGTTCTTACTTTGTATCGAAGGGTTATATATTTTTATTTAAAAAAGTTGAGCCCCTATATCAATAAGATGACCCAATTGATTATTTGGAAGTCCGTTACTATTATACGAGCCGAAACAGTAATATGATTAATCACACATTACGTAAAACTTTAATCGTTTTACAATTGTTCGATAATAGAGAAATTCAATACATAAGCTTTGAAATTTAATTTGAATTTCAAAGACGTTCGGGTGCGGTGTCACAGAAGCAATAGGGATCAAGGAGGCTATAAATGGAGCTATTGAGGAAGGTTGGGAGAGGGTGGAGCTTGAAACAGATGCTATGATGGGTGCGAAGAGTATTCAGAATGGGGGAGGCTCATCTTATTTACATATTATTGTTGATAATATTAGGGAAGTTCTGGAAAAAAAAGTCTTTTTTCTGTCTCTTTTTGTAAACGGTCTGCGAATCGTGTGACTTATGCAATTGCAAGAGCACATGTAGGTCTCCCAGATCAGTATAGTAGTTATGATGTGTTACCTGGTTGTATTGCAAGCTTTTTGGCAAATGATTGTTTGGATTAATAAGAATGGTTGGAGTTCATGATAAAAAAAAATTAGTTTAAGTACTTACTAGCTAGTAACATTGAGATCTACAAACTTATGTTTTCTTTTGGACTGTTTTCAGTCTCAGATCAGACCAGATCAGATCAAACCAGACCAGATTAAACCTGACTTTCGTAGTTATAAAATACACAGAGACCAAACGTTTGTCAGACCAGACTAGACCAATTCAGACCAAACAGATCAGATCAGATTAGACCAGTTCAACAAATTTCAGTCCTAAACAAAACTAGATCTTGACGTATTATCTAATTGAAAACTAAATCGGTCGGTGGGGAAAAATATAAACAAATGTTGTATTCAACAGATCGCTGACTTTTACGGTACGTTAGTTAAGCTATTGACATCAATTTCCTTGACTTAGCAGTAACTTCCGCATTTGGACACTCCATATCTCCATTTAAGCCCTTGGAGTTTGTAGGTTTTCCGAAAGTTCCTATACAGATAATGAATTAAAAATTGCTTGCAGTAATGTCATATTGAATTTTTTGTTACACTTACCCTCCTCTTCTTAAAATAATGGTACCAGTGGGCTTAGATCAACCGGTAGCGAGGGAATTCCACAAAAGTTAGGTCTCGTGTTCGAATCCCGACAACTTGCGATGAGAGCTTACTATACTAAAAATTCATAGGGTCTTTGCAAGTGCCGGGAACATAGTCTCACTCTCTATCTGTCACATTGTGATTATAGTCTAATTTACATTCTCCCAACTTACTATATCGTCGGTGTTGGGACCTCATTGATGAGGTGTCATCCTTTTTTAAAAATAATGGTGGCTAGTTTGATGTCCATACGTTTTTAAATCATTCCAAACGCTTATGTACTTCCTCTCCACCAATGTAAAGTTTTAATAAAATATTCACGTTTGACTCTACTATTTTATTATAAATTTGTATCATACCGAGTATTTGATTCCAATATGTAGATTTTAACAGTTAATACTCTTAATGTTAACATGTACTTTATACATACTCCCTCCGTCCCAAATTGTTTTGCAAATTCAACATTTTTTGGTCAACCAATAAAAAAAGCCAATGCTCCCAATCGGTAATTAATTCAATTTTTAATAATTAAAATTTATATATTCAGAAACTAAGTTGAAATCTCTTCAAAGTTGTAAACTCCAAATTAGAATATAATTAAAAATTGACATCATAATTAAACAAATAAAATGAAATTATTTGACCAAGAAAAGTTTAAATTTGGAAATCAATTTGGGACGGAGGTAGTACTATCGAAACGGTTAACAATATTGTCAATCAAATGCTTTAAGTCAAGGCACGGTGGACTAGAAAGTACATATACGGAGTACAAAGTACCCACCGTCCTCATATAATTGTCCTATTTTTTCATTTTTGGATAGAAAAATGGTAATATATGAATATATGGAAACATTTGTGTGATTCTAATTCATTCTTACTTTATTTTCATTGTACCAACTCATTATAAATCACATAATTATATTTTTCTTAAAAAATCACGCCACTCCGTTCAGTTCCAATATTAAGGGGCGGTGGTAGTATTTCATAAAAGAAAACTTGAATGTTACTGAGTAATTTAATTTAAGTTCTTTCTATACAGTGAGTAAACAATCATGAAAAACCATGAAAATGTAGAACCTTGTAGGTAATTACGAAGAACAATACATTTGAATATACTCCGTATTTATTAATTATTAATTAAAAAAGGAAATAAAATAGTTTCTCTTTTTACGTCAAAATCAATCAATTCAGTCAAAAAGTAGTTTTAAACCTTATTTATTTTGCTTCTCATTGCAAAATGCAACGCCATCAAAACTTTAACTTTTGGTATAAATTTGATTGATAAGCTGAAAACGTAAACTACTGATCATGCCATAATTTATTAAGTTAAAGCTTGTCGAGTATATCTAATGTTTTTTTGCGAAAGGAAATAAGGAAAACCATAACAAAAAATGTGTCCCAACTCCCAAGTTACAGTAAAATAATCAGATAAAATTTCGCATGTGCAAATCTTCACACCCCCAGGCCACTTGGGAGGAAGTCGGACACATTTCAAGTTCTTGATGCCTTCTTTTCGAGCAAATTAGAATTAGTATGTTTTGCTTCCCGAAATATGAGTTATTACTGTTATGTATGAAAAATACTACCATCAATACAAAAAAACATCTGATTTGTCACGGATTTTGTCACGGACCGTAGTTCAAAAAATCTGTGACAAATGATTTTTGTCACGGACTTTGTCACGGATCAAATCCGTGACACCAGGGGTGTGACAAAGTTGTTGTCACAGACAGCGGTCCGTGAGAGAGTTTGTCACGAATTTTGTCACGGATCCTTCTGTGACAATCTTTTTTTAAATTTGTCACGGATTTGTCACGGATCTGTCCGTGAAAAATGCCCGGGAGCAAAAAATGTTTTGGCCGGAGTAAAAAACCAATCACAGGAGTAAATTTGTCACGGACCAAAGCCGTGACAAAGAATTGTCACGGATTTTGTCACGGACCTATCCGTGACAAAACGTATTCGTGACAAATCCCATTTTTCCGTGACAAAGCCCGTGACAACTTTGTCACGGCCATAATCCGTGACAAAAATCCGTGACAAAACGCGAGTTTTTTTGTAGTGCATGATTGAAAAAACTGTCATTATTTATAATAAGTGTTGTCATGTTAAATGCATTGTACTGCAACTATTTGGCAGTCTCGCCTACAAGATGATAGTAAATACAGACATGTTAGTTCTATTTCGGGAGTAAAAACATAGTGGTCCTATTTTGGAATTTCAAACTCCATTTACTTCTATTTTGGGAAATCTCCCATTATATATATTTATATTACCTACAAACATTATAATTGAGCATCCTTTCTCTCTTTATGACAGAAACCAGGGGCAGAGCCAAGGGGTGTCAGGGTGGTCAGCCGACCCCGCTCAGAGTTCGGGAATGTAAAACTTTGAATTACCTTCGATTTGATATATTATGGGTCCCGTAACTCATTTCGATAATTATCTCAGCTACATATGCAACATTTAACTCAAGTATTATTTAAAAATGATCCTTCATTTTGATACCGTATATAATTAAATTTCAACCCCTCACACGTTTTTCTTGCTCCGCCACTGAAAATATTACTCTGTATATGTTTTTGCATTAATACATAAATTAATGCAGGTTTAATAATTTTTTCCCCATAAATTAGTACAAGGAAATGAGGAATGAACAATTTGCAAGCAATTATTATTGTATCTTAGCTTTATGTATGATCGCATTTTGGTAAAGAAATTACTCATTAAGAGATAAGCACGGAAAATACTTCGTATTTTGGTGTACTAAAGACCAAAGGTTGTATTTTAGATTTTTAGACCTATTTCAACAAATGAGTGATGTTTCACTCGTATTTTTTATTCCCAATAAGATGTGTTCTTGCTCCTTTCAATAGATACTTGAATTTGTTCCAACCTAGCTAAATGAATCAAACTTAAAAAAATCTGACTAGGAGACCAGATCGACTTAACTCAAAGAATAGTAAAATAAACTTAAAATAAAGAGAATATTCCCCGAAATAGGACTAAAAATGTTTGAAAATTCCAAAATATGACTGTCATGTTTTTATTCCCAAAATAGGACTAATTACTTCCATGTTGGCAGTACCAGACTTCAAACAAGGCATTATTTTCAAAACTTGGCAGTAATTACTCATATTTTGGGAATAAAAAACATGACAATCCTATTTTGGAATTTTCAAAATGTTTTAGTCCTATTTCGGGAACTTTCCCAAATAAATTAGATGATGCAACAATGTGCACAGTGTGCATGCGACATGAGAGAGATAGACACATACAAATAAATTATTGAGATTTATCAATCTTTCTTTTCACTGTTTTATATAATTTTGGCAAGAATGTCAACTACAATGTCTACAATACATTTAAACATTTTTTCTTGACATAATGGAAGAAAAGTTACAAAAAACATATAAGATCGTTCAAATAAGAAGATAGATATTTTGTTTACTAATATTTGTGTATATGTCTCACCCAAGCCACATGTGCACCATACACATTGTGACATTTCAGATGCTTTTAAACGCATGAGATCATATCAGTCCAGACTTTAAAAAGATCAATCCAATCGTAAATTTCCCATCCAAGTAAAACGACTCAAAAGTGATCATCCATCTTGCTGACTAATAAGTAAGCAGAAGCATAATTCTATAATTGAAACTTGAATTGTGACCCCTCAACGAACTTGGTTGATGAGAAAGAAAGGTTGCGTTTGCCAGCCAGTACACCACTTTCCCGCCCACCTAACATATATTTTCATTCCTTCTTCTCCATATAAGTCTATCTCCCCCATCTTCGCATGCACATTGCACAACACCACCTCGCCTTTAATTAGTCTTTCCTCTCCTTCAAATTCTTGAAGAAACGAAAGCAAAAAAAAAAACATAGAAAAAAATGAAGTCTTTCGTTGTCTCCATTCCCTTCTTCCTAGTCGCACTTCTCCTATGTTGTTATACCATAAACATTGTTCAAGCACAGGCCGCCTCCGGACCGGCCCCTGCCGGTCCGACCAATATAACCGCAATCCTCGAGAAGGCGGGCCAGTACACCACCTTCATCCGCCTCCTCAAAACCACCCAAGTCGGTGATCAAATCAACAACCAGCTCAACACCACCAACCAGGGGTTGACGGTTTTCGCCCCCACCGACAACGCCTTCTTGGGGCTAAAACCAGGAACTTTGAATTCCTTAACCGATCAAGAAAAGGTTGAGTTGGTTCAGTTTCATGTTGTGTCCTCTTTCTACACAATACCGCTCTTCCAGACTGCGAGTAACCCTTTGAGGACTCAAGCCGGAAACAGCGTCGGGTCTTTCCCGTTGAACGTCACCTCGGCTGGGAATCAAGTCAATGTCACCACCGGAGTGGTCAACTCCACGGTGGCTAATACAATTTACACTGATGGTCAGCTGGCAGTGTATCAGGTCGATACCGTGCTTCTTCCTATCGGCCTCTTTGGAACTCCGGCACCGGCGGCAGCTCCCGCCCCAAAGGGCCCAAACAAGTCGAAAAAGAAGCCGAAAGCGGCGGCTGATGGTCCGGTCGCCGGTGGAGATGCTTCGCCGACGGATACGTCTGCTGCGGTCGGTGTGCATGGCATGGTGGGGTCAGTTCTTGGAGTTGCGGCTTCAATTGTGTTTATGTTGTAACGTTTGTGTATCGAAGGGTCGAGATTGTGCCACACGGTTAAGTGAAGTTGGTGTGCATCAGAATATTGTGTGCCGAGTTAGAATCGGACGGTAGATATTGATTGAATGGTTTCCCTTCTGAATAATTATCTAGGTTTTGTTTTCCGTACCAATGCAATGTAAGAAAAATACAAAATTCAATTTTTCAATTTTTCCCTATTTGTATCGCTTACCACCCAGAGAAAACACAAAAAAAAATTATGGAAAATAGTTTTGTACATAAGTTCGTATATCAACATGTATATTTTCTCGTTCAAACATATACACATAAACTCGGCACTAATTTCTTGTTTGTGCTTTCATATTAAGTGTGTGCTATTTTTATAGTGTTCTAATCAGGCAGGCTAGAGATGTTTTCAATTGAATTTAAATTTTCTTATATAGTCTACTATAAAAAGTTTCTAGTATGCATATTTACGGTTGTCTAAATTTGATTTGAAAATAATTAGGGGTGGATTCGGGTCGGGTCGGACCCGGTCGGGCCACCGGTTTGTAAGTGATGGGCCCGAGACCGGCCCGAGGTCTGGACGGTTCCTGTTCGGGCCGGGCCACCCGCCAGGGTCACGGGTCGGGCCACCCGCCTGGCCAGGCCGGTTAAATCCTCGGTTGGTCTTGGAAAAAGCAGATATTATGTCAGTGCAATTCTTGTTCTAGTTGTTCGTCGGTCATCACATCCTCATCCCTCCTTGCGTAACCCGTATCAAAATCATCTCGGCTTTGAGATGAAAAGCCGATATGTAATTTACCTTTGCGGGATCTCTTCGCCGCAAGCTCGTTCCTTCGGGTGCGGTTGAGGTTACCCATATCAACCGAAAATCTACCACCTTCCATCTTAATATAATATATGTATTTATAAGTAGATAATTAATATATAAGTAGATAAGAAATATGAGTAATTTAAATATATGTATTTATAAGTAGATAAATAATATAAGTAGATATAATAATATATTGGAGAATAAGAGAATTTGAGAAGATGAATATGAAGTAGATAATTAGAGAGTAGAGTGTAGGATTTAGGATTAGGATATGAAAAAATGTTTAAGATTAGGAGTATTTATAGTTTTTTTTACCCCACCCCCACCCCACCCCCAAACTGACCCCCCCCCCCCCCCCCCCGCCAGGCCACCCAACGGCTATATAGCCGTTTGGGTAGTCCCCAGCCCACTCCCAACGGCTCTTTGTGGCCCAAAAGATTTTTTTTTTAAAAAAATTGACTGTTACACCCGGACCCGGGCCCGACCCAGCCGGGCCGGGTCGTCTTTTGCCAGAACCGAGCCCACCCCGCCCATCCCCTCCGGTTCGGGTCTACACCCGGTCCCGGACCGCCAGACCGGGCCGGTCCGGGTCACGGGCCGAGTGGCCCGAACCGAATCCACCCCTATTGAAAATTGAAACCCGTTTAAGTGAAAACATTTTAAGGGCATACTTGAGCTAAATCCCGGATTCTTGAAGGTCTCCAGAGATGAGGCATACTTTTCAAGTACACACGCATAACACTGATGCCTGTAATTTGTTAAATTAGAAATTTCCCATGTGCTATTTTCAACTTGTTATATTATATATACAAGTAAGAAGTAACAATTTGCTGATGTTTATTAAATTTTAATGATGGAGAACATCTCACTTGCATAATATCTCGTATCCTAAGATATTGCTCCACACAAAGTACAAGAGGATCTTGGAGCCAGTTTTGTTTAGTGCACCAAAAGCTCTTCCCCAGCGCTTGTTTTGTTGGAGGGCTTTGGACAACTTTCAATATAACAATGTATCTTCAAAGTAGCAATATTGGGTCGCAATTGATTCTCCATAAATGTTTTATCTACATTGACATATAAATGATTTTACGAATTGCGGCAGTAACTTTCAGAATCAGAATATAAAACAAGAATTGAATAATCCAGAATCAATAATGAATCGAGGTATGTTAACGCAAAAACATTGTATTCTCAAGTAGAAACATCATCTCATATGAGTTCACATTCAGAGGCTAGGTACCTTGAACATCCATGATAGACCAAACAAGGTAACATGAAGCTCGATGTGCATCATTGTAATATACTGCATACACAAAATATGGGTTTTATTACCAAAAAAGAAACTCATTTGGCAACTTCAAATTCTGTTTAGCTGTGTAATTGCTGGTTGAAAAACCATGGTACTCACTTGTACAAATAGGATGCAATCCCCAAAATGACAAATAGAAGAATGATATCAATACAGAAATTTTGGGTGGACCGGACCTGAAATAATACGGAGTATTATTTAGGAATGATTAAAAGCCTTAAAGAAAAAGGGCCTCCAACTTGTCACGGCATTTTAAGAAGAAATAAGGTAAGATATGTTATGTAGCCAGTTCTCGTTTATTCTCCATTAACACTTATTTAGCTGAAATAGATATTGGCACATGCTTTTCCTTTTCATAAAAGCTAAGCACAATTTAGCAAAATAACCATTACCAATCAGACCCTAATTGGTATGTACCTTAGTAATAGTCTCCTTGAGTCTAACATTAGTGTTCTTTAAGTCATATGTTGCTTTGTCCACCTACATATGAAGACACCAGAAGGGCATTGGATGGTAACAATAATCCCAAATTGATTAAAGTGCAGTTAATCCAACAGTCATATATGAAAAGAATGAAGAACCTTGGTTTCAATTTCATCAACCAGTGGAACTTGTCTATCCAATTCCTGAGAAAAAAATTCGCAAAACAATAAGATTGCATTTTCCTTCAACCAGAAAGCAACATACTTTCATTTTCCTCTTATTCTCTTTTGCTTTAGGGTCAGTGCGGAAACTCATAAAATCATTAAATCATTTTATTTAATCATATAAAATGCGATCAAAACATACTCTTAAGTCTTAACTCACTTAAGTCTTATTTCCTTTAGTATTATCTTCCAAGTTAAAACTTAAAACCAAACCTACAAAAGCTACAGAGTACTTTTTTAGTATTTTATTTCCTTTCAAAACCATATAATGCGATCAAAACATACTCTTAAGTCTTAACTCACTTATGCTACGTTTGGATTGTAGAAAATACTAGGGAAATGAAATAAGTAGTAAATATTAAGGAAAACAAATTTCATTATTTGGATTTAACTCGGAAAATGTAAAGGAGGATGAAATATAGTTTATGTTTTCATAAATTTTACATATGTTTATACTTGTGCTTAGTATTTATATGATAAAATTAAATAAGTAATACATGAATTCGAAACAATGTTTTACTTTCCTCAAGATTTTCTTTCCCTCCAGATTTCTCCTATATTTTAATCCGTCATTAATTTTCCTAGCATTTTCGTGTTCCAAACGGATTCTTAGTGGGCAGGGAAGGGCAGAATAAAGGGAGTAGGGAGATTAACCTCATTCATATCATGAGCCAAATTCTTAAGAGTGTCCAAACCTTCTGAAATAATATCCAACCCTTGGTCCTGCAAGAGTTCATTCAGATATATGTAGTCTGACTAGTCGCTTTATGATGCTGAAATAATCTCATATTACAAAATCGAAGTATTCAAAAACATATGTTGCAGAGGAATAAGATGAGGGAAGTTACAAGCCTGTTTGATTTTCCTCATCTCATACTCATTCCTGAACTGGCTGGATTCTTCAGACTGCTGAAAGAAACTATCGCTAACACTCCTAACAGGCCCATCTGTACAAAATAAATTCCAAAACAGTCATAGAGCATACAACAAACATTACAAGAGATGAAGTTTGGGGAAACATTTAAGGAAGTGTCACCTACCCGAATCGATTGTTATGATTTTAGAAGACGATAAACCCCCCCGAACCCTAGACTTGGCTGCACTTGTATCATTAGTTCCATCAGGTATTGCTTGGATCCTTTCAGGTAGTGCAAGTACAATGTCATTACGTATAGCTAATTCTTCTTGTGAGATGCCTTTAACCTGTTGGCGATCCAAATTGAGTTATACTCTTCTGTTATACTACGTAACTTCTAGGGATCAAGTGAAGGGTGACATTACATTGACTCATTGAACATGTCCTACTTGATGAAAATGGAAACTCATTGAAATAGAACCATCTTTGAATTCTATATGCTTGTTATCATATATGCTCATGGCTTGAGTTTAATATGGATATCATATTAAGATTCGAAGTTTCATAATAAAACACTATATCAAACTTATATAAGGGGAAGTAAAAAGTCTTATAAGTTGGTCTATTAATTTATACTATGTACCATATTACACAAACATAAACTGACTAAACATACATATTATGCACACGATCTCGAATAAAGTATCATTTTCATTTTCATTTACCCCAGTGCCGCAAAGGCTCCCACCTACGGTGGGGTAAGGGGGTCGGATGTATGCAGTCTTACCCCTGCACTAAAGCAGGGAGAGACTGTTTTCGGATGACCCATAGTGAAAATCACGTCCAAAATTGCATGGACTGACTGTTGCTCCATAACAAAGAAGCGCAGACAGTTTAGTGAGCCATTTTGCTTTATTCCATCGTAATCTCAAGCCAAAAAATAATGAATCTTTGGCTCCATTGCAAATGATGGAAAAGATCTCGAATAAAGTATATTGAATATAAATCTGACAAGTCAAACAATTACACGAATTCAAAATGTGAGACATAAAAATACCGAAAGGATAAAAATGTAAGAAAATAAAGAATTAACATCATGAAGAAACAAACTTCGAAAAACACCCCCACCTTTTTAAGAGCAAGTTTCTGCAACTTTGGGACTTCTTCCAGCAATCGGGCCTTCAGTCGCCGTACCTCAGCCTTCATGGCCACAGCAGCGGCCCTGTTTGTCTCCCTAGCCGCCATCTCCGCTTTCTTCAAAAAGAAAAGAAACATTATAAATCGCTGTAACAAGTTCTCACAAATCTCTGATCAATAACAGGAGCAGAAGAGGTAATTACTTGGAGAGCGAGGTCAATTTGGGAATCGAAAGACGTGTAGAGGCGAGCGAAGGCATCATCTGGGGATGCGTTTGTGGAACGCTGCTTCTCGACATCGTACTTCTCGTACTTCTTGCAAATCTCGTCGACTCGGAAGAGAATGTCGATCACGCTCATCTTTGCGCTGCCGGCGAGGGTGAATCTTGGAAGGAAAGCCTGGAAAGGGAATTGCTTTGTTTTCTTCCTTCCCTCCCTTCATTGTTTCTCTCCCGCTGGTCAACACTGTCTGCGGGAAAATGGAGGATTCACCGACTAATGCGCATCAAGCGAGAGACGTGGCGGACGGCGGGAGGCCGGGAGCCATGGAAGCCATCCATCATCCTTTTTTACGTTACTACTACGTTTTTTTTACTAAATAAATGCGTTTAAATGCAACTAACATTTGTTTCTTAATTTTAAAGTAGACATAATTCACTTCGTATACTGTGAGGACATGCTCCTCTTCTCAAAACGATGTAGTTTTGTACAACGTTTAATAAAAAATCATGCGTGAACAGTAACATGCATGAACAGTAACACGCATGAACAGTAGTTTTTAATTTTTTTGGTCTCAGTAATATTGTGGCTGTAACTCACATATAATGAAATGTAACTTACGTTGATAAAAAATGTAATTGTAGGTCAGTCGAAATGTAATTTGTCCAATATGATGCCTAAGAAATAAAACAATGATTTCAATGTAAACAATGAAAAAAAGTCTAATTACTCGATTACTTTATGTAAATAGTGAATTATTTTTCTTTTAATATCAGAGCCATAAAAATGGTTTAAAAAAATCTTTCTATGTTTCAATAGGAGATGTTATTTTGTAATGTAACTCGCGAATAAAATGATGTAACTCGTCCATAAAATGATGTAACTCCCGAATAAAAAAATGTAAATCACGTTACATGAAATGCAACTTGAGTCAAGTCAAAATGTATAAATGATATATATATATAACGTAAGGTGATCAATGATTGCTCGAACCCTTTCTTCATCATTTAAACAATTAAGAATTGTCCTTTAAGAGCAGTGGCGGACCCACCAAGGGTCCCACGGGTCCCGGGACCCCATGAACTTTCAAAAAAATACCTATATATAGTATACGTATTTTATATAAATTAATAATACAATGTATATGTAAGGCGAAAGCTAATTGAGAACATGAAGTTACCATTTGAGCAATGGAAGCGTGCTTGAATTTAAAATTACCCACTTCTTGGAGGTGCAGGGATTGATTCCCTTAGGGATCACTTTTTGTTTTCCCACTATTTATTAGGGAAAATAACTTTTTTGACAAGGGATAACAACATAATAGTACTAACACTAATACATAGCAATTCTTTACTAAAACATTAGTCATTTACGGAGTAATTCATAAAAAACTGGTATCAAAATATAAAGTTAGTAAGCGTATTTCCGAATATTATTTATTTGTTCGATATTAGTTTTAATGTCTTAAATTAGTGGATTTTTTTAAAAAGGTGACTCCATTTTATTTTTGTTCTACACTCCATTTTAAAAAAGTGACTCTATTTCTAAAGTGTATTATTATTGGTTCATCGAAGATAGTTTGTATTATTTAAAGTTATTTTCCCTATTTATTATTTTAAGGTGTCATAAATAACCGTTCGTTTAGAAAATTATTGGAATAAACATACTATAGTTATAGGATATTATTTTTCTATCTGTGACATAAATATTATTTTTCTAAATGAATGGTTATTAATTTTCTAAATGAACGGTTATTTATGTCACTTCATTTTCTAAACGACCTTAGTTTTATATTAATTAGCGATTATAGATATAAAAGGGTAGGGACCCCGTGGCTCCGACTTTCTGGGTCCGCCACTGTTTAAGAGCTTCCATGGATGCTGCCACTTGAGCTTCCGAAGAAGAACCATTCTTCGAGAGCTATAACGATGGTGGAATCTCACCTTCAATAATTGGACAATAATATGATCGTCACTGGCAATAGGTGAGAGATAAAGCAATACATCTGGCACCACCTTCAATGTCGAAGATAATACACATGGACACACAGCCAATGCATGTCAGCAAAAGAAATTCAAGTGATTGAGTGTTTTCTGGGATCAGCACACCATGAGCATGGTGGGCCGATCCGACAGTATAATTTGCCAACATAATTAGATATCTAATTATCTACTCTATCCGTCTCCCAATTAAGTTCCTAAACTAGATGAATTAAAGAAAATAAATTTATTGAGCGGTAAATTTTACTGTTTTGACACTGTTTGAACACTGTCTGGCACTGTTTGACACTGTTTTGCACTGTTTTGATGTAGATAATTTTCCAAATAAGGAAATGTAGGGAAGTGTGAATTTAATTGTGGGACTGTCCAAAATGAAAAGTGGGAACTTAATTTGGGGACGGAGGGAGTGTTATTTTGTTTTTCTAATTATCTATTTTAAAATTTGATACTCCGTATTTAAGTAGAGGTGAGCACAAAAACCGAACCGAACAGGCACAGAAACATTCTATTTACTAACATGAATATTTTTTAATTTTTCAGAAAACTGAAAATCTAGAGAAGAAAATTGAAAACACGTTTACCCGTTTTCTTCTTAAGTTGGACAACTCAGGGCACATTTACTAACTAGAATATTTTCTATTTTTTCATAAAACTGGAAAACTGGTGAAAAGAAAATTGGAAAACATGTTTACTTGTTTATTTACAGAACATGAAAAACAAAGACATTCTTTTCAAATTTTCCAAATATGAAAAATGAAAACACAAAACATGTTTATCGATTTTTTTGCTAGAAACTAGCTAGAGAAAAGAAAACAGGAAAATGTATTTACCAAATGATTTTCCAAAATCAAATAAATGAGACATGTCTTTGTTTTTCTTAATGAATTGGAGAAATAGGTTTTACTAGTTGTTGAGGGTAAGTCCCGCAGATCCGAAAGCCCAACACGAACTTTGGATATATCAGGAATGGCCCAGAATCAAAGTGTATAAGAAAATATAAGATCTGAACTAACTAAAACTCGAAAGCCCACTTGTATTAATTAACCAATCTGATTACAAAGGATTTCCCGATCGGTAAGTCGGAAACTATGCTTTAATACAAGAAATAAGAGCAAATGATGCTATTCTAGAGCTTGAGTATCGAAAATCTAACCCTTACAAATGACTTGAAACCTTCTATTTATACTAATGGAGAGCATGGGCTGCCTCTTGTTGATTGGCCGTTGTTCCACCGCCTTAGTCATCCATGCTTCCACTTGCTGATGTCACAGTCTGGCATTAACTGCACCTGGCCACTTGCTGGTTGACCGTTGCTCGAACGGGATGTTGAGCTGTACTGAAGATGCTGTCAAATTGGCCCAAGTATGATATATAGCCCGAACCTCGTTCGGTATGTCTTGTTACTGGGCCAACCTTTATTTGGGCCGAACCTCGTTCGGCATGCCTCCTTACTGGATCCTTTCATCATGGAGTGATGGGCCTGTTACTTGGGCCGGATATCTTGGGCCTTCCCGATCTGGGTATTGGGCCTCTAGGTCAATATCCCAACACAAGTCCCCCACTTCCGATGTCTCGAACGAAGTGAGTGCATCAGGAAGTATACCAATGTCATAATACCCCGAATGGCGATCGGGGTACAGAAGTAATCAGTTCCCCATGCTGCGATTTGACGACTCCCGCTTCATTTCCCCATATCCATCATGATAACCGTCGTTTAGTCTTTTCATTAGACGCGTGTCTAGCTTAAATGCCCCTAGTGATGTGTCGCTCTCTGATTGGTTCTCGACACGGCGGTTTCAAGGCTATAAATTAGCCCTTAACCCCTCAATTCCGGGTTTCGACTCTGCAATTCCTTGGCCTTCGTTGTTTCCTCTGCAAATTTCCCCCTGCTTCCCTTGCTCAGGTAACTTCCCAACATTGGATTCCCCATCTTCATTTCTGGCTTCGATCGAGATGAGCCCCACAGAGCATTCTTCTGATTCGGAGATGGCCTCTCATGGAGATGACCGTGACACCGCCATCGTAGATGCCATCCCAGTTCCGTTTGCCGGTGTTTCTACCGAGACGGCGACGAATACCAGGGCTGAGGCGGAGGACCTCCTTAGTACTTCTTCTTCCTCCAGTGAGGATTCTGATGATACCAAATCCGAGGACGAAATAGCCTCCATGGCGGCCGGACGTCCCAACGATGTTCCTCGCCATACTCTTGACCTAAAATTGATTAGGGAGAGGAGGCAAAAATTGACCTCTCACAATAGGGCCGAAATTCCGGCCCTTATCCCTGACCCGGTGGATTTCCGTTTGCAAGCCGGGCTTCATCCAATGCGTCATAGGCCCGGAATGACCATAGTCTACTTTGACTCAATTAGGGCCGACCTTAGATTTCCGCTACACCCTTTCTTCATTTCTTTCTTCAATTTCTACGAAATTGTACCGGCCCAGATTATGCCGAATTCTTATCGAGCAATGGCGGGTTTCATTTGTCGTTGCAAAGATGCCGGCGCCCGACCAACCCTAGAACTCTTCCACCAATTTTTCAAAGTAGCCCCCCAACAAACCCATGGCTATCTGGCCACTAGTGCCCGAACGGGACACATCCTGTTCAAAGGAAACCCAACTTCGATCAAAGGGTGGAAAGACCGGTTTTTCTTCGTGTCCATCCCGGACGGTCTGATTCCCCGCAAGTGGAATGCTTTTCCCCGCAAAACCCCTGATCCTGTCCTCACTGAAGAAATCTACAAGGACGTGCTTGCTGTGGAGAAGGATAAATGCATGGACATCATGAATTATCTGACCCCCGAACGACTTATAACAGCCGGGATAGGTACTGCCCGTTCTCTTGGGTTTACTTGTTTTGATAAACCAAGTGCCTTGGTCCGGGCGGTCCTTCCCGTGCGAGAAACGTTCTTTTATTCTTTTTTCTAGTTTCTCACACGCTAGGGCCGCTCGATACTAACATTGTTCTTTGCCTTTTTTCAGCACCCAATCCAGATCTTCCCATGGATGATAGCAGAGTCATCGCAGCCGGTGGGGGCGGAAAGCGGAAAAAATCCCGGAAGAACCCCCAACCTACTCCCACCATTGTTCCCGCTCAGGAGGCTGCCCCTTCCCAACCGCTCCCAGAACCTCAGCCAATTCAGCAGGTCCACCAGGATCAACTAGAGGCCATGCTGCTTGATGATCGGTTCGGTTCTGACCAACTGCACCAATTTTCCCAGCATTTCGACTCCGTTCGGGGGGAATCCTCGAATGCTGGTGAGACCCATACCGACCACATTACGGGTCAGGTCGAGCGGATCTCCCTATCCGACCCTGTTCATGAGGTTTTAGAGAGGGCTGGATCTACAGCGAGCCAGATCTGGTCTACCTCCTCCTGGTTCAACAACTTTTCCCTTCCTCAGTTGCCGGTCGAGCAATCTGAAGAATGTCTGGCCCTGACTGCTCTGAAAGTATATTGTCTTTTGTGCTTTGTCTTTATTTTATTCTCTGTAACCAGCACTAATTCTCGAACGGTATTCTGTAGATGGGCTTGTACACCCTTCAGATGCGGGAGGCCCGCCTGGCCAAAGAGCGGGAACTGATTGTTGCCCAGTCTTCTGCTGAGCAACATGCTGTTGCTGCCATCGCCTCTCTGGAGGCCGAACGGAAAACCTTTGCGGAGGAAAAGCAGAGGCTGGATGCTGAAGTCGGTACCCTTCGGGTCCAACTCGCAGCTTCCCAGGCGAAGATCCTTGCCGCTGAGGCCGCACGGGTCAGATTCGAAGAACTGCCATCCAGTATCCTGGACGGTCCCTATGAAGTGAACGTGGATCTGTCCGCCGTCCGGGACATGTTTAAATCCTCCGATGAATTCTCCATCATCAAGGATGAACATGCAAGGGCCCAAATCCCGTTCGCCTTTGGGGCGTATTTGAAGGATTTCCCCAAAGGCGCCGGTCGGCTATCGGCTGGGGTGGCCCTCTTGGATAAGGACCCGGAGGCCAAGAAATGGAACGACTCCATTGTCTCCGATCTTTATGGCAAAATTGGCCAGGTCTTGCTGCGTCCCTTCGTCACTCAGCTTCAAAATCAACTGGGGAGACCGGTTCAAGCCTCTGATCTCCCCACAGATGACATCATCCAGGCGCAGTTCGAGAAATATCTGCGAGCCCAGCAACGGGAAGCTGATCGAGCTGCGGGAAAAGAGCCTGAACCCCCATCTGATGATGATGAGGATGAGGATGAAGAGGGAGATGACATGGCCCCCAGTCAATAATTCATATGTACTTTTTCATTACTTGTTGTAATTTTCTTTTTCTCTAAATAGCTTGTACTTCCCGGTCAGTAGAACCGACGAATATATATCCCTCTTTTGCCTGAAACTTTCTGTGCTGTCTTTTCTGTTTTTAATGCATGATTTACTCGTCATTCGGGATTCGTCCTGTTTTGTAGGACTTAGCAATTTCCTAACTTATTTCTTGCTCAAATATTCTTAATGTCGTTGATCGCCGTTCGGGCATTAGACAGTTCTGATAATTTAAAGGAAAAAACCCCTTCCCCCCGGTACTCAGCCGTTCGGGCTTCATACCAAATTTTAGGACTTAGCAGTTTTCTCGGTTTTCTTTGCGCCTGGGCTCCTTCATAACATTGATAGCCGGTCGGGCTTCAAACCAATTTTTAGGACTTAGCCATTTTCCTCCAGATGACCTTTTACAATACTGTTGGCCGGTCGGGCTTCAGGTTGATATTTTTCTAAACAGCAAGCCCCTGTGACTTTTGCTAATCCTCTGTAAGCCCGTCCGGGGTACGTGCACAAAAAATGAAACATAAATGCCCCAATTTAATCGTAACCACCAAATGCCACGTGTTGCTCATGGATTAGGGAGTTGTGCGGTACTTTCCCTATTTATAGAGAGGTGCTTCCCCTAATTTCTCTTGTTGTTTTCTCATTTTTCTTTCGAGCTTTCTCTCTCTAGAATTCCTTTGCATACTCTCAAGCCTTCTCTCTCTAGAGTTCCCAAATTTCCTCCAGCGTTTTTATGTACTACTCCTCTAGCTCAGAATCTGAAGAGATGCCTTTGATCCGCAAAAGCAAAACATCCGCTGGTAACCAGGCCGAAGGCTCTTCGTCCCAAACACCCAAACCCGCCAATACTCAGGTCAGCAAACATACCGAACAGCCGCAGGAAGATGGATGTCTGTCGGGAGATGACCTCCAGGTTTACAACAAGGGGATGCCCGAGCGGCCACCCCGCATTGCCCTACATTTCAATCGCATACGCAAACATAATCAACGTCTCCCAGAAGATGTTGAACGGCAACTTAGCCAGCTGTTGCCCCCACCAAGAGAATACTATGCCGGATTCATTCGGCACCCTATGAGGCACAGACCGGGGTAAGTGCTAGTGCACCTTGATGCTCTGATTGCTGGACTTCGGTTCCCTCTCCACTCATTCATAGTGGAGTTCTTACGCCGGGTTGCTGTACTGCCCGCTCAGTTCGTGCCCAGCACTTACCGTACTCTGACAGGCTTCATTATCCGGTGCCACGAGTTGAGGATCACCTCGAGCGTCGATCTGTTCCTTTATCATTACTGCTATCAGCCCTACTGGACGACCGGGTACTTGAAGCTGGTAGCCCGTTCTGACCGTCAGCTGTTCACAGAGAACGTTACCCCGCAGGCTGACTGGGAAGAGCGGTTTTTGTTCGTTCGTGTAGGTGATTCTTTGCCATTCCCGGACAGGTGGAACGCATACCCTGTTCGGGATTCCCTGCCCAGGGTGGATGCCGTTCTACGCTCCCAGGCTGAGTCTTTGCGAATGGGAGGGACCAGAAGTCTTCGCAGCTTTGTCACTGCCTCGAGCATGTTATCTGCTGGAATTGGTAAGCATAGTAGGGTTTTAACCCGATCATCCTTCGCTCTCATAATTCAACTTTCTTATTTTTTACTTCTCTTTCTTGTAGGTGTGATATCTCCCATACCCGTCCGGCGTTCTATCTCTTCTGCTAAAGGGAAGGAGAAGATGATAGCCGATCGTGATTCGGCGGAGCAAACCCGCAAAAAGCGCAAAGGAAATGATGGCTGTGACACTTCAAAAATTTTAATAAAAATAAAAATAATTTTTAATCAGATAAAATATTACGAAAATAACATTTTAATTATTAATTGAGTCAGACAAAAATTCAACAGTTGTAACATTCTAATCAGATAAAAATTTCCAAGTTTACGACTTTTTAATCAGATAAAAATGGCCCGATAATAGAAGTTATGTTTTAGTATAAAATTAATTTTTATATAACTATTTTAGGTTGTATATTATACAAAGTATAAACTAAAATAATTAAAATACTCATAATACCTATATATATACGTAAGTAATAATAATAGTATATCATACGTAGTAATAATACTAAACCTACAAGGAAAAGAAAGATACTAAAACTACCTACGTATATCAATAGAAGTATACTCCTACGCAGCGTAAGCTACCAACGGGAGAAGCTGATTAAACTCCAACTCCAACTCTAACATCTCAGCCTAAAACCCTCATCTTTGCCTATAAATAGCAAGCCAGAACCTGCGTTTTCGACCCACCGTTTTAGCCAGAAACAAGCCCTGAAAACACCCCTCAAACATTCCCCTTCGTGAGACGAATCCAAAGGAGAAAGAATCGTGGAAAACGGACGTCGGAGTAGGGAGAAATAGCTCGCCGGAGTTTCGCCGGGGAAAAACTTTTCGACGGAAAACGGAGAAGAGGGAGGAGCTGCCGCTGCCGCCAACCCACCACCGACATTCGCCGTCCCAAATGGAGCCAATAGCCGGTCGTTTCGCTCGTCCGACGAGGTAACACCTCCCCCCCTTAAATTCCCGTTTTTCCGGCGACCTGGGGAGGAAGACGACCCAGCAATCTGCTGGGGTCTGTTTTGGGCCTTTTCAGGTTGGGCCAGAAAATTTATTTTGGGCCAGTTCGGCCCAGTTGCAATAAAAATTAAAAATAAAATAGTAAATGAAATAAATAAAATCTGGAAAAATATAAATTAAATACCTAGTATAAATATACACATTCGGACCAACCAGAATTGGAAAATAATATTTTTAGCTATTTTTAATTGATTTAATGGTAATTGGGCCAATTTATACACATTTAGTAAATAATTAACTAAATAACGAAAATAATTATGAAATAAATATTGGAGTAAACTAGGATAAATATATGACTAACTAGGACCTTATGGACCATTTATAATTAATAAATATTAAGGTTTAGTATATTTAATTGTAATTAAACCGGTTAATAGATATATGAAATTAAAGGAATAATTATGGAAAATAATTATAAAATAGATATCTGGACAACCTAGGTCAAATATAGACCCAAAGTATAGTTATAGACGGTTTTTAATTTATAAAGTCGATTCTTAGTCTATTTATTTAAATTAGGCCATATAAAACTAGTTAAGTAATTAAATAAGGAAATATTAATATTAATAGTGATTATTGAATAAAAATTGGATGTTGTAGTCAATTATATTCGGATATTTTATTTCAAATATTTAAAATTAATGGATGAAATTAATAAGGTAATTTTATTAATAGAACGTGAGTAATCAAATAAATTCGGATAACTAATAAATTAAGTTAATAAATTCAAATAATAAAATAAAAGGAGAAAATCGGGTAAAGTAATTACAAATAGAATAAGTGACTAATTTTATCATCTTAATTAAAAAGTGATTATCTAGAGACCGGATTAGAGGAAGATAACTAGGAGCATCAGGACTTAAAGTAAGTTTCTCTGCCAATCCAAATTGTTTCCTCGTATTATATGCTTATTATGCATTATGTGATTAAGTGTGAATTTTGAATGTGTACTATTTGGGGTGACTAAGAATTTGAGAAATATTGAAGGTATATTTTGGGATTTAATCCCTAGTATGACTTTGGAGTGAATTTTTATGTAAAAGAATTTTGGAGTATTTATGAATGTGAATTTTTGGTGGACGTATCTATTAAATAGATATTCTGGATTATTGTATATAGAGAGGATTTTCCAAGAATGAATAATGTTTTTATAATAATTATTGACATCTCGAGAGAAACGCGAGGTGTGGGTGGTTAGAGCTATATACCGCGGGTTTAGTTTAGGTTTAAGATGATTATTGGTGGCGGGAGAAATCCCGGTAAATATTGGTGGCGGGAGATTCCCGGTATTTGTTTTGAGAACCTTAATAGTTCTTTGGTGGCCGCGGTAGTAGTTTCTAATTACCCGGGTTTCTAACCCATTGTGAGGTAGGGGGACGTTGTCCGAACTACTTGGACTTCTTACTACTCGGAGGGCTTGGAATCCCTTTTAGGGGGTGTGCACACTTAAGAGTGAAGTTCAGTTTCCAATTGGTGGTCGGTGGGAGCCGGAATTCCGGGATGAGTCGTACACAACAACGATTCATTGGGCTCGAGGAATCTTGAGTTTCGCCCATCTTAAAAGAATCTGAAAGTGACATTGATTTCGGAATGATGATATTTTTAGCTTCAAAAGTTATTTTTGAAAAGTGATACTTCTTTTGAGATATTAATTAATTGTTGGGAGCTTATAAATATTATTTTTAATTATAAGGGTATTTGAGATTGTTGATAAATAATGTTTTGAAAAGAATTTCGGTGGTGTGAGTATTTTTATATATAGTATTATATGAAAAACTATTTTTGTCAAACTTGATTATTTTACGGGGTTGAGTAGTACTTACTTAGCTCTAAAGCTAATTTTTGTTATTTTTCTTGTCTCTCTCTTCTCCCTTAAATTTTATCAGGTGATGAGTTGGATACCGATGTGGATTGATGGATTATTCGAGCTTGAGTGCGAATTAGAAGATGCCTTAGTTAAATCTAGTCATGAAACAAACATTTACTTATTATTACATTAGTTTTTGTTGTTTTACTTTGAGTTGCCTGTGCATTCGGATAAGAGATGACCGAATGTGGCGGTAACACCCATTTCCCTTTTAGACTTCCGCTGTATTTCTTCAATTCTTTGATGAATGAATAAAGTATTTCTTTTAAATATATCAATATTAAGGGCGGGAAAAATGGGGGTGTTACAATGGCGATCACCTGATCCCGATCGACCATGTGGTTGACTTGACCGGGCCGGAGGTCGAGCCCAAAAGATCGGTGCCTGCCAACAAACCAACTCCGGTTCTTACTGCCACACCGATCGATGATTGGATGTTTGTTGAGTTCTCAAATATGGGGCCCAGATCAGAAGGGAGGTATCTGTTCGGGTTGATGCCATCTTCTATGTGGTGTCATACTACGATCAAAGTTCCCCCGAGCTTCACTAACTTGACTCACTGGTCGGACCTTTTCGAAGCAGGTCACCAGGAAGCACTCAAGGTACATTTCAGTCCGACCCATACCTTTCTATTATTCATGCTTTACCTTTCCTGAATTTCATTGTAACCTTGTTTTCAGGCTGGCGTGTATTATCACAAAGCCTTTCTTGCTGCTGAGAAGGAGATGAAAGCCCTGGCCAGTGATCGGGATGACGGCCATGTCCTTCTTTCCGCCGCTCGGAAGTTAGCGACCGACCTCCAGGAGCAGGCCAAAGAGGGTGAGAAGGCAAAAGCTGCCCTGGCCGAGATGCAGGAGACGTCCCGTCGTCGCGACCGGGAGCTCAAAGAACTCCGGGCCAAGGTGCGGGCTGCTGAATCTGCTGGTATTAAATTTGATAAGGCTGTCGGAGATCATCTGCCCGAACCTTACACGGTCAATACCTCTCAGATTGCTCAGCAATCGGTAGTGGATTTCCAACGGGGCAAGGCGCTGAACCTCGCTCTGGAGAACACGGCCCGGCAATTCCTAGGTCCTCACCTTGGCCAATTTTTGCGTGAGAGCTCAGACCCCATCAAGGCGGGGATCGACCTCCTGGACAGCACGCCGGAAGGGAAATCTTTCTTGGATGTCCTGACCGAGAAAACCGTAAAGCAAAGTCAGGACCTGCTTCTGGATAGGAATCTTGAACTGATCTTAGAGCGTTTCCCCAAGCCGTTCGATCCTGATGAACTAGGCTTCGATGATCTGTTCGGGATTACGTACGATCGCGTCATGGAGAAAAGATCCAAAGCAGCGCCTGACGATGCAGTGCAGGCAGGGAGCTCTCAGCCTACGTCCTCCCCGAACGGCGATCCTCCAGTAGTGTAGCCTTTCCTTATCTGTTGTCTCCTTCCTTGTATATGTGTTCTTCTTGTATATTCCGGCTAGTAACGCCGAAGAATAAACTGGACTTTTTTCCTTTGTCTGTTGTACTTTTTCTATTCCTTTGATTTTTTGTCCACAATCTTTTCTACATGGCCGAACCTCACTCGGCTTATGTGTCTTTATAACTGACACCTTTCCCGAAACCGTTTTGATCCCTTTTCCTGTTCGTGGCGCACGGGTTCAAAACTCTTAGCTGAGGTGAATTCCTCCAAGCCGTTTTTGATCGTGACCACAGGGTCAAACTCTCAGCTGGGATAAGGGCTCCCTCCAAACTGTTAACCCGTTTGACGTTCGGTCATCCGGAATGACTTCACGCGTTAACAAGCTGAGGTGAGACTCTCTTCATAATTGTTCTGACACCTTTTCCGAACCCGTTTTGATCCCTTTTCCTGTTCGTGACGCACGGGCTCAAAACTCTTAGCTGAGGTGAATTCCTCCAAGCCGTTTTGATCGTGACCACAGGGTCAAACTCTCGGCTGGGATAGGGGCTCCCTCCAAACTGTTAACCCGTTCGTCATTCGGTCATCCAGAATGAGTTCATGTGTTAACAAGCTGAGGTGAGACTCTCTTTATAATTGTTCTGAAACCTTTTCCGAACCCGTTTTGATCCCTTTTCCTGTTCGTGACGCACGGGTTCAAAACTCTTAGCTGAGGTGAATTCCTCCAAGCCGTTTTGATCGTGACCACAGGTTCAAACTCTCGGCTGGGATAGGGGCTCCCTCCAAACTGTTAACCCGTTCGTCATTCGGTCATCCAGAATGATTTCATGCGTTAACAAGCTGAGGTGAGGCTCTCTCCCTTCCAAACCCATAATTCCGATGCATTCCGAACCGTTTTTTCTGGCTCGTATCATCCATATTAGGGGTCTGAGGTAACCCTTTTCGAACTGTAAGCAAGATCACCGAATTTGGGTCATTCCTTACTTATAGCAAAAAGGGCGACTAGCTTCCAAGTCAAGTTTTATGACTGAGGCGAGATTTTTCAAAACCATAGTTCCGATTCCCCGGGCGACAATCCGTACCTTATCCGAACGTCGCTCGGTTAATCCATATCTTACAGTCTTGACACCATCTCCAAGCCGTTTTGATCCCTTTGACCTTACGTAATTACAGGGTCGACTTTGACTAAGTTGACGACTCAGCTCCCTCCAAGCTGGTAACCCGTTCGTCATTCGGTCATCCAGAATGATTCCACGTGTTAACAGGCTGAGGTGAGAATCACTGTCCTTCGAACTCCAGGCCATTTTGATCCCTTCATCCATGCGTAATTACAGGGTCAAAACTCTTGCTGAAATGTATGGCTCCCTCCAAACTGCTAATATGTTCGTCATTCAGTTTTCCAGAATCGATTCTCATATTAACCGCTGAGGTGAGACTATCTGAGCGTCAAACTCCCAGTCGTTGGCTGAGAATGACTTTCCTTCCATGGAATTAACCCGTTCGTCATTCGGTCATCCGGAATGATTGAGTTAACCATGGGCACCGATTTTCTGAGCCTCAACTCTTCAAGCCGTTTTTGATCCCTTTATTCTTACATAAATCTAGGGTCAAAAACTCTCTAAACTGAGAATTGATTTTCCTTCCATGGAATTAACCCGTTCGTCATTCGGTTATCCGGAATGATCGAGTTAACCATGAGCTTATCGAAGTATCCGGAATTGATTCTCCCTCTCTATATTTTTTTTATAGAGGTGGCAACATCCGTTTTTACTGATAAAATCTCCTCAGATGCTCTACATTCCAGGTTTCTGCCGGTCGGCCTTCGGTATTTTGTAGGCCAAACGTTCCTGAAGCATACTTCTTCCATACTTGGTAGGGGCCTTCCCAATTTTGTGCCATTTTGCCCCCTTCGAGCGGTTTGCTTTTCTCTCTCTTTCTTAGTACCAGGTCCCCTACCTCGATTGAACGAACTTTAACCTGCTTATCGAAGTATCTTCTTGTGGCTCTGTGATACTCTTCCATTCGTGCCGCTGCCAGATCCCTCCTTTCTTCTATGAAATGCAATTCGGCCCGCAAGTTATCTTCATTCTGTTCTGGGCTGTAATGCACCGTTCGGTGTGTGGGAACTAGGATCTCCGTTGGTACTTTGGCTTGAAAACCATAGGCAAGGGCAAATGGAGTCTCTCCCGTGGCCGTTCGGGGTGTGGTCCTGTAAGTCCACAGAATGTAATTCAACTGATCAGGCCACGATGAGGAGTATTCTTCCAGCTTCTTCTTCATGCCATCCATGATGGTTCGGTTCATATTTTCTACCTGGCCATTTGCCTGAGGGTATGCGACGGATGCTCTGGAATGCTTGATCCCCCATTTGACCAGGTAGTTCTCAAAATTCCGGCTCACGAACTGCCTTCCATTGTCAGTTATAATCTGTTCAGGGATTCCGAACCGGCAAATGATATTTTTCCAGACAAACTTCTGGCATTTAACATCTGTGATGCTGGCCAGTGGCTCGGCCTCTACCCATTTGGTGAAGTAATCTATCCCCACAATGATGTACTTGTTGTTTCCGGGTGCAGTAGGTAGAGGACCTAACAGGTCTATTCCCCATCTTGCAAATGGAAGGGCCACCGTCATTGGAGTGTAGAAAGTGGCAGGCCGTCCGGGAACCGGTGCGTATAATTGGCATACCTTACATTTCCTGGTATGCGCGAAGCAGTCCTGTTGGATAGTTGGCCAATAATATCCTTGCAAGATGATTTTTCTGGCCAGCGTCTTGGGCCCTTGGTGACTGGAACAGATACCCTCATGAATCTCTTCCATTACAGCCGCCGCCAGACCGGGTGGGAGGCATTTCAGATACGGTCCCCCAAATGTCTTTTTGTACAGCTGCCCGTCCACTAATTCGAACATGGAAGCCCTCCTCTGGATGCATTTTATTTGATAAGCAGGATTTTTATCTTGCGGGAGGGTTCCGTCTTTTAGGTAGTTGGTCATATCCACGACCCAGCTCGGGATGGCATAAGATACGGCCTCGATCTGGAGAACCATTATTGCTGGGGTTGCCAATGTTTCCCGATGGGCAAATCGTTGGATATGAGCCGGGATCTCCTGTGCCCGATCGTCGAACGCTGCATGTTCTAATTTGGACAGGATATCTGCTTCAGTATTTTCGATTCTGGATATCTGGTCGAGCACCACCTGTTCAAATTTACGTATCTGCTCCTCGACCATTTCCTTGTATGCCTTCATCCTTTCTTCTTTGGCCTCAGCCGTGCCGTTCACTTGATGTACCACCAGTTGACTGTCCGATCTTACTTTTAACCGATCGGCGCCCAGGGCCCTTGCATACTTTAAACCAGCAATGAGAGCCTCATATTCAGCCTCATTGTTGGTCACCTTGAAATCAAAATGAATGGAATAATATGCTTTGAACCCCTCGGGCGATGTGATCACAGCTCCAGCTCCACAACCTTTGGCACTAGATGCTCCATCCACGTACATTTCCCACCAATTATCCAGCCCGTTGTTCTCTGAATCTTTTTCTGAGGGCCGGGCGGTACATTCTGCAATGAAATCTGCCAGGGCCTGCCCTTTGATAGTAGGCCGGGGTTTGAAATCTACCTCGTATTGCCCGATCAGGAGACTCCACTTGGTAATGCGCCCACTTGCCATAGGATTTCTCAAGATGGTGGCTAATGGCTGGGTAGTATATACAGTTACCGGGTGGGTCTGGAAATACGGGGTCAGGCGTTTAATGGCAGCTATCAGGGCCAGTACATTCTTCTCTAGCAAGGTGTACCTGGTTTCCGGGCCGTTCAACGCCTTGCTCACAAAATAGATTGGCCGTTGAACGCCATCTTCTTCTTTCAACAGTACTGTGCTTACGGCCAAGTCAGCTACAACAAGGTACATATACAGATGTTCCCCTGGTTCGGTTTTTGTCAAGACCAGAGGGGAAGACAGATATGTCTTGAAATCCTCAAAGGCCGTTTGGCATTCGGCCGTCCACTCGAAAGGGTTGGCTTTCTTCATGATTTGGAAAAACGGGATAGCCCGATCGGCTAGTTTCGATAGGAATCTGCTCAGGGCTGCTAGCCGACCGGTCAACCTCTGCACTTCCTTGAGATTCCTCGGAGCCTCCATGTCCACAATTGCCTTTACTTTTTCTGGATTGGGCTCAATCCCCTTCTCGCTCATCATGTATCCCAAAAATTTGCCTCCTCTTACAGCAAACACACATTTCTTGGGATTCAGCCTCATATTCGCCCTTTGCATTATCCCGAACACCTTTTCTATGTCCAGGACATGGTTTTCCTTCTTTTTGCTCTTGATCAGGATGTCATCAACGTAGGCTTCCATTGTGACACCCAGCACATCTTTGAACAGCATCCCGATCATCCTCTGGAAGGTTGCCATCGCGTTCTTTAATCCGAATGGCATGACGATGTAGCAGAACACGCCATCCGAAGTAACGAACGCCGTTTTCTCTGCATCGGCCGGGTGCATGAATATCTGATGATAACCCCGGAAATCATCCATGAAGCTCAGTAACTCACACCCAGCAGTCTCATCCACTAGCAGATCGATCCTCGGCACTGGGTAGGGATCCATGGGGCATGCTTTATTCAGATCGGAGTAATCCACGCACATTCTCCAGGTAGATTGTTTTGGGGCTAGAACCACATTGGATAGCCATTCTACGTGGATTACCGGACGGATATGCTTTATCCTTAGCAAAGTGGCCACTTCCTTCTTGGTGAATTCCCGCCGTTCGGTCGCTTGATACCGTTTCTTCTGTTGGACCGGTTTTGCATCAGACCAAACGGCAAGTTTGTGACATTATTTCTGGATCAATGCCGGGCATATCTTCTGGCCCCCGGGCAAATAGCACCTGAAACTTTTTGAGGACGGCAATCACGCCATCCCGGATATCTGCCTCCAGATCTACCCCGATAGCAACCTTACGGTTCGGGGGGAAGTCGAGGTCGATTTGTTCAAGAAGGGTGGCGGGCTCCGGGTGTGCCTCGAACTCCGTTCGGTGGGTTTCCACCTCAATTGTATTCACCCGCATCCCACGAGTGTTCATCTGTTTCAGGGCCTCCAGATAACATGTCCGGGCTGTTGTTGGGTCAGTTCTGGCCACCCCTACCCCAGTGTCTGTGGGGAATTTGATGCATGAGTGGCGGACAGAGGCTATTGCCTCCAGATCCTCCAATCCCGTTCGGCCCAGAATGGCATTATGGGCGCACTTTATATCTACCACCACGAACGTCATTCGGAGTGACGCTCTGTGGGTTTCATCCCCAATTTCAACCATCAATTGGATGGTCCCTTCCGCCTCGATGCAGTTACCGGTAAAACTCGCCAGTGGAGTCCGCAGGTGGGTCAGGTTGCTCCTTTGTAGACCCATTTTCTCGAATGATTGTAGATACAATACATTCACACTGCTCCCAGTATCGACCAGCACTCGGCGGATTAAAGCATTGTCAATACACATGCTCACCACCAGTTCATCCCTGTGGGGGCTTGGAGAGTTGGGTAGATCAGCTGGCCCGAACGTGATCGGGTCTGTCCTTCCTTTCTTCTGGGGGGGAGCGGAGACGGACCCCACATAAAGACTCCGCTCGAACCTTTTCCGTTCGGCATTCGAATCTCCGGTCTCCCCGCCCCCAAATATGACCTTGACCTCCATTCGAGGCTTCTTTCCGGGGCCTCCCGAGCCCTCTGGCTCATCCCTGGGAGAAACATACACATCATTCTGAGGCTAGGCGTCACGTTGAGCATCCCGGCGCCAGCTGTTAGGTTTCCTGGCCGGTTTCAACGTGCCCATTGCATTCGGATCTTTGTTCACATATTTGCCCAGATGGCCCATTCGGATCAGATCCTCAATTGCTGTTTGCAGGGCCCTGCAGGCATTGGTGGCATGACCCTTTCTGTTGTGATATTTACAGAAAGCATTGTCATCCGTTCCCATGAACTGTCCAGCATTAGTCGGGATGGGAATATTGTCCCTCTCGTTCTGATAGACGGCCGCTATCGATAGGACCAGGGGTGTAAATCTCCCATGTTTGGGAGGTAAAGTGGCCGCTGGGCTAGGACCCAGCCGATCGGCCAGTCTGATCGGGGCAGCAGGCGTAATGACCTTATCCCTGATCATTATTTCTTCTTCTAGGGCGGCATGCTTGCGAGCCCTATCTAATACTTCGGCGTACGCCGTGCCCGGATTCTTCTTCAATTCTTTGTACAACTCCCCCGTTCGGAGAGCATTCGTGAACAGGGTAATGGCGGTATCATCCGTCATGCTTCACACCGTTAACGTTTCATCCCTCCACCTTTTCAGGAATTGGTTGAGGGTCTTCTTGGCGTTTTGCTTCACGCTGGTCAAATAGCTGAAGTGCCGTTTGGGATTGGCACTGGAAGCAAATTGAGCCAAGAATAACGCTGATAACTCGGCAAAGCTATTGATTGACCCGGGCTGTAGTGTCCCGAACCATTCCTGGGCAGGCCCCTTGAGCGTGCTGAAAAACAAACGGCAAATGGCAGCCTCGGGTGCTCCTAGCAGCATAAGTCCGCCTTGGTAACTCCTCAGATGTACGTGGGGATCTCCCACCCCATCATAAATTTGGCCGGTCAGGGGCTTGGCACCCCCTTGGATATCCGCGTACATGAGCTCCCTAGTAAACGGGGAAGTAATCCCCAGCTGAACTGGTGCAGGTTGTACAGGTACCCTGTTCATCTGGTCTCGCATTTCATTCATTTGCCTTCTCATCTCGGCCATCTCTTCCTCTTGGGCCGTCAAAGGGGGCGGTGGTGGAACCCTCATATCCGCACAGTCCCGGTCCCAATGCCGCTGAGGGGCCCTCGCATTTTCCCGCTCGGCATACTGGAAATGATGACCGACGGGAGTTGGTCCTCTAGCTTGCGACCCGACCGAGGTTCGGTCACTGGGACTGGGATGCGCTGGTGGTGGGGCGCTACGTCGGTTATCCCGATGGGTATGTGAGCGGGATGACGCTGTGGTCGTTTCCGCGCGTGGAGTTTCTCCTGTAAAGCTGGAAACTCCTTCTTCTTCGTTCGCCATGTGCTGCATGAATTGAGCCATGTCACGCATGGCCTGGGGATTCCTCCTCAGAGATTCGGGAATCACAAAATCCCCATTGACACGAGGATATGATCCTCGACTGGATTGTCCCTGGGGGTTTTGACTCCCTGGGGTGTGACTCCTGCCGTGACGGTGCGAACCGTCGTTTGTATGATAGGAATTGATTCTGACCATTTTTAGAAATAGAGGTTTTTTGGATGTTTAGAAAGTGAAACTTTTTGCAAGTTTCCCAAAGACGGCGCCAATGTTGAGGGTAAGTCCCGCAGATCCGAAAGCCCAACACGAACTTTGGATATATCAGAAATGGCCCAGAATCAAAGTGTATAAGAAAATATAAGATCTGAACTAACTAAAACTCGAAAGCCCACTTGTATTAATTAACCAATCTGATTACAAAGGATTTCCCGATCGGTAAGTCGGAAACTATGCTTTAATACAAGAAATAAGAGCAAATGATGCTATTCTAGAGCTTGAGTATCGAAAATCTAACCCTTACAAATGACTTGAAACCTTCTATTTATACTAATGGAGAGCATGGGCTGCCTCTTGTTGATTGGCCGTTGTTCCACCGCCTTAGTCATCCATGCTTCCACTTGCTGATGTCATAGTCTGGCATTAACTGCACCTGGCCACTTGCTGGTTGGCCGTTGCTCGAACGGGATGTTGAGCTGTACTGAAGATCCTGTCAAATTGGCCCAAGTATGATATATAGCCCGAACCTCGTTCGGTATGTCTTGTTACTGGGCCAACCTTTATTTGGGCCGAACCTCGTTCGGCATGCCTCCTTACTGGATCCTTTCATCATGGAGTGATGGGCCTGTTACTTGGGCCGGATATCTTGGGCCTTCCCGATCTGGGTATTGGGCCTCTAGGTCAATATCCCAACACTAGTTTTTACAAATTTGAAATACGCAAATGTTGTGGTGCTGCTGCAATGAATTTGCATATTTACGTCGAGTGGTGGACCAGGTCCTGCTTCGGCCTCAGTTCCGTTATGGTCAATGAACAGGTGGCCGGTCCATAACCGGTTGGTCCCCGTCCTGTTTGGTCGAGTACCCGGCAGGTGGGTTGTAAACGAAACAAAACGAATTGAATAGTGTAATTATGTATTTGTTAAATTTTTTTGAATACGAACCGGCCGTATTCGATTATGAAACGAATATTATTTCTGGTTTGTATTCGTATTTGTTTAACAATACGAATAGTTAACGAACCATATATGAATGTCGAATCGATTTGATCATAAATTGAATACTAGTCAAATATCACTATAAAATAACTTTTCATATATTTCTTACTATCCTCCGTTCCGTTTTAATCGCAACATGTTGAATTTTACACTATTCACATGCTCTACTTTGACTACATTTTACGCTATTATTTGATGAAAATTATTTTTTTAAAAATATATTGTTCAATTCATCTCATTACAAATTTTCAAAATTTGATTTTTAATATTTTTTACTAATAGAATTAAGATATTAGTACGCTCAAAGACCGTTGCAACTAAAAAAGAACGGAATCAATGCATGTTTTCAGTGCAGGTAATATGTTCTAAATATGTGTTTTTAGAATTTAATTTGTAACATTACATTTCTCTTTCAAATTGAATGGATCGATACATTTTTAGGTTGTGCACAATATACTGAAGAGAATCAAATTTGTGATCATCACAATACATGCCTAAATATATTTCAAAGTTTTTGAAATAAACACTAACACATATATTAGAAATTATACGTATAATGTGTGAAATAAGTTGATAATTACATATATCAAAGTGATAAAAAGACTAATTCTATGTTAGATATTTAGTATTGTTGATAATAATTGATAGAGTATATCTAGAGAGAAGTGAGAGCTAGAGAGAGAAGTGCAATAATATGCTTCAATAGAATGAATTTGTAACCCCTATAACTACTCCCAAGGGGAGCTGCGGAGGGCTCCCTGATACAAGGCGAGGAGGGTGCGCTCATCGGCCCCCTCGACTTCCTCGGTCTCCTTCGTCCACCGATCAATGAATGACCGGAGGGACTCATCGTGCTGCTGCTTGACGGAGAGGAGGTGGGTGAAATACTTCTTCGCCCGCTTCCTCCCGGCGAAGTGGGTGAGGAAGCGCTGGGCAAGATCCTGCCATGAGTCGATGCTCCCTTCGGGGAGCGCGTTGAAACACTCGTACGCTGGCCCCTCGAGAGTGGAGAGGAACCAACGGCAGAGGTATTCGTCTGACGCGTTCACCATCAGCATGTTGTTCTGATAGCGGCTGAAGTGTTCCTGGGGGTCTGATCGACCGTCGTAGGACCTGATGGCGTTTCCCCTGTACTTCTCCGGGATGGGGGCCGAGAGGACCCTGTTGGTGAAAGGGGTCCTGGTCCTGACCTGGATGATGGGGTCACCTCGCCCCTCGGCCAGCAACCTCTCCAGGGCGCTAACCTTGTTCATGAGCGCGTTGAGGCCAGGGTCGTTGGAGGCACCGGCCGTAGGGATGTTGGCCGACTGCTTGGCCTCCATCTGAGCCAGCCTCCTTTCCAGCTGGGCGATGACCTCGTCCCGGGGGTCCCTGGCGGCCGCAGCGGCGCCCGGCTGGTTCCTCATGCGCTCGTCGTGAGCCGCATTGATCTGGTGGCGCACGTCGTCCTCGTGCAACTTTCCCTTGCCCTTGTCCGGGCGGGCTGGTCCGCTGTCCGGGACACATACCCCAAGCTTTCCCTCGGCGAGCCAGGCCGAGGCTCACCAATCCGTCTTGCCATCCTCTCCGAAACCGGACGACGGCGCGTGCCACCTAGCCTGTTGAAGGCAGAGGCTTTTCCACGCGCTGGGGTCTGCCCAGGCCGAAGAGGGGAAGCAGGGTGGGAGTGGGACGACGCCGTGTCCTGGGCCATCACCCCCTCATCGTTGCCTATCTGGACGGCCAACGGTTGGGGCTGAGGAGGTGGAGTGACGTCCCCCCCGGTCCTTGGCAAGAGTGCGCTGAGGACGGTGGGGTTCTGAGCCAGGCTGGCGATGATGACCGATAGCGCGGCCTGGACCTGTGGATCCACGGACGGAGAGGCCGCGGCCATAGGCTGGGCCGGGGCGTGGTCCGTCTTCTCAGCTCGTTTCTTGTCCAATCCGAGGCGGGCGTCAGGAGCTCCGCCGTTGAGTTGGTTGCGGAGGTCCGTCGTGAGGTTGAAGGCCTCCTGGAAGACGTCCCCCCCCCCGACCTGGTCGGCCGTGGCGTCCTCATCGTGCTCCCTGGCCTCTTGGTCCTCAGGGATGGCCTTGCTGACGAGGTTGCGGTTTGATTTAGTTCTTCCCATGATCAGTGGTTAGCTGTGCTTGGTAGCGACGAAGGGTGCTAACTTGATTGTTCTAGCTCTCAATGAAAGCACCAAATGATAGAGTATATCTAGAGAGAAGTGCAATAATATGCTTCAATAGAATGAATTTGTAACCCCTATAACTACTCCCAAGGGGAGTATTTATAGAGAAAATACGAGCTGGGCTCCCAAGCCTTGGGATTGGGAGGCCCATTTACAACTGGACCGCTACTGGGCCGAATACAAAGCCACTAATGGGCTGTACAAATGAGTAAGTGTAAAATCCGGTTCTGTGAGGTCTTCGTGGCCGACGAGGGCGCGGCCGACGAGGGCACCCGGGTTCCTTGGGCTCAGGACCATAATCTGAGTTGGCACCTTTTCGGCCGACGGGGGTCCCTTGGCCGACGAGGGCGCCACTCAGTGTCTTGTGCTTTCTGTTCTTCTGAGTATGTGGGTCCGGGGGCTCAGACCCATATACTCCATCAATAATAAAAACACCATTGTATATATAGTTTATACTACAAACATATAGTGGGTAGTTGATGCCATTATTCTTCAAATAAAATACATTATTATTTGTATTCACATTTGAGAGATGTTTGAACTATTACTATTAATATTATCACTATTATTAATCGTTTGCATTTGACAACAATTTAAATCAATTTTAGTATTCTTATTTGTATTTGACTTTTTCGAATTCGAATCATCTTATACAAAGGCCAAGCAGTCCCTGTCTAATCCGGTCGAAGGCCGAGCAATCCTGATCCGGTCCGGTTTGGTAGATGACCCGCCGGTTGGTCCCCATTTTTTGAAATCATTTGTAGACTATATTGTTTCAAATAATACTCGATAACTGAATATGGGCTCTTGGAGGAATAAAAACCAGTACTGCCTCTGTAATAGCAACATGTACATGTTTACCAAAATGCTTACCTGGAAGTGAACTTTATCGTTATCATATTGCGGCTTATTTATGTATATGAACTATGCTTGGCACCTTTAATTTGAAAATGACCGGTTTATGCCAAAGCCGAAGACTCCGAGCCTTATGTCTGTTGAGATTATTGGTTTTCGAATATGCGAAAGTTGTTTGTTCAGGCGTGAAATTTGGGAAAGAGCTTGTGAATGCATGTACTTACCGTTGGTTAGTAGTTATCCTTTTGGATTATCAAGTAGCTTTACATGAAGTATATTGCTAATTTATTTTGTAATAATTGGGTTTACCTTAGTAAAGAAAAGTATATTTGATTAAACTTTTAAATTTTAGTTGCATATAAGGTTATTGGTGCATATGTCTATGTAGTAGCAATACCATATGAACTACACGCACATATGCATTATCCAACATACATGTCTCATACAGTCATGTTTGCTATCTAATCCCTCTCCTCCCCATCTCCTATAGCTTTCACAAACAAAATTTTATCAAAGCGTTGTTAATTAATAATTAATTATGTTATTCTAACAATTCATACATACTAATACTATTATTATACGAACCAGTTTCCTATTATATATATATATATATCCTCTTCCAATTATAAGTATAGATGTATTCATTTAATATTTTTAAGATTTTGTGATTGATTTCATTTTCATATTTATTGTCCATCTAAGGCCTAATGTATTTTAAATTTTATTCAAATCATTGTACTTTAATATAATAATTTTTCACTTCACTTATAGAAATAATTACATATACATGGTTAAAATGAATGTTGTTTACAAAAATGTGACCTCATGACTATATACTACGTATAACATTAAATTAATCATAGTAACTTATGTTCAGTTATGTTGTATTATGTATTTGAGACTATACTATATAGTAACTATTCATTGTGTTTTGGTAAATAAGTTTCATTTCAATAATATTTTTGAAAAAAATCGCTTACTTATATAGTTAAGTTGTATTATCATTATTATATTAAAACTCAACAAAAAATTCTAATTATGAATTTAATCATTTATATAATTACATATATTTAGTGTTGAGTGTTGATCGTGTCTAATGGTTGTTGACCGGGCTGATCCGCCGGGTTCGGGTTGACCCTTGACTCGGTAATATTTCGCGAACTGGTTTTGAGAATGCAGGAAAAACAAGTGGATATTACTCGTGTGGTTCACTTTTGTGTGCCACATATCATTTATAATCCAACTATTTTTTCTTTTCATTTTAATCTTTTCTGTTTTCAATTATATTTTTTATTTCACTTTTAGACTGGACTTCTGCCCACCTCCTCTGTATATCACGCGAGAGACACAAAGCGAAATCCCGATTACAGTTTCTCTTCACCCTATCAGTGAAACAATATGGGAGAGCGGCCGGGAAGCTTGGAGAGCGGCAACGACATCCAACTTTCTTCTCAATACAGGGGATTCCATCGCAACGACAGGACGTCGATGAACCTGTGGTAGTCCGAAGATGGAGGATTATCGATCCCCAACATCTCATCTCATGTATCTTCTTCGCAAACGGATAACAGATCGTCTCCCTGGAAAAATCTGAACTAGAAAGCTCTTCTTTTCTTCTTCTAAATAATAATTAGGTAAATCTGACCAAGCCTTGTTGAGTTCATTAGATCAAGTTTGTTACCTTTCTCTGCTTAAATTTCTATTCGACTATCACATATTGTCTTTCTCTCCATCATTTTCTGTTCGTCAGATTCCTTTTAATTATATCCATACTTTTTCGTTTGTTCACGTTTGTTCAAGTTCACTCTGATTTAGATAATCTTAATTTTTATTTTATTTTATGAACTTACATCAAATAAGGTAAAGCAAGTTTGAACGTGCTTTGTAGAGAAAGATAAATTGTTTGAACATGCAAATTGATGTAGGTACAAACATAAGCTTTGTAGAAGAGCTTATTAGAAACGTTAAGCAATTTTGTATGTGTTAAGTTAAATTTCTGAATCTCTGTTTTTATATTATTTTTATGCACCCAAATTTTAAGCTTAATTGATCAAGCTTGTTACCTTTTTTACAGATTCAAAAAATTACAGAAATTTTTAGTTACCATGAAGGATTTAATAAATGGGTGGAAGTTGAAAAGTCTGGAATGTTTAGACTTGAAATGTTGCTTCCTATTGGCTTCTAGAAGACGTCTATGTTATTGCTTGAGGCTTTTCCCTTGAGAGGCCAACTATGATACTTTACTGGATTGACAATATTAGAGAACTATTTGGACATAAGGTGAATCTTGGTCTCATAAAGAAGAACCCCATATGTCGCCTTGGTCTTGAGTAAAAGGATCCCACTATTTTAACTGCTCTTTAATTTCTTCTATGTGTTTGATGGAGTAGACTGAGAACAGATTTAGTAACTAGTACCCTTTTTTCATACAATTTTACCTCAAAAGGTGTTGCATTTTAACCAATGAACGTTGCATACATCAGATTAGTTGTGTTAATTGATCAAGTTTGATACCTTTGTCTACAAAGCAAGTTCAAACACATCCTAATTTGTTCAGGTTGTCGCTTTGTAGGGTTTTTATCGCACAACAATTGGACGGCACTAATGAAAATTGTCCCTGGTTTCAGGATGAAAATTAGCTTCAATTAAAATCTGTGAATACGACACTTGAGGCATTGAGTAGGTAAATGTGTGAAAAATTGTTTGAGCTCGGTATTGTACATGTCAACCGTGTCATATTTTGATCCTGGACTTTTGAACTCACTGTGACTTCTCTCAGAATTTCATTATTGGCACTAGATTTCGGCGGCAACTGGACGGTGGCCCCTCCTCAGCTTCAAACGGCAATCAAGAGTTCTTCCCCATTCACGTACCGCACCTCTAGATGAAATCGGCTCTTTATACTTAAATTATTTGGTTGTTTTACTCGGTTCCTTGTAATAATCTATTACGGAATTGGGTCATGGTGATTGTATTCTCATTGCAGGTGTACGCGTGGAAAAGAAGTACATGAGGATGAAGATGATGAAAATAAGACCGAGAGTTTCGTCGAGGAGAATGGATATATATATAAGAGCCCAGACTGATGCAATAGTCTAATAGACATGTAATACATTCAAATAACAGCTTGAACTATGTATTTGTTGTGATACTCTTATATGTTATTTTTGTTTCCTTTTGTTTCGTCGTACTTGTTGCTTATTGTTGCATTTTGTTGCATTGTGTTGTATTGTGTTGCATTTTGTTGCATCGTATTGCTTATTGTTATTTTTGTTGATATGTAATTTTATTGTCTATTTAGGTTTATATTTATCTTTGCTACTTCTCTGGAATAAAAAACATACGGAGTATATAACTATATGTGTGTGTGTGTTTGCAAAAAAAAACTATATATGCTACATAAATTAAAATAGGTGGAAAGTAATAATACTAATTAGTAATAATACATTTTAACTATTTCAAAAAATATTACAAAATTCATATATAATTTGTTTGTGACTCTTACATTTTTTAATTACATAATTCATACTTTTATTTTTTTCTCTAACTTTTGCAGTTTTTGGCATGTTAGATATTTTAATTTTCATATTCTTGATTTTCAAATTTTTTAAATTTTCTCTCTTTATAGCTTAGATTAATTTTCTGTTAGTTAATTGAATTTTTTTTTATTTAAAACTTGATTTACAAGTTTCAAAATTTCATTTTTATTATGCATTCAATGGATTGTTTTATGTTCGAGTTTTTAGGGTTTCTTTCATTTTTTATTTAGATTTCAGTATTTAGTTTTTTGAATTTTATTGTTTCCTAATTATTATCATATTTTAAATTTTAATGAAGTTTAACACTTTTATATAAAAACAAAAAACTCAGTAATTGCCATACGGAGTATTTAAGAAAGTGGGTTAACTTTAGAGCTTCGGTCATATAAAATCTTTGCTATACGGAGTATTTTAGCACGTACCATTGTCAGGATGGAGCTTCGGCCATTAACTTTCTAACTAAGTGAGTTTTGTATGAGGAGGTCTATTTCTGAAAAGAGGTTTAGCAAGTCTATTTTTAAGAAGGGAATTGAAAAGTGAAAAAAGTGATATTATTTTTACTTTTTCATCTATTTGTGAAAACTTCCCAAAAAACAACCTTAGTCCAGAAATTAGGACAATCATGGTTCCATTCTAGTCCAGAACTACGACTTGTCTAAGCCTATGATAAAAATAGCTACAAAAACACAAATATCAATGTCATTAAAATCAAGGAAATTGTGTCTTTTTGTAACTTCTTTATTTTCATTCTTAGAACATTGGATAATACGTAGCAACTAAAATCTTGAATTTTTAATACCACTTTCTTACAATACACATGCATCTGTGCCAGATGTATTCTTAAATATATAAAGGCTTCTGGTTTCTATATGTGCGCCAAGGAGAATAGTTCAAAACAAATGGAGATGAAATGTGCAGTTTTATTGGAGAGGGTTTTGCCTCTCTTTCAAAGCTGCAATAAGCTATCAGGGAGATTCAGCCATGTTATTTTCTGAGTGAAAAGAGGCTTCTTAACCTTTTACCAACCAGCAACCAGATTGGAGCAGCCAGAACAAGAAGATTTGTGACCATTGCAACATAGGCAAGAACGCAAATTGAACCCTTGCTCCGCCATGATATCTGATTTAAACATTTTTAAACCGGAACAACCTTTACATTGTCATTTTCATTGGAGCGGCGACAAGATGTACGAGCATGGTAGAACAAGATTGTCGTCGCCATCCTAGTTTCCAGATCTGAGGCAAAGATCCCAACAGCTAGGATTTAGGTCCAGATCTGAGGCAAAGATTAGCCGACGGCAAAGATCCCGACAGCTAGGATGGGGCGCAGAGGTGGTTCAAAAGCAGGGGAGGGGACGGGGGCAGGGTGTTGGGAAGCGATTGTGCACGGTAGGGGCGGGGTGTGGTGGGGTGTGGCTGGGTTGAGGGTTGGGGTGTGGTGGGGTTGGGGGTTGGGGTGTGGTGGGGTGGGGGTTGGGGTGTGGTGGGGTTGGGGAGGCGGCTAGTAGGGTCACACTTATTGTGGCAGCAGTCACGGGTGATGGTTTTGATGGCGACGATTGGCGAGTGTGTTAGGCTGAGTTCATTTGTGGTGGTTGGGAAGCAATTTTGGATTGACAATGGCGGTAGAATTGCATCTTCTTGCATGCTCAAGCCAGGCTCTTGTTGTTCAGGTGCCTCGTTCATGCTCACCGATGGTATCAAACTATTAGCATTAAACCCGGTTCTTCCAAAGCCTTACCCAATCAGGTAAGGGTGAAAGTCTGAAACAGGTGTGAACACTGTCAGTTCCAAACCATTTTTTGGGCCAAAACCAAATACGCAATGACTTTTGCAAACCTCAAGTAATTGTTAGTCGTCACCTGCCAGATTTATGGAGATAAAACAATGACACAAAATAATGTTGTGAAGGAGACATTTTTCTACTTTATAAGGGTTATTAACTTATTATGTCTTTAATGGTGCCTTCTTTTCTCGGCAGGAGCAGTTGAATGAGATTTGAAACGGCCTCTACCTTCTCCTTCTCTTATCTGCAGTACCCGTGAACGATTTGCAGATGTAAACAATTCAGTAAAAAACAAGCATTGCGTAATTGATGGAAAATAAAATTGAAGAAAAGCGGATTTGATAACGGGAAGATGTGTGAAGGCAGTACCTTCTTCTTAACAATCTAATTGTACAGAATAGTAATGTTGATTCTAAGAGCCCTCTTGGTGACAGCTGAACTGACTAAATAGCCTGAATTAAGTGTGCTGATTTTTTATTGTGAACATATAATGGGGTCAGAAGAGATGTATTTCTGACTTCGGGGAGCAGTAAAATTGCAACTTCATTGAAAAGAATCTTAGCAGATATTACAGTCAACTCAATGATCTTGAATTTTTCATTTCACAATAGATCCATCAAACCTCATACATAGAAAAGCTTTTAATGACCAAGGTTCAAATTCCCGCAGCGACCGGGTGGAGGTTAAAGAACCAGAAATAAGGCTGGGCCTCTAGTGCGCACGGGTGTATGGGCCTACTGCCATTCTGCTGACTGAGTCACCGTGACTAACCTCCCCACCATCCTGTCGGGTCGGGGTGGGGGGCTCTTGGGGTGGGAGATTCCACCTTTTGGATCAATAGAAAAGCTTTTAACCTCACGAAATAAGAGCTGACAAAGACAACAAAGCAGATGGTCACGTACAAGGAGAAGGAAAACTAAATTTCTGAAGCAGATCCTAAAGTTACTTATAGGTTAAACATGGCTGCAGAGAATTGCAAGTTGCAACACCTCACTCAAACACATACTAGAGATTATAAATATCACAACTCAGTTTTTACACTAAACTCAAGTTGACAAGGCCTCTTGCATTGTTGACTATACTCATAGAGATTAAATATCACTACCTCAACATTGTGAATCTTGTATTCATGTAGAATTTGATAGCAGAGCTTCTCATCCACATGAGTTAAAGTTAGTTTGCTGTTGAATGAGATCCCGCCTGTTTTTTTCTTTTTGAAGTATATCTGTCAACATCAAACTTAACATAAGAACTCGTTTGATAATGGGATTTTGCTAAAATTATGCATAGAAGCATTTCTGGAACTGCTGAACTACGCGAGAAATATTACCAAAATATATATATAAAAACTAAAAAACAGGATTTTATCCAAAAATATTACTAGTACTGAACCAGTACTAATGGGAAAAAATATGACATGGTCACAATAGTCAGTTAGTCACTACTTACTACGAAACTACCAATGTGGGCCATGTAACTGCAGACTAAATTGATCACTGTGGTTATTAGTCATTGCGAAAGTATCACTATGGTCATCAATTATCAAGTCACATTTTTATTTTAGCCATATATTTGTCTTTACTTAAAAAAATAAAAAAGGCAACCGGGGTGCTAGTTTTTATATTGTTATACAATTCACTGATTCAGCACAAGCAAACAAATAGATTAATGCAAGATTAAATGTCTGATAAGCTGAGAAAGTGGCTACCTAGCAGCCATAAAATTCATAATTTCTTATCCCCAACACAAAAGATGCACAAACATCAACATAAGATCCAATCTTGCTTGGAGATACATATGTGCACGCTATTTATATGCTAGGTAAGACACTGCTTATAATGAGGCCCTCTTTAAAGTTCGTCAATGGTCCTTCAGATAAAGGCATCATTCTTTCCTATGATGCATTTTTATCATTGTTTGCCCTCATACGCCATAAATAATGTGTTCAAGTTTTTTCACTAAAAGCATCCATTTACAAGGAATATTTATTGAGGCCTTGAGGGTTGAATCAGAATATCATAGTTCTTAAAAGAGTTCATGAAAATCAACTACTTTCCTGGGTTATGTAATCTTGTCAATTGTGACTTGTAGAACAGTCCAGGGGAGGTATTACACGATGGGATAGAATAAAAGAGTATGTGTACATATAGGCTTCAATAAAATCTCAAAGGCTCCTAGAAGAAAGAGTCCACAAAAAATATTCATCCTAGATAAATCCAGAGAAAAGTGTGGACAAATTGTCACGAGAGAAGAGGAAACTTACCTGAGTGGTCTCTTAATTAAGATTTGTTAAGATTTGTCGATGCCCTTCACTCTAAAGTTTTGTTTGGTTGGTGAGAAAGTACAGAAAATATAAGGCTACAAATTTGACACAATAGTGATTATTACTTGCTTGTGATGCATCCAGAACCATCAACACTAGATCAGATGATTTTGATACAGCAATGACCTTCACCAAAGTCAAAATTCACTCAGATTTTGATCAATACCACAGGGCCAACTAAAACAATGTGATTTAAGCTATAACTGTCTCTGAAACATCTCTCAGGCAATGTTTGAATTCCATGTGGGGTGGAGGGAAAATATATTTTACTTTCTCTAAGTATTTTCTCTTGTTTACATTGACATAGAATAAGAAGGGAGTGTAAACAAAAACTATTTTGCTTTCTCTGTTTATTTCTTCCCGCTTAATACAACAAGGTAAAAATTCTTAATTATAATTTTCAATCTGTAAGAAACATGAACATGGTTACCTGTCTACCACGTCCCTCCCCTTAAAATGCGCCTTCGATGATCCCAGGAAGATCGAGCAATTGGATTTTAGTATCATTGTAGTGTATAATACCTGGGATGCAAGTAAGAGTAGTGAACTCATACGACACAGCCTCAGAATGTGTTCCTGTCAGCATTGTCAACAGGGTTGACTTTCCCACACTGTGAGAGGGTATAAATTTAGTATAGGAAAAGGTACACTGATAAAAGAATTCAATATCTGAAATTGATATAAATATCCCTTAGAAGGGTAAAGTGGTAAACACGTCAAAATTGTGTGAAATTGAGTTCCCAAACGATGATGTCTCAAAATTCGGTTCAGGTAAACTGTAAACCACTAGTAAATGCCCTTAAACAAAGTATATCACCTAACCAGAGGCATAAACATTGATCCATAAGATTAATAACTAAATTGATTATTGCAAACTTACATGGCCGGTTAGGAACAAAATCATAAAATATCATTTGATAAATCTACTATTATAATAAACTGTATGAATTACACTTTTCTTTAGGTTTCTTATCAAACACTTTTCTTTGGGCATGAGAAAATAAAATACCAAAGCATGGAAATCCTATTAGAGTATTAGTGCAACACGTCCATGGCCAAATTTTGTGACTTCAATACCCTCTCCAGCTCCACTAGAACCCTGTTCATCATTAGAAACGATGACACCATAAAGAGGCTAGCAGAAAAAAATAAAATAAAACTTAAAAAATTGTTATTTAGTTCCTCAATTGTTATACTTTCTGCATTACGTAATATAATTCCTCAACTCCTGCCCCCCTCTTCCCCCTTTCGTCGACTCCCACATTCCCTTATGAGTTTAAAACTTTGAACGTAGATAGTGGCTAAGGCATTTTGTCGAACATGAAGACTACAATAGCTATGATGAATACCTTAACTATGAAAACTACTTTTGTATTAAAGTTGTATCAACGACCTTAAAAGTTAAAAGGTTCCATCACATTAAAATGTTGACCCTTCTTCTTTCTTTTATTTTCTCGACTCCCCTCTTCCCCCCTTCCCTCGACTCCTGCCCCCCTCTTCCGCCCTTCTTTTATTATCACATTAAAAGTTATAACAATTGTAAAATTTAAAAGAAATGTCATGCAATGTGGCAACCCAATAGGGTGAGGTGATGTTATCCTCTTTTGAGGGGTGAACAAAATTGTTCTGAAATTAAGACATACTAGTATATTAAGATAATGTTTTGTCAAGTTTTTCAAAATTGATTGTGAAATATATTTATATTGATAAATGAAGTTTTTATTGATAGTATAAGAATAACCTAATAAATTGATTTGTTTACCTAAGAATAACACTAAATTGATTTGTTTACCTATTCAGATTGTTATTCAATATACAAAATAAACAATCTTATATACAAATATCACTTAAACCAGACAAACATATTAATTCAAACAAATGTCCTAATTCAGACAGGATTTAATAGAAAACATAAACAATCATATACCAAAATATTACAAAAAATTGTATGACAGGCCAAGGTTATACACTCTTCGTCTCTTCCGATCGGCCCAACCGCCGAATGCTAAAATGTCCTATATGCGATGCATCGGCCTAAGGCCGAAGAGTTCATGTATTTGGGAGGAGCCCGGGGAGGGCCAACCTTGGCCCTGGCCCAGCCTAAATTAAAAAATGTTCATATTTTTAGTATAAAATATTCTGTATAAAAATTTTCCCAAATATGTTCTTTTTACCGGCTCAATTCGACCCAGTGGCTCCGCCCCTGTTCATGTATATGTGATGCTTCTAGTGTTTGGAATCTAGGAAATTGAGACCTAAAGAAACACGGGAATTGAGTGAATGAGTGATAGGAAGAAAGAACGAAAGAAGAAATAAAAAATGGAAATGCAGACATGTGGGAAGAAGACGGGTCTGGACCGTGGGAGAGAAGAAAGAAACAAAAAAGGAAAAAACAAAGACAAAGGTGAAAAACAAAAAGAAAAAAGAAAGGAAAGAGTATAAAAATAATACTCCGTAGAAAACGGTAAAAAAATGTCACTTGGACTTACATCCCTCATCAGGTGATTTTATGGAACTCGGTGGACTTTTATATACATAGTAATTACTCCCTTCGTCCCGTTGGAATGTTTCCGCTTTCCTTTTTTAAAAAAAAGGAAAATATTCAAATGACCTTATTTTCTTAATAAGTAAAAGGTATTATTCATTAATTTATTTTATATACATAGTAATTACTCCCTTCGTCCCGTTGGAATGTTTTCGCTTTCCTTTTTTGGATGTCCCGTTGTAAAGTTCACATTTCCCTAAATGGAAAGTTATCCTACATCAAAACAGGGTCAAACAGTGCAAAACAGTGTCAAACAGTGCTAAACAGTGTCGAAACAGTGTCAAAACAGTAAAATTTACCCCCTGGTAAGTTTATTTCCTTAATATGTGTGTAGGTCAAACCAGGAACATTCCAACGGGACAGAGGGAGTAATTTTTTCTGGTACTTCAAAATGACTGAAGTCTATATAGATTTGAACTTTATGTCCGCTAAGGATGTTTTTACTTGAATTATTTTCAGTCTCAGACCAGTATAGATTTAAACAAATCAAACCAGACTAGTTTAGACCAGACTAGACCAGACTTCAATAGTTATACAATACACGGTGAGCAGACATTTATCAAACCAGATCATACCAGTTCAGATCAGACCAAATTTAAACAGACCAAACCAAACCAAACCTTCCAATTTCAATCCCATTAAAACCATTTAACTATGTTGGCCAACGATGTATATTGATTTATTAGCCGACTTGCTCCTTTTCTTCTAGAATAAATAGAACTGGTCGAAAGTGGAACAGTTATATCTCACGAGTCACGATTCCCACATACTGTATGTATCAAGGAAGAAAATTCAATTCAATGTGGGTGGGTATGCAGAAGAAACTGGGCGGCCGCCCGCCCAACATAGAACAGAAACAGTCGTATACGCGCGTACAATTCCTTGCAATGATCGAATGAATGTAGAGTATATATATTGGACCAACAGGCCGGCACCAAGCAAAATCAATCAGCTAGCTACTAGAAATTAAGCATTATGTATACGTTCAGTACGAGAAAGCAGCTGCCTTTCTCCTCTTTTCTTCTTGCTGCTTCTCTGCTCATGATGATCTTTGTATTCATTTGCCAGCTTGATGCAACACAGGCACAAGAAGTTGAGGATGAAAGGGAGTTCGATTACGACGAGAAGAGCGAAAAGGGCCCGGGGAGATGGGGAGAGCTGAAGAAAGAATGGGCTGCTTGCGGGGATGGAAAGATGCAGTCTCCCCTCGCCCTCTCCGCTCCGATCATTGAACGCCACGGCAGCGCTCGCAGGCCGGACGTCAAGATCACTAGGAACTCTTACATACCAGCGAATGCTACTCTTCACAACCGAGGCCATGACATTTCCATTGAGTGGGTGGGTGATCCCGGGTCCATTCCTATCAATGGCAAACACTTCTCCCTCAAAGCGGTTCATTGGCACTCTCCTTCGGAGCACACTCTTCATGGTACCAGGTATGATCTAGAGCTACATGCATTGCACATGAATACGGACCAAACGAGTGGAAAGAACACAACAGCTGTGTTTTCGATTCTCTACCGCATTGGTCATAAACCCAACCGGTTTCTCTCCCGGCTGACGAAGAAAATAGCATCTATGATGGATCTCGAAGGTGAAGTGAGAAATGCAGGGTTTGTTGATCCAAATGAAATCAAATTCATAAGCAATGATTATTACAGATACACGGGTTCTCTCACTACCCCGCCTTGCACCGAAGGCGTCATTTGGACAGTCAATAAAAAGATATACTCCGTTTCCAGGAAGCAAGTAAAGCTGCTTCGAGCAGCAGTTCATGACTCAGCAGAAAGAAATGCAAGACCTCTACAACCGCGCAACAATAGAGATATATATCTCCGACTGTCGTCTTGAGTGATCAAATGATCATAGATGATTATCATTCAAGAGAAAGTTATAAATTTTGTCTCATACCTTATGCACATGACATACTCTTTTTTAGTCATGTAACTTTATAAGTACTTTTTTATTTTGATTTATCATGTAACTAATAAATTCAACTATATTAAAGACTTTTTCATCTGAATGTACTATACTACTATTTATGATGAACAAGTGATGGGAACTGCCTTCCCGATTAATTTTTAGTTGAAATTTGGTATGAGTAAACTAGATTTGATGAAGAACATGTTTAAAAAAAATCATCAAAAGTTCCATCGAGAAGGAACTCAAATGGGCTCGACGGCGGTTTGAACAAGTGATGGGAACTTGACCATCCACAAGACCCCTTTTGAAGTTTGAACAACTCCATTGCAAACAAAAGCTGTGATCTGTATTTTTTCAACATAGGGAACGTTTTATTGGATATTGAACAAATGTGATTACACAGAAAAGTTGAAAAAGGGAAATAAAAAAATAAAAGAAAATATAAAAAGCCAAAGCAAAGTACATGATAACTCAATCGTAAGTACTAAGAATCATCAATTCATATGTGATATTGTGATTGAGATCTCGTTCTCATGGGATGCTATTTCTATAAAGTTTCATTTTCCTGTTGAGATTCTGTCTAAACAAGTTTGATCTATCATATAATCATAATATTGAAGGCAAAATTTTGTGCTGTTACGTTAGTGTGAACTCTTTGGAAAGAAAATTAAAAAAATCTTCGTAAATCGAAGAGAAACAAAAAAATAATACAGTACAATTCATATATGAATGACAGAAAATCATTATTTTCAAAGTACATTAAATGAAAAACGAATTTTGTAACGCTCAGTCATACTTCTTAAAAAAGACAGCACATTTAATAACAATGCCCAAGGGCCCTCCTTATTTGCCCTCCTTAATTGCTGCAGAGAGTTTTCAACTCTTCTACAGCGGTCCTATTGAGCAGAATGGATGCATTGGACTTTTTGAGAAAGTTAGAGTTTCATCCATTGCACCTTCCTTCTGGCACAACAGGAAGAAACATGCCACAATCCGCACATACCACCCACTTTGGGGTTTGGGAAAGTGAAGTAGCTGGAAAAGAAATGGACAAATCAGATTGTTGCACTTTAATTATTTAAGGTAACAACTAAGGTACCTTGCAAATTTGTGTTGGGATTAGAAAATTCTTTTATTAAATATCAAGAACAGAATTAAAATAGGAGGAATAAATTCTCATACTCAACTATTACTGTGATTTTTCAAACTTGTCAAACACTTCACGAGATGCATCCAGAGTTGGGATTCTGTTCCAGGAGGTGAAAGAGATGGCTGCTATGTCATTTTCGGAGGTTCATTTCAGCTGTGTGAAGAGGGAGAGCAACCGAACAGCACATGAATTAGCTCGGTTAACTAAGAACGATCAGGAAGGGGGCTCCTGCGGCTTGAAGCACCGCCACGGATTAATGTTTTTCTGAAAAATGATTGTAATTCCGACTTGTTTTATCAATAATATCCCCTTTTTTCCTCGCAAAAAAAACTATTACAAAAAATCAATCCTCACCTATACACTTCTACACTAAGTGTATTTCACTGTTCACACACTTTTCTCACTTTCTAAACCGATGATAATGAACAACATGAGCACTCTATTTATAGGACTATTTTGGAGACAAGAAGAAGTTGCATCCAAGCTTCTCCATATCTTCTCTCACGTCTATTTGTTGGAGAGCTCTTTCCAAGAAGGTGCTTCCATGTTAAGGTGTTTGTTGGCAACTTCCAAGAAAAGAAGGCGGAAGATCCCTACAATTTTGAGGGTACGGTGCCTAATACAAATGTACCACTAAATTTGCGCCATGTGTCATTGTTAAAATCTCCTTGCATTCTTCTGAATTTGCTTATGTTTTCCTAATTTTTTTGATAATTCGTTTGAAACCAACTTCCGTTACATGACTTATGTCCTCCGTCAGTCTTGCTCTTCTTTCCCCTTTTCCATTTCTTTATCCTCTATTCTTATCATTTCTCTTCATCGCCTGTGGCTATGGAGATTATGGCTCAGGACAACGCACGGTGCGTTAAGTAACTGGCTTTTACTAGAAAATACTATTTTTGGTCGTTTTGACGGTGGAGATAAAGGGTTCCATAGCTTACAAAAGGATTCTGGAGATTATATTCCAAAGTCCGGTATACTCCTTTCCCCGTAAATTGATGGTCAAATTGGAAGCTTGATGTCAATGGTCTTCCGTCTGTGAAGGTATATGAGTATGGACAACATATTGAGAAACTAATCTCTTAATGGGTTGTCCTGGGAAACTAATTCATTCAGAAATCCTCCCTTAATGGGTTGTCCGGGTAAACTAATTACTCGTGTATCAGGTAAAAGTTTCATACTTAACATAGAGAAAACTCTATGGTAGAAGTCATATATGTATGTGCGCTTTCCCCTTTATACGTACAGTAGGTCCTAATCCTGAACTAATGTGCTTGGATTAGAGTGGAATTCAATCATTTGTTTCTATTGTATAGTATCTGAAGAAAATATTTAACTTAATGATGAGTTTCTGAAGCTGACGGGATAACTCACTGTTATATTTTGCAACACATATTTTCGTTTTTATGTTATGTAAAAAATGTGAGTTAGATACAAGTTAATGTGCATTACATAAATGAGTTGTGTGTCATATACCGGTTCATGTACATTACACATTCCAGGTTCTGTGCTATATACCGGCTATTGTGCATGACATAACTATTGTGATTCTCTATGTCTATACTATGTGCTAGATACGAGTTCTCTAACATATATACATATTGTGCTTCAGGTACTAATTCATGTGTACTATATGAAGTCCTTGTGGGTTAAAGTTTTTTAGATAAAATAATTTTATTAGTTTACGTCTAATTAATTATATTGAAATTCATTGCGACATTGCTGCTTTGCATTACTACTAATCATAATCACTGCACTCCCTCCAATATTGTAACACTATCTATTGCCTTTGAATCACTGCATAACACACCTCGTCAATGCTTTTATTCAATGCTCGTGTACAACGTTAACTATTACCATATACGGTGCCCATATTCAACATTTATTGTCATATTCATTGTCAATGTTCACTGCCCGTGTTTATGCTCACAAACCCTAATTTCAAAAATCCCTAATTTAAAAAATAGAATTATGATGTGAACCAGAAAAAGAAGCTATCCAATAAGCCCACAAACCTAATCTTTTTTAAAAAACGAATAATTCTACTTGGTGGACTCATGTGCCGCCACAACACATTGATAATGAGATCTAACGGAGAGAAATTGAGGACACCATCATTCTCTCATCAAATTGAGAGATACAAAACGTCGTTGGAAATCTGCAGAGGAGACCAGCCGCCATATTCCGTCGCCTCTATGCTCTTCTTGGCATAGAAGCACCATACAAGAGAAATTCCGGCGATAGGCCAGATGAGTAGTTTGGACGGCCTCCATCTTCCATCGTCTCTCTGCTCTTCTTTTTAAATCGACGAGCAAACTTGATGTGCTTTGTGCTCTTCTAGCCCAATCGATGTGTGCTACTGTACGACGCGGGACGACGGTAGGAGGCGGCCTTGCGGCATATGCATCTTGAGCGGCGGTAGGCAAGGCCAGGGTTTGTAGAAAAGATGTAGGAGATTAGACTTTTATAGGTATAAGCTAAAGGGTGTATTTGTCCACCTAAATTAATTATTAATTATTAATGATGAAGTTTAATTAAATATGATGGATAGTCTACCCGGGGGTATATATCCGGGGGTATATATCCGGAGGGTTATTACGGGGAATAACTTAGAGAGAAGTCGGAGCAAGTAAGTAAAAGTAGAGAGAGAGTGTATTCAGAATGAATGCCGTTTTCAGCGTGGTTACAAATGAGGAAATGGGGTGCTATTTATAGTAGCAATAAATGCCGGGCAGGGACACGTGTCAAGCGCTCATTGGCCGAGGGGTCACCTTAACTGGTTGGCGCTGGCAGCCGCATGTGGCCGCATTTAATGCGGCTGTTGGACGGGACGTCTGTGCGGGGTACGGTGATCTGTACGCATGTGAGGCGGATATCTTGTCGAGTGAGATGCCTTCGGCTATAGAGCAGTAGCCGAGGGTTCTTCCACCCGATGGCACCCCTGGTGCCGAGGGCTCACAATGCCGAGGGCTACTGTTTTCGCTTTTTTCTCCCAGTTTCTTAATTTGCTTGAGAAATCCGTTCTGTGAGAATTTGGAGCCTTCGGCCAGGGGGCGAAGGCACCCCTGGCGCGTAGTGCGGACTGCTTGGTACTCTGGGCGCTGTGATTTGGGCTTGTTGGGCCTTTTGGGCCTTCGCTGGAGTAGTAGGAGTCTGTGGGCCGGGGGTTCCCGGGCCATATACTCCATCAGGAGTCCCTCACTCCTTTTGCCGAAAGGTACTTGAGGGAAAAGGAGTAATTTGTGCTTGCCCCTTGATGTTGTCCCGTCGTGATCTCTGAAGTTGGTGAGGAGTTGTTGCTTTTATGTCCCTGCCGAAGGCAGTCCCTCAGTTACCCACATGTCGGGACTTGAGGGCTTGCTTTGTTGTTTGTTGGAATTTCACAGATTTTGTAATTTAATGATTTTCCCGAGGGGGTCCTCCAGTCCCCCACTCCTTGAGGCACTTGTAAAGTGGTGAAAAGGAGTAAAGTAGTTACGTTGCTGTTGTGGGCCGAAAGCTGACGCTTTTCGTTTCATTTTGGGGGGATGCCTCGTTAAAAACCTCATTAGGAAAAACCCTTTGGGAAAAAATCCTAATGAGGGAAAAAGAGTGCACCGAATTCCCCCAATGATGAATCGAAAATGTCAAACCTTGGTAAAAAATGGAGAATGAAGGGAATGCCGAAGGCTCTCTCTTCTGAGGGCTCCTGTGTTGATTAGCCGAAGGCTTGCTGTTGATGTCCTGGTGGCGCCGAAGGGGAGCCCCTCAATCCAGGGATCGAGGGCCTGCCAGATGAGGGCAGCAGTGAAGTTGTTACCGGGGGGTCCACTGTTTGTTGATTAGTTGGTGATGAAGATACCCGAGGGCTCCCATTACCTGGGTGCCATGGGTCATCCGTCAATGAGGCAACTCCCCGGGGGCTACCCGGTTTTGCAGTGCTGAGGGGGAATCCCCGAGGGGTGCCCTGATATGAAGTCCTGAGTTTCTGAAGGAGTGATCCCGAAGGCGTCTCTAATGTGCTGTTTGGGGCATAACCTGGGCACACTTCTGAGTGAGTGTACCCGGGGGCTACCCTTGATGAAGTGGAGTGAAGTGGAAAAACCCGGGGGCTTCCAGAATATAGCCGTTGGAAATATAGCCGTTGGGGGGGTGGCACACGTGGCGTGTGATGGCTGGCTGTTCGCGGGCGGCGTCACCGGTTGGGTGAAACGACGGTGTGTAATGATGACGGTCCGTCCGGAGGCCTGGTTTCCGGGCCCAAGCCCGGATTCCAGCGCCTATAAATACCCCAAGGCCAGAGCCATTCCCGCTGTGCGAACTCAGTTGTCTTAGCGAAGCTCTGCCAAAAAATATAGTGAGAGAAACTCAAGCCTTCGGTCCTAACTCAGCTTTCGAGGTCAGTGCTCCCTGCCTTTCTCCTTCTAGTATAGCTGTACATTGCGCCCTCGGGTTAGGAGATAGAATTCACTAGAAACCTTAGTTCCCCCGAACCCTCGAGCTAGAGTGTGAATGTCGTCCCAGAGTGATTCTCAAGATATCTCGAGGACGCCCTCGATGGAGGACGAAGGCATCTCCGACGTGGAGTCAAGCAGTGGTCAGCCCTCGGATGGTGGTGATGCAGCCCTCGCCACTGAGGTGCAGAAGGATCTGATGGCCGAGGCCGAGGCGGAGGAATTCGAGCGAACTGCCGAGGATGAAGAGTTGGCCCTCGCCGTCCAAGTTGCTGAAGAGGAGGAGGAAAAGGAGAGGGCGAAGGTCACTGTGGCCGTACTTCCCCCTCGGGGTGCTGGTGAGGCCAGTACTTCCCAGCCGCTGAATGCGGTTCCCATCCGGGTTGCCCCCGGGAAGAAGAAGGCCAAGGCAGCTGTCCCCAAGAAGAAGATTATTGCTGCTGATCAGGGGAAACCCGTAGATATGCCGGAGGGGTATTCCTGGCTCAACACGGCTGCCTTGGAGATAAAGTCGAAGGCGGACAGGGCGGACCTCTACGTGACGCAGCTACATGTAGGGCCCTCGGCCGAGGTGGTCGAGCCGGGAGTTGACGATGTGCTCTCTCGGGCGCCTGAGGGGTGCATTGCAGTACACGTACTGTCGGTCTCCATGGGCCTTCGGTTCCCTCTGCACCCCTTCCTCCGGGAGTACATGAGGTTCGTTGGCTTGGTGCCCTGCCAGCTGACACCTAATAGCCACTCCTACGTGGCGGGTTTTTTAAACCTCTGTAGGGACCGAGGGGTGACCCCCAGCCTGGACTTGTTCTTCCAGAGCTTCAATCTCTGTCGAGGGGGTCACGCGAATGCCGAGGGCTTCGCCAACCTGCAGCAGGTGGCCAGGTGGAAGCTGTTCACGGAGGCGCCTTCGTCCAACAAGGGCTGGAAGGAGCGCTGGTGCTATGTCAGGGTTGCTGAGAACCCATTTCCGGCGGAACTTCGGGATCGCTTCCGTCGGCATCCGAAGGTTGGAAGCGCTGCCCTCGAAAAAGACGGCCTGGTGATAGCCAAAATCCCGGAGGGTCGCACAAAGCAGGTCTCCATCAAAGACTATACTGCCGACAAGGGATTCTACGCCCTCGGCTTTCGGAGATACCAGTTTATTGGGGAAGCGGACGAGAAGTACCCCATTTTTGCTGAGGCCTTCGGGGGAACAGGAGGTAGTCTACGAGGTCCCTCGGTTTTCATACCTTAGCACATAGCTTATCTTGTTCGTGTTTTTTTTTCTTTTTATTCTTTGTGCCTTCGGTCAGTAACCCCTCGATTTTGACCCCATACCTTTTTTTTTGTAGGTGTCCCAGTGAAAATGATGAACGTCAGAGGCCTTGCAGACCTGAAGAAGAAAAAACCCTCCAAGGGCCCGAGGGGGACGGACGCCGGTGTCCCAAAACCCGCCGGTGACTTCTTCAAAAAACCGGAGGGGCCGTCGGTTGGCCCAAGTGCTGATGCTGCCGCTGCCGCCAAAAGGAAGGGCTCGGGCAGAGATCCCGAGGGCAAGAAGCCCAAGACGGGGGATGCCGGGAAGAAAGTCCCCCCGGTGATCATTGTTGATGAAGGCCCTGCCTCCGGGGCGAATGAGGACACGCAGGTGGCGAAGGTGCCGCCGGGAGTTCAGGGGCCATCTTCCGAGGTCCTCATGGTTTCCCTCCCGGCTGGTACGGCCGTGATGAATGGTACGGCCGACCCGAGGGCGCTTCTGAGAGGCATCACCCTCGAGATTGACAGAGTAGCCCTCGGGGCTGATGAAGACGAAGCCCTCGAGGACAGGATCCTCCGGTCTTCCCTCACAGTAAGTCTTTTATGTTTATTCCTTTCTTTTCTACTTCGAGCTAAGAAACCATGTTTGGCCTCACTTACCCCTCTGTTTTTGTAGACCTGCATTGCCCTCGGGGAGCAAGCCCGACGGCTAGATGAGTGGCGCCTTCGCAAGGCCGAGCAGGAGGCCAAGATGCGGGAGCTCATCCGCCAGAATGCAGACGCTGTTCGACAGATGGCTATGCTGGAGGAGAGCCTTCGGCAGATGACCCTGCGGGCGGAGGCCGCAGATCGGGGTAGGGCAGAAGCCGAGAGGTCCGCAGCTGAGGCCTTGGAGAGAGCTGTCAAGGAAGCCGAGGCCGCGAAGGTGGAAGCCGTCGAGAGAGCCCGAGGGGACGCAATCTCGGGGTTCCTGGCAGGGGGGTGGCGGTCCGAGGAGCACAAGCAATGGCTGTCCTCGGTCGTCGAGTCCTCGGTCGACGAGTGGTGTGACGGGCCTGGCGTGGAGTGGGTTTCCCGAAAGGGTAAACAATACTATGATGGGGGCGAGTTTTTCACTCAAGCCCTCATCTACCGGAGGATGGCTCGCCACTTAAAGATCGAGCCAAAAGACTTTGACCCAGCAGCATACGGGCTCCCCCCTGCAGCCAGACATCCGCGTTCCTCTTCCCCCCGATGTCGAGAGGCCAGACCTGGAGGACTCTGAGCTCATGAAGGAAGCCGAGGGCGACGAACCCGAGGCCGACGCAGAAGTCACCTCGAAGCCATCGGGGGAGGCGGCCCCCGGGAATGACATGATTTGATATGTATTTTGTATTATGTAAACATGTATTTGTAATGGTGACATTATCCTTCGGCTTCGGCCTGCTTGTAACATTTAGTCGTATTACATTTGCCCTCTGTTTGTTGATGATTGAATGATTGCCTCCGGGCTGTGTTTATATGATTTGTTTTCTCCAATTCCTTTCTTCTTGAATGCATGCCTTCGTTTTTGTTTTGGATGCATGTCTTTGCTCCTTTGAATGTATGTTTTAGGACTTAGAATATTATCTGATTGTAGCTAGCCCTTGGGAGCCTTCGGTAGTTGGACATCCTCTGCTGGACATACGACCGAGGGTTCAGCAGGAATTGGGACTTAGAAATTTTTCTAAGTGTAGCACAGCATGAGGCCTTCGGGCGTTTATAGTAACCCAAATCCTAGGACTTAGAAAAATTTCTAAGTGTAGATTTCCCCTTGAGCCTTCGGGATATGGCGTCCCTTCCTGATGTGTGAATGTTGGACCGAGGGCCCAATGCACAGGACTTAGAGATTTTTTGCAAGTGTAGTATGTCATGTAGCCTTCGGCTACTGTGGAGCCCCAACTGAAATATTGAATAGGCCGGGGGCCAATTCTTTAGGACTTAGAAAATTTTCTTGAGTGTTGATTCCTTGTGTACTGTAGCCCTCGATTGATAGGTAGCCTTCGGCAATTAGGTCCCTTGAGATGAGGGTGAAATATGTAGGACTTAGAAAATCTTCTAAGTGTAGAGTTTCCCTTGGGAGCCTTCGGGAGGTGGCATCCCTCCATGATGTATGAGTAGCTGACCGGGGGGGGGGGGGGGGGGGGAATATGCAGGACTTAGAAAATATTCTAATTGTAAAATCTCCCTTGGGAGCCTTCGGGAGATGGCATCCCTCCTTGATGTATGAATAGTTGACCGGGGGGAAAATATGTGGGACTTAGAAAATCTTCTAAGTGTAGATTTTCCCTTGGGAGCCTTCGGGTGATAGGTGCCCTCTGACTCCACATCACTTTGTGAGATGCCCGGGGGCTACTCATTTAGGACAGAATACTTTTTTTTAAGTGTTGTTGTATTGCATGGCCTTCGGCCACCATATTCCCTTGGCTGTAATATTGATTGGGCCGGGGGCCCAATCTTTAGGACTTAGAATTTTTTCAAGTGCTGCTTCCCTGTGTAGCCTTCGGGTGATAGGTGCCTTCTGACTCTACATTACTTTGCGAGATGCCCGGGGGCTGCTCCTTCAGGACTTAGAATTTTTTCTAAGCATAAATTGATGTTGAATCCGTTTAGTGGACCTTGGATAGTCCAGTCCCTTTGTATTGTTGAAGCCTTCGGTGTTTTTGTGACCGGAGGTGACCAGGTAGTGGACTTAGCCGTTTCCTGATGATATTTCTATGAGTAGTATCCTCCGGGAAATAGGAGTCTTCAATTACCGGAGGTGTTCCCGTGGGGAGCCCTCGGCATGTTGTGATCTTGTTGGAGTGTACTCTTTGATTTCTCGCTGAGTCTACTCCCCTTCACCCCCCCCCCCCCCTTTTTTTTTGGTTGGTTGGTGGTGAAGGGAAGGCATCAAGAAATTTGGTTTCTTGGTAAGGCTGGGCCTATTAGGAGACCATCAGAATACACCAATGGCTCTCCTCCCTCGGGTTAACCTTCTGAATTCCGAGGGGATCGAGGGTCATTTCCTGGGCACAAGATATGGTGGTCCGTAACCTGCCTCCCCTTGGGGGATGGCGCGGAAAGCGCCTCATTTTTGAAAGTCGTCCCCTCGGCATTAGACATAGTCTGTGGCCTGCCACACCCTTGGGGTGGTGGCGCGGGGAGCGTTTCGGTTTCGAAGTCGAATCCTGGGCATTTCTCATGCCTGTCATACCCTGGGGGTAGTGACGCGGATAGCGTTCCGTTTTTGAAAGTCGAATCCTTGGCATTTCTCATGCCTGTCATACCCTGGGGGTAGTGACGCGGAAAGCGTTTCAAGGAAGGGTTTTCATTTGCACACTAGTTGCAAATGGCCGGGGGCACTACGTGCCGCCGGCACCGATGGTGGCGCCTTCGGTATATGCGTCCTCGTGGGGTACGGCTTTTAGAAATAACACTTGGTGTTAGTTTCGATGTGTAGCCCCCGGTACTTGGTACCGAGGGGTCTTCTGTAGGAACACTTGGTGTTCTCTTTTGTTGTAGTTGATGGAGGTGTCTACCCTCGGTACTTGGTACCGAAGGGTCTTCAAATGGAACACTTGGTGTTTCCCAACAGATGTTTGGAAGTTGATAGGAGAGCATATCCCTGGCACTGGGTACCGAGGGGTCTTCTGTAGGAACACTTGGTGTTCTGATTGGAGTGTTTGGTGCCGGAGGTGTACCCTCGGCACTGGGTGCCGAAGGGAAATGAATTACATGGTGTTCTTTGTTGTTGGTGATAGGAGTTCCCTCCCTCGGCACTTGGTACCGAGGGGTCTTGAGTGAAAACACGTGGTGTTTTCACTGTTGTTGTAGGTGTTGATGGTGTCCGCCCTCGGCACTTGGTGCCGGAGGGGGTTCTTCTCGTGGCGAGGCCTGGGGCCTGTAGTCAGTACGAGGGCTTGATGTCTTGAATGTATCTTCATTCTTCGAAATTGGAGGCCCTGGGCCATAGGATAGTACATTTACTAGTTATGAGGGCTTGGCCGCTCTTACATTATTGATAAAATCTAACTAAGTGGTGTACATTCCAGTGCCTAGGGACCTCTTTCCCGTTGGGGCGTTTGAGTTTGTAAGTCCCGGGTTTGATGATGGCCGCTATGATGTAGGGGCCTTCGAATTTTGGTGCCATTTTTCCTCCCTCGGTTGGTTGGCTGGCTTCCCTCCTCCGGAGGACATAGTCCCCCACTTGGAATTCTCTGGTGCGAACTTTGGCGTTGATGTAGCTTTTGACTTGCCTTCGGTAGTTTTCTGCCCGGATGAAGGCCTGCTCCCGGCGTTCTGAAATGAGGTGGAGGTCGAGGGCCATGTTGCTGTCGTTGACCTCGGGGTCATACTGGATCACTCTTCGGGTGGGAAGGGTGACTTCCGTAGGAGCTTTGGCTTCAAAACCGTAGCAGAGGGAGAAGGGTGTTTCACCTGTTGCTCGCCGAGGGGTGGTGCGGTAGGCCCAAAGGATGTTGTGGAGTTCTTCTACCCAGCCACCGCCCTCGGCCTCCAGCTTCTTTTTGAGGCCCTCGAGCAAGGTCCGGTTGGCATTCTCTACTTGCCCGTTGCCTTGAGGGTAGGCAACGGAGGAGAACGTGTGTTTGATGCCCCATGCCTCCAGAAGGGCACAGAAGGGGGCTGCCTCAAATTGTGTCCCATTGTCGGAGATGATCTGCTGGGGGACGCCAAACCTTGTGAGGATGTTCTTGAGGACGAAGTGACGGCACTTCGCCTCTGTGATGCTGGCGAGGGGTTCAGCCTCAACCCACTTGGTAAAGTAGTCGACGGCCACAATGATGTACCTGTTGTTGGAGGTACCCCTCGGCAGAGGGCCCACAAGGTCTATCCCCCAGCGAGAAAAAGGGACAGATGTGCTGATGGGGGCATAGTTGACCGCTGGCCTGCCGGGGGCTTTCTGGAAATATTGACATGCGGTGCACCTCCGGGCAAGGTCAGCACAATCTCTGGCCATGGTCGGCCAGAAGTAGCCCTGGAGAATGAGCCTTCGGGACATGGAGAAGGGTCCCTGGTGAGCTGAGCAAGTGCCACTGTGCACTTCCTCCATTGCGACCTCGGCCTCATCTTGATGAAGGCATCGAAGTAGCGTGCCATTGTAAGATCGTTTGTAGAGCCTCCCATCTTCGATGGTGTAGCTAGGAGCCCTCAGCTTTGTCAGTTTAGCGCGGGTCTCATTCTCGGGTAGCTGCCCTGTGGAGATGAAGGCGGTGATATCTGAGATCCTATCCTCTTGGCGTTGTTGTATGTTCATCACGGGGCTTGCATGGATACTTGAGAGGCTGAGTTCCTCATTTTGGCAATTTTGGAGATATGCTCGGGGGAGTCGGCCGAGAGTTTAGATAATATGTCGGCCTCGGAGTTCTGAGCCCTCGGTATTTGAGTGAGAGAGTGTGCCTCAAATACCTTAAGCAACTCCTTGGCCGCTTCCTTGTACTGTTTCATCCTTCCCTCCTTCGCCTCATATTCCTCGGAGATTTGGCCGACGACCAACTTGGAGTCGCATTTGATGTGGATCTGCCGAGCCCTCATGTTGGCAGCCAGCCGAAGGCCACATAGGAGGGCCTCATATTCGGCCTCGTTGTTGGAGACTTTGAAGGAGAAGCGGATTTCATAGTACGCTCTGAAGCCCTCGGGAGTAATGAGGACTACCCCTCCCCCGCATGCTTTGGTCGCGGAGGAGCCGTCAGTGTAGAGGGTCCACCAGTCGTCCGAGGTAGCCGAGGGCTCCCCGTCCGTGGCTGCCCTTGCGGTACATTCCGTCACAAAGTCCGCCAGGGCTTGGCCCTTGATGGCAGGCCTTGGACGGATGTCAATGTTTTACTGGCTCAAGAAGATAGCCCATTTCACCATGCGGGAGGAGCTGGTGTGGCTCCTCATGAGGGCGCCGAGGGGTTGATGGGTGAGGACCTGAACCGGGTGAGCCTGAAAGTAGTGGCCCAACTTCTTGACAGTCCAAACGATGGCTAACACCGTTTTTTCCACAGGGGAGTACCTGAGCTCGGCCTCCCTTAGGGTCTTGCTAACGTAGAAGATGGCATGTTGGATGCCGTCTTCCTCCCGGATGAGCACAGAGTTGATGGCCGCCGGGCTAACCCCAAGGTAGAGGTAGAGGGTCTCCCCTACCTTGGGTTTGGAGAGCACAGGAGGTGAAGATAGATACCGTTTGAGCTCGTCGAAAGCCCCCTGGCATTCTGGAGTCCATAGAAAGCCAGCTGTCTTCCTCATGATCTGGAAGAAGGGTAGAGACTTCTCCACCGATTTAGATAGAAAGCGGTTGAGGGCTGCCAGGCGGCCCGTCAACCGTTGAACTTCCTTCACGTTGCGTGGGGGCTCCATGTTGATGATGGCCTGGATCTTCTCGGGATCGGCCTCAATACCCCTTCGGCTCACCATGTAGCCCAAGAATTTGCCCCCTTGGACGCCAAAGGTGCACTTCTTCGGGTTTAGCCGAAGGTTGAATTTTTGCATGATGGCGAAGATTTCCCGGAGGTCGTCAGCATGGTTGGAAGATTGTTTGCTTTTGACGATCATGTCGTCAACATAGGCCTCCATGGTGCGCCCTAGGACGGCTTGAAAGACCCGGGCCACCATCCGGGTGTAGGTGGCCCCTGAGTTCTTTAGGCCGAAGGCCATGACTAGGTAGCAGAAGATGCCCTCGGGAGTCATGAAGGCAGTTTTTTCGGCGTCCTCCTCGTGCATGAATATTTGATGGTACCCTCGGAAGGCATCGAGGAAGGACATGATTTCACACCCCGCGGTCTCATCCACCAATTGATCAATGTTTGGTAGAGGGAATGGACCCATGGGGCATGCTTTGTTGAGATCGGTGTAGTCCACGCACATGCGGAAGGTAGGAGGCTTCTGTGCGAGGACTACATTTGCTAGCCATGAGGGGTATTTTACCTCCTTGATGTGTTTAATCGAGAGGAGCATGGCGACCTCCTTCTTCACGAATTCCCTCCTCTCGGCGGAGAGGGGTCTTCTTCGTTGCTGCACTGCCTTTGCCGAAGGGTCCACCGAGAGGCGGTGGGTGATGACCCTTCGGCTGATTCCCGGCATGTCCTCCGGCCCCCATGCAAAGACAGTGGAGTAGGCGCGGAGGACGTCGGTGATACCGGTCTTCAAATCTTCAGGGAGCTGGGCTCCAATCTTCACGACTCTCTCCGGCTGGGCCGGATCGAGCGCAAAGTCTTCTATGTCATCGGCCGGTTCAGCCCTCGGCCTTCTTTCCTCTTGGTCGATGGTTCCGGTGATGGTGTCAACACGGAATTCCGTCTTGCTTACCTTCTTAGTGACCTGAAGATAGCAGGCGCGGGCAATTTTCTGGTTCCCCCGGGAGTAGCCAATTCCCCCCTCGGCGGGAAACTTGAGGCAGAGATGCCTCATGGAGATGATGGCTTCGAGGTCCTCGAGGGCTGGCCGGCCGAGGATGATGTTGTGGGCGCAGTCAATGTTGACGACGACGAACTCCACCTCGAGCTGGGCTCTATGGAGCCCGTCGCCGAAGATCACCGGGAGGGTTATTACCCCCTCGGAATCAATAGTGTCGCCGGTGAAGCCGGCAAGAGGGGTCTTAATGGGCCGAAGGGACCCCCTCTCCAGATGCAGCTCTCTGAAGGTGCTGAGGTACATTACATTGACGGAGCTGCCCGTGTCAATGTAAGTTCGGTGAATAATGGTGTCGTTTATCTCCGTCCGAATCACCAAGGCATCCCTGTGAGGAGAAGAAGTAGGAGGGAGATCTGCGTTGGTAAAGGTGATGGGTTCCTCCCTCAGTCGCTTTACCGGGGGCATATGAGTGACTTCCCCCACGTAAAGCGATTGAGCCCACTTCTTTCATTGGCTGGTGGAGTCGCCCCCTGTATTGCCACCGGTGATCATGAGGATGTGGCGTTTTTTCTCCTGGTAGTGGGGGTATTCCTCCTCCTCTTCTTCCAAGTTCCCAATCTCCCTTTTCTTGCCGAGGGGGATGGTATTCGGGTTTACCCAAGCGTTCACCTTCGTGTGGTGCCCTCGGGGAGGTCCCTGATGAGAAGGTCCCTCCTGCCGAGGGCTCTGGACAAACTGGGACAGGTGCCCCGCCTGTATTAATCCCTCGATGGCCGTCTTCAGCTGATGGCAGTCATCGATCCTGTGCCCCTGGTGCCGATGGAAGCGACAGTAGGGGAACTGAGGGTTGATAGCATGTACCTCCGGGGGTGCGCGAGAGTCGCGCTCAACGAGGCCCCTCTCCTCGGCAAAATCGAGGATGATGCTGACGGGGTGCGTCAAGGGTGTCCGAGGGCGGTCCAGGAGAATGGACTGGGCCCAAGTCTTAGGGTTGCTCTTATAACCTCCCCCAGGCTTGGCTTGGCCTTGCCGAGGGCGGTCATCAGAGGGTCCCAAAGCCTTGGGGTGATTTGGAGGAGCCCCCGGCCCTCGGTTATGCTTGTTGTCAGCCCTCGGGGGCTGCTGGTCCGGATGCTGGTGATACTTCTCCACCTCCTCGGCCTTAGCATATCGGTCCCCCCGCTGCAAAGCCCTTATGTAGTCGCGGGGGGGTTCAATGATGAGGCTCCTCGAAAAGTTGCCGGTGCGGAGGACGGTTTGTAGGAGGGCCAGGAGGGTCCCGTCATCAGCACCGTCGACCTTGTCGGCCTCCGTCCTCCAGCGCTCCAGGAAATCCCGAAGGGTCTCATCCTTCTTCTGGCGTATTGTTAGGAGGTGGGAGAAGTGCTTCCTTGTGTGACGCCTCCCGGCGAATTGTGTCAAGAATCGTTGGGTGAGTTCTTGCCACGAATCAATGCAGCCCTCGGGAAGCCTGTTGAACCATTCGTATGCCGGTCCCTCTAAGGTGGAGAGGAACCATCGACACAAATATTCGTCTGACGCCCCCACCATCATCATGCTGTTCTGGTATTTGCTGTAGTGTTCCTGGGGGTCCGTTTTCCCGCTGTAGGGCTGTATGTGTTGCCCTCGGTATTTTTCCGGGATCCGGGCCGCCAATACCCTTGGGGTAAATGGCGTCCGAGTCCGGAGCTGGATGACGGGTTCCCCGGAGCCCTCGGCCACCTTCTTCTGTAATTCCTCCATTTTGGCCATCATGGCCTCGTATTTGAGGTCTGAGTGAGGGGTGGAGGTGGTGGCGTGAGCTTTGTTGGACTCCATTTCGTCAAGCCGGCGCTGGAGGGCCGCAATAATCTCGTCCCGGGGATCCTTCGGGAGGGTCTCCGCCCCCCTGCGAACGAACCCGGGCCGAGTGGGCCTGGTTGATCTGGTGGCGAGCGTCATTGGCATGAAGGGGTACCTTGCCTTTGTCCCGAGGGGGACGCTCCTCGTCTGCCCTCGAGACGGACCCTCCACTTTCCTGGGGCCTTTGGAGTGCCTTTCCTCCGAGGCGGTCTTGGAACCCTCGGCGGTCTGGCCCTCCTCTGAGCCGGTTGAGGGCGGAAGTGCGGGGCCTTTCCCTGTCGTCATGGTGGCGGTCCCGGGACTGAATTTCCTGGGAGGACGTATCTTGGGCCGCTACCCCTTCGTCATTCCAAACCCGAGGGAGGGGGTTGCCGAAGGGGTGTGGCAGAAGGGGAAGTATGATGTCTTCCCCAACCTGGGGGTGAGCCGGAGCCAGGGTGCCGAAGGCACCCGGGTTCTGGGTGAGCGTCTGGATGAAGGCGGAGAGCGCCGATTGCACGTCGATGGTGAGAACCGGAGGGCTGACTTGGTCATCGCTCCGGTTTTTCTTCTTGGCCTCGATGCCGAGGCGGGCATCGGGGGCATTTTGTTGGATCTGAAGGCGTAGGTCGACAGCCGCCTGTTCCAGCCCAGCGATGACACCGCCCTCGGGAGCCCTGTGAGAGGCTTCGGGGGCGTTGACGTCGCCGAGGGCCAGGTTCTTGTCTTCTACGTTTTTTGAGTTGGCACGTGTTGTCCTCACCATTTTGATAGAGGGCTAGTGTTTTGTGTTTGGTCGAGGGGGAGGGTTTCTTACTCGATTGTTCAACCTCTCAACGAGAGCACCAAATGATGGATAGTCTACCCGGGGGTATATATCCGGGGGTATATATCCGGAGGGTTATTACGGGGAATCACTTAGAGAGAAGTCGGAGCAAGTAAGTAAAAGTAGAGAGAGAGTGTATTTAGAATGAATGCCGTTCTCAGCGTGGTTACAAATGAGGAAATGGGGTGCTATTTATAGTAGCAATAAATGCCGGGCAGGGACACGTGTCAAGCGCTCATTGGCCGAGGGGTCACCTCAACTGGTTGGCGCTGGTAGCCGCATGTGGCCGCATTTAATGCGGCTGTTGGACGGGACGTCTGTGCGGGGTACGGTGATCTGTACGCATGTGAGGCGGATATCTTGTCGAGTGAGATGTCTTCGGCTATAGAGCAGTAACCGAGGGCTCTTCCACCCGATGGCACCCCTGGTGCCGAGGGCTCACAATGCCGAGTGCTACTGTTTTCGCCGTTTTCTCCCAGTTTCTTAATTTGCTTGAGAAATCCGTTCTGTGAGAATTTGGAGCCTTCGGCCAGGGGGCCGAAGGCACCCCTGGCGCGTAGTGCGGACTGCTTGGTACTCTGGGCGCTGTGATTTGGGCCTGTTGGGCCTTTTGGGCCGCTGGAGTAATTTTTTTTGGTTGTTTCTTTATTTTAATAGAATGTTTTTAATTGGATTGATTTCAGTTCCAGATTAAATCAGATCAGATCAAACTTTAATAATTATAACAATAAGTCACATAAAAAAAAGATATCTAATAGACCATATTAATTCATACCAAATCAAAATCGAAATTTTAATTCAATTAAAAATGTTTTTATTAATGAGTAAACTGTAAGATCTAACAATTAAGAAATATAGATTTTTTTTATTATTGGATTCATAACAATTATGTTTACTTGAGATGCTTATGTAGAAGACCAATTTAACTTTTTTTCATATATGTTTTTGTTTGTTTCACAAATAGAATATATTTCACATATATTTTTCATGATTCAGAAGATTCCACCTATTTAACCAGAATTCAATCAATTTTAGCAAAATAAGTTAATTCTATTTACTTTAGTATTATCAAACAGACTCTATATTAGACTAAGTTTATTTTTCTTTTAAATCACATTATATGTGATCCGATATAAATTAAATTTCAAATTAGCTAAATTACATACTGCTCGTGCATCGCACGAGCTTGAAAGCTAATACTTCCTCCGTTCTTTTTTAGTTACAACATTCACTTTTTCACGTTTGTCAACGCACAACTTTGACCGTCATTATATTTAATTCTGTATTTTTAAAAAATAATTAAAAATCGGATTGTGAAACCTTTTAATGAGACGAATTCAACAATATCTTTCAAAAAAAATAATTCGCATACATTAATAAATAAAATGTAGTCAAAGTAAAGTACATGAATAGTTTGTAATTTGCAATGTTGCAACTAATGGAGGATAGTATAATATATATCTCAACCATGATTTCAAAGTTTACTATAATTGTCAAAACAAGGAAGGTGAATTCGACGGTTCGACCAAATTCTGTAGGAGGGAAACAACTCACGAAGGTGGGTTTGTATTTTGAAAATCCCGCCATTCTATTTTTTATGAATCTGATCTAACTTTTCTTTGATACTACGTATTATTATAATAGTGTAGAAGTTCTTTAAAAAAAAATTATCAATTCAGGACCCGAAAGATAGATGAATTATCAATCCGGGATCTAAAAGATGAAATGTATCGATATAAGACCTGAATGATAAAAAGCTATCATTGTAGGACCCGAATGATTTAAAATTATCGATCTAGGGCCTCAATTGTCATGAATTTTATTAAATTTTTTATTTTGAAATTTTTAAATATCATTTAGTTTTATTAAATTAATAAACTTTTGTAAAGACAAGTTTATCAAAAACCAGCAATGGAATTAAAAAAAAAAAATCAAAACCTATGAAATGTTAGGTCCTAGATTGATAGTTTTCAATCATTCGGGTCATATATCGATACATATCATCTTTCAGGTCCCGGATTGATAATTCATTTAACTTTCGAATCCTGAACTAATAAAAGTCCTTTAAAATAGATTGTATCTCTATAACGTGTTCAATCATTGTTTCTAACTGTAGCACCATTGTTAGTTTTTGAAATGTCCAAAAGGTTGAATCCCCTAACTCCAAGGCCCCCACGTCCTGACCCAACACGTCACGACCATTGTAAATCTCGATGACTCAACCAATCCTAACGGATGAATTCTACTTTCTCTTATTACATTATCTAGTCAACCGACCCGTCCATTAAACGACCAAATTCATAATTCGTTTGACAAAAAATGAACTTCTTTCGCATATAATCAACTTGAAAATTTAGAAAATATGTAGAAAATATGTAGGAACAAATTATTCATAACCAATTGATGGAGTATATGGCTCAGGAACCCCCCGGCCCACATACTTCCACTATTACATCCAGGCCCAACAGGCCAAAAACGGGCCAAGCCCAGCATAGTGAAGCTCTAGGCAGCCCACAAGGCATGAGGGGGGTGTCTTCGGCCCCATGGCCGAAGGCCACCGGTGACAGACTAGGGCTCAGAAACATCGCAGGAGGACAAGGCTTAAAAACCAAGCATTCGGCAATTGGAGCCCTCGGCAATATGAGGTCCCGGGTACGCAGAGCCTTCGGACTATCATCTATAGCCGAAGGCATCCTCCTCGACAGGATCTCCTATCCACATGCGCTAAATCAACGTACCAAGTACAAACGTCGAATCCAACCACCGCATTTAATGCGGCCACATGCGAATGCCAGTGCCACCACGAATGAGGTGATCCCTCGACCACCAGATTGTTGACACGTGTCCCTATCTAGCATTTATTGCTGCAATAAATAGCACCCATTTCCCCATTTGTAAACCACGCTCAATACAATTCGAATACACATTTGAACTCTTTATCTCTCTTACTTATTTACCCTGACTTCTCTCTAAGTTACTCCCCGCAGTAACCCCTCAGATAATCTACCCCCCGGGTACACTATCCATCATTTGGTGCTCTCGTTGAGAGGTCGAACAATCAAGTAAGAAACCCTCCCCTTCAGCTCAAAACATCTGCCAAAATGGGAAGAACCACCCGTGCTCAGTCCAAGAACCTTGAGGACAACAACCTGGCCCTCGGTGAAGTCAACGCCCCCGGAGCCTCTAACAAGGCTCCCGAGGGCGGGGTCATCACTGAGTTGGAACAGACTGATGTTGACCTGCACCTTCAGCTTCAGCAGAATGCCCCCGATGCCCGTCTTGGCATCGAAACCCGGAGGAGAGACCGGGGCGAAAATCAAGTGAGCCCTCCGGTTCTCACTATTGACGTACATTCGGCAATCTCCGCTTTCATCCAAACACACACTCAAAACCCGGGTGCCTTCGGCACTCTGGTGTCCCTTCAGCCGCAGGTCGGGGAGAACACCGTTCCCCCCCCTCCTCCGCCCCCTTCGTGAACCCCATCCTTCGGCTAGGGAACAACGAGGGGGTCATGGCCCAAGATACGGTGTCCCAGGAAGTCCAATCCCGGGACCAACGCGGTGCGAACAAGGAGGGGCCTCGAACCTCCGCCCTCGAGAGGCTCGGAGGGCCGCAAGACCGCTTGGGGTCCAAGACCGCCTCGGAGGAAAGGCGCTCCAAAAACCTCAGGAAAGCGGGGGTTCCATCTCGGGGGCAGACGAGAGGTGTCCCCTTCAAAACAAAGGCAAGGCACCACTCCATGCCGATGATGCAAGACATCAAATCAACTAGGCCCACTCGGCCCGTGTTCGTTCGCAGGGGGCGGAGGCCCTCCCGAAGGATCACAGGGACGAGATTATTGCGGCCCTCCAGCACCAGCTTGATGAAATGGAGGCCCATCGAGCACATACCGCCGTCGCCGCTGATATGCACTAATTAGTAGTGCATAAATGTATATTTTTATGATTGATTTGTGTGCATAAAATAAGAGTGAGTTGTGAGGATTAAAACAGAAAAATGTGGGAAGCTGGGATGAAAAACCGAAAGGGCACCTAGGCAAAATGAGAGAACGAGAAAAAGTATTTTCTTTTATTTCTGCAGGATCCTAAGGGTAACGAAAAAAAAGGTTGAGGTTGATAAAGAAATATGGAGTTGAAGACCCTCTTTACTTTTATATTTTTGGGGATATACTTTATGTGTTTCTAAAAACACTCGTGGATGTATTCTTGTCATTTTAAGGACTTCTTGGACCGGATTTGATTTACTCGAGACGAGTAAAGGTTCAAGTGTGGAGGTATATGATATGCACTAATTAGTAGTGCATAAATGTATATTTTTATGGTTGATTTGTGTGTATTGTTTACCGTTTTATTTAGTTTGTAAACATTTGTGTGAATTTAGTTGTAATTGTATTTTAATATTCATTTATTAGTTGGAAAGTAGAATTAGGAATTATGGTGTTGGAAAGGAAGACTTTGAAGAGAAGAAAACAAGAAATTTGACTGCCCAGGAGTAAAACCCGACCGGGTAGAAACCCCCACCCGATCGGGTATGATTTAACAGACGAAATTGCCAAGAAAGTCACTGGACCCGGTCGGGTCCCCTACTTGACCCGGTCGGGTCAGATGTGACCCGGGACAAAACGACGTGCGAAGATCACCAGAACGTGGCAAATATTTGATTTTGACTGATACCCGGTCGGGTATGGCACTTTACCCGGTCGGGTATCCGCCCCAGGGTGTTGAAAACACCTATAAATAGCACACTTTTCCTTCACTTTTATTCATTCCTTCTTCCACACTCTTAAGCTCAGTTTAGAATATCATTTCTTTATATTTTTCTAGCTATGTTTAGTCTCCAAATGAGGAGCTAAACTTCCATTTCTTGGTGTTGCTCTTGAAGCTTGTTGATTATTAAAGTTGTGAGTTATTTTCTTAACTTCTTTCCTTGAATATTAATTAATAGTTCTTTCCTTAATACCATCTCTATATTAATGTTGAGGAGTGTTGCTAAGATGACAATTAGTTAACATCTCGACATTAGTTATAATGGTATTTTCTTCCTCTATATTAATGTTGGGGATTCATCTTCTTTAATAATATTCTTCCTTGAACATTAATTAATTCCTACTCATATTTCATATTAATATTTTGAACATTACTTAAAGGATCAACTAGTTTTGTTTCATATATTAATTATTACTAGAAACGATCAACGAACCGATGGTTAATCGTTGATGGTTTCACAAGTAAGTAACTTCAGTTTATTAATGCACGGTCGTGGTTAATAAACTTAAGAGGGATTAATTTTGTTGGTTAAACCGAAACCGTTGTGTTGAGGTTATCAATCTCAATTGATTTCATCAAGGAGTTAGAAAGATTAAATGCTACTATTAAATCGGTATAAGGTGTTGTTCTATATTTGATTAATAGTAAGGGTTATTAATGAACGGTTGTTGTTAATAACTACCCTCGATGAAGTGGATATACTCCCCGATTGAGTATTCAAGAGGGAATAAGTTATAGATATAACAATGATCGAATAAAATATATCAACAAGTGGAAAGTAGCAATGCCAAGTCCTTTTTATCTTTGAATTAAATCTCATATAGGTCGTTCATCTTAGTTTTTAATTACATTAAATCACTCAATCCAAATCCCCCCTTTTATTTACTAAGTGTCATAAAAAGAGAATTATTCCTTTCCCTGTGGATACGAACTCTACTACGCTATACTACGTATAAGTGTTAGTATTGAAATTAGTTTGACGCACCGTGACAAAGTGTACGTCAGCCGCCCCTCAAGCAGATCCCAAGTATGAGGCCATGCTGGCCAAATGGAGGAGATGCAAAAGAGAATAGTCGAGGGCTCTGGGGAACCCGTCATCCAACTCCGGACTAGGACGCCATTTACCCCAAGGGTATTGGCGGCCCGAATTCCGGAAAAATACTGGGGACAGCCCATCAGGCCCTATGAAGGAAAGACAGATCCCCAGGAGCATTATAGCAGATATCAGAATATTGCAGATATCAGAATAGTATGGGTGGTTCCTCTCCATCTTAGAGGGACCAGCATACGAATGGTTCAACCGATTGCCCGAAGGCTGGATCGATTCATGGCAGGAACTCGCCCAACGTTTCTTGACGTAGTTTGCAGGGAGGCGCCGGTCAAGGAAACATTTCTCCCACTTGCTGACGGTGAGGCAAAGGAAGGAGGAGACCCTTCGGGACTTCTTGGAATGCTGGAGGACGGAGGTGGATAAAGTTGACGGCGCTGACGATGGGACCCTCCTGGCCCTCCTTCAAACAGTCCTCCGCCCCGGGAACTTTTCAAGGAGCCTCATCATCGAACCTCCCCACGATTACATAAGGGCCCTACAGCGGGGGGAACGGTACGCCGCGGCTGAGGAAGTGGGAAAATGTCATCAAAATCCCGATCTGCAACGCCCTCGGCCGGGGGCTCGCCAAATCAATCCAAAAGCTCGGCACCCCCCAGTGATCGCCCCCGGCATGGCCAAGCCAAGCCCGGGGGAGGTTACAAGGGCAACCCGAAGGCTTGGGCCCAACTCATTCTCTTGGAGCACCCTCGGACGCCCTTGACACACCCCATCAGTGTCATCCTAGACTTCGCCGAGGAGAGGGGCCTAGTGGAGCGCGACTCTCGCGCACCCCTAGAGGTATATGCCATCAACCCCAATTATCCTTACTATCGTTCCATCGCAACCAAGGGCACAGGACCGACGACTGCCATCAGCTGAAAACGGCCATTGAGAGGTTGATACAGGCAGGCCACCTGTCTCAATTCATCAAAGGCCCTCCTCCCCAGGGGACCTGTTGTTCCCTGTTTTCTATAACAACAGTATAATATGGCATACAGATGAAAGATTAACAATAAAGATGAACACAGAAAGATCAAGTGAAAACCTTCTCTGATATACCGTGAATCTTTCGTACAAGAATGATAAGCGCTAAGGCTATTTTGAGCAGATACGAAAGTTAACCGCAAACCTGAGTCCTCCTCCCTCTTTTATAGGCGAGGCTCAGGTATGCGTACAAAGGCTTCTTGCCTGAGTATGGGCCTAACACTTGGCCCATATTGTATACTATTCTAACAGATATATTTAATCAGTACAGAATAGAAATAGTAAACATCTAACTTATTACAGACAAGACAGACAAACTTGATTCACAATAAATAGTCTTCAACAATCTCCCCCTTTGTGATCAAGTGCCGTCTTGCATTTATTTTTGAGATCTGAAGTAATGCTTTCTGAAATTTAGCGCATGCTCATACTGTCTCAGCATTCTTCTCTTTTCAAGTTGCTCGTTGATAGGCTTTAGGATGGTCCACACCTTCTCGTATACTTGGAGCTCTTCCTCGCTGGCGTCCACAAGTCTTGGATCTATATTTTCTTTGATCTCTTGTAGCTTAGTCTGAATGATCTTCAGAGTCCCATCACAGTATTTGTGAATGTCTTCTACCCACATGAGTCTTTTCTGTTCCTCGTGATTGAGATATATGATGGAGACTGGGTCCTTGAAGATGTGGTATGGTCTGTACTTTTTGAGCTCTGGACCGTTCAGAGTCGGTTTTACCAGATTCGCTTTTCGAACATTGTTTTCCAGGGCCATCTGTAGATCATGGGCAGCATAGAATCTGATCTGTCTCAGCATAAACCGCTTGATCGCCTCATAGCCTTCTTCGTGTGTCCTGTTTCGACTCAGTGGGAGGTACCTACTTACCATGAACATTTGGTAGATATCCTCCATTTTCATCATTATAAAGTCGTTTTCCTGGCAGATGAATATGCTGGAGTCTGTCCGTCGAACTTTGAAGCTGTAGAACGGGATGGTGTGATGATCTTCTCTGTGTATATCAAGGATAGCGTCAATAGGATGGGTGCTGGACTTCATATCTCTTTCCAGTACTTGACGTTGCTTTCCAGATGATCTGTGCATCAACATGTGAAGATGTCCGCCAGCCATTTTTCCTTTGAGGTGAGTCAAACCACGGATCTTTAGTTCATCTAGCTGTTTGAGCTTGTCTGCGGTTCTCCAAATTCCCTTTCTGATTTCCTCTTGGAAGGGGGCATTTATTCTGATGTTTTCCCAGAGTTTTTCTTTTGGGGGCAGCTTGCTTGCCGTTTGTCTGATGACGGATTCTAGCTCCCTGGGTATCTTTTTGTAGTCCTCCCCTTCCTTGAGTTCCTCTTCATCAAGGCGTATGATGTCTTCTGCGCATTTGGCCAGTAACTCTCTCAGCCACCAATTTCGCTGCATATCCTCTGACTCGGCTTCGCTTCTAAGATCATCCCACTCTGTCCATTTTCTCGGCCAAACGTCATGTACCACAGCATCCTCGAGTGCATCGTGAATATCTTTGCCTTGGGGAATGTAGGGGACTCTCAGTTGTGGTGATTTTTCTCGTGAGTCACAACCGGGTTCACTAGGATTGCCCGTTGTCATCAGGTTAGAACTGAGTTCTGGCTGATGGCCTGACTTGACAGATGAGTCAGATATAGCATTGTCAGGACTTCCATCCCCTCCTCGAACGGTATCCTTTGGAGACACGCCTCGGGATGTTGTCATCGATTTCGAACTGTGTTTTGATCGATGGCCTGAACTTTGTGATGTACCAGAGGTAACCACTACAGGACTTCCATCCCCTCCTCGGACAGTATCTCTAGGAGATAAGCCTCGGGATGTTTCGTCTAGCTCGACCAGGCTAGAGAGTTGGGCTTGGTTGTGGCTCGAGGAAGGTGGTGGTTGGTTGGTGGGCTGGTTGATGAGGTGTTTGGCTGGGGTTCATGGCTGGTAGAGGCTGCTTGCTCAAGTGTCCGAGGCCTCTTGTTCTCCCCCTCATGAGGTTCCGAATCATCGGGATCCTCATGGGAACGTTTGAGACCTCGGGGACTGTCACGGCAAGTGCCGTACTGAGGGCGGTCATGTTTGAAGAAGATTTGGAGAAGGTCGCGTTCGAAGGGTGAAAGGTGGCAAGTGTCGACCTCCAGCAACCGAAGAAACAGGAGATCGGCAAGCTCAAGGCGGGATAGGTGGTAGGGATTGGTCGAGGCAGAGGGCGATACCAGTTCCGTATCGTGGGTTCCCCGAGAGAGTGAAGGGCTAAAAGGTGTGGTGGATGTGATAGGGATGACAGGAGTGGGTTGTGGAATGGATTGAGAGGGTGAAGAGTGAGGTTTGGGGTGGCTCTGTTCACTATGAACCGCTGGGGTTGGTTTGGAGTCCTGTGCCCAAGCGGTGAATGCTTGTTGCACCCATGGTTTGATGGTGGACTCCATGTAGCGGTTCATGAGAACGGTAACATCTTCGGGTGTAAGGTTTCCAGTTACGGGGGTTGTAACTGTTGTCACAGCATCAGTGAAGAGAGCTGATGTGTGGCCTGCGTGCAAAGATGAAGTCATTTTTGGCACAGCAGGGCTTCCGACCATCCTTGTTTGCACTCCGGTCGTTGAATCCAGGGTGTGTGCACCTGTATGTGCTGTGAAAGGTGTAGGTGTCCTAGAAAAATTTGAAAATGTGGGGAATGTGACACCTAGACTCGATGTGGAGAAAGAGGGGGTTGTGGCCTCGGGCGGTGGGCCACTAGAGCGCTCAACTGGTTCGGAGGGAACCAGTGAGGTGGGTGAGTCCCGTGATGTTGAAACGTTAGCCTTTCGGGAGGCTAACGAGTGGCTGGGAGAGGGCGGTGCATGCACAGTTGAGCCCGATGCTGCGGCTTCTACTCGGGGACAAACAAGGTTGGCCCCTGTACTTAGAGATTCGGCTCGGCTTATAGAGATGAAGGGAAGACAGTCGTCGAAAATATGAAGGTCCTCTTCAGCAACCAAACTCTTTCGGACAGGACGCTGCTTCTTGGCTTTAGCCTTAGGGGACCGGGGAGCAGCAATCTTAGCTGTAGCTGTCTCCTTCACGGGTTTGAGGACTAATGTCTTTGGACGGGCAGCTATAAAAGGAGCTGCATCCTCAGGGGTGACCTTCTTTGGAGGTGAATCAATTGGCAGCTTCCCCTTTCGGATCAGAGCGAAAGTGTGCTCCACGCCGTCACTATCGTCGGAGTCATCATCGTCGTCATCATCCTCATCGTCTTTGGCCACGCTATTGGAGGCCTCATCGTTAGCCTTTTTGCGGGCCGGGCTGAACGATTCATCGGCAGGTTCCGCAGCGTCTGTACGTGCGCCCTCAGCCGTCTGATTCCTCTCGAGAGAATCATCAGACTTCCCTTCATGGGGCACACGCGCCACTGGTTTCTGTGGCTTACTGGCTCTCTTCGGACCCTTACTTGCTCTCGGCTTAGGCCCCGGGGCAGGTCCAGCTGGGTTTGACTGAACCATGGGGCCATCTCTCAGTAGACTCTCCCTGTACTGGATGACTGCGGAATGTCGTGGATTTCCCAGGTCCAGCAGATAATCGGGTATGGTCATCCCCACGGTGTCATGCTTGAAGCGCTTGAAGTACTGGATTTTCGGAGCAGTAAACTGGTCTTCATCTTTGCGCTGTGGGATCCCTGGGTGGGCGGTCATGTAGTCAGCAATAATGAGCGCCAACCATCTGGCGTAGGGAATCGTCATACCCGTCTTTCCGTCCTCTTTGTCTTGGACTTGAGTGACCAGCTCAATCCAGAATAGCTGCGCCATATCGTAATTTTTTGCGAAGACGATCCCGTGGAAGATTTGAAAGATCTGCAGTGGAGAGAGACATTTGTTGACAAGGCCGAACAGTGTCTTCCACGGGTATGGCAGATTCATCAACTTGAAGTGGGACAGGAACGGTAGCGGAGCATCATAACCCAATTGCACTAGTCCTTCCATTAGTTCGGCCTTGGAGGGCAGTTGTTCATAGGCATCGTGGATAGGCAGCTGCAGTATGGCTTGTAGAGTGGATGCGGTTAAAGTCAGACGTCTGTTGTGGAGCGTTGCACTCAGACTGGATGCGTCCTTCTTGGAAGTCAAGTGCATGGTCCCCCATAGTTGTTGCAAGTAGATTTCGGGGACCATGATCGCTTTGCTTAGTGCTTGCCAGATGTAGTGCCCCTTGAGAATTATGGGAATGACCGGGTCAGGGCACCGGAAGACAGCTAGGTCGAGCTGAAAGTTGTTGTCCTGTAGCCGAACCCACTTGTATTTGGGGAACAGCTGTGTGTAGTGCGCATCGTCCTGGGGAGTATCTTGTTGTGTGCCTGACATTTTGAGCTGAAAGAATAGCACCCGTTAGTAAAAAAATTTCCCTTTGGGTTTAGGATTTCAGAGATGAGGAAACGAGTTCTGGCACCAAGGTTGTTAACTCGAGCCCAGGAGCACGAGTTTACAAACTCGAGCCCATGAGCACGAGTTTACAAACTCGAGCCATGGGTGCGAGTTAACAAACTCGAGCTCTGAGTGCGAGTTTACAAACTCGAACCCGGGCCTCGAGTTTACAAACTCGAACCCTGGCTGTGAGTTTACAAACTCGAACCCTGGCTGCGAGTTTACAAACTCGAACCCTGGCTGCGAGTTTACAAACTCGAACCCTGGCCGCGAGTTTACAAACTCGAGCCCTGAGTGCGAGTTTATAAACTCGAACCCAGAGCGCGAGTTTACAAACTCGAGCCCAGAGCGCGAGTTTACAAACTCGCGGTCTGCTCGAATTTGAAACGGCAGTCCATGAACTCGAGTTCCAGAACTCGTGTTCGCACGAAGAAGACGATTAACACCTGTAAAAGCAAAACACAATACACAATCAACAAAAAGACTTTTTGAAAATGTTATTTGAACGAAAATGAGTTTTTGGATTTAGGGAAGGTTCGAAGTGTGTGAAGGTCTGTGAGAGGAGTGTGATGGGGAAGTACGAGGTGAAAAACTACCTTGGTGAGGAGTGTGTGGAGGTCTGAGAGAGGGAGGGAAGGTTGGAAGACGACGGAGAGGGAGAGATCGAATTCGAGCTCTGTGTGTTTTTTTTTTGTTCTTGCGAGAAGGAAGCGTAGGCAATGAGAGGGACGGAGATGAAAATGGGTATATACGCGCGAGTGGAAGGAACGGGCCCAGAGAAAAGGAATTTGGGCCAGAACCGGATAGCTGGGCCCATTTGGCTTAAAAGGTGAAATGACCCATTTCTGATCAATAAACAGTACTCCCCTTCGGTGAGATTGATACACACACTAATTTTTTTTTTTTTTGGGATTCTCAAATTTTCTCCCCCTCGATAAATGCAAACGCACGCACACTATTTTTTTTGATCTTTTTCAAGTTTTCTCCCCCTCGATGAATGCAAAACGCACGCACACTATGTTTGTATTTTTCAAGTTTTCTCCCCCTCGATGAATGCAAACGCACGCACACTATTTTTGTATTTTTCGCGGGCTTCTCCCCCTGGACACATGCAACGCACACAAAACACAAAATGCAACACACACACACTATTTACAAACACACACACGCACACTCTGTACAGGTCCCACACACACACACCCCTTCTTACAGACCAGTGGAAAGAGAATTACAAAGGCTCGAGGTTCAACATGCCTAATTTGGAAACCAGGAACTGGAATCTCTTTTCATCCAGTGCCTTAGTAAACAAATCAGCCAGTTGAAGCTCGGAGCTTACAAAGTACATGTCAATATCCCCTTTTTCCACGTGGTCTTTGATGAAATGATATCGCAGGTCGATGTGTTTGGTGCGGGAGTGATGAACCGGGTTGCTGGTGATGGCGATGGCACTCTGTGAGTCGCTGTAGATCGGGATATGACAGAAAGTGAAACCGTAGTCTTTTAGCTGGGTCTTCATCCATAATATTTGTGAACAACAGCTAGCAGCCGCGACGTATTCTGCCTCGGCCGTAGATGTTGATACACAGTTCTGTTTCTTGGAAGACCAGCAAACTAACTTATCGCCCAAGAACTGGACAGCTCCCGAGGTACTTTTGCGGTCCATCCGGCAACCGGCAAAATCTGCGTCAGAGTATCTGACGAGGTCAAAACCTGAGTGTTTGGGATACCAAAGGCCTAGATTCACTGTGCCTTTGAGGTATCTCAGTATTCTTCGAACAGCCGTCAGATGGGACTCCTTTGGATTCGCCTGAAAGCGTGCACATAAGCATGTAGAAAAGACGATATCAGGCCTGCTAGACGTGAGATACAGCAAAGATCCAATGATTCCCCTATAGTTGGTGGCATCGACTGATTTCCCAGAAGGGTCTGAGTCCAGTTTGTTGGTGGGGGACATAGGGGTCGGCATGGAAGACTTGCTATCGATGTTGAATCTCTTAAGCATTTCCAAAATATACTTGGACTGATTGATGAAAATGCCGTCAGAGAGTTGTCTTACTTGCAGGCCTAGGAAGAAGTTCAGCTCTCCCATCATGCTCATTTCAAACTTAGTTTTCATTAGTTTCTCAAAATGTTTGCACAGACGTGGATTTGAGGAGGCGAAGATGATATCATCAACATAGATCTGAATCAGGATGATGTCAGACTTCTGTCGCTTGATGAAGAGTGTAGTATCAATCTTCCCTTTTGAGAAACCTGAGTCAACCAGAAATTCAGTTAAAGCATCGTACCAAGCTCTTGGGGCTTGTTTCAGTCCATATAGAGCTTTTTTCAGCTTGTACACATGGTTGGGGTATCTGGGATCTACAAATCCTTCGGGCTGAGCGACATAGACTTCTTCTTCCAAGACTCCATTCAGAAAGGCAGTCTTGACGTCCATTTGAAAGACGGTAAAGTTCTTGTGGGCCGCGTACGCAAGAAAGAGGCGTATGGCTTCAATTCTTGCTACGGGTGCAAATGTTTCATCATAGTCTATGCCCTCTTGCTGATTGTATCCTTTAGCGACCAGCCGTGCCTTGTTGCGTATCACTATGCCTTCTTCGTCCTTCTTGTTCTTGAACACCCATTTGGTGCCAATTATGGTTTTCTGAGGGGGTTTAGGCACGAGTGTCCACACTTCTAGTCTGTCAAACTGATTGAGCTCATCTTGCATAGCAATCACCCAATCTGGATCAGCGAGTGCATCTGAGACTTTGGATGGTTCATTCTGGCTTAGAAAGCATGCATAGTGACATTCATTCATAGTAGCCGATCTCGTACGCACACCTTGACCCGGATTACCGATTATTTGTTCAGTGGGATGAGCTCTTGTCCATTTCCTCTCATGTACAAGAGGATTAGGTGTAATGATCGGTTGATCCGAGTCCTGGTATGGGATTGGTGACTCTTGAGCAGCTGAGGCGTGCGGTGGAGATGACTCTGATGTGGTAGCAAACCCGTGATTATCCACTCCTCCGTGATTAGTTTGGGGAGTTGACGGTGTAGATGGTTCATGATCAGGTCCGAGAAGGAGTGGAATCTCAGTGAAAGTAGTTGGTTGCTGTGGAATGTTTGACGATGAAGCTGGTGTGCAAGGAGAAGGTGAAGGTTGTGAATTCTCGTAGAAGTTCTGAAAGAGAGAATTGAGAATCACACCTTCAGGTACAGGGTTTTGTTCAACTGTGTCAGAGTCCACTGGTGCAGTAAATGACGGGTCAGCTTGTAAGTGTTCCGTTGCGAAGTCAGCCATCTCATAGAATGTCACATTAACACTCTCAATGACCGTTCGTTTGTCTCTAAGATAGACTCGGTAAGCTTTGGACTGCTGGGAGTAGCCAATGAACACCCCTTCTTGGGCTTTTGCGTCTAGCTTACCTCTATCAGTTCTGTCATTTAGTACGAAGCACTTGCAGCCAAATATCTTAAAGAATGAGATATCCGGAGTTCGATTGAAAAGGATTTCATATGGGGTCTTGTCGAAGCGTTTGTGTATAGATGTTCTGTTTTGGGTGTAGCACGCCGTATTAATGGCCTTTGCCCACATAAAGTGTGGCAATCTTGACTGGATGAGCATGGTGCGTGCCGCTTCGACAAGGGTCCTGTTCTTTCTTTCAACCACTCCATTTTGTTGGGGAGTTTTGGCTGCTGCGAATTGCTGTGTGATACCGAGAGATTCATAGAATCCAGTGAGAGTTTGGTTCTTGAACTCGGTACCGTTGTCAGTTCTGATGATTCGAACACTTTGCTGCAGCAGTTTTTGGACTGTTCTGACAAAGGTCATAATGATTTCTGCTGCCTCGTCCTTTTTACGAAGAAATTTTGTCCATGTGTACCGAGAGAAGTCATCAACGATCACCAGTGTATATTTGCGGCCGTTGATGCTTTGGACTCTCATAGGTCCACACAGATCCATGTGTATCAGTTGCAGCGGTAAAGTAGATGATGGGACAGGCTTTGACTTGTGGGAGCTTCTCGTCATTTTGCCCATTTTGCAGGCACTACAATGATTCTCTGTGGAAGATTTTAACGGAGGAAGCCCCTTTACAAGTTTCTTTGATGACAGGATGGACAAATTCTTGAAATTAAGATGGGAAAGACGTCTGTGCCAGAGGTTGTTTTGTTCCGTTGAAGCTTTGGACAGCAGACAGATGGAAGTGGTGGATTGAACGCTTTTCAGATCAATAGTGTACAGGTTGGAGGTCCTGTAACACGTTAATAATGAGTTCCCTTCGCTGTCTAGAACACAGCATTGTTTGGCAATGAACCTCACTTCCATCCCACTGTCACAGAATTGTCCTATACTCAGAAGATTGTGTTTGAGTCCTTTGACAAAAGAAACATCTTTGATGGTGACGCTGGCACAGATGACATCCCCATATCCAAGAATAGGAGATGAGGCGTCGTTCCCGAATCTAACATTGCCTCCATAGCAGGTGGTATAGTTGCTCAGTAGGTACTTTACTCCGGTCATGTGGGTTGAGCATCCAGAATCCAAGTGCCACACATGACCGTCCTGCAAAACAGTTAAACAGGTTCAGGTACCCATCTTGGAATGGGTCCTTCCTCATCATTGAAAAACATCCATTCAAGTTTCGCTTTGAGCTGTGATCCAAAGTCCGCAACTTTTTCAACAAGAGATTTATCTCTTGTGGGCTCTCTGACAGCCAGATCTGCTTTTGCAGTGGGTCTGATTTTTGGGACCCACTTAACAGTTTCCTTTTTAGTTTTGGTGGGTCTGAGATGTCTCATCTTAGGGACCCACCTTTCAGGTTCATGTTGGATGGGTCTTCGTCTGTGGACCCACCTTTCAGTTTCAGTTTGGATGGGTCTTCGTCTGCGGACCCATCTTTCAGTTTCAGGTCTGGTAGGTCTCATCTTAGGGACCCACCTTTCAGTTTCAGTTTGGATGGGTCTCATTTTAGGGACCCACCTTTCAGTTTTGGGTTTGGTAGGTCTCATCTTAGGGACCCACCTTTCTGCTTTAGTTTGAGTGGGTCTTATCTTGGGAACCCACCTTTCTATTTTAGGTTTAGGAGGAGAGTAGACAGGAGCTTTGTGATTGAAAGGCTGTTTCTTCAATTTAGTTTTGAAAATCTCCTCTTTAGAAAGCCGATTTAGATGTTTCCTTGAATGAACTCTGAGAGAATATTTCATATCAGGAATACAAAAAGTTCCCTTAGAAGTTCCTTTCTTGGTTTCTCTTTCGGGTTTGAGCTTTCTAAAAGGCTTTGATTTAACAGCATTCACATCACATTCATAATTGTGGGAGTCTGGAACAGAATAACCATAAGCAATAGTGGAATTATACAAAGAGCCATGTTCAAAGGATGTCATAGAATTTTTCAGCTTGGGACGCAAGACTGAACTACTAGAAACTGAGTTCACATGGACAGGTTTAGATTTAGTTTTAGAGTACAAAATGGAGCTGGATCTAGGACCAGGCTTATTCTCAAAAACTTTCTTCTTGCCAGCAGCTATTTCCTTTCTCTTCATCTCCCACTCTTTCTTCTCTTCTCCTCTTCTTTTCACTTCTTGTTCTGTGACAAAAGGAGAAGAGTGATGAGTGGTGGATTTTTCAGAAAATTTAGTTTTATCAGAAGAGGTTTGAGCAGTTTTTAAAGCAAAATGATATTTGTCACTTAATTCATCAAATTTGCTTAATAGTTCTTGCCAGTTGCTTTCAGAACTTTTCTTTTCAGTTTCAAAACGCTCTCTCTCATTTTCAAGGGTTTTCTGAAGATCTCCATATTTTTGAACTAGTGGAGAGATGCACTTGTCCTGTCCAGACTTAAAAATTCCAGTTTTAGGAGTGGGACCCATTGGACTTTCGTAATATGGAACCCCTTTTGGGACATTAAAAATATCAAATCCCTCCTCGTTGTAGATTACCTTTTCTTTAGAAAGAGCTTTCTCAACCAGAGGAGAATAGTCAAAAGAGGTTTCAATTTTGGGATTACTCCTTTTCTCTTCTTCTTCTTTAGTGGTTTCTTCTTCACCCCCAAATTTCATTTTCTTATCAATGTCTAGAGTCAAGTAAGTTGCATCGTACAACTGACGGCAGTCAACTTTCTTTAAATGACACGGGTTTGGTAATCCAAGACCAGCTTTTGGGTTGTAATGCTGAACGTCGCTTATACGATTTAGAAAAACTGTGTGTTCGGTTTGACCTCTTCTGACACATACATCTTCAAGTTCCTTTACTTTGCTTAAAAGACTGCTTCTTTTATTCCTTAAAAATTCACAGTCAGCTTTAGCTGTGTTTTTCTCAACTTCACTGTCTTGCAGTTTCTTAGTTAGTTCAGCTATTTTAAGTTCAAAGCTTTCAAAGTCTGAGGACACCCTTTGGATTTGATCTTTGGCATTTTCAAGTTGAACGCTTAAGGAAGATTTTTGGTCAAGGTTCTGTTTCAGTACCCTGTAATTATTGTCTAATCTCTCCTGCAGTTCTTTAATGAGGTGGTCCTTATTGTGTAAGGACTGAGTTTGTATAGTGTGAGAGTGATTAGAGGTACTTACAGTGCTTGTAGAGCATTCGCTTCCGGGGATCGCAGCATCACCCTTTTTCTCTTCTTCATCCTCCAGCCTTGCCATCAAGGCGAAGTTCTCTTCCTCTTCTTCTTCTTCTTCAGAATCATCTTCCGCCCACTGGACCAGCTCAGCATGTTTGCCAGAGGCTTCTGCTTCCTCCTGTTGTGCTAAGAAGAGCTTTTGTTTATTCATTAGAATCTTCTGTTTGTAGAAGTTTGCATCTCTCTTCTTTGGGAGCCGACAGTCTTTGCTGATGTGTCCAGGCTTCCCGCAGTTATAGCACACAGGGGCATTAGCAGTTGATGTAGCCTTCCTGGCTGAGCTTTGGTCCTGGTTCTTTTGTTTGTAGTTGGAAGAAGAGGTTCGCAGCTTATTTGAAGAGCTGTTCCTCTTGGCAAACTTCTTGGCCAGCAGTGCCATCTTCTTCTGGAGATCTGCAAGCTCAGCTTCAAGATCAGTTCCTTCTTCATCACTCTCATCTTCATCAGATTCAACCTCTACTACTTTCTTCTTCTTCTTCTGCAGAGGTTTCGACGCTCTTTTGGGCTGAGCTTCCATTAGTAGAGCTAGAGGATTTGGGCTTGATTGTTCCTCAGTGCATACAACGTCATTGACGAACTCCTTTAGCAGCTCATTCAAGGTGAAGAGATCAATTTCATCCATGTCAATGCGTTGTCTCAAGTCTTTTACTGTTTTACTCCAAGATGGGTGCAGACTGGACAGAAATCTAGTATTCAGTTCCAGGTTGGTTCTGAATATTTTGATTTTCCTCATTTCATTCATCAACTTCACAAGCCTGGCATGAGTCTCGTGAAGAGGTTCTCCAGGAGCAGCCTTGAACGAGTCATAAGCCATCAAAATAGCAGATTTCTTTGTTTTTAGGCTTATGCTCGTGCCTTGGAGTAATTTTTCAATCTCGTCCCACATTTCTTTTGCAGTTTGCATACTGTCAATCATCACATACACTTCATTTGGGATGGCTTGGAGAAGGTATGTTTTGGCCATGAGGTCTCCTCTCAGCCTTAGCTTGTCTGCTTCAGTGTATTCAGAAGGCCTCTTTCGTCTTGTTTCAGGAGGAATGGGTGGATTATTTGTTGAGTCCCCTCCTACGTCAATCATTAGTACAGCTGGTCCTTCCAGGAGTGATTCCAGCATTGCGTCGGAGTTTTCTTTGTGTTCTAGGAAATTCAAGAAACGAGTTCTCCACATTTGGTACTCCCCTTTCCTCAGAGATGGAGGAGTACTGCTGTTTCCTTGCGCATTAGATTCAGAAGCCATTCCTGTTGCTGTAGAAAACTGACCGTTCGAGAAATAAGATCAGAAAATTTACTAAGTCAAGAACTCGAGTTCCTGAGTGTTCAAGGCCTAAACTCGAGGTCTGGGGAACTCGAGATGAGAGTTCGAGTTTGTGAACTCGAGGTCAAGAGTTCGAGTTTCTAAGAACTCGAGGTCTAAACTCGCAGGGTCAAAACTCGTGGTCAGGCTGCGAGTTTGCAGGCTGCGAGTTTGTTGAGTGCGAGTTGTTGACCGCGAGTTGTAGGCTGCGAGTTCTTGAGCTCGAGTTTGCAGGCTGCGAGTTTCTCAACTCGAGTTTACAGGCTGCGAGTTTATGCAAAAAACACCTGGCTGCGAATTCCTGAAAAAATAAAACTTCAGATTTTCAGAAATACAAATATGGTAGGTTGTAGCCCTTGTAGTAGAGATCCTTTTACCCAAGTTTCAGGTCAAAAAGCTGCACAGAGCTTAGAGAAACGAGGGGTGCGAGTTCAAGGGTGCGAGTTTACTTCTGAAGAAAAATTGCAGAAACGAAAAAGGAAGATATACTGCTTGATCGTCTTTGAAACGCGATTCTAACAGTATAACTTTTACAGTATTTGGTGCAGAAATAAGATTACAGATGATAAACTCGCTATTCTATAAAAACAGAGTCTTTCGCAGATAGTTCTTCTGATCAGCTCTCGATCGGCTCTGATACCATTTGTTGTTCCCTGTTTTCTATAACAACAGTATAATATGGCATACAGATGAAAGATTAACAATAAAGATGAACACAGAAAGATCAAGTGAAAACCTTCTCTGATATACCGTGAATCTTTCGTACAAGAATGATAAGCGCTAAGGCTATTTTGAGCAGATACGAAAGTTAACCGCAAACCTGAGTCCTCCTCCCTCTTTTATAGGCGAGGCTCAGGTATGCGTACAAAGGCTTCTTGCCTGAGTATGGGCCTAACACTTGGCCCATATTGTATACTATTCTAACAGATATATTTAATCAGTACAGAATAGAAATAGTAAACATCTAACTTATTACAGACAAGACAGACAAACTTGATTCACAATAAATAGTCTTCAACAGGACCCCTCACTACAAGGGGCCCCCTAAGAAAGCAAACGCATGGGTCAACCCAAACACCATCCCCCTCGGCGACCCGAAGGGTAAGAAAAGAGAGATTGGGAACCTCGATGAGGAGGAAGAGTACAACCATTACCAGGAGAAGAAGCGCCACATCCACATGATCACTGGCGGCAACACCGGAGGTGACTCCACTAGCCAAAGGAAGAAGTGGGCTCAATCTCTCTACGTTGGGGAAGTCAACCACATACCCCCAACCAAGAGGCCAAGGGTGGACCCCATCTATTTTACGGATGCGGATCTGCCCCCGGGTGCCCTTCCTCACAGGGATGCCCTCATCATCCGTACGGAGATCAATGACACCATCATCCTCCGGACCTATGTTGATACCGGAAGCTTCGTCAACGTGATGTATCTCAGCACCTTCCGGGAGCTTGAGCTTGATATGGGATCCCTTCAGCATATCAAGACCCCCCCCCCCTCTCCGGTTTTACCGGGGATAGCATCGAAGTGGAATTCATCGTCGTCAACCTCGACTGCGCACATAATATCATCCTCGGCCAGCCCGCCCTCGAGGACTTGGAAGCCGTCATCTCTATGAGGCACCTCTTCCTTAAATTCCCCACACCTATCGGCATCGGCTACTTCAGGGGGAATCAAAAGCTCTCCCGGGCTTGCTACCTTCAACTCACCAAGAAGGTAAGTAAAACTGAACGTCGCATTGACACAATCACCGCCGCCTTGGATGAGGAGGAAGGCAGGCCGAGGGCTGAGCCTGCCGAAGACACCGAAGACTTTGTACTCGATCTAGCCAAGCCGGAGAGAGTCTTGAAGATTGGAGCCAAGCTCCCCGAAGACCTGAAGACCGGCATAACTGAAGCCCTCTGCGCCTACTCCGTTGTTTTTGCATGGGGGGCGGAGGACATGTCGGGGATCCACCGAAGGGTCATCACTCACCGCGTGGCGGTAGACCCTTCGGCCAAACCAGTACAGCAGAGAAGAAGGCCCCTCTCCGTAGAGAGAAGGGACTTTGTCAAGCAAGAGGTCGCCATGCCCCTCTCCATCAAACACATCAAGGAGGTGAAATATCCTTCGTGGTTGGCTAATGTGGTGCTAGCACAGAAGCCACCCATATTCCGCATGTGTGTGGACTACACTGACTTGAATAAGGTGTGCCCAATGGACCCCTTCCCTCTACCAAATATTGATCAGCTGGTAGATGAGACCGCGGGATGCGAAATCATGTCATTCCACGACGCCTTCCGCGGGTACCATCAAATCTATATGCATGAAGAGGATGCTGAAAAAACAGCCTTCATGACACCCGAAGGCATCTTTTGCTATCTTGTGATGGCCTTCGGCCTCAAGAATTCAGGCGCCACCTACACCCGCATGGTGGCCAGGGTCTTTCAAGCAGTCTTAGGACGCACCATAGAGGCCTATGTTGACGATATGATCGTCAAGAGCAAGAAATCAAACACCCATGCCGAGGACCTCTGGGAGATATTCGCCATCATGCAGAAATTCAACCTTCGGTTGAATCCAAAGAAGTGTACCTTCGGCGTGCAAGGAGGGAAGTTTCTTGGCTACATGGTTAGCCGAAGGGGTATTGAGGCCAACCCAGAAAAAATTCAAGCCATCATCAACATGGAGCCCCACACAACGTGAAGGAGGTTCAGAGATTGACAGGTCACCTAGCGGCCCTTAACCGTTTTCTCTCCAAATCAGCAGAAAAGACCTTCCCCTTCTTCCAAACCATGAGGAAGACAGCAGGCTTCCAATGGACAACTGAGTGTCAAAGGGCCTTCGACGAGCTCAAAAAGTACCTCTCTTCTCCTCCTGTGCTCTCCAAGCCCAAAGTAAGAGAGACCTTATATCTGTACCTTGACGTCTGCCCCGCATCCATCAGCTCAGTACTCATCTGGGAGGAAGATTGCGTCCAACATGCCATCTTCTATGTTAGCAAGACCCTCAGGGAGGCAGAACTCAAGTACTCCCCCGTGGAAAAAATGGTCCTAGCCATTATTTGGACCGTCAAGAAGCTTGGCCACTACTTTCAAGCTCATCCGGTCCTAGTGCTCACACATCAACCCCTTGGCGCCCTCATGAGGAGCCCCACCAGCTCCTCCAGAATGGTAAAATGGGCTATCTTCCTCAGCCAGTACAACATTGACATCCGTCCGAGGCCCTCCATAAAGGGCCAAGCCCTGGCAGACTTCGTGACGGAATGCACGACAAGATCAGCAGTGGGGGAGGAGCCCTCGGCACCCTCGGATGAATGGTGGACCCTCTATACCGATGGCTCCTCAGCCACCAAAGCATGCGGGGGAGGGGTAGTTCTCATTACTCTTGAAGGCTTCCGTGCCTATTATGTCATCCGCTTCTCCTTCAAAGTGTCCAACAACGAAGCCGAATATGAGGCCCTCCTCTGTGGCCTTCGGCTGGCAGCAAATATGAAGGCCAGAATGATCCACGTCAAGTGTGACTCCAAGCTTGTCATGGGACAAATTTTAGGGGAGTATGAGGCCAAGGAAGGAAGAATGAAGCAATATCAGGAAGCGGCCAAGGAGTTGCTTAAGGTATTTGAGGCACACTCTCTCACCCAAATACTGATGGCTCATAACTCTGAGGCCGATATTTTATCAAAGATTTCGGCCGAGTCCCCGGAACACCTCTCCAAAATTGCAAGAATGGAGGAGCTCAGCCTCTCGAGCATACATGCGAGCCCCATCATGGACATACATCTCAGGCCGGAGGACTGGATCTCCGACATCACCACCTTCATCACCACAGGGCAACTTCCCGAGGACGAAGCTCGCGCCAAACTAGCAAAAATGAGGGCTCCCAGCTACACCCTCGAGAATGGAAGACTTTACAAAAGATCTTACAACGGTACCCTCCTTCGGTGCCTTCATCAGGATGAAGCTGAGGTTGCAATGGAGGAAGTGCACAGTGGCACTTGCTCAGCTCATCAAAGAGCCTTCTCTATGTCCCGAAGGCTCATAGTCCAAGGTTACTTCTGGCCCGCCATGGCCCGTGATTGCGCAAATCTTGCCCGAAGGTGCACTGCTTATCAACACTTTCAGAAGGCCCCCGGCAGGCCAGCAGTCAACTATGCCCCCATCAGCACTGCTATACCCTTCTCTTGGTGGGGCATAGACCTTGTGGGCCCTCTGCCAAGGGGTACCTCCAATAACAGGTATATCATCGTTGCCATTGACTACTTCACCAAGTGGGTGGAGGCTGAGCCCCTCACCAGCATCACCGAAGCTAGATGCCGCCACTTTGTCCTCAAGAAGATCCTCACAAGGTTTGGTGTCCCTCAACAAATCATCTCTGACAACGGGACTAAATTTGAGGCAGCCCCCTTCTGTGCTCTCCTAGAGGCATGGGGCATCAAGCATACCTTCTCATCTGTCGCCCACCCTCAGGGAAACGGTCAAGTGGAGAACGCCAACTGAACTTTGCTTGAGGGCCTGAAGAAGAAGCTCGAGGCCGAAGGGGGAGCTGGGTAGAAGAACTTCACAACATCCTATGGGCCTACCGCACCACCCCTCGGCGGGCAACGGGAGAAACACCTTTCTCCCTTTGCTACGGATTCGAAGCCAAAGCTCCCACTGAAGTAACCCTTCCTACCCGAAGGGTGGCCCAATACGATCCCGAAGTCAACGACGCCAACATGGCCCTTGACCTTCACCTCATCTCTGAACGCTGAGAGCAAGCCTTCCTAAAGGCAGAAAACTACCGAAGGCAGGTCAAAGGCTACATAGATGCCAAGGTTCGTTCCCGAGAATTTCAGGTGGGGGACTATGTCCTCCGAAGAAGGGAGGCTAGTAAACTAACCGAAGGCAGTAAAATGGCACCCAGATTTGAGGGTCCATACATCATTGCAGCCGTCATCAAACCGGGAACTTACAAGCTCAAGTGCCCTAACGGGACCGAGGTCCCCCGACATTGGAATGTACACCATCTAGTTAAATTTTATCAGTAATGTTGGAGCGGCCAAGCCCTCATAACTATTGAATGTATTATCCTACGGCCCAAGGCCTCCAATTTTCGAAGAATGAAGACATGTTGAAGACACCAAGCACAAAGAACAAAACACATGAGCGGCCAAGCCCTCATGCAAGCTCCTGGCCCAAGGCCTTATCACGAAACCCCCCGGCACCAAGTGCCGAGGGCGGACCCTCACACCATCTCCAACAACAACAAAAAGAAGAAGAAAACACCAAGTGTTTTTAAGGAAGACCCCTCGGTACCAAGTGTCGGGGGTACTGTGTGCAAAAATAAAACACCAAGTGTTATTTTTGAAGCCGCACCCCCCGAGGACGCATTTACGCCGAAGGCCCCACTTATCGGCATCGGAGGTACCAAGTACCCCGGCCTTTTTGCAACTAATATGCAAATAAACCCTTCCTGAAACGCTTTCCGCACCATTACCCCAAGGGAATGGCACGCAACTAATATGCCTCAGGATTCGACTTTCAAAAACGAAACGCTCCCTGTGCCATTACCCCAAGGGAATGGCAGGCAACAGACTATGTCTCGTGCTGAGGGGACGACTTTCAAAACTGAGGCGCTTTCCGTGCCATCCCCCAAGGGGAGGCAGGCAACAGACTATGTCTCGTGCCGAGGAAACGACCCTTGATCCCCTCGGAACCCGGAAGGTTAACCCCAAGGGGGGAGCCAATGGTGTATACTGTTGCCTCCCAATAGGCCAAGCCTTACCAAGAAACCAAGTTTCTTGAAGCCTTCTCTTCACCATCTCCCCCAACAAAAAAAATGGGTGAAAGGGAGTAGACTCAAAGAGCAATCAATGAGTACAAGCTCCAAAAAATGTGCACCTTTCGGCAGCCAACAAGGATTACCATTACAAAGAAAAAAGATCATACCGAAGGCTCCCATAGGGACACCACCGGTATCCGAGAGCTACTAATTCCATGGGCCACCCTTGGCAATGGCCCTCATCCCGAAGGCCACTATTCAACAAATGTTACCAAAATGTGGCTAAGTCCACAATCTGGTTGCCCCTGGCATCAACTAACATCGAAGGCTCCAAACCCACACAAGGGTTAAAATTCCTAAGTCCAAGCAACAATTGCCCTCGACATTTCAAGGCAACACCGAGGGAATACTCCAAAACGTCGCCCGAGGGCACCTGTCTTTATCATACTATGATTGGACTACAAAGTTCCTAAGTCCATACTTTGGGATCTGCCTAATCCGAAGGCTGATATGCTACCCAAGGAGCGAAGATATCTACTACACATTACCGGAGGCCAGTACTCACAAGTCAAATGAAATTATTCTAAGTCCACAAAACTGGGTACGGGTACCCCCGGGATCACCATCTTTTGTCGAGGGAGATCTTACCTACAAATGCTACAATCCAGAAGGTCCCGTTTACCGAAGGCCAAGTGACATCAACACTTAGAGAAAATTTCTAAGTCCCAAATGCTTGGTCCTCTGTCAAATTATCGTGCAATCCAGGGGGGGTCTAATAACTGAAGGCCACGTGATGCACATCATTTGGAAAAAAATTCTAAGTCCTAAAAAGATTGGCCCTCGGTCAATACAACAGACAATCGAGGGCTCAGTGGTGAAACTACACTTGAGCAAAAAACGTCTGTCCTAAATCCTAAGCCTTCGGTCAGCTCGTGACTAAATGGAGACACAAGCCGAGGGCATAGTAGTGGCCATTACTTAGAAATTTTTATAAGTCCTGAACTATTAGCATGCGGCCATCAATGGAGGGGGGCTCATAGCTTGCACAACACAAGGCACACGAAGGAAGATGCCCACCGAGGGCAAAAGTTGTAAGCAACACTTGGGAAAACTTTCTAAGTCCTAAGTTCTGAGCCCTCGGTCAACTCATGGCAGCTACACAAGTTCAGAAGGAAGCATCAACCGAGGGCCTAGTGTCGAACAGATACTTAGAAAAATTTTCTAAGTCCTAAATGATTGACAACTCAAACATCAAAATACAAAGGCATTCATTCACAAGACAAATACGAAGGCATTCATTTCACAAGAACAAAAAAAGAAGGCATTCATTATCAAAAAAGGAAAGTGGATTGTTATACATGATGGCCGAGACCGAAAGATACATGAATATCCATTACAAAGAGTTACTCAAAATTATACAAGGACATGGTTATCATCAGCTTTAGTGGCACCCCCCTCGATAGGCTTCAAGGAGACGTCCCCCCTGGCATCTTCTTCATCCTCAGCCGCCTTCACCAGTTCGGAGTCTTCCAAATCCGGCCTTTCAACATCTGGGGGAAGGGGCACGCGAACATTTGGCTGAAGGGGGGGAGGCCATAAGCTGCAGGATCAAAGTCCTTTTGGTCCACCCCGAAGTGCCGAGCAAGCCTTTTGTAGACGAGGGCCTGGGTGAAGAACTCCCCCCCCCAGCATAATAATCTTCACCCTTTCATGCTAGCCACATCGCCTCGGGGCCTTTCACCAACTCGTCGGCGGACGCCTCCACCACCGAAGCCACCCAGTCCTTGTGGCCTTCGGCCCTCCACCCCTCGGAAATGAAGGAAGCAATAGCACCAGCGACAGCCTCCGCTTTAGCGGCCTCGGGCTCCTCGGCAGCTTTCTTCGCGGCCTCGGCAGCGGCCCTCTCGGCTTCAGCTTTCTCGTTTGTTGCCCTCTCTGCCGCGGCCTTCGCCCGCCGAAGGTCCTCTTCTAGCCGGTCCATCTGCCTCATGACCTCAGCATTATCGTGGATGAGCTTCTTCATAGCCTCATCCTATTGCGCCTTATGAAGGCGCCATTCGTCGAACCTCCGGGCATGTTCACCGAGGGCTATGCAGGCCTGTTAACAAAAGACAAAGGAGTTAGACTGTAATGCGAATACGCTAAATGGGTAATGAAGGAGGAAAGAAACTTACAGTAAGGGAGGACCGGAGGATCTTTGACTCGAGGGCCTCATCATCAAGCTTGCTGATGACTGTCCTATCCAGCGAGGGAGTAGCCCCGCTCAGAAACTCCCGAGGGTCCACAGTGCCATGTGTAATGGCAGTCCCCTTCAGTAGGGAGAACTGTATATCCTCCTGGGGCAAGCCTACTTCACCCTTCTGTGCCAGGGGAAGGTTGGAGGCAGTAGTGGCCACCAGAACTTGGGGTTGGGAGGTGGAGTGCTCATCCACGATCACGACCGGGGGGTCCTTCTTCTCTGCATCCCCCCTCTTCAGCTTCTTGTCGTCGGGGGCGACTCCCTTGCCGGCCGCCTTCCTCTTGGCAGCGGCTGCGGCATCATCAGAGGGGCGGTCGAGGGCTCACACCCTTCTTGAAAAAATCACCGACGGGCTTCTGCTTGCCCGTCTCCTTTTTCCTCTGAGCCTTCGCTTTTTGTTTCTTCAGGGCAGCGAAGGAGTTGATGTCCATGTTAGCACCTGCGAGACAACACAAGTAAAAAAGGCAGAGGGGTCAGGATAAAAGAAAAATAAAAGATACAAAAATTCTAAGTGCCAAAAATGGAGCCCCTGAGAACTACCTCCTGTTCTCTCGAAGGCTCGCTCTAGAAGGGGGTACTTCTTATCCGTTTCCCCCAGGAAGCGATAACGCCGGAAGCCAAGGAGATACAGATCATCCTCAAGGGTCATCTCCTTGAGCGTCACATGTTTATCCCGCCCCACCGGGATAGCAGATATCTTCTTCCCCCACTTTTACAGAGCAGCACTACCCTCCGACTTTATATGCCTCCTGAAATAATTCCTCAGCACCCTCGGGAACGGGTTATACGCCATCTTGATATAGCAGAAGCGATCCCTCCAGCCTTTGTGAGACGATGGCACATCGTCAAACAGCCTCCACGGAGCGAGCTGTTGCATGTTCGCAAACCCCTCGGAATTTGCATGACCCCCCGGCAGAGGTTGAAGCTTTGGAAAAATAAATCCAAACTGGGAGTGGCCCCCCGGGACTTGTAGAGGTTCAGGAGACCGGTGATATAGGAATGGCTATTCGGGGTGAGTTGGCAGGGGCTAGGCCAACATACCTGAGGTACTCCAAAAGGAAGGGGTGCAATGGGAACCGGAGGCCCATTGAGACAAAGAGAATGTGCACAGCGATGCATCCCTCAGGCGCCCGGGACAGCACATCATCAGGCCCCGGGTGCCCTACGTGTAGCTGTGTAATGTAGCACTCAGTCGGGTCAGCTCTAGAGTTTATCGCCAGGGCGGGTGTATTCAACCATGAATACCCTTCGGGAATCCCCACAGGTTTCCCTTGGTCGACAGCACCCCCTTTCTTCTTGGGGGCCCCCATCTTCTTCTTATCCTTCTTCCCGGGAGCTACGCTTATAGGCGTCGGGTCGAGGGGTCGAGAGCTTCCAGCTTCGTCGTGTAGCCGAGAGGGGAGGATGGCAATGGTAACTTTTTGCCTCTCTTTCTCTTCCTCTTCTTCCGCAGTTTGGAGAGCGAGGGTCAGATCCTCGTCATCATTGACTTGTTCAAAGTCTTCGGCCTCGGCCTCGGCCTCGGCCACCAAGTCCTTCTGCACCTCCATAGAGACGGCGGAATCACCACTCACCGAGGGTTGCTCGCTAACAGACTCCACGACTGTGATGCTCTCTTCCTCAACAGAAGGCTCCCTCGATATATTTTGCAAATCACTTTGCGAAGACATTTTTACTACGACCGAAGGGTTTGAGGGAAAAGAGTTTTCTAAAAAATCTAAGTCCTACAAAGAAGAACTTACTAATGGAGCAGGGGGCAAGTGGAGAACTGACCTTGGAAGCTAAGATGGATCACACGACACTTTCTCTCTCTAGGAAGAATTCACCAGAGCTTCGCTACACCAAGAACGCGTGAGGGTAAACGGACCCTGGCAAAGGGTATTTATAGCCTCCCTCAATCCGGGCCTGGACTTCGAATTGGGCCCCCAGTTACAAAAGTCATCATCGCGCGCCGTCTCTTCAGCCAACCGGTGACACCCGCCTGCAGTCAGCCAACGGGTACACGCCACGTGGACACCACCTCCAACGGCTAAATCCCAACGGTCATATTCCAGCTGTCATGTCCCAACGACTCTCTTTCACACACTAAGTTCCCTCATCCGGCACCCCTCAGACAACACTGTGCTTGCCTTCGGGCTTTCTCCTTCAGACTCCTTCATCAAAATGAGCCTCTAGTTTAACAACGGGTAAACCCCTCAGGGCCCCTCAGCCCTCAGCATGTTGAAAGCCAGGGAACCCCTCATCTGTGGTTAGCCTCCGGCACACAGGGACAATCACCGGCATTCATCAACAGAGATCACGCCCTCAGCCTCATTGGCTGGGGGACTACCCTCGGCAGTCCTTGGGATGCTCACTCATGCTTATCAACTACAGACACCTTCGAGGAGTGCTCCCAGCAGTCACTCCCCTCGGCATCACCAGGACACCAACGAAGGGCCTTCGGCAAAATCAGCGATCAAACCCTCAGATCACGGATAGCTCTCGGCGGTAACATTGCTCTTCACCTCAAACCAAGAGCTCACCTTTTTTATTCATCATTGGGGGAATTTGGTGCACTCTTTTTCCCTCATTAGGATTTTTTCCCAAAGGGTTTTTCCTAATGAGTTTTTTAACGAGGCATCCCCCCAAAATTAAACGAAAAGCACAAGCCTTCAGCTCCATGATGAAAGCAGGCACCCCTTTACTCCTCTTCACCACATTACATGTGCCTCAAGGAGTGGGTACTGGAGGGCCCCTTCGGAAATTCACAAAATTACAAATGTAAAAATTTTCCTTCGGCCCCTAAATGTGGGGGAATGAGGGACTGCATTCGGCAAACACGCAGGCACAAAACTCCTCACCACTTTTACAAACTACAGCAAGGCAACATCAGATGACAAACGCAATTACTCATTTTCCCTCAAGTTTATTTCGGCAACAGGAGTGAGGGACTCCTGATGGAGTATATGGCCCAGGAACCCCCCCGGCCCACATACTTCCACTATTACATCCATGTCCAACAGGCCCAAAACGGGCCAAACCCACTATAGTGAAGCTCTAGGCAGCCCACGAGGCATGAGGGGGGTGTCTTCGGCCCCATGGCCGAAGGCCACCGGTGACAGACTAGGGCTCAGAAACATCGCAGGAGGACAAGGCTTAAAAACCAAGCCTTCGGCAATTGGAGCCCTCGGCAATATGAGGCCCCGGGTACGCAGAGCCTTCAGACTATCATCTATAGCCAAAGGCATCCTCCTCGACAGGATCTCCCATCCACATGCGCTAAATCAACGTACCAAGTACAAACGTCGCATCCAACCACCACATTTAATGCGGCCACATGCGAATGCCAGTGCCACCCCGGTTGAGGTGACCCCTCGACCACCAGATTGTTGACATGTGTCCCTATCTAGCATTTATTGCTGCTATAAATAGCACCCCTTTCCCCATTTGTAAATCACGCTCAACACAATTCGAATACACATTTGAACTCTTTATCTCTCTTACTTATTTGCCCTGACTTCTCTTTAAGTTACTCCCCGCAGTAACCCCTCAGATAATCTACCTCGGGTACACTATCCATCACCAATACTTAATTAAATAAACATATACATAGTGTTTATTTGTTTTATCTCTCCTACTAGGCTACTACCCCTCTGTGTTTTGTTCTAGAATCATGCATATAGTACATACCTCGTATATTACTCTTGTTGCACGGTGTACCATGTACGATATGATACTGAAGATTTAATACATATACATATTTCGTTTGAATTTATTTAATTGTGTTAAGTAAATATTCAGACCCTTCTTGGAATGTACTCCGTATTAGGATTCATATAAAACAATGCATATAAAACATGATTGAATTATCGAATAATTGCATCTTTCATGTCCAGTTGAACAGTTACATTACGAAATAATTGCATATTTGTGACTAAATTATAAATTATTTATAAAAGTGTGACCTCTTAAGTGTAGTAACTATAGTAGTAACTTTAGTCATGATAACTTATGTTCAATTTTTACACTTAAGTGACTACAACATTATACTATAATAACTAGGGGTGGGCATGGGTCGGGACGGTTCAGGATTAGGGTTATCCCAGTCCATCCCAAGCCTTTGTCCTAGTCTTGTCCCATTTAAATCGGGACCGGGATGATTCGGAACAGTTCGGGATGTCCCAAACTAACAAAAAATAATCATTTGTAAGTAATATATATTAGCATTTCTAAAATATCATGCACCAAAATATTAACATTTTAAAAGTTAATTGATGTTCATCACAAGCTAAAAGCTACTACGTATTAGATTTTAGTTAGGTTTAGCAAAATTTGAAATTTAAATTTAAAACAAAGCAAAAATGAATTAGTTTATTCAAAATCATGTGTTATAGTTGTGAGATACTAATATGTAGATATATAAAGTGAGGTAAAAACCTATGTTAGTAAATATTTATGTTAGGTATTACTTTTAATTTAAAAATTGGGCTTGAAAATCTAAAAACATGTTATCATTTATTTTTTGAGTTGACATTACAAACTAGTCACATGCAACAAAATCTATATAGTTATTATAAACGGGACAACGGGACGGTTCGGGATAACCTTCCAATGTCCCGGTCCCGTCCCGATTTAAACCGGTACGGGACCGGTGCGAGACAAAATCAATGAGACCCAAACGGAACGGGACAACACCGGTACGGTTTCGGGATAAACCGGAATGGGACAATGGGACCGGGATTCTAGCCCGCCCCTAATAATAACTTTTATTCATATTTTTATAAATAAGTTATATTTTAATAAATATGATACATTTGAAAAAACTATTTTTTACTCTTAAGTTTTATGACCATAAGATTTGAGTGACCATAACATGATACATTTGAAATAACCCTTATATTAAATATCAAATTTCTTTAAGAGTTCATGAAAATGATAGAAGTTGTAGCAACTAAAATAAAATGTACTAAATTGACTCGGTATCAGAACTTACTAATGCCTTTATCGTTTTACCTACAAATCGCTAAGACCTGACAAATTAATGCGCTAGTCAAATCCACCCATTAAACCTGTTATTATCCGCTAACCGCTAAACGTCATTGTTAAAATATATTGATTTACCGAGATTGTAGGAATGACTTACTTTTTACTATTTGTACTAAATTTTGATGTTACTATAAAATACATTTTAGTGTAAAGTGGGTGTCTACTTTCACACATCTCCGAATCCGCTACTAGTCACTATGTATGAGTAACTGAACAAGATTCACTATAGTATAATTCAGAGTGACAAGTCACTAGTACATGATGAGTCATCATGAACTGGCCCGGTCACTAAATATGTCTTTTTTATAGAAAATTTTAAAATATCTCATTTTTAACTTTTGAGTTGAATCTTATAATATTAATGAAAAAGGTCGAATTAATATTTGTTTGGGGTAAACAAAAAACAATAGATCAAGTAAAATTCAATTACTCCCTCTGTCCTTTATAACTTTCTTAACTTTTCTTTTTTAGTTGTTCCAAAAACTTTGCCACTTTACCTTTTAATCAATTAATTTGTGGCTTCTGTTATTTCTCTCTCTTCTACACAAATCTCTACCAAACAGTTTTTACTTTATTATTTTACGTGCTGGTCAAACTTGGTAATCTTTTTAGGGACCGAGGAGTATATCAGACAAGGCTACATACAAAGTATTGATTAAAGTTGTACTCAATGACCTCACATATAACCTCACATTACATGCCTCACATCCCACCCACAAGCTAATCATTACCTTACATATCTATGAATCGAACATTGATTGTTTCTGCAATTCTCGTACTATCACTAGGAGAATTCCTGGTAACTCATAAAGAAATTACATCATTCAATTCATCCCATTATTCCACCTAAGTTTTACTCTCACCAACCGACAAATGTCCACTTTTTTATAGGCTGGTGATGTTTTCAAAGAAGATCTAAAAAAGAGAGCATTTGACTAAGATCTTAAGTACTTCTTCCGTCCCAGAATTATCTTCGTACTTTCTTTTTTGGGTTATCCCTAATTTATCTCTTTTTTCCTCTTTTAACAAAGAATTTGTGGTTCACAATCATTCTTACACATTCTTACACATATCTCTTTCCTCTGCACAACTCTCCACCACACATTTCCCACTACCTTAATATGTGTGTCAATTGTACTTGTGAAGATAAATATGGGACGGAGGGATTAACACATAACTTAGAAAAGATTAAATTCCACTTTTGATCCTACGAGTTTTAGATCAATTCCACATTTAGTCTTCATCTTTCACTTTGTCCATTTTTTATACATGACTATTGGGTTTTCGCCCATATATGGTCCATCCGACATTGTTTCCGATGGTTAAAATCACCGAAAAAGGGCCACAAATGGTTAAAAACAGTAGTCAAATACTAAAAGTGGAAAACGTGAAAAACGTGGACTAAAGGTGGAATTGACACAAAACTTGTAGGACCAACAGTGGAATTAATTCCTTAGAAAACTATGCTCGACAAGCGAATGTATCAAATTTCATCATATTTAGGGAATTAGGGGTGTTTAGATCTATTTCTTAAAATAGTGTCTGTTTATTTAGGGGGGTGTATTGAATATGGCCGATTGTGGTGGATTTTTTTTAATTCATCGACTTTTAAAAAAACCAATGGACTTTTAAATCCACGGACTTTTTTATGAATGGAATCTATAGACTTTTAAATCCATGGATAAATTTATTGACTTTCAAAAAGTCCATAAACTTTTAAATAGGGACTGTCATTGCTAGTTCGTCGGAATTTTCACCTAGATCACCTCTACCGATCTGCCTGTCCGCATCCGCCACTTGAGTTTCCCGCTGCCATCATCGGACTGATCCGCCACCAACAAAATAGAGGTGAATGTGTAATATTTAGTCGTCTATTTCTATTTATATATGAGAAAACAGACGACTCCTCAAAAGACAATTATACTCTTCATTTAATCTTATGCGTCAATATGTCCATAATTCTCTCCTCTCATTCCTTATTGCCAGTGGCTGCTTCTTTCCGAAGGAATTGAGTATTTTGTACTACCTCCGTTCCCATTTTAACTTCCAAATGGGTTTGGCACAAAGTTTAAGATAGTGGATATTGTGTGGTGGAAAGTTGTGCAGAGGAGAGAGAAATGTGTAAGAAATGTTGTGAACCACAGATTCTTTAGCAAAAAAGGAAATTGGAAGTTTTAATTGGAACGGACGAAAAGAGAAAGTTGAAAATTTATTTAGGAACGGAGGGAGTAACAGAAGCAAAACAACCAGCCGACTCCTTCTCTGCAATCACTACTATTCATATCACTCTTTTTTTCTTCTTCTGATAATTATAATTATAATAATTCTAAAAGATAAAACCTATCGTACTGTCATACTACGTAATTGGTATCAGGACTCCACAAGTATTAGGTTTGTATATTCTGATCCTAAAAGCATTCAGCAACTACAATATAATTTATACTTATTTTAAGATTTTCCTTTAATTTATCTCAATCAAATATACATTTTCCTGTAAGATAAAACCTATCATACATTTCCGTTAAAAGAATTTTCCCATTTATTTTTCATATATAGTACTTTTAGGTATAAGATAAACAAACTAATAATTGATAGAGAGAATATATCTCTCATATATTCTCTCTCATGACCTTTTGAACGTATAAGGAGACATTTTTCTACAATTATGACCGATGTCATGACAATCAATAAATATCAAGTTCTATCACTAGAAAAAAATGAAATATTTCTACCTAGACGCATGTAGTGCTTTTTTTGTACATAAGATAAGCGGAATAATAAATGAGCGGAAAACTTTTTCTCTCAGACGTACTGCTTTTAGATATAAAATTAGTAGACTAATCATGGGAAAGTTCCCGAAATAAGATTAAAATAGTTTCAAAATTCCAAAATAGGACTGTCATGTTTTTTATTCCCAAAATAGGACTAATTACTGCCATGTTTAGAAAATACTGACATGTTTGAAGTCTGGTACTGTCAAAACATGACAGTAATTAGTCCTATTTTGGGAATAAAAACACGGTAGCCCTATTTTGGAATTTTCAAAATTGTTTTAGTCTTATTTCAGCTAATATCTTACTAATCATTCATGAAGAGAATTTTCTCTCTCATATTTTCTTTCTCATGACCTTCTAAAAGTATGAGAAGACATTTTTTTTAATAATTACTCCCTCCGTTCCATAAAATTCTTCCAACTTTGACTTGGCACAGAGATTAAGAAAGTGGAATAAAGTGGAAATGTGTGGTTGTAGTTGTGTAAGAAAAAAGGTGAAATGAATGTGAACCACACAAATTGTCCAAAAATGGTAAGTGGGAAGAATTTTTTGGTACGGACCAAAAAGGAAAGTGGGAAGAATTTTATGGGACGGATGGAGTATCACTTGTGTCATGACAATCAATAAATACCTATCACTAAAAAAAGATGAAATATTCCTACCTAGATGAATGCGGTGCTTTTTAGTACTCCTTACAAGATAAACGGACTAATAAATGAAAGGAAATTTTTTCTCTCTAGGACGTACGTACTGCTTTTAGGTATAAGAGTATAAGGACACTAAGAATTGATCGAGAGAATTTCCTCACTCATATGTAGTACTTTTTAGGTATAAGGTAAGTAGACGAATAATTGAGCAGGATAATAAATAAGCGGAATTTTTTTGTCTCTTGGCGAGAAATTTCTCTCTCTCTCCCTCTCTCATATTGTAGTGCTTTTCGGTAGAAGATACACGGACTAATAATTAAGCAGGGGAATTTTCTAACACATATATAGTATTTTTAGGTATAAGATAAGCACACTAATAATTGAGCGGGATAAATTTCTGCCTCACAAGAATTTTCGGGAGATTTTTGGTATTCAGACTAATAACTAAACAAATAATTTCCCCCCTCATATGTAGTGCATTTAGGTATAAGAAGATAAGCAGACTAATAATTGAACGGGAGAATTTCTTATATCACATGTATTGCTTTTAAGTATAAGAAGATTAACGAAAAAATTCTCTCTCTCATATGTACTTACAAATGAACGGAAGAATTTCCTCTCTCATGTATTCTTTTTTGTATAAGATACGTGTACTAACAAATGAACAGAATAATTTCCTCTCTCATGCGTAATCTTTTAGGTACTCCGTATAAGATAAATGCGTAGTCTTTTACGAAATTTTATCTCTCATATGTAGTGTTTTTAAGTATTTTATGGTTATGATTATAAGTATGATTATGATTATGATTATGATTTGATTATGATTATGATCATGATGATGATGATGATAAATAAGTGGACTAATAATTGAGTAGGGGCATTTTCTCTTACATACATATTGTTTTTATAAATAAGGAGATAAACGTATTGATAACTGAGAGGGGGAATTTTCTCTATCAAACATAATGCTAAGATAAAATAAGATATGCAGACTAATAATTGTGCGAAAAATTTTCTCTCTCATATGTAGTGCTTTTAAGTATATATGATGATGATGATGATGACAACGATGATAAGCAGACTAATAATTTATCGAGAAAATTTTCTCTCTCACATTTTCTTTCTCATGACCTTTTAAACGTATGAGAAGACATTTTTCTATAATTATCACCTATGTCATGACAATTAATAAAAATCAAGCTCTATCACTTGAAAAATATGAAACATTCCTACCTAGACGTATTTTAGACATGCAAGGCTTTATATATGTGACATTATCGAGGTTTTAGAAAACATGAATTGATGATTTTAGTATTACGTACATGACAATAAAAGAAAATCTTAAGACATCACCACTAAAAATTCTCTTTAAATTAATTTTTCAAAATTCCAAAAATTAATAAGTTCAATATTTCATTATTCATTACCAACCATAATAATTATTACATAACAAATTCTAATGGATGATATCGATTTTTTTATATTTTAATTTTATTTTACTTTGAATATATGTTGTATGAATTTATACTTTTTTTTATATTCACGTATTGTGCTTCATTTTTGAAATGATGTAAAGCTGAAAAATTCTATTTTTATATTTAATTAGATAATGATTAAAGTATATATGGACCAACTATTTTTACTCGTGCTTACACACGGGTACTGTGCTAGTATTTAAGGAAAATCGACATACGATCTTACTTTAAGAAAAATGCTATGTTTTAGTCCTACCGTGAGTATATTCCTCTGTATAATACAAAGTATGATAAGAAACAATTAAATAAATAAATAAATAAATAAAACAAATGTAATTCGTATAGCAACACAGAGTTCTACAAGAATAAATGAAGCACAAGAATCCAAATTTATTTTTATTAAAAAGAAAACTCAAAGTTTCAAAAATGCTTAAGAAATTATGTCTCTTTATTAATGAGTAAGAAATTAATCGTTACACAAGCGTTACACTCATTGCTACATGTGGTACAAAACATAGGTGCAATCGAGCTTTTCTTCTTGATAATTGTTTTCTTTTCATTTTTATCTTGTAAAATTTTGTATACTTATTTGCGATTATATATTTATTAATTTGAAATTATATTTTTATGTGTTAGCGATTTCACGATGAAAGAAAGTAATAGTTAAAATATTTATTTTCTTAATTATTAACTGACGACGTACGAGAATTGCACTGATGTAAAATACAATCGATTCTTATATAGGTTCTTCTAAAAAATTTGTATTACTTTCTCACCACCTCTAGCTACCACCACCTCCAATCAGTGAATGAAATTCCATTTAATTTGTGCAAAAAATTAGTTTTTTGAAACTTCCATAAATTTAAAACATGTTATTTTCTAATATAATGCTTCCATAAAACTTTGCCAAGTTTGACTGTCACGAGGACTAATAAAGTAAAAACTATATGATTGAAGTTTGTACAGAGAAGAGATGATTAACTGGAACCACAAATTCTTTACTTAAAAGGGAAATGACAAAGTTGGTGAGATCCACTACTAAAAAACCACAAGATTGAAACGGATTTGACACAAATTTACCGATAATTACATGCCAAATAGCTCGTGTCAAACTGTTTTTGGCACGGATTTGACATAACCCTGCAAAAATCCCAGCCAATTTTGGGAAATCCCTACTAAAAATCTCTGCCAATTCCATATTTTTTTTGCAGTAGACAACAAAAAAAGGAAAGTTAGGCAAAATTTTAAGGGACAAAGATAATAGTTATATTACCCCGGTAAGAAACTCTAATGCTTAATGTATACTAAAATTAAATAGATCAGTTACAAATTGAGCACTTTTCCTTATGGTTGTGTGCGGCAATTTTATCATTTTAATTGTATTTGATTAAAAACAAAGCTTAATTGATGACATTTTTTACTATTTTGAATTTTCATATGCACAGAACTTTTTGAGGTTGTAATGAGGGCACTTATATTTTTCATTGAGGGGCTAACTTCTTTTTATTATTATTAAAATACAATTTAACACTAAAACTAAAGCAAAGACAGATTTTATTGGGGGACAGATTGGAAAAAAAGAGTGTCATTTACGGGATTGGTAAAAATAAGTACTTAAGACATATTGGTAAAAAAAAGACCTTAGTGACAGATTGGTCAATTTTATGTGAGAGACACTTTTGTCTCACTCACAAATAATTGACCAATTTGTTGTCGGTAGCAGTTTTTTATGAGAATATAACCTGAAATAAGACTAAAAAAATTTGAAAATTCCAAAATAGGACTGTCGTGTTTGTATTTTTAAAATAGGACTAATTACTGTCATGTTTTGGTAGTACAAGACTTCAAACGTGACAGTATTTCCCAAACTTGACAATAATTACTACTATTTTGGTAATAAAAAACACGACAATCCTATTTTGGAATTTTCGAACGGTTTTAGTTCTATTTCGGGAACTTTCCCCCTTTTTACAAATTTCACTAATTTTTTGTTTTTATTAATTTTATTAAGTATTTAATTTAGTCCAAAAGGTACATGGGCATATTTGTCAAAAGATACATAATTACTCCCTGCGGTCCTGAATAAATTTCACACTTTGACTTCACACAAATTAAGGAAATAAATTTGACTTTATTGTAGAGTACACTGTTGTGACACTGTTTGACACTGTTTGACATTGTTTGGCACTGTTTTGCACTGTTTTGATATAGATAATTTGCCAAATAAGGAAGGGAGAAGAAGTGTGAAGTTTATTTTGGACCTACCCAAAATGGAAAGTGTGAAGTTTATTTAGGATCGGAGGGAGTACTAATTAGTCTCACTTAGAGAATTTAAAACAATGTACTCCCATTTGTGATTAATTTTTAGCTACCTTTTACTACTCGTACTATTTAGGCAATTCACCCTATATATATTGGACTGGCCGGCAGGCGCCAAATAAATATTAAGCATGTATACGTTCAGTACAAGAAAGCTCCCTTTCTCCTCTTTTCTTTTTGCTGCATCTCTGCTCATGATCATCTATGTATTCATTTGCCAGTTTGAAGCAACCCAGGCACAAGAAGTTGAGGATGAGAGGGAGTTTGATTACAACGAGAAGAGCGAAAAGGGCCCGGGTAGATGGGGTGAGCTGAAGAAAGAATGGGATGCTTGTCGGGATGGAAAGATGCAGTCTCCCCTCGACCTCTCCGCTCCAATCAAACGCCGCGGCTTTCGCCATCGGGACCTCAATATCACTATGAACACTTACACACCAGCAAATGCTACTTTTCACAACCGAGGCCATGACATTTCCATTGAATGGGTGGGTGATCCGGGATCCATTCCTATCAATGGCAAACACTTCTCCCTCAAAGCAGTCCATGAAGGCCCCAAATATCCGAAAATATTCTAAGTGTTTGGCTAACTTACAACTCAAAGGAATGGAGGAGAATGTATTATATTCCACTTGATAAAACATTACAATTGGTGGCCTTATATAGGCATTACAAGTGAGTAAAATAATCCCTAGGAAATACAATTTACCTTTCCAAGAAGACCTTTCATCTCTCCAATAAAAGTAGGGAAAGATAATTAATGTTCCCTAGGAAGTAAACTAATTAAGATTAATTAATTAATCCCAACAAATTCCTCCCCTAATCTTAATTCTCTTCGGTCTCTCATTCCGAGCCTTTTGCTTGTAACCTTTTGCAACAAGCCGAGCTTTGTATCGCTCGACCATACCTTCAGCATTGCATTTCTTCTTATACACCCATTTGACTCCGATCGGCTTATGACCTCTCGGGAGATTGGTAAGTTCCCAGGTCTGATTCTTCTCAATCGCTTTTATTTCTTCGTTCATGGCATCTCTCCATTTTTCATCGTGCTTGGCTTCTTCAAAAGTAATATCCTCCCCATCGGCTAGAAGACATACCATGTGAACCTCTGGAGCTGCTTCATATATGTCCTGTATGTTTCTGTACCATTGTCGGCTCGTCCCTTCTTCTTCTTCCTCGTCCCCCGAGGTCGTCATAGATCCCGCCCCGATTGGTTCTGGTGTCATCCCGAGCGGGATTGGAATTGGGGTCCCGCCCGGGGTCTCTTCGTCATTTGAGGTCCCGTCCGGGACGTCCTCGTTATTTGAGGTCCCGTCGAGGACGTACTCCTTCTCTGTGTTCCAATCCCAGCTTCCTTTTTCATTTATCTCTACATCTCTGCTCATTGTGATCTTTTTCTCCTCGGGATCATATAGTCTGTATCCCTTTGTCTTCTCATCATAGCCAATGAAGACAAGCTTCTTGCTTTTGTCTTCCAATTTTGTCCGTCTCTGATCGGGCACATGTGCGTAAGAGATACTCCCAAACACCCTCAAGTGTGACACGGTCGGCTTTTGACCACTCCATGCTTCTTGAGGTGTTAGATTTTCAAGATTTGAGTGCGGACACCTGTTCTGTACATACACCGCACATCGTACCGCCTCGGCCCAAAATTGCTTTGGCATATTTTTGCTCTTGAGCATGGATCTTACCATGTCCATAATGCTCCGGTTTTTTCGCTCAGCCACCCCGTTCTGTTGAGGCGAGTACGGGGCGGTAAGGAATCTTCTAATTCCTTCCTCTTCACAAAACTTTGTAAAAGAGTCTGAAATGTATTCTCCCCCCCGGTCTGACCTCAACGCTTTCACCTTCAGCCCGATTGTCTTCTCCACCTCAGCTTTGAAATTTTTGAATGTTTTAAAGGCCTCCGATTTTTCTTTTAGAAAATATACCCAAGTCTTCCTGGTGTAGTCATCAATAAAGGTGATAAAGTACCTTCGCCCACTGAAAGATGATGGCGTGATCGGCCCACAAATGTCCGTATGGACTGTCTCCAATGCTCCCTTGGCTCGGTACTTGGCAGTCTTCTGAAAGCTCGCCCGGGTGTGTTTCCCAAGTACGCAGCTTTCACAGAATTGCTTTGGAAAATCCATCTCGGGTAGTCCATGCACCAAGCCCTTTTTGCTCAGCTCGGCTAATCCTCCAAAGTTCAAATGTCCGAAACGTAGGTGCCATAATAGTGACTTGTTCGTCAGGTCGACTTTCAAGCACTTATGGTTTACGCTTCTCAAGTCCAACTTGTACATTCTGTTCTTGGCCATCTCTACCCGGGCAACGGCCCGGCCTCATCTATCCTTCAAGTGTAGGTATCGACCACTTAGGTCGGCTGAATACCCTTTCTCCATAAGCTGTCCCATGCTTATGATATTTGTCTTCATGCTCGGGACATAGAGTACATTTTCAATCGTCCCCTCTTGTCCATTCTTTTGCAGAAATTTAACCTTTCCTCGGCCTTTGATAACTACTTTTGATGTATCTCCAAAAGATACATTTCCTCCCTCAGCCTCCTTCAACTCAGTGAATAAATGTTTATAACCACTCATGTGGTTGCTCGCCCCGATATCCAAGTACCACGTAGCGTCGTCTGTTAAGATTCCTTCTTTGTGTGCTAGTAAGAGCACTCCTTCCTCATCTCCATCATCATCCTCATGCTCAGCAACATTTAGATTCTCCTCCGGTTTTGGTTTCGACCAACAGTCTCTTGCGAAATGTCCCTGTTTCCCGCAATTGTAGCATTCCCCATCGGGTCTGCCTCCCCGACCGCCTCGGGCAGCTCCTCGGCCTCGGCCTCTCCAGGTCAGGCGATGTTGGTCCTCCCGGTTCTGGTGAGTAATCTCCTCTCGGTTGTAGTCTCCTCTTCCTTGGCCCCGACCACGAAAGTGACCTCGGCCTCTCGGTTGATGGGCATACATTGCCTTCTCCTCTACCACCACAGTTTGTAATGCCTCTTCAAGCGATTCTAGCCGCTTCATCTTTCTTTGTTCATGTGCCTCCAATGACCCCGACAGGTCGTCAATGGTAAGCGTCTAAATATTTCTAACTTCTTCGATTGCGCATACCACATTCTCGAATTTGTCCGTAAGTGTTCGTAGAATTTTTTCTACTATCCGACTCTCACTTACGGTTTCACCATTTTTCTTCATATGGTTTGCTATGGTCATCACCCGATTAATGTACTCGGTGACCTTCTCGTTCTCTTTCATCCGCATAGTCTCCAACTCTCCTCGTAGAGTTTGCAACCTCACTTGCTTTACTCTTTCCCCTCCTTTGAATACTCTTTCGATGATGTCCCAAGCTTCTTTTGAAGTTTCGGCATCGGCTATCTTCTCGTGGATGGTGTCGTCTACTGCTTGAAGCAACCAAAACAGTGCCGTTTGGTCCTTCTTTTGTGCTCCTTCGAGTTCCACTTGTTGGGCAACCGTCAAGACGGTTCCTTCCTCCGGTGTTGTGTAGCCATTATCGACAACATCACATACTCCTTGTGACTTCAACAGTGCTCTCATTTGAGCATTCCATCGGTCGAAGTTTGCTTTCTTCAATTGAGGTAGTTGGCCGAACATGGTGGCTGCCATCTTCTTCTTCAACAGTGGCTCTGATACCAATTTGAAGGCCCCAAATATCCGAAAATATTCTAAGTGTTTGGCTAACTTACAACTCAAAGGAATGGAGGAGAATGTATTATATTCCACTTGATAAAACATTACAATTGGTGGCCTTATATAGGCATTACAAGTGAGTAAAATAATCCCTAGGAAATACAATTTACCTTTCCAAGAAGACCTTTCATCTCTCCAATAAAAGTAGGGAAAGATAATTTATGTTCCCTAGGAAGTAAACTAATTAAGATTAATTAATTAATCCCAACAGTCCATTGGCACTCTCCTTCTGAGCACACTCTTCATGGTACCAGGTATGATCTGGAGCTACATGCATTGCACATGAATACAGACCAAACGAGTGGAAAGAACACAACAGCTGTGTTTTCGATTCTCTACCGCATTGGTCATAAACCCAACCGGTTTCTCTACTGGCTGACGAAGAAAATAGAATCTATGATGGATCAAGAAGGTGAAGTGAGAAATGCAGGGTTTGTTGATCCAAATAAAATCAAATTCATAAGCAATGATTATTACAGATACACAGGTTCTCTCACTACCCCACCTTGCACGGAAAGCGTCACTTGGATAGTCAATAAAAAGATACACACCGTTTCGAGGAAGCAAGTAAAGCTGCTTCGAAAAGCAGTTCATGACTCTGCAAAAGCAAATGCAAGACCTCTACAACCGCGCAACAATAGAGATGTGTATCTCCGACGGTCGTCTTGAGTGATCATAGGTGTTTATCATTACTGAAAAAGTTATAAATTTTGTCTCATAACTTATGCCCATACTCTTTTTTAGTCTTGTAATTTTAATTTTAATTACGGAGTACTTCTTTATTTTGATTTAATCATGTACTATTTCTGACGAAATAAATAAATATAGAGGTCGTTTGGCAAATTGTTTTTTGGCTTATCAGGCTTATCGGCTAACTTTTTCACCAAACACGTAAGTTTTGCTTTCGCACGCTGAATTGTGTAATAAGAAGAAAAAGTAAGGTTGGAGTTACTTTTCTGGCTCTATTGGCTGAAGTTATTGTAGATGACCATTTTAGCTATTTTTACATATAATTTTTTCTTTATTTTATTAATAAAATATACTACGTATTTTAAAAAGATTTTTTTCTTAAAACAGCAGAATCAGCCAATGTAGCCACTTCAGCCAGAACTTCATATATTTTAGCAGAATCAGCCAAAACAGCCGAGTGCCGAGGGCGGACCCTCACACCATCTCCAACAACAACAAAAAAAAGAAGAAAACACCAAGTGTTTTTAAGGAAGACCCCTCGGTACCAATTTTCGGGGGTACTGTGTGCAAAAATAAAACACCAAGTGTTATTTTTGAAGCCGCAACCCCTGAGGATGCATTTACGCCGAAGGCCCCACCTATCGGCATCGTAGATACCAAGTACCCCGGCCTTTTTGCAACTAATATGCGAATAATCCCTTCCTGCAACGCTTTCCGCACCATTACCCCAAGGGAATGGCAGGCAACTAATATGCCTCAGGATTCGACTTTCAAAAACGAAACGCTCCCCGCGCCATTACCCCAAGGGAATGGCAGGAAACGGACTGTGTCTCGTGCTGAGGGGACGACTTTCAAAACTGAGGCGCTTTCCGTGCCATCCCCCAAGGGGAGGCAAGCAACGGACTATGTCTCGTGCCGAGGAAACGACCCTTGATCCCCTCGGAACCCGGAAGGTTAACCCCGAGGGGGGAGCCAATGGTGTATAATGTTGCCTCCCAATAGGCTAAGCCTTACCAAGAAACCAAGTTTCTTGAAGCCTTCTCTTCACCATCTCCCCCAACAACAAAAACGGGTGAAGGGGAGTAGACTCAAAGAGCAATCAATGAGTACAAGCTCCAAAAAATGTGCACCTTTCGGCAGCCAGCAAGGATTACCATTACAAAGCAAAAAGATCATACCGAAGGCTCCCATGGGGACACCACCGGTATCCGAGAGCTACTAATTCCATGGGCCACTCTTGGCAATGGCCCTCATCCCGAAGGCCACTATTCAACAAATGTTACCAAAATGTGGCTAAGTCCCCAATCTGGTTGCCCCTGGCATCAACTGACATCGAAGGCTCCAAACCCACACAAGGGTTAAAATTCCTAAGTCCAAGCAACAATTGCCCCCGACATTTCAAGGCAACACCGAGGGAATACTCCAAAACGTCGTCCGAGGGCACCTGTCTTTATCATACTATGATTGGACTACAAAGTTCCTAAGTCCATACTTTGGGATCTGCCTAATCTGAAGGCTGATATGCTACCCAAGGAGCGAAGATATCTACTACACATTACCGGAGGCCAGTACTCACAAGTCAAATGAAATTATTCTAAGTCCACAAAACTGGGTACGGGTACCCCCGGGATCACCATCCTTTGCCGAGGGAGATCTTACCTACAAATGCTACAATCTAGAAGATCCCGTTTACCGAAGGCCAAGTGACATCAACACTTAGAGAAAATTTCTAAGTCCCAAATGCTTGGTCCTCTGTCAAATTATCGTGCAATCCAGCGGGGTCTAATAACCGAAGGCCACGTGATGCACATCATTTGAAAAAAAATTCTAAATCCTAAAAAGATTGGCCCTCGGTCAATACAACAGACAATCGAGGGCTCAGTGGTGAAACTACACTTGAGCATAAAACGCCTGTCCTAAATCCTAAGCCTTCGGTCAGCTCCTGACTAAATGGAGACACAAGCCGAGGGCATAGCAGTGGCCATTACTTACAAATTTTTCTAAGTCCTGAACTATTAGCCCGCGGCCATCAATGGAGGAGGGCTCACAGCTTGCACAACACATGGCACACGAAGGAAGATGCCCACTGAGGACAAAAGTTGTAAGCAACACTTGGGAAAACTTTCTAAGTCCTAAGTTCTGAGCCCTCGGTCAACTCATGGCAGCTACACAAGTTCAGAAGGAAGCATCAACCGAGGGCCTAGTGTCGAATAGACACTTAGAAAAATTTTCTAAATCCTAAATGAGTGACAACTCAAACATCAAAATACGAAGGCATTCATTCACAAGACAAATACGAAGGCATTCATTTCACAAGAACAAAAAAAGAAGGCATTCATTAACAAAAAGGAAAGTGGATTGTTATACATGATGGTCAAGACCGAAAGATACATGAATATCCATTACAAAGAGTTACTCAAAATTATACAAGGACAGGGTTATCATCAGCTTCAGTGGCACCTCCCTCGGCAAGCTTCGAGGAGACGTCCCCCTGGCATCTTCTTCATCCTCAGCCGCCTTCACCAGTTCGGAGTCTTCCAAATCCGGCCTTTCAACATTTGGGGGAAGGGGCACGCGAACATCTGGATGAAGGGGGGGGAGGCCGTAAGCTGCAGGATCAAAGTCCTTTTGGTCCACCCCGAAGTGCCGGGCAAGCCTCTGGTATACGAGGGCCTGGGTGAAGAACTCTCCCCCAACATAATAATCTTCGCCCTTTCATGCTAGCCACATCGCCTCGGGGCCTTTCACCCACTCGTCGGCGGACGCCTCCACCACCGAAGCCACCCAGTCGTTGTGACCTTCGGCCCTCCACCACTGAAGCCACATGACGAGCACTTTGTCACGTGATTTGGATTGAGTGATTTAATTCAATTAAGAACTAAGATGAACAACATATATGTGTTTAATTCAAAGATAAAAAGGACTTGGCATTGCTACTTTCCACTTGTTGATATATTTTAGTCGATCATTGTCATATCTATAACTTATTCCCTCTCGATTACTCAATCGGGGAATATATCCACTTCATCGAGGGTAGTTATTAACAACGACCGTTCATTAATAACCCTTACTATTAATCAAATATAGAACAACGCCTTATACCGATTTAATAGTAGCATTTAATCTTTCTAACTCCTTGATGAAATCAATTGAGATTGATAACCTCAACACAAGCGGTTTAGATTTAACCAACAAAATTAATCCCTCTTAAGTTTATTAACCACGACCGTGCATTAATAAACCGAAGTTACTTACTTGTGAAACCATCAACGATTAACCATCGATTCGTTGATCGTTTCTAGTAATAATTAATATATGAAACAAAACTAGTTGATCCTTTAAGTAATGTTCAAAATATTAATATGAAATAAGAGTAGGAATTAATTAATATTCAAGGAAGAATATTATTAATGAAGATGAATCCTACTATAATTAATATCAAGATGTTAACTAATTGTCATCTTAGAACCACTCCTCAATATTAATATAGAGGAAGAAAATATCATTCTAACTAATGTCGAGATGTTAACTAATTGTCATCTTAGCAACACTCCCCAACATTAATATAGAGATGATATTAAGGAAAGAACTATTAATTAATATTCAAGGAAAGAAGTTAAGAAAATAACTCACAACTTTAATAATCAACAAGCTTCAAGAGCAACACCAAGAATGGAAGTTTAGCTCCTCATTTGGAGGCTAAACATAGCTAGAAAAATATAAAGAAATGCTATTCTAAACTGAGCTAAAGAGTATGGAAGAAGGGATGATCTTTTGTGAAGAAAAAGTGTGCTATTTATAGGTGTTTTTCAACACCTTTGGCCGGGTACCCGACCGGGTCAAGTACTCACCCGACCGGGTCCGGTCAAAATCAGATATTTCCCCACGTTCTGGTGATCTTTGGCATGTTAAAGTGTCCGGGTCAAGTCAGACCCGACCGGGTCAAGTAAGGGACCCGACCGGGTGAGTGCAAAAATTGGATTTTCTACACGTTCGGGTGATCTTTGCACACCGGGTTGTCCCCGGTCACTTCTCACCCGACCGGCTGAGGTAGTGGGCCCGACCGGGCCATGCACTTTCTTTGCATTTTCGTTTTTCACTTCTTACCCGACCGGGTCAGGGTTTATACCCGGTCGAGTATTTGCTCCTGGGCAGCCAAATCTTCTTTTTCTTCACTTCAAAGTCTTCCTTTCCAACACCACAAATCCTAACTAAACTTTACAACTTACAAAAAAAGACTAAAATACAATTACAACTGAGATCACATAAATGTTTACAAACTAAATAAAACGTCAAACAATTAACATAAATCAAACATAAAAACATGTAATTATGCACTACTAATTAGTGTGCATCAAACACCCCCACACTTAAACATTTACTCGTCTCGAGTAAATCAAATCAAATCCAAGAAGTCCTAAATGACAAGAGTAGCAGCGCCAACATCCACAAGTGTTTATAACAAAAACATAAAGTATCTCCAAAACAAAAAGAATAAAGATGGGTCTTTAATTTCAATCCGAGCTCTCTATTGTAATCGCCCTCAGGATCCTGCAAAATCAAAAAGAAATAACTTTCTCTCATTCTCTCATTTTGCCTAGGTGCCCTTTCAGGTTTTCAACCCAGCTTCCCACATTTTTTTATTTTTATTTTTTTTTAAATTTTTCTCAAATCTCACAAACTCACTCTTATTTTTGCTTTATTTTTGCTTAAGCTGCCCTTTGTGGGTTTTCAACTCAACAAGCTTTCGTTTTTTTTGAGATAACAAGAATAAAGAGTGTGAATGTGAACATACCGGGGAGATCTCTGCACCCCCACACTTAAGATCTGACACTGTCCCTAGTGTCCGCTTAGACCTCCACCTTGGTGTCCGTCCTCATCCATGTGATCCCCGCCATAACCACCATCGTAGCCTCCACGTTCTCATAGCCCGCTACCGGTGGGATAGCTCGATTTCCCCTTGAGGAAGAGGCTATTGACTTTCTTGGAGCCATTGAAGTTCAAAAAAAAAATTTGGATTTTTTTTTTGTGATTTTCGGACTTTGGGGTAGGGTGGGATTTGGATGGCTTTTATGGGTATGGGGTTGAAGAGGATGATGAGGAGAGTAAGAATATGGTATTGGTTGAGGATTTTTGGGGAGATTTCGGACCTTGAATGTCCAAGAATGGGGATTTTCGAATTTTGGGTAGGGTTTTTTGGGTTTGGTTGATTGGGAAGGTTTTGGGGGATTTTATGGGTATAGAGATGGAGAGGGAAGTGAGGAGATGAAGAAAATGGGTTTTTTTTTAGTGGATTTGGTTAAGGAATTGGGGAGATTCGAATGTTTGGGTGTTTGAAAATGGTGGATTTTGGGAATTTTGGTGTTGGGAGGAAGAAGAAGTGGGAGGGGAAGGGGGTGAGCCCGACCTGGTATAGTCTGTTTTCCCGTTCGCCCGGTCGGGTGGGGTAGTTTACCCGGTCGGGTGAACGCTATTGAACCAAGGCAGAATGTTTTTGTTAAGTGGCCCGGCCGGGTGAAGTGGTCTACCCGGTCGGGTGTAAACTGTTCACCCGAGGCAGAAAGGTGTAGCTAGGGTGCCCGGCCGGGTATAAATGTCTACCCGGTCGGGCGTAAAATTAATTTTTGTTTTTTTTTTCGCCTCGCCCGGGTGGTTGCCCGGGTGTTTAGTTTTTAGAAGTACCCGACCGGGTTAGGGTATTTACCCGGCCGGGTCCAATCCCAGTTCATTTTTTTTTAATTTATTTTATTTTGAAAAAAATTATAACACACGAACCGGAAAAAAAAATGAAATTTAAAAATAAAAACTTGGGTTGCCTCCCAAGAAGCGCTTGATTTAATGTCGCGGCACGACGTTATTCTTATTTTATTTTTTTATTTTTATGTGGGATCGTGAACATCCCTTGTTTCATTTTTCCTTTTCGGCCTTCTCCAGTAAGGCCGGGATTTCTTTTCCGGTATCACTTCAATGAGTTCAATCCCAGGTGGGATCCATTCTCTTTTTGAAAATTTGAATAATTCTTCTTTTTCAAAAAGTTTGATTTTCTCATATTTTTTTTCAACAAAAATATTCGGGGTTTGTGGTTCACAAACATTTAGAGCACAAAGAGATTGGTCTTTAATTTGTTTTTTCGCAGAATAAAAAATGTTGAATTCTACCTTTTGATCATCAAACTCTAAAGTTAATGAACCATTAGCCACGTCTATTTTTGTTTTTGCGGTTTTCAGAAAAGGCCTACCCAAGAGGATGGGTGTAGTTTGATTATCATCTCCCATTTCCAGAACATAAAATTCAACAGGGAAAAACAAATTTTCTACTTCTACTAGCACATCTTCTACTACACCCTTCGGGTAAGTATTAGACCGATCCGCTAGTTGAATCACTACACCAGTTTGATGTAGTGGGCCGAGTTGTAAGGATTTATATAAGGAAAAAGGAATGACATTTATTGACGCTCCTAAATCCAACAAGGCCTTAGAAAATAAGGTATCCCCTATTTTGCAAGGAATAGTGAACATGCCTGGATTGCTACATTTCTCAGGGAGTTTCTTTTTAAAAATGGCCGAGACACGTTCACTCACTTCAACTTTTTGTTTCCCTTCCAGTTTATTTTTCTTTTTTATTGTGCATAGTTCCTTTAAGAACTTTGCATAACGGGGAACACTTTTGATCAGTTTGAAGAGTGGGATGTTTACCTCAGAATTGACGAATGTTTCGTAGATGTCCCGATCATTCTTCAGCTTCCTCGTGTCTTTCAATGCCTCGGGGAATGGAGGGAGTGGTTCATAGGATGAAAGTGGAGGGAATTTAGTCTTCGTTGGCTTCTCCTCTTCTTGTTGGAAGCCTTCTTCAAGATCAACCTCTTGCTTCTCCTCCTCAACTTCCCGTGGTTGCAATTTTTTACCGTTCCTCAACATGATTGCATTGACATGTTGTCTCGGGTTTTGCTCAGTTTAGGAGGGGAGCCTACCCGAATCTTTTGCTTCAAGTCGACTTACGACATTTGAAATTTGGCTAACTTGAGTTTCCAAATTTTGAATGCTCGACTTGGTTTCATGTTGGAATTGCATCATTGTTTGTTGGAATTGCCCCATGCTTTGCTGCATTATTCCCATATTAACGGCCAGCGCTCGAATCATGTCTTCGGTGGACATACTCGAGTTCGATGTTTGGCCTTGGGGTTTGTATTGTTGAGGAGGAGGATTTGTTTGAGAATTTCCGTACCTTAAATTCGGATGATCCCTCCATCCCGGGTTGTAAGTATTTCCTTGAGGATCGTACCTCCTTTGACCTTGGAACCCCAAAGCATTGACTTGCTCGGAGTTCTCTTTTTGAAATGTCGGGCAAGAATCTGTGGGATGCCCTTGCGTTGAACAGATGCCGCAGACCTTGACTTCTTGGGTTTTTGGATTTAAAAGGAAATCTTTAACCAAAGAAGTCAAGCCGGCTACTTGACTTTCCAACGAATTGTTGGATTCCGCTGCCATGACTCGTCTCGATGATGACCTTCCGTTGTAATGTCTCGAGTTTTCGGCCAACTCCGAAATGAGGTCTCTTGCTTGAGAAGGGGTTTTGTTGACAATACCCCCTCCGCATGCCGCATTCACCATGCGTCTATCTTGATCAACAAGTCCATCATAGAAGTAGAGAATGAGATCTTGTTCTGAATATCCATGATATGGGCAACTAGCACATAATTTTTTAAAGCGCTCCCAATATTCATACAAGGTCTCATTTTCTGCTTGCTCAATGTTGCTGATTTGCTTCTTGAGACTTGAAGAGATAGAAGCGGGATAGTACCTGTCAAGGAAGCTCTTTTTCATTTGAGCCCATGTGTTGATGCTCCCCGAGGGAAGATAAAATAACCAATCTTTGGCGGTGTCTTTGAGTGAGAATGGGAAGGCTCTCAGCTTGATTTGCTCCTCGGACACGCCATTGGGGCACATGCTTGTGCACACAATATGGAACTCCGACAAGTGTTTGTTTGGATCTTCCCCTCGTAGGCCATGGAAAGAGGGAAGTAGATGAATGAGCCCAGATTTTAGCTCGAATGTGACCCCCGTATCAAGAGTAGGAAAAGTGATACATAAGGGTTGTTGATTTAGATTCGGAGCCGTTAGTTCCCTTAACGTTCTTGTTTCAAGAGCCATGTGAAAGGACTCTTCGGATTCGCTAGAATGAGAATTAGCACTTGATGATTCCTCCGAAGAAGTATTCGGAAATAGATTCCTGAACCTCTCGAAGGCTTGTTCTGTTTCGGGCTTTGTTTGGTAGGTGATTTGGTTTATAGATCGGTGTTTAACCATATACTCAAACAAAGCTCAGCCAAAATAGAAATCTTTATATATAATTTTTTTTTATTTTCCTTTGAAATAAAATAGAAAGAAAAATAATTGCCTATCCCCGGCAACGGCGCCAAATTTGACGAGCACTTTGTCACGGTGCGTCAAAATAAATTCAATACTAAACACTTATACGTAGTATAACGTAGTAGAGTTCGTATCCACAGGGAAAGGAATATTTCTCTTTCTATGATACTTAGTAAATAAAAAGGGGGGATTTGGATTGAGTGATTTAATTCAATTAAGAACTAAGATGAACAACATATATGTGTTTAATTCAAAGATAAAAAGGACTTGGCATTGCTACTTTCCACTTGTTGATATATTTTAGTCGATCATTGTCATATCTATAACTTATTCCCTCTCGATTACTCAATCGGGGAGTATATCCACTTCATCGATGGTAGTTATTAACAACGACCGTTCATTAATAACCCTTACTATTAATCAAATATAGAACAACGCCTTATACCGATTTAATAGTAGCATTTAATCATTCTAACTCCTTGATGAAATCAATTGAGATTGATAACCTCAACACAAGCGGTTTAGATTTAACCAACAAAATTAATCCCTCTTAAGTTTATTAACCACGACCGTGCATTAATAAACCGAAGTTACTTACTTGTGAAACCATCAACGATTAACCATCGGTTCGTTGATCGTTTCTAGTAATAATTAATATATGAAACAAAACTAGTTGATCCTTTAAGTAATGTTCAAAATATTAATATGAAATAAGAGTAGGAATTAATTAATATTCAAGGAAGAATATTATTAATGAAGATGAATCCTACTATAATTAATATCAAGATGTTAACTAATTGTCATCTTAGCAACACTCCTCAATATTAATATAGAGGAAGAAAATACCATTCTAACTAATGTTGAGATGTTAACTAATTGTCATCTTAGCAACACTCCCCAACATTAATATAGAGATGATATTAAGGAAAGAATTATTAATTAATATTCAAGGAAAGAAGTTAAGAAAATAACTCACAACTTTAATAATCAACAAGCTTCAAGAGCAACACCAAGAATGGAAGTTTAGCTCCTCATTTGGAGGCTAAACATAGCTAGAAAAATATAAAGAAATGCTATTCTAAACTGAGCTAAAGAGTATGGAAGAAGGGATGATCTTTTGTGAAGAAAAAGTGTGCTATTTATAGGTGTTTTTCAACCCCTTTGGCCGGGTACCCGACCGGGTCAAGTACTCACCCGACCGGGTCAAGTACTCACCCGACCGGGTCCGGTCAAAATCAGATATTTCCCCACGTTCTGGTGATCTTTGGCATGTTAAAGTGTCTGGGTCAAGTCAGACCCGACCGGGTCAAGTAAGGGACCCGACCGGGTGAGTGCAAAAATTGGATTTTCTACACGTTCGGGTGATCTTTGCACACCGGGTTGTCCCCGGTCACTTCTCACCCGACCGGGTGAGGTAGTGGGCCCGACCGGGCCATGCACTTTCTTTGCATTTTCGTTTTTCACTTCTTACCCGACCGGGTCAGGGTTTATACCCGGTCGGGTATTTGCTCCTGGGCAGCCAAATCTTCTTTTTCTTCACTTCAAAGTCTTCCATTCCAACACCACAAATCCTAACTAAACTTTACAACTTACAAAAAAAGACTAAAATACAATTACAACTGAAATCACATAAATGTTTACAAACTAAATAAAACGTCAAACAATTAACATAAATCAAACATAAAAACATGTAATTATGCACTACTAATTAGTGTGCATCACCACACCAGCGACAGCCTCCGCTTTAGCGGCCTCGGGCTCCTCGGCAGCTTTCTTCGTGGCCTCGGCAGCTGCCCTCTCAGCTTTAGCTTTCTCGTTGGTTGCCCTCTCTGCCGCGGCCTTCGCCCGCCGAAGGTCCTCTTCTAGTCGGGCCATCTGCCTCACGACCTCAGCATTATCGTGGATGAGCTTCTTCATAGCCTCATCCTATTGCGCCTTATGAAGGCGCCATTCGTCGAACCTCCGGGCATATTCACCGAGGGCTATGTAGGCCTGTTAACAAAAGACAAAGGAGTTAGACTGCAATGCGAATACGCTAAATGGGTAACGAAGGAGGAAAGAAACTTACAGTTAGGGAGGACCGGAGGATCTTTGACTCGAGGGCCTCATCATCAAGCTTGCTGAGGACTGTCCTATCCAGCGAGGGAGTAGCCCCGCTCAGAAACTCCCGAGTGTCCAGAGTGCCATGTGTAATGGTAGTCCCCTTCAGCAGGGAGAATTGTATATCCTCCCGGGGCAAGCCTACTTCACCCTTCTGTGCCAGGGGAAGGTTGGAGGCAGTAGTGGCCACCAGAACTTGGGGCTGGGAGGTGGAGTGCTCATCCACGATCACGACCGGGGGGTCCTTCTTCTCTGCATCCCCCCTCTTCGGCTTCTTGTCGTCGGGGGAGACTCCCTTGCCGGCCGCCTTCCTCTTGGCGGCGGCTGCGGCATCATCAGAGGGGCGGTCGAGGGCTCACCCCCGTTCTTGAAAAAATCGCCGACGGGCTTCTGCTTGCCCGTCTCCGTTTTGCCCTGAGCCTTCGCTTATTGTTTCTTCAGGGCAGTGAAGGAGTTGATGTCCATGTTAGCACCTGCAAGACAACACAAGTAAATAAGGCAGAGGGGTCAGGACAAAAGAAAAACAAAAGATACAAAAATTCTAAGTGCCAAAAATGGAGACCCCGAGAACTACCTCCTGTGCTCTCGAAGGCTCGCTCTAGAAGGGGGTACTTCTCATTCGTTTCCACAGGAAGCGATAACGCCGGAAGCCAAGGAGGTACAGATCATCCTCGAGGGTCATCTCCTTGACCGTCACATGTTTATCCCGCCCCACCGGGATAGCAGATATCTTCTTCCCCCACTTTTCAAGAGCAGCACTACCCTCCGACTTTATATGCCTCCTGAAATAATTCCTCAGCACCCTCGGGAACGGGTTATCCACCATCTTGATATAGCAGAAGCGATCCCTCCAGCCTTTGTGAGACGAGGGCACATCGTCAAACAGCCTCCACGGAGCGAGCTGTTGCAGGTTCACAAACCCCTCAGAATTTGCATGACCCCCCGGCAGAGGTTGAAGATTTGGAAAAATAAATCCAAACTGGGAGTGGCCCCCGGGACTTGTAGAGGTTCAGGAGACCAGTGATACAGGAATGGCTATTCGGGGTAAGTTGGCAGGGGGTTAGGACAACATACCTGAGGTACTCCAAAAGGAAGGGGTGCAATGGGAACCGAAGGCCCATTGAGACAAAGAGAATGTGCACAGCGATGCATCCCTCAGGCGCCTGGGACAGCACATCATCAGGCCACGGTTGTACCACCGTCATCGAAGGCCCTACGTGTAGCTGTGTAATGTAGCACTCGGCCGGGTCAGCTCTAGAGTTTATCGCCAGGGCGGCTGTATTCAGCCATGAATACCCTTCGGGAATCCCCACAGGTTTCCCTTGGTCGACAACACCCCCTTTCTTCTTAGGGGCCCCCATCTTCTTCTTGTCCTACTTCCCGGGAGCTACGCTTATAGGCGTCGGGTCGAGGGGTCGAGAGCTTCCAGCTTCGTCGTTTAGCCAAGAGGGGAGGATGGCAATGGTAACTTTTTGCCTCTCTTTCTCTTCCTCTTCTTCCGCAGTTTGGAGAGCGAGGGCCAGCTCCTCGTCGTCATTGACTTGTTCAAAGTCTTCGGCCTCGGCCTCGGCCACCAAGTCCTTCTGCACCTCCATAGCGATGGCGGAATCACCACTCACCGAGGGTTGCTCGCTAACAGACTCCACGACTGTGATGCTCTCTTCCTCAACAGAAGGCTCCCTCGAGATATTTCGCGAATCACTTTGCGAAGACATTTTTACTACGACCGAAGGGTTTGAGGGAAAAGAGTTTTCTAAAAAATCTAAGTCCTACAAAGAAGAACTTACTAATGGAGCAGGGGGCAAGTGGAGAACTGACCTTGGAAGCTAAGATTGATCACACGACACTTTCTCTCTCTAGGAAAAATTCACCAGAGCTTCGCTACACCAAGAACGCGTGATGGTAAACGGACCCTGGCAAGGGGTATTTATAGCCTCCCTCAATCCGGGCCTGGACTTCGAATTGGGCCCCCAGTTACAAAAGTCATCATTGCGCGCCGTGTCTTCAGCCAACCGGTGACACCCGCCCGCAGTCAGCCAACGGGTACACACCACGTGGACACCACCTCCAACGGCTATATCCCAACGGTCATATTCCAGCTGTCATGTCCCAACGGCTCTCTTTCACAGACTAAGTTCCCTCATCCGGCACCCCTCAGACAACATTGTGCTTGCCTTCGGGCTTTCTCCTTCAGACTCCTTCATCAAAAGGAGCCCCTGGTTTAACAACGGGTAAACCCCTCAGGGCCCCTCAGCCCTCAGCATGTTGAAAGCCAAGGAACCCCTCATATGTGATTAGCCTCCGGCACACAGGGACAATCACCGACATTCATCAACAGAGATCATGCCCTCAGCCTCATTGGCTGGGGGACTACCCTCGGCAGTCCTTGGGATGCTCACTCATGCTTATCAACTATAGACACCTTCGAGGAGTGCTCCCAGCAGTCACTCCCCTCGGCATCACCAGGACACCAACGAAGGGCCTTCGGCAAAATCAGCGATCAAACCCTCAGATCACGGATAGTTCTCGGCGGTAACATTGCTCTTCACCTCAAACCAAGAGCTCACCTTTTTGATTCATCATTGGGGGAATTTGGTGCACTCTTTTTCCCTCATTAGGATTTTTTCCCAAAGGGTTTTTCCTAATGAGGTTTTAACGAGGCATCCCCCCAAAATGAAACGAAAAGCACAAGCCTTCAGCTCCATGATGAAAGCAGGCACCCCTCTACTCCTCTTCACCACATTACATGTGCCTCAAGGAGTGGGGACTAGAGGGCCCCTTCGGGAAATTCACAAAATTACAAATGTAAAAATTTTCCTTCGGCCCCAAAATGTGGGGGACTGAGGGACTGCACTCGGCAAACACGAAGGCGCAAAACTCCTCACCACTTTTACAAACTACAGCAAGGCAGCATCAGAGGACAAACGCAATTACTCCTTTTCCCTCAAGTACATTTCGGCAAAAGGAGTGAGGGACTCTTGATGGAGTATATGGCCCAGGAACCCCCCGGCCCACATACTTCCACTATTACATCCAGGCCCAACAGGCCGAAAACGGGCCAAGCCCACTATAGTGAAGCTCTAGGCAGCCCACGAGGCACGAGGGGGGTGTCTTCGGCCCCATGGCCGAAGGCCACCGGTGACAGACTAGGGCTCAGAAACATCGCAGGAGGACAAGGCTTAAAAACTAAGCCTTTGGCAATTGGAGCCCTCGGCAATATGAGGCCCCGGGTACGCAGAGCCTTCAGACTATCATCTATAGCCGAAGGCATCCTCCTCGATAGGATCTCCCATCCACATGCGCTAAATCAACGTACCAAGTACAAATGTCAACTCCAACCACCACATTTAATGCGGCCACATGCGAATGCCAGTGCCACCCAGGTTGAGGTGACCCCTCGACCACCAGATTGTTGACATGTGTCCCTATCTAGCATTTATTGCTGCTATAAATAGCACCCCTTTCCCCATTTGTAAATCACGCTCAACACAATTCGAATACACATTTGAACTCTTTATCTCTCTTACTTATATGCCCTGACATCTCTCTAAGTTACTCCCCGCAGTAATTCATCGGATAATCTACTCCGGGTACACTATCCATCACCAATACTTAATTAAATAAACATATACATAGTGTTTATTTGTTTTATCTCTCCTACTAGGCTACTACCTCTTTGTGTTTTGTTCTAGAATCATGCATATAGTACATACCTCGTATATTACTCTTGTTGCACGGTGTACGAAGTATGATATGATACTGAAGATTTAGTACATATACATATTTCGTTTGAATTTATTTAATTGTGTTAAGTAAATATTCAGACCCTTCTTGGAATGTACTCCGTATTAGGATTCATATAAAACAATGCATATAAAACATGATTGAATTATCGAATAATTGCATCTTTCATGTCCAGTTGAACAGTTACATTACGAAATAATTGCATATTTGTGACTAAATTATAAATTGTTTATAAAAGTGTGACCTCTTAAGTGTAGTAACTGTAGTAGTAACTTTAGTCATGATAACTTATGTTCAATTTTTACACTTAAGTGACTACAACATTATACTATAATAACTTTTATTCATATTTTTATAAATAAGTTATATTTTAATAAATATGATACATTTGAAAAAACTATTTTTTACTCTTAAGTTTTATGACCATAAGACTTGAGTGACCATAACATGATACATTTGAAATAACCCTTATATTAAATATCAAATTTCTTTAAGAGTTCATGAAAATGATAGAAGTTGTAGCAACTAAAATAAAATGTACTAAATTGACTCGGTATCAGAACTTACTAATGCCTTTATCGTTTTACCTACAAATCGCTAAGACCTGACAAATTAATGCGCTAGTCAAATCCTCCAATTAAACCTGTTATTATCCGCTAACCGCTAAACATCATTGTTAAAATATATTGATTTACCGAGATTGTAGGAATGACTTACTTTTTACTATTTGTACTAAATTTTGATGTTACTATAAAATACATTTTAATGTAAAGTGGGTGTCTACTTTCACACATCTCCGAATCCGCCACTAGTCACTATGTATGAGTAACTGAACAAGATTCACTATAGTATAATTCAGAGTGACAAGTCACTAGTACATGATGAGTCATCATGAACTGACCCAGTCACTAAATATGTATTTTTTATAGAAAATTTTAAAATATCTCATTTTTAACTTTTGAGTTGAATCTAATAATATTAATGAAAAAGGTCGAATTAATATTTGTTTGGGGTAAACAAAAAACAATAGATCAAGTAAAATTCAATTACTCCCTTTGTTCCTTATAACTTTGCCAACTTTCCTATTTTAGTTGTTCCAAAAACTTTGTCATTTTATCTTTTAATCAATCAATTTATGACTTCAATTATTTCTCTCTCCTCTGCACAAATCTCTACCAAACATTTTTTACTTTATTATTTTACGTGCTGGTCAAACTTGGTAATCAATGATTAAAGTTGTACTCAATGACCTCACGTATAACCTCACATTACATGCCTGATGCCTCACATATGATGTCACTAATATCCATCCCACCCACAAGCTAATCATTACCTTACATATCTATGAATCGAACATTGATTGTCTCTGCAATTCTCGTACTATCACTAGGAGAATTCCTGGTAACTCATAAAGAAATTACATCATTCAATTCATCCCATTATTCCGACTAAGTTTTACTCTCACCAACCGACAAATGTCCACTTTTAAAAGAAGATCTAAAAAAGAGAGCATTTGACTAAGATCTTAAGTACTTCTTCCATCCCACAATTATTTTCATACTTTCCTTTTTGGATTATCCCAAATTTATCTCTTCTTTTCTCTTTTAACAAAGAATTTGTGGTTCACAATCATTCTTACACATTCTTACACATCTTTCTTTCCTCTGCACAACTCTCCACCACACATTTCACACTACCTTAATATGTGTGTCAATTGTACTTGTGAAGATAAATATGGGACGGAGGGAGTAACACATAACTTAGAAAAGATTAAATTCCACTTTTGATCCTACGAGTTTTAGATCAATTCCACATTTAGTCTTCATCTTTCACTTTGTCTATTTTTTATACATGACTATTGGGTTTTTGCCCATATATGGTCCTTCCGACATTGTTTCCGATGATTAAAATCACCGAAAAAGGGCCACAAATGGTTACAAACAGTAGTCAAATACTTAAAGTAGAAAACGTGAAAAGCGTGGACTAAAGGTGGAATTGACACAAAACTTGTACGACCAACAGTGGAATTAATTCCTTAGAAAAACTATGCTCGACAAGCGAATGTATCAAATTTCATCATATTTAGGGAATTAGGGGTGTTTAGATCTATTTCTTAAAATTGTGTCTGTTTATTTAGGGGGGGTGTATTGAATATGGCCGATTGTGGTGGATTTTTTTAATTCATCGACTTTTAAAAAAGCCAATGGACTTTTAAATCCACGGACTTTTTTATGAATGGAATCTATAGACTTTTAAATCATGGATAAATTTATTGACTTTCGAAAAGTCCATAAACTTTTAAATAGGGACTGTCACTGCTAGTTCGTCGGAATTTTCACCTAGATCACCTCTACAGATCTGCCTGCCCGCCTCCGCCACTTGAGTTTCCCGCTGTCATCATCGGACTGATCCGCCACCAACAAAATAGAGGCGAATGTGTAATATTTAGTCGTCTATTTCTATTTATACATGAGAAAACAGATGGCTCCGCAAAAGACAATTATACTCTTCATTTAATCTTATGCCTCAATATGTTCATAATTCTCTCCTCTCATTCCTTATTGCCAGTGGCTGCTTCTTTCCGAAGGAATTGAGTATTTTGTAACAGAAGCAAAACAACCAGCCGACTCCTTCTCTGCAATCACTACTATTCATATCACTCTTTTTTTTTTCTTCTTCTGATAATTATAATTATAATAATTCTAAAAGATAAAACCTATCATACTGTCATACTACGTAATTGGTATCAGGACTCCACAAGTATTCAGTTTGTATATTCTAATCCTAAAAACATTCAGCAACTACAATATAATTTATACTTATTTTAAGATTTTCCTTTAATTTATCTCAATCAAATATACATTTTTCTGTAAGATAAAACCTATCATACATTTCCGTTAAAAGAATTTTCCCGTTTATTTTTCATATATAGTACTTTTAGGTATATATGATCTGGAGCTACATGCATTGCACATGAATACAGACGAAACGAGTGGAAAGAACACAACTGCTGTGTTTTCGATTCTCTACCGCATTGGCCATAAACCCAACCGATTTCTCTCCCGGATGAGGAAGAAAATAGCATCTATGATTGATAAAAAAGGTGAAGTGAGAAATGCAGGGTTTGTTGATCCAAATAAAAGCAAATTCATAAGCAATGATTATTACAGATACACAGGTTCTCTCACTACCCCACCTTGCACGGAAAGCGTCATTTGGATAGTCAATAAAAAGATACACACCGTTTCGAGGAAGCAAGTAAAGCTGCTTCGAAAAGCAATTCATGACTCTGCAAAAGCAAATGCAAGGCATCTACAACCGCGCAACAATAGAGATGTGTATCTCCGACGGTCGTCTTGAGTGATCATAGGTGTTTATCATTTTTGAAAAAGTTATAAATTTTGTCTCATAACTTATGCCCATACTCTTTTTTAGTCTTGTAATTTTAATTTTAATTACGGAGTACTTCTTTATTTTGATTTAATCATGTACTATTTCTGACGAAATAAAAAAATTTAGAGGTCGTTTGGCAAATTGTTTTTTGGCTTATCAGGCTTATCGGCTAACTTTTTCACCAAACACGTAAGTTTTGTTTTCGCACGCTAAATTGTGTAATAAGAAGAAAAAGAAAGGTTGTAGTTACTTTTCTGGCTCTATTAGCTGAAGTTACTGTAGATGACCATTTTAGCTATTTTTACATATAATTTTTTCTTTATTTTAGTAATAAAATATACTAGTTATTTTAAAAAGATTTTTTTCTTAAAACAACAGAATCAGCCAATGTAGCCCCTTCAGCCAGAACTTCATATATTTTAGCAGAATCAGCCAAAACAGTGTACCAAGTACGATATGATACTGAAGATTTAGTACATATACATATTTCGTTTGAATTTATTCAATTGTGTTAAATAAATATTCAGACCCTTCTTGGAATGTACTCCGTATTAGGATTCATATAAAACAATGCATATAAAACATGATTGAATTATCGAAAGATTGCATCTTTCATGTCCAGTTGAACAGTTACATTACGAAATAATTGCATATTTGTGACTAAATTATAAATTGTTTATAAAAGTGTGACCTCTTAAGTGTAGTAACTATAGTAGTAACTTTAGTCATGATAACTTATGTTCAATTTTTACACTTAAATGACTACAACATTATACTATAATAACTTTTATTCATATTTTTATAAATAAGTTATATTTTAATAAATATGATATATTTGAAAAAACTATTTTTTACTCTTAAGTTTTATGACCATAAGACTTGAGTGACCATAACATGATACATTTGAAATAACCCTTATATTAAATATCAAATTTCTTTAAGAGTTCATGAAAATGATAGAAGTTGTAGCAACTAAAATAAAATGTTCTAAATTGACTCGGTATCAGAACTTACTAATGCCTTTATCGTTTTACCTACAAATCGCTAAGACCTGACAAATTAATGCGCTAGTCAAATCCTCCAATTAAACCTGTTATTATCCGCTAACCGCTAAACATCATTGTTAAAATATATTGATTTACCGAGATTGTAGGAATGACTTACTTTTTACTATTTGTACTAAATTTTGATGTTACTATAAAATACATTTTAGTGTAAAGTGGGTGTCTACTTTCACACATCTCCGAATCCGCCACTAGTCACTATGTATGAGTAACTGAACAAGATTCACTATAGTATAATTCAGAGTGACAAGTCACTAGTACATGATGAGTCATCATGAACTGGCCCAGTCACTAAATATGTATTTTTTATAGAAAATTTTAAAATATCTCATTTTTAACTTTTGAGTTGAATCTAATAATATTAATGAAAAAGGTCGAATTAATATTTGTTTGGGGTAAACAAAAAACAATAGATCAAGTAAAATTCAATTACTCCCTTTGTTCCTTATAACTTTGCCAACTTTCCTATTTTAGTTGTTCCAAAAACTTTGTCATTTTATCTTTTAATCAATCAATTTATGACTTCAATTATTTCTCTCTCCTCTGCACAAATCTCTACCAAACATTTTTTACTTTATTATTTTACGTGCTGGTCAAACTTGGTAATCAATGATTAAAGTTGTACTCAATGACCTCACGTATAACCTCACATTACATGCCTGATGCCTCACATATGATGTCACTAATATCCATCCCACCCACAAGCTAATCATTACCTTACATATCTATGAATCGAACATTGATTGTTTCTGCAATTCTCGTACTATCACTAGGAGAATTCGTGGTAACTCATAAAGAAATTACACCATTCAATTCATCCCATTATTCCGACTAAGTTTTACTCTCACCAACCGACAAATGTCCACTTTTTTATAGGCTGGTGATGTTTTCAAAGAAGATCTAAAAAAGAGAGCATTTGACTAAGATCTACTTCTTCCGTCCCAGAATTATCTTCATACTTTCCTTTTTGGGTTATCTCAAATTTATCTCTTTTTTCCTCTTTTAACAAAGAATTAGTGGTTCACTATCATTCTTACATATTCTTACACATCTCTCTTTCCTCTGCACAACTCTCCACCACACATTTCCCACTACCTTAATATGTGTGTCAATTGTACTTGTGAAGATAAATATGGGACGGAGGGAGTAACACATAACTTAGAAAAGATTATATTCCACTTTTGATCCTACGAGTTTTAGATCAATTTCACATTTAGTTTTCATCTTTCACTTTGTCCATTTTTTATACACGACTATTGGGTTTTCGCCCATATATGGTCCTTCCAACATTGTTTCCGATGGTTAAAATCACCGAAAAAGGGCCACAAATGGTTAAAAACAGTAGTCAAATACTAAAAGTAGAAAACGTGAAAAACGTGGACTAAAGGTGGAATTGACACAAAACTTGTAGGACCAACAGTGGAATTAATTCCTTAGAAAAACTATACTCGACAAGCGAATGTATCAAATTTCATCATATTTAGGGAATTAGGGGTGTTTAGATCTATTTCTTAAAATAGTGTCTTTTTATTTAGGGGGATGTATTGAATATGGCCGATTGTGGTGGATTTTTTTTAATTCATCGACTTTTAAAAAAGCCAATGGACTTTTAAATCTTTGGACTTTTTTATGAATGGAATCTATAGACTTTTAAATCCATGGATAAATTTATTGACTTTCAAAAAGTCCATAAACTTTTAAATAGGGAGTGTCACTGCTAGTTCGTCGGAATTTTCACCTAGATCACCTCTACCGATCTGCCTGTCCGCCTCCGCCACTTGAGTTTCCCGCTGTCATCATCGGACTGATCCGCCACCAACAAAATAGAGGTGAATGTTTAATATTTAGTAGTCTATTTCTATTTATATATGAGAAAATAGATGGCTCCTCAAAAGACAATTATACTCTTCATTTAATCTTATGCGTCAATATGTCCATAATTCTCTCCTCTCATTCCTTAAAAAAAAAGGGATGACACCCCATCCCTGAGGGCCCCCAACCCCGACCGGACAGTACGTTGGGAGGATGTAAGTTGGACTATAATCCCAATCTGACAGATAGAGAGTGGGGCTCTGTCCCCGGTACTTACAGAGGCTCTCTCCTCTCGTTCCTTATTGCCAGTGGCTGCTTCTTTCCGAAGGAATTGAGTATTTTGTAACAGAAGCAAAACAACCAGCCGACTCCTTCTCTGCAATCACTACTATTCATATCACTCTTTTTTTTTCTTCTTCTGATAATTATAATTATAATAATTCTAAAAGATAAAACCTATCATACTGTCATACTACGTAATTGGTATCAGGACTCCACAAGTATTCAGTTTGTATATTCTAATCCTAAAAACATTCAGCAACTACAATATAATTTATACTTATTTTAAGATTTTCCTTTAATTTATCTCAATCAAATATACATTTTTCTGTAAGATAAAACCTATCATACATTTCCGTTAAAAGAATTTTCCCGTTTATTTTTCATATATAGTACTTTTAGGTATAAGATAAGCAAACTAATAATTGATAGAGAGAATATATCTCTCATATATTCTCTCTCATGACCTTTTAAACGTATAAGGAGACATTTTTCTACAATTATGACCGATGTCATGACAATCAATAAATATCAAGCTCTATACTAGAAAAAAATGAAATATTTCTACCTAGACGCATGTAGTGCTTTTTTCGTACATAAGATAAGCGGAATAATAAATGAGCGGAAAACTTTTTCTCTCAGACGTACTGCTTTTAGATATAAAATTAGTAGATCAATCATGGGAAAGTTCCCGAAATAAGATTAAAATAGTTTCAAAATTTCAAAATAGGACTGTCATGTTTTTTATTCCCAAAATAGGACTAATTACTGCCATGTTTAGAAAATACTGACATGTTTGAAGTCTGGTACTGTCAAAACATGACAGTAATTAGTCCTATTTTGGGAATAAAAACATGGTAGCCCTATTTTGGAATTTTCAAAATTGTTTCAGTCTTATTTCGGCTAATATCTTGCTAATCATTCATGAAGAGAATTTTCTCTCTCATATTTTCTCTCTCATGACCTTCTAAAAGTATGACAAGACATTTTTTTTAATAATTACTCCCTCTGTTCCATAAAATTCTTCCAACTTTGACTTGGCACAGAGATTAAGAAAGTGGAATAAAGTGGAATGTGTGCTTGTAGTTGTGTAAGAAAAAAGGTGAAATGAATGTAAACCACACAAATTGTCCAAAAATGGTAAGTGGGAAGAATTTTTTGGGACGGACCAAGAAGGAAAGTGGGAAGAATTTTATGGGACGGATGGAGTATCACTTATGTCATGACAATCAATAAATACCTATCACTACAAAAAGATGAAATATTCCTACCTAGACGTATGCAGTGCTTTTTAGTACTCCTTACAAGATAAACGGACTAATAAATGAAAGGAAATTTTCTCTCTAGGACGTACGTACTGCTTTTAGGTATAAGAGTATAAGGCCACTAAGAATTGATCGAGAGAATTTCCTCACTCATATGTAGTACTTTTTAGGTATAAGGTAAGTAGACGAATAATTGAGCGGGATAATAAATGAGCGGAAAATTTTTGTCTCTTGGCGAGAAATTTCTCTCTCTCTCTCTCTCTCTCATATGTAGTGCTTTTCGGTAGAAGATACGCGGACTAATAATTAAGAAGGGGAATTTTCTAACTCATATATAGTATTTTTAGGTATAAGATAAGCACACTAATAATTGAGCGGGATAAATTTCTGCCTCACAAGATTTTTCGGGAGATTTTTGGTATTCAGACTAATAACTAAACAGATAATTTTCTCCCTCATATGTAGTGCATTTAGGTATAAGAAGATAAGCAGACTAATAATTGAACGTGAGAATTTCATATATCACATGTATTGCTTTTAAGTATAAGAATATTAACGAAAGAATTCTCTCTCTCATATGTACTTCTTTTTTGTATAAGATACGCGTACTAACAAATGAGCGGAAGAATTTCCTCTCTCATGCGTAATCTTTTAGGTACTCCGTATAAGATAAATGCGTAGTCTTTTAGGAAATTTTATCTCTCATATGTAGTGCTTTTAAGTATTTTATGGTTATGATTATGATTATGATTATGATTATGATTATGATTATGATTTGATTATGATTATGATCATGATGATGATGATGATGATTAATAAGTGGACTAATAATTGAGTAGGGGCATTTTCTCTTACATACATATTGTTTTTATAAATAAGGAGATAAGCGTATTGATAATTGAGAGGGAGAATTTTCTCTATCAAACATATATAATGCTAAGATAAAAATAGATATATAGACTAATAATTGAGCGAAAAATTTTCTCTCTCATATGTAGTGCTTTTAAGTATATGATGATGATGATGATGATGACAACGATGATAAGCAGACTAATAATTTATCGAGAAAATTTTCTCTCTCACATTTTCTTTCTCATGACCTTTTAAACGTATGAGAAGACATTTTTCTATAATTATCACCTATGTCATGATAATTAATAAAAATCAAGCTCTATCACTTGAAAAATATGAAACATTCCTACCTAGACGTATTTTAGACATGTAAGGCTTTATATATGTGACATTATCGAGATTTTAGAAAACATGAATTGATGATTTTAGTATTACGTACATGACAATAAAAGAAAATCATAAGACATCACCACTAAAAATTCTCTTTAAATTAATTTTTCAAAATTCCAAAAATTAATAAGTTCAATATTTCATTATTCATTACCAACCATAGTAATTATTACATAACAAATTCTAATGGATGATATCGATTTTTTTATATTTTAATTTTATTTTACTTTGAATATATGTTGTATGAATTTATACTTTTTTTATATTCACGTATTGTGCTTCATTTTTGAAATGATGTAAAGCTGAAAAAATCTATTTTTATATTTAATTAGATAATGATTAAAGTATATATGGACCAACTATTTTTACTCGTGCTTACACACGGGTACTGTGCTAGTATTTAAGGAAAATCAACATATGATTTTACTTTAAGAAAAATGCTATGTTTTAGTCATACCGTGAGTATATTCCTTTGTATAATACAAAGTATGATAAGAAACAATTAAATAAATAAATAAATAAATAAAACAAATGTAATTCGTATAGCAACACAGAGTTCTACAAGAATAAATGAAGCACAAGAATCCAAATTTATTTTTATTAAAAAGAAAACTCAAAGTTTCAAAAATGCTCAAGAATTTTGGTCTCTTTATTAATGAGTAAGAAATTAATCGTTACACAAGCGTTACACTCATTGCTACATGTGGTACAAAGCATAGGTGCAATCGAGCTTTTCTTCTTGATAATTGTTTTCTTTTCATTTTTATCTTGTAAAATTTTGTATACTTATTTGCGATTATATATTTATTAATTCGAAATTATATTTTTATGTGTTAGCGATTTCACGATGAAAGAAAGTAATAGTTAAAATATTTATTTTCTTAATTATTAACTGACGACGTACGAGAATTACACTGATGTAAAATACAATCGATTCTTATATAGGTTCTTCTAAAAAATTTGTATTACTTTCTCACCCCCTCTACCACCACCTCCAATCAGTGAATGAAATTCCATTTAATTTGTGCAAAAATTTAGTTTTTTGAAACTTCCATAAATTTAAAACATGTGATTTTCTAATATAATGCTTCCATAAAACTTTGCCAAGTTTGACTGTCACGAGGACTAATAAAGTAAAAACTGTATGATTGAAGTTTGTACAGAGAAGAGATGATTAACCGGAACCACAAATTCTTTACTTAAAAGGGAAATGACAAAGTTGGTGGGATCCACTACTAAAAAACCACAAGATTGACACGGATTTGACATAAATTTACCGATAATTACATGCCAAATAGTTCGTGTCAAACTGTTTTTGGCACGGATTTGACATAACCCTGCAAAAATCCCAGCCAATTTTGGGAAATCCCTACTAAAAATATCTGCCAATTCCATATTTTTTTGCAGTAGACAACAAAAAAGGAAAGTTAGGCAAAATTTTAAGGGAGAAAGATAATAGTTATATTACCCCGGTAAGAAACTCTAATGCTTAATGTATACTAAAATTAAATAGATCACTTACAAATTGAGCACTTTTCCTTATGGTTGTGTGCGGCAATTTTATCATTTTAATTGTATTTGATTAAAAACAAAGCTTAATTGATGACATTTTTTACTATTTTGAATTTTCATATGCACAGAACTTTTTTAGGTTGTAATGAGGGCACTTATATTTTTCATTGAGGGGCTAACTTCTTTTTATTATTATTAAAATACAATTTAACACTAAAACTAAAGCAAAGACAGATTTTATTGGGGGACAGATTGGAAAAAAAAGGTCATTTACGGGATTGGTAAAAAAAGTACTTAAGACATATTGGTAAAAAAAGACATTAGTGACAGATTGGTCAATTTTATGTGAGAGACACTTTTGTCTCACTCACAAATAATTGACCAATTTGTTGTCGGTAGGAGTTTTTTTTATGAGAATATTATCTGAAATAAGACTAAAAAAATTTGAAAATTCCAAAATAGGACTGTCGTGTTTGTATTTTTAAAATAGGACTGATTACTGTCATGTTTTGGTAGTACAAGACTTCAAACATGGTAGTATTTTCAGAACTTGACAATAATTACTCCTATTTTGGTAATAAAAAACACGACAATCCTATTTTGGAATTTTCGAACAGTTTTAGTTCTATTTCGGGAACTTTCCCCTTTTTTACAAATTTCACTAATTTTTTGTTTTTATTAATTTTATTAAGTATTTAATTTAGTCCAAAAGGTACATGGGCATATTTGTCAAAAGATACATAATTACTCCATGCAGGCTGCGGTCCTAAATAAATTTCACACTTTGACTTCACACAAATTAAGGAAATAAATTTGACTTTATTGTAGAGTACACTGTTGTGACACTGTTTGACATTGTTTGACATTGTTTGGCACTGTTTGGCACTGTTTTGCACTGTTTTGATGTAGATAATTTGCCAAATAAGGAAGGGAGAAGAAGTGTGAAGTTTATTTTGGACCTACCCAAAATGAAAAGTGTGAAGTTTATTTAGGACCGGAGGGAATACTAATTAGTCTCACTTAGAGAATTTAAAACAATGTACTCCCATTTGTGATTAATTTTTAGCTACCTTTTACTACTCGTACTATTTAGGCAATTCACCCTATATATATTGGACTGGCCGGCAGGCGCCAAATAAATATTAAGCATGTATACGTTCAGTACAAGAAAGCTCCCTTTCTCCTCTTTTCTTTTTGCTGCATCTCTGCTCATGATCATCTGTGTATTCATTTGCCAGTTTGAAGCAACCCAGGCACAAGAAGTTGAGGATGAGAGGGAGTTTGATTACAACGAGAAGAGCGAAAAGGGCCCGGGTAGATGGGGAGAGCTGAAGAAAGAATGGGATGCTTGTCGGGATGGAAAGATGCAGTCTCCCCTCGACCTCTCCGCTCCAATCAAACGCCGCGGCTTTCGCCATCGGGACCTCAATATCACTATGAACACTTACACACCAGCAAATGCTACTTTTCACAACCGAGGCCATGACATTTCCATTGAATGGGTGGGTGATCCGGGATCCATTCCTATCAATGGCAAACACTTCTCCCTCAAAGCAGTCCATTGGCACTCTCCTTCTGAGCACACTCTTCATGGTACCAGGTATGATCTGGAGCTACATGCATTGCACATGAATACAGACGAAACGAGTGGAAAGAACAAAACTGTTGTGTTTTCGATTCTCTACCGCATTGGCCATAAACCCAACCGGTTTCTCTCCCGGATGAAGAAGAAAATAGCATCTATGATTGATAAAAAAGGTGAAGTGAGAAATGCAGGGTTTGTTGATCCAAATAAAATCAAATTCATAAGCAATGATTATTACAGATACACAGGTTCTCTCACTACCCCACCTTGCACGGAAAGCGTCATTTGGATAGTCAATAAAAAGATACACACCGTTTCGAGGAAGCAAGTAAAGTTGCTTCGAAAAGCAGTTCATGACTCTGCAAAAGCAAATGCAAGACCTCTACAACCGCGCAACAATAGAGATGTGTATCTCCGACGGTCGTCTTGAGTGATCATAGGTGTTTATCATTACTGAAAAAGTTATAAATTTTGTCTCATAACTTATGCCCATACTCTTTTTTAGTCTTGTAATTTTAATTTTAATTACAGAGTACTTCTTTATTTTGATTAAATCAGGTACTATTTCTGACGAAATAAATAAATATAGAGGTCGTTTGGCAAATTGTTTTTTGGCTTATCAGGCTTATCAGCTAACTTTTTCACCAAACACGTAAGTTTTGCTTTCGCACGTTGAATTGTGTAATAAGCAGAAAAAGTAAGTCTGAAGTTACTTTTCTGGCTCTATGGGCTGAAGTTACTGTAGATGACCATTTTAGCTATTTTTACATATAATTTTTTCTTTATTTTATTAATAAAATATACTACGTATTTTAAAAAGATTTTTTTCTTAAAACAACAGAATCAGCCAATGTAGCCACTTCAGCCAGAACTTCATATATTTTAGTAGAATCAGCCAAAACAGCCGATTTTCGTGCTACCAAACGGGCTCATAAATTTCTATGTGGTAAATCAATAACAAGTGATGGAACTTTGACCATCCACCAACCCCCTTTGAAGTTTGAACAACTCCATTGCAAACAAAAATTGTGATCTACTCCGTATATTTTTTAACAAGGGGAAATTTTATTGAATACTGATCTGAGCAAATGTGATTACATAGAAAAGGTGAAGAGGAAAATAAAAAAATAAAAGAAAACAACAAAATAGCCAAAGCAAAGTACAGATGAATAACCCATGCATCCCTAAAGCCCCCAAATTTTACTCCGTAGTAGAAGACGCTCTCCTCCCTATGGGTGTTCGAAGTAATCATGAATTCATATGGATGTTATTGAGATCTCGTTCTCATGAAATGCTATTTCGGTAAAGTTTCATTTTCATGTTGAGATATAAACAAGCTTTGATATATATAAAAAAAATAAAAACATAAAAAAATGAAAATTAAACAAAAATAAAAAAAATTTGAAGGCAAATTTTTGTGCTGCAAGTGTGAACTCACTTTGGAAAGAAAAATAAAAAAATCTTTGTAAATCGAAGAGGAACTAAGAGTCCGTTTGATGACTCTGTTTTTATGTTCATCATGCTTATTGACCAACTTTTTAACTAAACACGTGACTTTTGATTTCTTGCGTTGAATTGTGTAATAATAAGAAAAAGTAAGATTTTACTTTTCTGACTGTATTGGTTGAAGTTACTACAAATGACTATTTTAGCTGTTTTTTCTGTTGGTCCAAAATAAGACGCTCGTAGGCTTTTAGGAAAGCTACGTACGACACTCAAGCAGGAAATCAGGAAAATAATGCAAATAAGGAAAGAAGCTAAAAGTATTTAGTTGCTAGAAATAGCATGTAGAATTCGCTTCCCATAATCTGAGTTACAACCCGCCTTTTATAGGTGTATACAAATCGTAACCGCTACCGATAATAATGACTAATTAATTATAACATTAATACGAAATTAAATACATAATTAATAGTGCATTAATTGTTTGACCGTTACTCTTTCGGGTTGGGAGGTCGGCCGGACTGACAGGCTTCCCGTTGGGCTGGCAGGCAGGCTCCAGGTTGTGGACTTGGATCCACGGGTCCAAGTTCGGGGCTTGGGCTGATTAGGCTCCGGGCCTAGTCCCATTACTCCATCACGAGTCCCCCACTCCCTTAGTCGAGTAGTAGACTCAGCTAAGAGGGAGTAGTCCAAGTCAGTTGCTCTTCTCCGAGACTAGAAGATCCCCGCCCTTGTCCATGTTGGGGAGATGCCTCATTAAAAAACCTTCATTAGGAAAAAACCCAATGGTAAAAAATCCTAATGAAGGGAAAAAGAGTACATCTGACGCCCCCAAAATGAAGCAAGAGGTGAGATCCTTAGCCTTTATTGCAATGGTCGCCATCTACAAATAGGATGGCTAGAAATGTTCTTCTCGTCGGGCTCAGACTCGTCAGGTTCGTCATTTGCTTCCTTAAAGACGGTAAGACCCTCAGTCCTCCACTACATTCAGTTGTACCTACACACAAAAGAAACTAGTGTAGAATAGAGCATCTGGTCTGGTGTCGAACCACGCCTCAGTGTGTAAGTGAGTCGGACTCACTACTTGAAAAGAGCGACATCAAATTCCCAAGTTAGGCCTCAACCCAGTCTCCGAAAGAAAGATTGAATCCGCGAGTAAGTGAGTCGGACTCCTCAGTCGAATGGATAATCCGACCCCAAAGAACTAAAGTATATCAACCTTTTTCGAGAAATGTGAATGTCAATTAAGTGACAAAATTGCTTGCAAGAACGTGGTTCTAGGCCTCTAGCAAGAGTTTAACTCGCCGCCCGAGGTTAGTAGTTCGAACCCGTAAGTAAAAACTTTTGAACGGGTGACTCATTCCCCGAGGTCGGAGTGTGATGCACTAGGAAGAGGTAAGAGCACACAAGAACTCGTATGAAATCAATAGTGTGTGGTATCAACATTTATATTGGAGCTTACTAATCGTCACACGCATATGACGTGACCCGGTGGCACGAGTGTGTGTGCTCGGCCAGTGTACGAGTGTGTGTGCTCGTCCGACGTACTTGAGTGATCAGATTTCATAAGTCTGTTGTTCAATGTTAAAATTACACACACTTAACAAGAGTAAAAGCAATATATCACTTAAAATATCTTTTCAAATGTTTTAATTTATGATTTTTTTTTATATCAAATATAGAGGATTTTTGGAACTTTAGCTTTAGAACCAAACGGGCCCGAATGAGTTGCTGAAAATGCAGCCCGTCGTCATCCTTGAGGAGAATCAAATTTGGTGTTAGTGTAATCTTGGCCCATTCACTTTAACGCAGAGCAGACTCTTGGTCCATAGGAATTAGGTGGACGCACATTTGAAGGCCTATCTCATAAATAGGCATGGCGATGAGGGAGACCAGCAGCGACGTCGGCGCGCGACATCCAGCTGTGATTGGCGAAGAGAACGGGAGGAAGTGGAACTGTAGCACCTTGGATTGAGATGAATTTCTTGAATTTTTTCCTACTAAAGTGATGTGAGAGATCAATAGAGGCTCTCAATGAAAGCACCAATGTTGGTTCAAAATAGGACGCTCGTAGGCTTTTAGGAAAGCTACGTACGACACTCAAGCAGGAAATCAGGAAAATAATGCAAATAAGGAAAGAAGCTAAAAGTATTTAGTTGCCAGAAATAGCATATAGAATTCGCTTCCCATAATCTGAATTACAACCCGCCTTTTATAGGCGCATACAAATCGTAACCGCTACCGATAATAATGACTAATTAATTACAACATTAATACGTAATTAAATACATAATTAATAGTGCATTAATTGTTTGACCGTTACTCTTCCGGGTTGGGAGGTCGGCCGGACTGGCAGGCTCCCCGCTGGGCTGGCAGGCAGGCTCCAGATTGTGGACTTGGATGCACGGGTCCAAGTTCGGGGCTTGGGCTGATTAGGCTCCGGGCCTAGTCCCATTACTCCATCATTTTCATAATTTTTTTTCTTTATTTCAATAATAAATTATATTTTAAATATAGTTCATACATAAATCAGCAGAATCAGCCAATATAGCCACTTCTGTCAAAACTTCAAAAATTTCAACAGAATCAACCGATTAAGTCGATCTCAGTGTTACCAAACGAGGTATAAAAAATAATAAGTACAACTAAAACATGAGTGAAAGAAAATCATTATTTTCAATGTACTTTAAATGAAAAAAGCGAATTTTGTAAGGCTCAACCATACTTCTTAAGAAAAGACAACAGATTTACTAATTTAACAATGCCTAATGCCTCCTTACAATACTAAAAAACCTCGGTATATGCATGAATTTTAGCTCGGATAACCCCTTAAAATTCCCAGACTATCGCTCTTGGTTTGGAAAGAATTTCCGTGCCACTTAGGTCGATCCAAACATGTTGGCACAGATTATAGGATACGTGTCAACACTTGGCACGGCTTTTGTCTAGAATTTTGCGTCCAAAACTTAGCATCCAAATCCCTCAAAAATTGGCACAAATATCTTTTGTCTCGGAATTTGCCTCGGATAATAGGAACCCAACCGACTCAATTTTATATCGGTTCATGGATTGGATAAATCCGTGCCAAATAGTATATCAGGTATAAAAAAACGTATACCGTACTTTTGTACGGTACACGTTTTTTTATACATTTTGTATACGTTTTAATTTTTTTTCTTTTTGACAAAAATGTATTCTTTTTGACCATACATAACAATTCAAAATTCACATATACAACATCACATACATGCACAATAATCACAATACACAACCACAAGCATAACATACACAAAAATAACAATAATAAGCAGTTGAAAGATAAAACGGTAAGCAGTCCAAGAAAATGGCTACAAAAGCCATTAGAAGCAGTTACAATAACAACAATTCAAGATAAAACGGTAAGCAGTTCAAGTTTGGGAGTTCAAATAACATTAAAATATCATCCATGAGCACTTCATGAGAGTCGTTCAGAAGGCTGTTAATTCTGTGAGGGGTCGGTGTTCGGAAACAAGAGAACTCGGGCAGCTGGACACTCGGGTTGACGCTCCACACCTGCTCTAAATACGACATGAACGTATTCTTCATGTTGGCCATCTGGGTTTGCCAAATCTGCTATTGCTGGGTAAATCGGGCGTCTACCTGCTCCTGAATGCGGGCATCAATCTCTTCTTGGCTCGGTCCCGTGATTCGGCTTGTTCAATCCATGCTGCCCTACAGCACCTCTGCCTCGGAACCCGTCCCAAACCGCCGCCCCTTGTACTCCGGCACGGCCTTGCAAAACAACTCCGTATCTGTTTAAGTAAGAATTAAACTACTCTAAATTTATATGTATGTAGGGATCGTACAAGAAATAAAGTATGAAAACCGAAAGATTAATGAATGAAAATGTATCAATCTCAATGTATGATTCAAAGAGTGGTATTACAAGTGCATAGATAATTAAGCAGGGTCCTCCCTCTCTTCTACCGCCAGCCTATTTAAAATAGAATTTCCAACCTTCTCCCCCATGTGGACGAACTGCCCGGTGAAATGGTAGCCTTCCCCTACTAAAGCGGGATCCGTTCCTCCCTTTTCTCCTCAACTTCTTAGGCGTTCTTATCCACTTCGTCATATTATTTGACCAAGCCGGATTCTGTAGATTTCTTAAGGTCACGTGGGCTGATCTGTCCAATAAACTCAAACCCAATTTAATGGGCCGATTCGCTCGACAGATCCGGGCCCAACAATTGCCCCTAAAATTTGAAGTAGTAATCGTTACCAACTTAATCCAACCGGTCGGTTACTTCTTTGAATTTTAAACGTTTTGATGCTACCTCGAAATGGACAAAACCGTCAGCCTCCTTCCTCGAGTAACCAACCCTCTGTCAGACTAGCCTCTTTTCAGTCATAACTCTTCTTTTGTGAAATACCTTTCGTTCGCTTCTTGCAGAGATTCATCGTGAGAATCTATGGCGTCTCAACAGTTTATCCCTCAACACATCCTTGATCCGAAGAATGCAAAACAGGCTAAACTCTCGGAGAATCATATCGAAGCTATTAAGAATGGTTCCGGATTTCCAGCGCATGCATCCATCCGGTTTCCGGCCGCTAACGAACGGGTTGATTGGCATTGTGATGGTTGGGTCAACTTCTTCATGTATCCCTTCAAGATTGGTATGAAATTCCCTTTTTCTTCCCTAGTTAGAGATTTCTTAACCTTTGTCAAGGTTTCCCCTTCCCAAGTAATGCCACAAGTATGGAGGGTTCTGCGTGGTTTAGAAGTATTAAGCGAAAAACACAACATCCCCTTCTCCTTCGAAGATCTGGGCTTTACCTATGATCTTCGTTCTTCTGGAGCTGGTCGGTTTACCCTGGCTGTCAAAGATGCTCGCGAGGCGCTGATATTGAGGGCGGACAAAGCTAATGATCGAGGCTGGATGAGCCAGTTCTTCTTTGTGCAAAAAGATTCCCTAGGTTCTGAGGGCGCATTTCTTGAAGAGAGTTTACACAAAGGTATCTTGACAACTCCTTGTTTTACATATGAATTTCAAATGCATTTAGTTGCTATATGGCTGGTCTGCAATACGTCAAAATTACCGTTTTCACTGTTGTTGTTTTTTCTTTTGCTTTAGATAGGAAGACTATCCCCTTGAGCTATGGTCCAGACTCTGAAGGAAGGACTGTCAAAATTTTATCTATAACTACTGCCGAACGGACCTTTGGGAATCTAGTGGTTGATAATGAAGGTATGTCTCCTACTCTCGACCACTCTCGGTCCGTTGGATTAAGGCGCTCTCGCCGTAATATTCAGAACGTCCCTGACGATGCCCAAGATTCACGCGCGGTCTCTGTAGATGATTCAGACCATGAATCAGAAACTTCGAGGGGTGGAGGTGAAAATGCAAGTGCTTTTGTTCCTCTTCAGATGGTGTTTCCCGGTGGTCAGGACTCCTGTTCTCTTCCAGCAAAACGCTCTGCACAACACGCTGGTACTTGTTCCTGCTATTTCAATTATTCGTCAAATGTTGCTTTATTTAGAATGTTTATATATTTTCCCTTGTCACAACTATTTCTTCGTATAACACACGGCCGATGCCTTCTGATTACGACCTTCTTAACATGGTTTCAAGAAAGAAGAAAATCCCATCTAAGTTGGCCTCTGGTTGTTCCAAAACTCCACAATGCCCAAATACAGAGATGAAATCTGCTCCTCCTCGTCCAGTGAGTGCTGCCACCAATCCTGACTCTGGCGAGAAGATGAATGCTTCTTTCTCTCGTGACTTTTGCTGTTTGAAGGATGCTCTTGTGATGGGAAGTGAAATGCCTCAAGTCCTGCTCTCCTCCTCATCTGTTGTTTTCAAGGATGTATCCTCGGCTGGCCTGGCATTGGCTTCCTCGGCTTTTGCTTTCCAGGTATCTCGTCGTTTTGTAAATGCTCGGTACCTGTAGAAATTTAATCCTCCTTTTGACGAGAGAAATTTGTTTTGATCTGGCAGAGTGTTCAAGCTAGCCTTGTTGCTGCAGAAAGGTTGGCTCTGCTGGAAAAGGCTGTGGACGAATTAAAAAGAAAGGAGAAAAGTTTTCACGCTCGTGCTGACGTTGATGCTCGAATGATCCAAAGTCTCCGTAGTGACAATTCGATTTTAACAACTCAAATTTCAACTTTAAAAACCCGTATTAAGTCGTTGGAGGCGTATGGGAGGAAAAAGAAACAAGAGGTTACTGACGCGGCCTGTTTTTATGCTTGGAAAACCAAGGGTGAACTGATGACTTCATTCCTCGCAGGCGAGACGTCAAACTGGACTGCGGAACAGGACGTTGCTACCTGGTTAAAGCTTCAAGATGAGATGGATCCCCCGATTGGGGAAGATGGTTTTGACGTAGGCCAGTCCGATAACGAGGCTGAATCCAGACGCTCCCGAGATAACTGACTGCACCCTTTCCCCTTTACTTTCTCGTCTTTAGACATTTGTTTTTGCTTCCAAGACTCACTCTGCTATGACTGCCCCTGCATCATGGTTTCCTGTTAGAAATTTTAATATTTTCCTGTGGATTTATGGATATCGTGCTTGGTGGTTTATCCAAGCCAAATCCATGTTGTTTGGTGATTCCGTTGCTACTCCTTTTGGTCACCTGACTTACGTTTATGTTGACGTGTGTGTTGTTATATATGTCGTTTACGTATGTAACCTGCCTTGTGTGCGTAGAGGAATATATATGTGTTTTGTGTTTTGGCCAAAACTTATTCGGTTTCATGGAACTTCATTCATGGTTTTTTCATAATGAGTCCCATGTCCCCTGTATGTTGATGTTTCGTCATGAGCAGATCTGACGTTCTATCTGTTGCTCTGGTATTTTGATCTTAACCTGTCATAGTCCTGCGATGATACCGTTCCGTTGGGATCGGCCGTTGGTTTGGGGCCAACGGCCCTCCGACGGTCAAGTTAGTGAATGATGAATTGTATTTACTATATTCAAGATTACATGAACTGTAACTAATTACCTGTGACTTGGTCATTTTTGCGTGCCTTCCTGTATTTACAATTATCGTCAGGATTGGTCGTTGGCCTTAACAGTCATGAGTCCATACCTCGAAGAAGGTATTTCAATCTCAGCAGGAATGACCGCTTCGCAGCCATGCACCAGAGAGAATGGAGTTTGTCCGGTTGCATTTTTCGGAGTTGTCATGTCTGCCCAGAGTATTAAGGGCAATTCGTCAGCCCATCGGCCTTGCGCCTTTTCAAGCCTTTTCTTTAAGTGGGCAATGATAATCTTGTTGCTAGACTCGGCCTGCCCATTAGACTGCGGGTACCTAGGTGTCGACGTTTCCAATTTGATATTGTATTTCTCACAAAAGCGTCTGGTTTTAGCGCTTATGAACTGAGATCCGTTGTCACAAACGATTTCTGAAGGAACGCCGAATCTGCAAAGGATATTTCTCTTAATAAACGAAATCACCTGGTCATCTCGTATCTGCCGAAAAGGCTCAGCCTCCACCCATTTTGAAAAGTAATCCGTCATTGCTAGCATATATACTTTCTGCCCCGGTGCCTCTGGCAATTTTCCTACAATATCCATGCCCCACTTCATAAAGGGCCATGGTGATAGAACTGGATGAAGCGTCTCGGAGGGCTGATGACGAATTGGTCCATGCATCTGACAGGGCTTGCATCTTTGGGTGAATGTGGTTGCATCTTCTCTCATGGTCGGCCAGTAATAACCGAATCTCAGAGCTTTGTTAGACAGACTCCGCCCTGCTGCGTGATTGCCGCATTCCCCCTCATGAAGGTTTTTCAATACTTTGGCGGCTTCTTGCGGTGCCAGACATCTTTGGAGTGGACCTGCGACAGATCTTTTAAATAGCACATCATCAATCAATAAAAACTTACTTGCCTTAGATAGGAAAGCCTTGGCCTCTTTTCTGTCCTCTGGGAGAGTATTGTGCTTTAAGTATGCTACGTATTGTTGTGTCCAGTCGTCTTGTGCCGGGGTCTTAATGGTAGAGGCAACCTCTGATCTGTAAATTGCTGGGCTCATCAAGTGCACATAGGGGATGTTGCGATTGATTTCTGCCCCCAGACATGATCCGACGACGGCCAGAGCGTCAGCTTGTGTGTTTTCTTCTCGTGGGATTTGTTCAAGGGTTATTTCGTCGAATGCCGTTATCAATTCTCGGACAATTTGCAAATAAGATGTCATCTTGGGGTCCTTTGCTGCATACACACCGTTAGTTTGATTGATTATCAGTAAAGAATCACATTTTACCTCCAAGATTTTGACGCCCAAGTCCCTTGCCAATGTGAGTCCGACGATTAGCGCCTCGTATTCTGCCTCGTTGTTTGTAGCGGTGAAATCGTAGTGTAATGCTTGGAGCATGGTGTCCCCTTGTGGTGACTTCAGTATCACGCCCAGACCTGCGCCGTTTTGGTTTGATGCTCCGTCAGTGTGCAATGTCCATTTTTGCTTTGGGAATCCATCGATCAGAGTGCAAATCTCTTTTTCTGCTTCCTCTTGGAGCTTTGGACTGAAGTCTGCCACAAAATCTGCAAGTGACTGTGATTTCAAGGCTGTTCTCGGTTCGAATCTTATGTCATAAGCTCCAAGTTGAATCGACCATTTAGCCATGCGACCTGTCAATTCTGGTTTCCTCATGATTGACTTCATGGGATAGTTAGTTCTAACACAAATGGTATGTGATTCAAAATAAGGACGTAATTTAATCGAAGCAACGATCAAAGCTAAAACTAACTTCTCAAGTAAAGCATACCTGGATTCCGGTCCATTTAGGGATTTACTTACGTAATAGACTGGAGTTTGCTGCCCCTGCTCCTCTTTTGTCAGTACTGCACTGACGGCGTGCTCTGAAACGGCCAGATAAAGTTGTAGCTCTTCGTCATTTTTAGGTTTTGCGAGCAATGGTGGCGACATCATATATTCTTTTAATTGTTGAAGCGCCTGTTCGTGTCGGTCTGTCCATTCGAATTTTTTGTTTTTTCTCAAGACGTCATAAAACAAATGGCACCTGTCTGACGATTTTGAAATGAAACGATTCAAAGCCGCAATTCGTCCTGTCAATCTCTGGATATCTTTGACGGATTTTGGAGGGTCAATGTCAATAATTGCTCGTATTTGTTCCGGGCTCGCCTCTATTCCTCGTTCACTGACGATATATCCTAAAAATTCCCCTGACGTCACTCCAAAAGTACATTTCGCTGGATTGATCTTCAGATTGTACTTTTTCAGTCTTCTGAAGGGTTCCGTCAGATGATAGATATGATCCTCTTTTTTCTTTGATTTGACGATCATGTCGTCGATATAAACTTCCATGGTGTCCCCCATTAGATCTTTGAACATTAAGGTGACTAGTCTCTGAAACGTCGCGCCTGCATTTTTTAGTCCAAAGGGCATAACAATATAACAATACGTACCTGTTTCAGTGATGAAGGCTGTGCTTTCTTGGTCATCGGGGTGAAGCTGTATTTGATGGTATCCACTGAATGCGTCCATGAAGGATAACATTTCATGCCCTGCCGTAGCGTCAGCCAAAGCGTCAATGTGTGGCATTGGAAATGAATCTTTGGGACACGCTTTGTTCAGGTCAGTGAAGTCCACACAGACTCTCCATTTGACGGGCTTGCCTTCTTCCTGCCCTTTCTTTTTCTGAACAACAACAACATTAGCTAACCAATCGGGATACTTTACCTCCTTTACCTTGCCGGTTCGAAGCAGCGTATCAACTTCCTGGTTTATAATGGCATTCCTCTCTTTTGCAAAGCGTCTTCTTTTTTGTCTGACGGGTTTGTGTAACGGGCTGACATTTAACCTGTGAGTTATGATATTAGGATCAATACTTGTCATGTCGTCGTGGCTCCATGCAAACACGTCCTTATGTTCTTTGAGGAAGTTTATCAGTTCGTCTTTGAGGTGCTCCGGTATGTCTTTCCCGATGCGGATGACCCTTTCTGGATGTTCTGGGTCGATGGCGACTTCTTCTGTTTTAGCGTCATCTTCCACCAGAGCGGGGCCACCCTTTAATTGCTATGCGATCCTGGAAGCAGTCTGGTCCGCAGTTGGCTTCATCGCCGTTTGGTAGCAGGATTTGGCTGACTGTCGATCCCCCTGATGCTTTGTACTCCCCACGGCGCTGGGAATTTGATTATTTGATGATAAGTTGATGGAATTGCCCCCATTTGATGCAACCAGGGAGTTCCCAAGATCATGTTGTATGCTGGTATGCTTTCGACTACGTCGAACTTGACCTGCATGTTTAAACCATGGGTATATACCGGCAACGAAATATTACCTACGGTTTTGCTTGGCTATCCATTGAATCCGACCAAGCTTGACCCGGACCCTGTTATATCTTCCTCCTTGGCCCCCAGTTCTTTCAACGTTTTCATGGTGGTAATATTCGCGGTGCTCCCGTTGTCCACGAGTACTCGTTTGACTTCGCAGTTTGCCACTCTAAGGGAGACCACCAACGTATCGTGATGAGATTGTATCGGATCAGAAATGTCCGTTTCGTCAAATGTGATTGATGCATTTCTCCATTCCTCTTGACGTTTTCCGATCCTATAAACCTGCAACGACTTGTCTCGGGTGTAATCCCGGGCGTGTCTTTTTGCTGCAGAATATGTTAGTCCACATAAATCAGATCCACCATTAATAAAGTTGATTACCTTACATGGCGCAGAGGGTGAAGGCGGCCTAGACTCATTTGGTGACGCTTTATCATTCCGTCCTAGCAGTGATTTGGTGCGTTCAGACATGATCTCCGTCAGATAACCGTTTTTCAGCAAATAGGCCACCTCCTTCCTTAATGCGACGCAATCTTCCGTGTTGTGTCCGATATCGCCGTGGAAATCACAACGTTTATTCGGGTCTCGACGGCCCGCTGGTTTGTCCGTCCTTCGAGGCCATCTGACCTTTCCCCCCAATTTTTCCAGAGAGTGAATGAGGCCCGGAGTGGCAACATTGAAACAATAGTCATTGATGACTGGTGGTAAGTCTGGATCGTCGAGCCAATTTACTATCGATGAGACCGGTCTATCCTCGGTTCTGACATAGGGTTTTCCGGTTCTGTAATCGTGTTTTTTGGATGTGCTTGATTTACGTTGCCCTCCGTCATATGCATCCTGCCGATGTCGCGTGTGCTGATCTTCTTCTAGCCTGATGAAGGCCAAGGTTTTAGCCTGGACGTCTTCAAAGGTTCTGCACGGGTATTTCGTCAATTCCCGGTATAATTCTGAGTCGTCGGATAAGCCTCTCCGAAACGCTTCAACTGCTGTCGGTATATCGCACCGTGGAATGGAAACTTTTTCTTTGTTAAAACGGTGTAGGTAATCCCGTAACGATTCGCCGCGTCGCTGTATGATTCTGTAAAGGTCGCTAGTCTGTTTTTCAAGTATTCGACTACTCGCGAACTGATGATTGAATGAATCGACCAGTTCTGCAAATGACTCGATACCCTCATTAGGCAGATTGACAAACCATTTGAGGGATGGGCCAGCTAATGTTGCCCCGAAGCCGCGACACATGCATGCTTCCCTTTGATCCGGTCGGAGCGATACGGCAAGCATTCGCTGTTTGTATTGGGCGACATGTTCCACCGGATCAGATGTGCCGTCGAACATTTTCATGGAGGGAACGTTGAATTTGCGTGGCAGTTCGACATCTGTAATCTGTCTGCTGAAGGGCGAGTCCGCATAACATGTCTTTGATGCCCGATCCAACGGAAGGGGTACCCCGGGCAGTCCGTTGATCTTATCCTGCATCTGTCGGAGTTGCTCCATAATCATTGCTATCGGATCCACCTGGACTGGCTGAATGAATTCGGGCGCTGAGACTGTCAATCCTGCCATCAGGGTTGCTTCGGGACGGGTTGGTGACGGAATGACTATGACCTCAGGGCGTCTCCCTCCACCATTCTGCCCTGCTGAAGTGGCTGGTCTACGCTGCCGTTGTGCCTGAAACACAGGTGGCAATTCGTCGAATATATTCCGGGTCCTTTCTTGCATGAGACTAGACGGTCCGGGTTCGTCACGGGTTCTGCTTTGGTGATGAGTGACATACGGTTCCGTCGGGGCTAACGCGCCTGACATCATGGGTAAGCTTTGAGTGGCCGCCTGCAACCCCATCCTTCTTGATCCCAGGCGCAACGACTCCGGGAAGAAACAGGTCGGAATGCTTGGGATAGGGGTCGTTTCAGGGATGAGAGGCGTGTACGGTATCACTTGAGAGATGACGGTGGTTTGTGATTCCCCGGCCGGTGAGAGGCCCAACGTGAGAGATATGGGCTCGGAAGCGATGGTGGGCGTGTCCGTGGCCGTCGGAATGGATTCCAAATCTAGCCTCGTGACCACGGGCATGAGATCGTTCCTTCGATTTCCCCTAGAGTTGGATGCGATTGAGACTGCTGACTGAACTTGGGATCGTAATAGATCGTTCTCTCGTTGGAGATGTGCCATCCTTTCCACCAATTCCCGGCGAAACTCCGTTCGAACTGCCTCCATTTGAGCGTGGATTTCCTCTAACAAAGGGCTGTTTCCGGTCATGGTTGATGATCTTTTCTTGCACAATGCCCCACGGTGGGCGCCAAATTGTTTAAGCAAGAATTAAACTACTCTAAATTTATATGTATGTAGGGATCGTACAAGAAATAAAGTATGAAAACCGAAAGATTAATGAATGAAAATGTATCAATCTCAATGTATGATTCAAAGAGTGGTATTACAAGTGCATAGATAATTAAGCAGGGTCCTCCCTCTCTTCTACCGCCAGCCTATTTAAAATAGAATTTCCAACCTTCTCCCCCATGTGGACGAACTGCCCGGCGAAATGGTAGCCTTCCCCTACTAAAGCGGGATCCGTTCCTCCCTTTTCTCCTCAACTTCTTAGGCGTTCTTATCCACTTCGTCATATTATTTGACCAAGCCGGATTCTGTAGATTTCTTAAGGTCACGTGGGCTGATCCGTCCAATAAACTCAAACCCAATTTAATGGGCCGATTCGCTTGACAGATCCGGGCCCAACAGTATCATCAATGTCAAAGGACTTCCCCTCAGATTCTGCTTGGGCCTTCAGCTCATTGTACTTTTTCTGCAAAATATAACAAAGAATTATATCTAGCAAGTAAAATAAAAAACTATTACAAATATTACAACTCATGTATATATAAATAACGTACCCTCGTTTCAACAACTCTTGGAGGAGGATCACCAGCCTTGGGCACATACACCTTCTCAAAAACCTCAATCTTTAAGGTCTTCTCTTCATAGATTCAGTCTGTAATCACAACAAGAATCTTATGTTAATGAACTTGATGGATAGTGTACTCGGGGGTGGCTTATCCAAGGGGTTATTGTGGGGAATAACTAGAGAGAAGTCAGAACAATAGTAAGAGAGAGAGTGAGTATTCGTTATGTGAACTTGTGATGATTTACAATGGGGAAATGGGCTGTTATTTATAGCAGCAATAAATGTGATGAGAGTACACGTGTCAATAATCTAACGGTCAAGGGGTCACCTCAACCGGGTGGCACCAGCACCTGCATGTGACCGCATTAAATGCGGTGGTTGGATGTGACGTTGTACTCGGTACGGTGATTCAGGCGAATGTGAAGAGGATATTCTGTCGAGGAGGATGCCTTAGGATGTAGATGACAAGCCGAAGGCTCCTCGTACCGGAGGCCTCATAGTGGGAAGGGCTCCAAGTTCCGAAGGCTCGATTTTCTAGCCTTGTTCTCCTGTGATGTTTCTGAGCCTGGATATGTAAACGGTAGCCTTCGGCCATGGGGCCGAAGGCATCCCCTTGCGTATTGTGGGCTGCTTAGGGCTTCATTTTGCGGGGCTTGGCCCGTTTGGGCCTGTTGGGCCTGACTGCAGTTGTGGAAGTATGTGGGTCGGGGGTCCCTGGGCCATATACTCCATCAGGAGTCCCTCACCCCTTTTGCCGAAGGGTACTTGAGGGAAAATGAGTAATTGTGAGGGATCTGCGTTGCATGATTTGCCGAGGGCAGTCCCTCAGTCCCCCATATTTTGCGACTGAAGGATTCTGTTGATGCTTTTTAAAATTTTGTTATTTTCCCAAGGGGATTCTCGAGTCCCCCACTCCTTGAGGCACATGTAATGTGGTGAAGAGGAGTAGAGCACTGCTTGTCTTCAGTATGGGGCCGAGGGCTGACTATTTTCGTTTCATTTTGGGGGGATGCCTCGTTAAAAATCTTATTAGGAAAAACCTTGTGGGAAAAAATCCTAATGAGGGAAAAAGAGTTCACCGAGTTCCCCCAATGATGAATCGAAAAGGTTAACCCTCAGTCTGAGTGTAATGTCAATGCCGAAGGCTACCCTTGATCTGGGGGCGTGCTTGTTGATTTGCCGAAGGTACCTTGTTGACATCCCGGGGATGCCGAGGGGGACCCTAGTCATTGAGGACTGAGGGCGTGATGAATGCAGATGATAGTTCCTGTATTGCCAAGGGGTTTCCTGCTTCTCAATATATTGGGGGCTAAGGGCAACCGAGGGGGTTCCCTGACCTTTAAACCGGGGGCGTCTCTTGATGAAGGATTTGAGTGTGATAGCCCGAGAGCTGGCTCAATTGTCGCACGAATGGTGTCAACCGGGGGGCCCTCTGGTTTTCCGAAAAATAGCCGTTGTAATATGACTGTTGGAGAGGGTTTCCATGTGGCGCTTCTTCGTTGGCTGTCCGCGGGCGGGTGTCACCGGTTGGCTGAAGTGACGATGTGTAATGACAATTTTCCCATCGGGGGCCCAGTTTCTGGCCAAGCCTGTATTGGAGAGGCTATAAATACCCCATGGCCTGACCCTTTCTCCTTGTGCGATTTGTGTTGTCTTAGCGAAGCTCTGCCTAATTTGTTTCTAGAGAGAGAAAGTGCTTCCTAGGCCAGTTCTTCACCTGTTCTTCGCTTTTTTAGTAAGTTTAGCCCTGTGGCCTTTAGATCTAGTGTTAGCGATCCTTAGGGGAATTCCTTCCTTCGAACCCCTCGACTCCCAAGGAATGTCGTCACAGAGCGATTCACAAGATATCTCGGGGGAGCCCTCGGTTGAGACAGAAAGCGTCTCCGAGGTGGAATCTTCGAGTGAGTAGCTCTCGGCCGGAAATAATTTGGTGGTAGCTGAGGAGGTTCAGAACAACCTTCAGGTGGAAATGGAAGCCGAAGACTTCGAGCAAGTAAACAATGACGAGGAGCTCGCTGTCGCCGTTTAAGTCGCTGAGGAAGAGGAGCAAAAGGAAAGGATGAAGGTTACTATTGCCGTCCCACCCCCTCGAAACGCTGGTGAGGCTAGCAGCTCCCGGCCACTCAACCCGGAGCCTCTCAGGGTGGCCCTGGGGGAGAAGAACAAGAAGAAGATGGGGGCCCCCAAGAAAAAGGGGAGTGCTGCTGATTGTGGAAAACCCGTGGGGATACCGGAGGGGTACTCGTGGTTGAGCACTGCTGCCCTGGCGATAAGCTCGAGGGCTGATCGAGCTGAATGCTACGTGACGCAGCTGCATGTGGTGCCTTCAGTGACGATGGTAGAACCGGTCCTTGATGATCTACTCTCCCAAGCTCCCGAGGGGTGATTTGCGGTCCACATCCTCTCGATGTCAATGGGACTTCGGTTTCCATTGCACCCATTCCTACATCACCGGGTTCCTCCAACTCTGCCGGTCTCAGGGGGCGGCCCCCAGTCTCGACCTCTTCTTCCAAAGTTTCAACCTATGCCGGGGAGGTCACACTAATTCCGAGGGCTACGCGAACTTGCAGCAAAATGCCTCGTGGAGGCTTTTTGATGACGTACCCTCGTCCCACAAGGGCTGGAGGGACCGTTTTTGCTATATAAGAATGGCGGAGAATCCATTCCCAAGGGAGCTGAGGAATTACTTTAGGAGGCACCCGAAGGTGGGGAGTGCTGCCCTCGAGAAAGATGGGAGGAAGATTTCTGCCATCCCGGTGGGGCGTGAAAAGCATGTGTCGGTCAAGGAGATGACCCTCGGGGATGATTTGTATAACCTTGGCTTCCGGCGCTACCGCTTCCTTGGGGAATGGGACGAGAAGTACCCCGTTCTTGACCGAGCCTTCGAGAGCACCAGAGGTAGTTCCCGGAGTTTCTTAGCTTTTTGTACTTAGAATTTTTTTGTGATGCTTTTGATGTATGTTCTTGTTTTGACCCCTCGGCCTTATCCTTTGTTGTTTTGCTTTGCAGGTGCCAACATGGATGTTAGGAACTTTGCTGGTTTGTTAAAGAAGTCCGTGAAGGACCCCAAGAAGAAGGGGCGGGCACCCAGAAGCCCGTTGGTGAATTCTTTAAGAAGGGCGGTGAGCCCTCAGCGGTACCTACTGATGATGCTGTAGCTGCCGCCAAGAGGAAGGCGGCTGGCAAAGGAGTCGCCCCCATCGACAAGAAGCCAAAGAAGGGGGATGCTGAGAAGAAAGCTCCTTCTGTGGTGATTGTTGAGGGACATTCATCCTCTGAGCCCCCGGTCGTGTCGGTGACTCCTTCCCAGGCCCTCGTGGATGAGGGGGGCCTGCCCAGGGAGAGTATCCAGTTCTCTCTCCTCAAGGGAACAGCCATCGTGCATGGGACGGTGGACCCAAAGGAGTTCTTGAGAGGTGCCACCCCCTCGCTGGACAAAGTTGCCCTCAGCCGAATGGATGATGAGGCCCTTGACAATAAGATCCTTCGTTCCTCCCTTACTGTAAGTTTCTCTTTCCTTGTTTCTTTTCTTCTCGCCTTAGAGTATTTTTGCATGGTGTCCTAATCGTTTTCGTTTGTTGTTTTGCAGACTTGCATTGCCCTCGGTGAGCAGGCCCGGAGGCTTGAAGAGTGGCGCCTTCGGAAGGCACATGAGGATGGGAAGCTGAAGAAGCTCATTCATGAGAATGCCGATGTTGTGAGGCAGATGGCTAAATTGGAGGAGGAGCGGCGGCAGGCGAAGGCCGAGGCTGAGAGGACTAGGGCGGAGAAGGCCGAAGCTGAAAAGGCCGCTGCCGAGGCCGCCAAGAAAGCTGCTGAGGAGGCCGAGGCTGCCAAGGCGGAAGCCATCGCCAAGGCGCGGGAGGATGCCGTTGCTGCATTTCTTGCGGAGGGGTGGAAAGCTGAGGGTCAGAAGGAATGGATGGCCTCGGTAGTAGGAACCTCGGTGGATGCCTGGGTGAAGGGCCCGAGGTTGAATGGATGGCCCGGAAGGGCAAAGAATACTACGAGGGAGGCGAGTATTTCACCCAAGCCCTCGTCTACCGGAGGATCGCCAGGCATCTCAAGGTTGATCCAGAGAAGTTTGAACCGGCGGCGTATGGCCTTCCCCCTCTGCAACCAGATGTTCGTGTTCCACTCCCCCCGGATGCAGATAGACCGGTTCTTGAAGATTTCGTGTTGATGGTAGAGGCACAGGATGATGACGAAGAGGCCAGAGGGGACGTTTCCTCGAAGCCTGTCAAAGAAGGTGCTGCCGGGGCTCTCGATCCTTGACATGATTTGTACTTAGTTGATTTGGTGAACAAACTTTCTGTAGTGTAATGTTTTGTAGCTTTCGGCTTTCAGCCTTCATGTAACAAACACTTAACATTTTCCTCCTTTTGTCTAATGCATGCCTGCCTTCGGGTTTTTGATGTCTGATTTTTCCCATTGTCTTTTGTGATGAATGAATGCCTTCGCTTTCCTTTATGCCTTCTTTTCATAGTTGTATGAATGTATGTCTGCACAATGAATTGACCGAAGGCTAATCAATTATGACTTAGAAGATTTTTCTAAGTGTTGTTTGACCACTTGGCCTTCGTCGCATGGTGATTTGACCGAGGGCTAAACATTTAGGACTTAGAAAATTTTCTAACTGATGTGCACCACGTGGCCTTCGGTTAATAGACCCCTCTGGCTGTATGAAATATGTATCCCTCGTCCTGAGCTCCCGGGGGTCTAGCACTGTGGACTTAGTCATTTTTTCCTGGGCAGTGTCTTGAACATGCTTTCGGCTTGTAGTAGTCTTAGGCAAAGTTTTCCTTAGCAAAGGATGGTGATGCCGGGGGCCCCTAAGTCATGGACTTAGAGTATTTTGTATTGGGTCTGCAACCCGTAGCCCTCGGTAGAAACATGGAGTTAATTGATTTTTGACCCACTCATGGGAAAAGAGCTTCCGGTATTGATCGTCGTGTCGGAGGCTATTGGAGCGTGGATTTAGGAAATTTAAGCTTTTGGTTTGTGAGCAATCGCCTTCGGTAATGCCGGAGGATGCAGCAGTGTAAGTCAATCTTTAGCCCTGACCTAGCGTAGGAGCCTTGAGTGATCTTGGATTCCAAAGTGTGGACTTAGGAATTGTTGGGTCCAATATATTATAGTAGGTGCCCTCGATCCACGCAGGGATTGAGTGTCCTGCATACCGAGGGATGCCCTCGGAATTCTTTGAAGCTCCAAAAGCTGTAGTGATCTGGACTTAAACAAATTCACCCCAATAGTGGGATTAGGGGCCTTGGTATTGGATGGTGTCGGAGGCCACCAGATTATGGAGTTAGCCGCGTTTGGTAACAGTTGTTGAATAGTAGCCTTCGGAATAAGGGCCATTGTCAAAGGTGATTTCCTGAATCAGAGCCTTCAGGTACCAGAAGTATTCCCCAGAGGAGCCTTCGGTATGGTCTGGATTGCCTTGTGAGAAATATTCTTGCTAGCTGTCGATGAGTGTTTGTTGTAAATTTATACTCATTGATTGCTCGTTGAGTCTACTCCCCTTCACACCATTTTTTTTATAGTGAAGGGAAGGCTTCAAGAAACTTGGTTTCTTGGTAAGGCTTGGCCTGTCAGGAGGCAATGGTATACACCACTGGCTCCCCCCTCAGGATTAACCTTCCGGGTTCCGAGGGGATCGAGGGTCGTTTCCTTGGCACGAGACGTAGTCTAATGCCTGCCACCCCTTGGGGGATGGCACAGAAAGCACCTTAGTTTTGAAAGTCGTTCCCTCAGCACGAGACATAGTCTATTGCCTGCCATTCCCTTGGGGTAATGGCGCGGGAAGCGTTTCGTTTTGAAAGTCGAATCCGGAGGCATATTAGTTGCCTTCCATTCCCTTGGGGTAATGGTGCGGAAAGCGTTTCAGGGAAGAGTTTTATTTGCATATTAGTTGCAAAAGGCCATGGTACTTGGTACCTTCGGCACCGATAGGTGGGGCCTTCGGTATGATTGCGTCCTCAATGGGTACGACTTTATTTCTACCACTTGGTGTTATTTTTCCGCATACAGTACCCTCGATACTTGGTACCGAGGGGTCTTCTTTTAAAAACACTTGGTGTTTTCTTTTGTTGTCGTAGTTGATTGGAGGGTCTGGGGGCTTGCATGAGGGCTTGGCCGCTCACAAGCGTTTTGTTCTTGTACTTGATGTCTTCAGCATATCTTTATTCTTGAAAAATTAGGGCCTTGGGCCGTTGGATAATACAGTTGCGAACCCTGAGGGCTTGGCCGCTCAGGTGTCATTGATAAAATTTTACTAGGTGGTGTACATTGCAATGTCTGGGGACATCAGTCCCATTGGGGCGTTTGAGTTTGTAAGTCCCTGGTTTGATGATAGCTGCAACGATGTAGGGGCCTTCAAACTTTGGTGCCATCTTGCCGCCCTCGGTTGGTTGGCTAGCTTCCCTTCTCCGTAGGACATATTCCCCACCTGAAATTCTCGGGAACGGACCTTGGCATCGATGTAGCCCTTTACTTGCCTTCAGTAGTTTTCCGCCCGTATGAAGGGTTACTCTCGGCGTTCTGCGATGAAGTGAAGGTCGAGAGCCATATTGCGTCGTTGACCTCAGGATCGTATTGGGCCACCCTTCGGGTAGGAAAGGTTACTTCAGTGGGAGCCTTGGCTTCGAATCCGTAGCATAAGGAGAAGGGTGTTTCGCCGGTTGCCCGCTGAGGGGTGGTGCGGTAGGCCCACAGGATGTTGTGAAGCTCTTCTACCCAGCCTCCTCCTTCGACCTCAAGTTTCTTTTTTAGACCTTCGAGTAAAGTTCGGTTGGCGTTCTCCACCTGACCGTTGCCTTGAGGGTAGGCAACAGATGAGAAGGTATGCTTGATGCCCCCATGCCTCTAGGAGGGCACAGAAGAGGGTTGCCTCAAATTGAGTCCCGTTGTCGGAGATGATCTGTTGGGGGACACCGAACCTAGTGAGGATGTTCTTGAGGACGAAGTGGCGGCACCTGGCCTCAGTGATGCTGGCGAGGGGGTCCGCCTCTACCCATTTGGTGAAGTAGTCGATGGCAATGATGATGTACCTATTGTTAGAGGTACCCCTCTGATAGGCACTAGTTGTTAGTGCCTAAGTATACATTTTTATTATTGTTTGGAGTGTTTATTTACTAGTTTTGTGCAAATTTATAGTTGTGAGTTTGCATTTGATTGTAATCATATTTCTGGCATTTTATTGTTTGTTGTAAGTTGTAGTTAGTTTGGTTTTAAGTTTAGGATAGGTTTGGAAGCAAAAAGGATGAAGAAACCTGAGTTTTGTGCAAAACCCGGTCGGGTATGGATTTTACCCGGCCGGGTATGAAGTGACAAAGGAAACTGCTGCAAACTAGAAAATACCCGGTCGGGTATACCATATACCCGGTCGGGTATTCTGTGATTTCAGACCAAAAGACGTGCAGAAGACACAAAAACATGGGAAAATATTTGATTAGGTAAATACCCGGTCGGGTATGTCAATATACCCGGCCGGGTATCCGGCATTAGGTGTTGAAAACACATATAAATAGCCCCATTTTCCTACATATTTCATCATCCCTTCTTCCATACTCTTTAGCTCAGTTTAGAATAGCATTTCTTTATATTTTTCTAGCTATGTTTAGCCTCCAAATGAGGAGCTAAACTTCCATTCTTGGTGTTGCTCTTGAAGCTTGTTGATTATTAAAGTTGTGAGTTATTTTCTTAACTTCTTTCCTTGAATATTAATTAATAGTTCTTTCCTTAATACCATCTCTATATTAATGTTGGGGAGTATCGCTAAGATGACAATTAGTTATCATCTCGACATTAATTAGAATGGTATTTTTCTTCCTCTATATTAATGTGGGGGAGTGTTGCTAAGATGACAATTAGTTAACATCTTGATATTAATTATAGTAGGATTCATCTTCTTTAATAATATTCTTCCTTGAATATTAATTAATTCCTACTCTTATTTCATATTAATATTTTGAACATTACTTAAAGGATCAACTAGTTTTGTTTCATATATTAATTATTACTAGAAACGATCAACGAACCGATGGTTAATCGTTGATGGTTTCACAAGTAAGTAACTTCGGTTTATTAATGCACGGTCGTGGTTAATAAACTTAAGAGGGATTAATTTTGTTGGTTAAACCGAAACCGCTTGTGTTGAGGTTATCAATCTCAATTGATTTCATCAAGGAGTTAGAAAGATTAAATGCTACTATTAAATCGGTATAGAGCGTTGTTCTATATTTGATTAATAGTAAAGGTTATTAATGAACGGTCGTTGTTAATAACTACCCTCGATGAAGTGGATATACTCCCCGATTGAGTATTCGAGAGGGAATAAGTTAAAGATATAACAATGATCGACTAAAATATATCAACAAGTGGAAAGTAGCAATGCCAAGTCCTTTTTATCTTTGAATTAAACACATATAGGTTGTTCATCTTAGTTCTTAATTAAATCAAATCACTCAATCCAAATCCCCCCCTTTTATTTACTGAGTATCATAAAAAGAGAATTATTCCTTTCCCTGTGGATACGAACTCTACTACGCTATACTACGTATAAGTGTTTAGTATTAAATTTATTTTGACGCACCGTGATAAAGTGCACGTCAAATTTGGCGCCGTTGCCGGGGAAAGACAATTAAATTTTCTTTTTATTTTATTTCAAAGAAAAATCAAAAAAATATAATATATAAAGTTTTCTATTTTTGCTGAGCTTTGTTTGAGTATATGGTAAAAACCCGATCCATAAACCAACTCACCTACCAAACAAACCCCGAAATAGAAAAAGCTCTCGAGCGGTTAAAGAATAAATTCTCAAATACCGACTCGGGGTAATCCTCAAGTGCTAGTTCTCAATCTAGCGAGTCCGAGGAGTCAATATCAATGGCTCTTGAAACAAGAACGCTGAGGGAGCTCACAGCCCCCAATCTAAATCAACAACCCTTATGTATCACCTTCCCAACTCTTGATGCGGGTGCTACATTTGAGTTGAAATCCGGACTCATACAACTACTTCCATCTTTCCACGGGCTAAGAGGAGAGGATCCGAATAAACATCTTTTGAAATTCCACATCGTTTGCACAAGCATGTGCCCGAACGGGGGTCGTTATCCAACTTGCCGATAGATCCAATGCCTACTCAAAAGGTGTGGTAGAGGATGTTCTCGTCATGGTGGATAATTTAATCTTTCCCGCTGATTTTTACGTTCTTGAAATGGAGAACGATAAAAATGCAGTCCCAATTCTACTAGGCCGACCCTTTTTGAAAACGGCTAAGACAAAAATTGACGTCTTTAGTGGAGTGTTATCCATGGAGTTCGATGGTGAAAAAGTCGAATTTAATATCTACGACTCCATGAAATACCCCACTGATAATCACTCTCTATTTGCGATTTACACTTGCGACACTTGGGTCCAAGATGTATTTGAAATTGAGGGCAAGGATGAAGCACTAAACGCAATAGAAAATGACATAGAGGATTTTACATTGGAATACTCTATGTCAAATAACATGAAGATTATGGTGGCGGAGTTAAATCAACTCCCACTTTTGCCACCGGGCTCTAAAGCCCTCCCGCTAACCATTCCAAGCGAGAAGCCGCTACCATCTGTTTTGCAGGCACCGGAGGTGGAATTAAAACCACTCACTGAAAATATGAAGCATGTGTTCTTGGGTGAAAATCACACCCTACCGGTGATTATTTCAAATGCCCTGTCCCAAGAACAAGAAGAAAGATTGATCGCGGTCTTGAAGGAATATAAATTGGCCATTGGATGGTCTATTGCCGACATCAAAGGCATTCGTCCATCCACATGCATGCACAGGATCTTGCTCGAGGATGAGGCCAAAGCGGTGAGACAACCGCAACGAAGATTGAACCCACCCATGATGGAGGTGGTGAAAAAGGAGGTAATCAAATTGCTTCAAATGAGAATCATCTTCCCCATTTCCGATAGCAAGTGGGTGAGTCCCATCCAAGTGGTGCCAAAGAAGACCGGAGTGACGGTCATTGAAAACAAGGATGGCTAGATGGTGCCCACCCGAATTCAAAACGGGTGGCGAGTGTGCATTGACTACCGAAGTCTCAATTCGGTGACTAGGAAAGACTTCTTTCCATTGCCTTTTATTGATCAAATGCTAGAGAGGTTAGCAGGGCACAAGTTCTATTGTTTTCTCGATGGTTACTCCGGGTATTTCCAAATACCAATAGCCCCGGAGGACCAAGAGAAAACAACCTTCACATGTCCATTTGGCACTTTTGCCTACCGACGAATGCCCTTTGAATTATGCAACGCACCGGGCACCTTTCAAAGGTGCATGATGAGCATCTTTTCAGAATTTGTGGAGGTATTAATGGAGGTCTTTATGGGGAATTTCACAATCCATGGCGACTCTTTTGACTCTTGCCTCTATCACCTCACTCTTGTGCTAAAGAGTTGCATTGAATCCAACCTTGTGCTGAACTCTGAAAAATGCCACTTCATGGTAGAACAAGGGATTGTTCTTGGGCATGTGATCTCATCAAAGGGGATCGAGGTGGACAAAGCAAAGATCGATGTGATTCAAACGCTCCCGTACCCCACAAATGTACGGGACATCCGCTCTTTCCTCGGTCACGCCGGTTTCTATAGGAGATTCATCAAGGATTTCTCAAAAATCTCATCTCCTCTTTGCTAACTTTTACAAAAGGAGGTGGAATTTAATCTAAACGGTGAATGCAAAGAGGCTTTTGACACTTTGAAAGCAAGATTGGTGACTGCCCCGATCATACAGGCTCCCGACTGGTCTCTTCCTTTTGAGATCATGTGCGACGCAAGTGACTATGCGGTGGGGGCTGTTTTGGGCCAGAAAGTTGGAAGAGCCTCCCATGTCATCTACTACGCCTCATCAACCCTCAACGAAGCCCAAAAGAACTACTCCACCACCGAGAAGGAAATGCTAGCGGTGGTTTTTGCTTTGGAAAAGTTTCGTTCCTACCTTCTTGGAACAAAAGTTATTGTCTACACCGACCATGCCGCTCTTCGATTCCTTATGATAAAGAAAGAAGCCAAACCAAGACTCATTCGATGGGTCCTTCTATTGAGTGAGTTTGATGTGGAAATCAAAGACAAGAAAGGAGCGGAGAATTTGGTGGCTGATCATTTAAGCCGCCTCATTCCTCACAAAGACATCGAAGACCTCCACACAAATCTCATCAAAGGAGAATTCCCGGACGAAACTCTCTTCTCCATCAAAGTCACACAACCATGGTACGCAAATATCGTGAACTTCCTCGTTTCCTGCAAATTTCCTCCACAACTCTCAAAATCTCAAAAAGAAAAATTAAGAATGGATTCAAGACTCTATGTGTGGGATGACCCATATTTGTGGAAGCATTGTAAGGATCAAATAATCCGAATATGCATCCCTGAATATGAGATAGCCCACATCATAGAGTTTTGTCACTCTTATGCTTGTGGAGGACATTTCGGCCCGAAACGAACAGCAATGAAGATATTTGAAAGTGGTTTTTGGTGGCCGAGTCTATTTCGGGATGCACACGGCTTTTGTCGATCTTGTGACAATTGCCAAAGAGCGGGCAACATTTCCAGGAGGAATGAGATGCCACAAAACCCCATGCTTTTCTGTGAGTTTTTCGATGCATGGGGTATCGACTTCATGGGACCATTCCCAAATTCCCAAGGTAACATATACATCCTTCTTGCAGTAGACTACGTCTCCAAATGGGTAGAGGCCAAAGCAACAAAAACTGATGATGCCAAGGTGGTGGCTAGTTTTCTCAAATCACACATATTTTCAAGGTTCGGGGTCCCTCGAATTTTAATTAGCGATCGAGGCACACATTTTTGCAATAAAATTGTGGGATCCCTGCTGAAAAAATATGGTGTGACTCATAAGATTTCTACAGCCTACCACCCTCAAATAAATGGCCAAGCAGAAACCTCAAACAGGGAGTTGAAATCTATACTCCAGAAAACAGTGAACCCGAACAGGAAGGATTGAAGTATACGCATTGATGATGCGCTATGGGCATACCGAACTGCTTACAAAACCCCAATCGGTATGTCTCCTTATAGACTTGTGTTTGGGAAAGCATGTCATCTCCCTGTAGAGCTCGAACACAAGTCCTATTGGGCGGTTAAAGAATTCAACCTCAATCTTGACGAGGCCGGTGTACATAGGAAGCTCCAATTACAAGAATTGGAAGAACTTCGCCTGGATTCTTATGACAATGCAGAAATATACAAAAGAAAGACGAAGGAGTGGCATGATAAAATGATCATACGAAAAGACTTTAAACTTGATGAAAAGGTCCTCCTATTCCAATCACGCCTTCGTCTATTTCCGGGAAAGCTGAGATCCCGTTGGACCGGACCATACAAAGTGGTCAAAACATATCCACACGGGGCGGTGGAAATTCAGGACCTGGAGACCGGAGAGGTGCTGAAAGTGAACGGACAGAGATTAAAACCCTTCTTTGAGGGTTTTCAACCCAAAAATGTGGAAGTCGTAGACCTTTCTGAACCGGTCTACGAATGAGGAACAACAGAAGATATCGTCGAGCCACGACGTTAAATAAAGCGCTTCTTGGGAGGCAACCCATGCACGGTATATTTTTTCTTTTTTCTTTTTTTTATTTTAGTAGAGTGTGTGTGTAAAATCATTTCAAAAAAAAAAAAATTTTGAGTAAAACCCGCCCGGATATTCCCAAAACCCGGTCGGGTATCAGCACAAAAGGAGAATACCCGACCATTTCATCCACCGGGTAAAAATGAAAAATAAAAAAAAAATAACGAAAACCCGACCGGGTATGTAGAAAACCCGACCGGGTTTTGGCATTTTTTCGCCCCTGGGAGCTACTGTCAAGCGTACCCATTCGGGTATCAACCAAAAAAACCGGCCGGGCATCAAAAAATTAAAAACGGTGTAAAATAGCCTAATACCCGACCGGGTATTACAAATGCCCGACCGGGTATTCAGCTAAAAAAAACATTCTGCCTTCCAGAAAAGCAAAAACCCATTCGGGTATTACAAGAAAACCGGCCGGGCATAAATAAAGGAAAAGGCAAAAAAATAGCCTAATACCCGACCGGGTATTACGAAAACCCGACCGGGTATTTAGCCAAAAAGGCTTCTGCCTACGGGAAATGGAATACCCATTCGGGTATCACGAATACCCGGCCGGGTATTCGTGCGAAATGAGTTCTTTTTACGGGATTTTCTCCCCAAATCCTCCCCCAACCCCCATCTTCTTCTTCTCTCCCAAACAACAAACCCCCCAAACCTCCATAGCCAAACTTCCCAAGCTCCAATCCATTCCAATCATCCACCTAAATTCCAAATAAACTCCATTTTCTTCTTCCCCACATCATCCTCTCCATTTCTACACCCACAAAAAACCCCAAACACCCCAAAATCCCCAAATCCGAAAAACCCTATACAAAAATCCTCAAGGTCCGATTTTCCCTCAAATTAACCCAAACCTAACCTCATTTCTTCTTCCCCACATCATTCTCTACACCTCCACACCCTCAAAAACACCCAATTCTCAAAAAGTCCAAATTTTTCACTCCACCAAGTCCCAAGTCCGAAATTCCAAAGCCCAAGTCCAAGAAAAAGTTAACTATGACACCTAAAAGGACTAGAGCATCTTCCTCCAACTCAAGTGCTCCAATTCCACAAGTTCCGGGGTATGAAAGCATCGAATTCACGTCTAGGGCTCATCACAAGAAATTCCTCACCCAACTCAACCGAGAGGTACATTCCACACGATTTCTTTGTCATGAAACATTGCGAGCATTGATGTTGTATGATATGATGCTAGAATTGTGCAACAACATAGGACTTACTACATTGTTCCACATGTCCTATAATATCTACAAAAGAATTATGTATGAGTTCCTAGCATCGGTTGAATTTACTGAGGATATAGAGGACACCTATGAGAGCAAACTCACGTTTCGGTATAACAACATACCAAGAACTTTAACGAAACGTGAGTTTGCCGAGCTATTTGGTCTACCGGTTTTAGGTGTGGAGGAAAGAAAGGTAAGAGTTGATAAGACCATTGTGCATGATTTGTGGCGAAGAATGACAGGGGTTAGGGTGTTTAAATATTCACATATGCATATTACACATGTTCAACACCCTGCCCTTCGAATCGCACTAAAATGGTTTGGGTATCATGTCTTTGGGAAGCCAAATAATCATCAAACAAGGATTAGTGAATTGGCCGTTCTTGCTATGGGTATCTTCCCAGAAGCTCCTAGATTAGATCTTGCTTCATGTTTGTGGGAACATTTAAAAAAGGAATGTGAAGCTATGGGTGAAATTTTCATAGGAGGGTACATACATCATATATGTACCAAATTTGGTTATTGTGCAAATAGACAAGTTCAAGATTGGAATTTCCTTAATCTTAAGTTTCTACTCACTGCACATGACGTGAGTCACTCCCACACCATTGGGACCACAGCATTTTACCATTGGACCATAAACCCCTCACCCACACAACTTTTTACAATCCCCTCCGATGAACTTCCAAACATCTTTAACCATCAACTCGGGGATAGGAGACATCTTTGCCTACCCGGAACTACTCCTGACCACTATCTTTATGACCTCCCTCAACTTGAGCCACCACCCAGCCCCGAACAACCACAAGAAGAGCCACAACCCGATCCCCAACCCCCTCAATACACCCCCTTTGAACAACAAATGCTGGCCGGTATACAACAACTCAATCTTAACCAAACGGCAATGAACACACGCATTGACGATCTCTACAGTGCGTACCAAAGGGTGGAAGACGATCAAAGACGGGCCTTCGGGCCTATGTATGCATATTTTGACCAGCAAGGGTACTTTTCCCACATGCCCACTCCAGTCCAACATCCTACATGGTATGACCCCTCACATTGGGGTAATTTCGGAGGATCTAGCTCCGGAGGAGGTGGACAAGCTGACGGTGATGGTGTTCACAGGGATTTCGGAGGTGGTGAGGGAGGATATGGCGGCAGCTCAGACACAAACGATGATGAAAACCCATATACAGACGGTTTTCATGACAGCTACTATGGTCAGGGTGGATTCTTTGATGGAGGAGATGCGGGCGGGCACTAGGGGCAGTGCCATGAACTAGCTGGGGGGGAGAACTATTCTGGTATGCTCCCATTTCATACTCTTTATTCTTGTTAAAAAAATGAAAAAAATATTTAAGCTTGTTAGGTTGAAAACCCAAAAAGGGCAAGTTAAGCAAAATAAAAACAAAAAAAAGAAGAGTGAGTTGGGGAGAATTAAAAAGGAAAATGTGGGAAGCTGGGATGAAAACCCGAAAGGGCACCTAGGCAAAATGAGAGAATGAGAGAAAGTATTTCTTTTGTATTTGCAGGATCCTAAGGGTACACATAACGAGCAGAAGAAGAGGAACCCAATGATGCTGAAGACTTTTTTTTTCATGTGTTTTGATCATTGAAACATTCTTTTATGTTGATTTTCAAAAACACTTGTGAATGGTTGTAATTGCTACAATTGTTGGTTTGGAAACTTCATGTACATGATTTGTTTTACTCGAGACGAGTAAAAGTTCAAGTGCGGGGGTGTTTGATAGACACTAGTTGTTAGTGCCTAAGTATACATTTTTATTATTGTTTGGAGTGTTTATTTACTAGTTTTGTGCAAGTTTATAGTTGTGAGTTTGCATTTGATTGTAATCATATTTCTAGCATTTTATTGTTTGTTGTAAGTTGTAGTTAGTTTGGTTTTAAGTTTAGGATAGGTTTGGAAGCAAAAAGGATGAAGAAACCTGAGTTTTGTGCAAAACCCGGTCGGGTATGGATTTTACCCGGCCGGGTATGAAGTGACAAAGGAAACTGCGGCAAACTAGAAAATACCCGATCGGGTATACCATATACCCGGTCGGGTATTCTGTGATTTCAGACCAAAAGACGTGCAGAAGACACAAAAACATGGGAAAATATTTGATTAGGTAAATACCCGGTCGGGTATGTAAATATACCCGGCCGGGTATCCGGCATTAGGTGTTGAAAACACCTATAAATAGCCCCATTTTCCTGCATATTTCATCATCCCTTCTTCCATACTCTTTAGCTCACTTTAGAATAACATTTCTTTATATTTTTCTAGCTATGTTTAGCCTCCAAATGAGGAGCTAAACTTCCATTCTTGGTGTTGCTCTTGAAGCTTGTTGATTATTAAAGTTGTGAGTTATTTTCTTAACTTCTTTCCTTGAATATTAATTAATAGTTCTTTCCTTAATACCATCTCTATATTAATGTTGGGGAGTGTCGCTAAGATGACAATTAGTTAACATCTCGACATTAATTAGAATGGTATTTTTCTTCCTCTATATTAATGTGGGGGAGTGTTGTTAAGATGACAATTAGTTAACATCTTGATATTAATTATAGTAGGATTCATCTTCTTTAATAATATTTTTTCTTGAATATTAATTAATTCCTACTCTTATTTCATATTAATATTTTGAACATTACTTAAAGGATCAACTAGTTTTGTTTCATATATTAATTATTACTAGAAACGATCAACGAACCGATGGTTAATCGTTGATGGTTTCACAAGTAAGTAACTTCGGTTTATTAATGCACGGTCGTGGTTAATAAACTTAAGAGGGATTAATTTTGTTGGTTAAACCGAAACCGCTTGTGTTGAGGTTATCAATCTCAATTGATTTCATCAAGGAGTTAGAAAGATTAAATGCTACTATTAAATCGGTATAAGGCGTTGTTCTATATTTGATTAATAGTAAGGGTTATGAATGAACGGTCGTTGTTAATAACTACCCTCGATGAAGTGGATATACTCCCCGATTGAGTATTCGAGAGGGAATAAGTTATAGATATAACAACGATCGACTAAAATATATCAACAAGTGGAAAGTAGCAATGCCAAGTCCTTTTTATCTTTGAATTAAACACATATAGGTTGTTCATCTTAGTTCTTAATTAAATCAAATCACTCAATCCAAATCCCCCCTTTTTATTTACTAACTATCATAAAAAGAGAATTATTCCTTTCCCTGTGGATACGAACTCTACTACGCTATACTACGTATAAGTGTTTAGTATTGAATTTATTTTGACGCACCGTGACAAAGTGCACGTCACCCTCGGAAGAGGGCCCACGAGGTCTATGCCCCATCTAGCGAAGGGTATGGATGTGCTGATGGGGGCATAGTTGACCGTTGGCCTGCCGGGAGCCTTCTGGAAGTGTTGACAGGAGGTGCACCTTCGGGCGAGATCCACATAGTCCCGGGTCATCGTAGGCCATAAGTAGCCCTGGACTATGAGCCTTCAGGACATAGAGAAGGGTCCCTGGTGAGATGAGTAAATGCCACTGTGCACTTCCTCCATTGCAACTTCGGCTTCATCTTGGTGAAGGCACTGGATTAACGTGCCGTTGTAGGATCGTTTGTAAAGCCTCCCGTCTTCGATGGTGTAGCTGGGAGCCCTCATACAGCTTTGCTAATTTCGCTCGGGTCTCGTCCTCGGGCAGTTGCCCTGTGGAGATTAAGTTCACGATATCTGATACCCAGTCCTCAAACCTTTGTTGTATTTGCATGACAGGGTTGACGTGTGTGCTTGAGAGGCTGAGTTCCTCAATTCTTGCAATCTTCGAGAGGTGCTCCGGGGACTCAGCCGAGAGCTTTGATAAAATGTCGGCCTCAGAGTTTTGATCCATCGGTATTTGAATGAGAGAATGGGCCTCAAATACCTTAAGAAACTCCTTGGCCGCTTCTTTGTACTGTCTCATTCTCCCTTCCTTGGCCTCATATTCCCCTGGAATCTGCCCAACGACTAACTTGGAGTCGCACTTCACATGGATCTATTGGGCCTTCGTGTTAGCTGCCAGCCGAAGGCCGCAGAGGAGGGCCTCATACTCCGCTTTGTTGTTGGAGACTTTGAAGGACAAGCGGATGGCATAGTAGGCGCGGAAGCCTTCGGGCGTAATGAGGACTACCCCTCCTCTGCATGCTTTGGTTGTTGAGGAGCCGTCGGTATAGAGGGTCCACCATTCGTCCGAGGGTGCCGAGGGCTCCTCATCCACCACTGATCTTGCCGTACACTCCGTCACGAAGTCTGCCAGGGCTTGGCCCTTTATGGCAGGCCTCAGACGGATGTCAATGTTGTATTGGCTAAGGAAGATGGCCCATTTCACCATCCGGGAGGAGCTGGTGGGGCTCCTCATCAAAGCGCCGAGGGGTTGGTGCGTGAGGACCTGGACAGGGTGTGCCTGGAAATAATGGCCTAGCTTTTTGACGGTCCAAACAATAGCTAGCACCGTCTTCTCCACAGGAGAATATCTGAGTTCCGCCTCCCTGAGGGTCTTGCTAACATAGAAGATGGCTTGTTGGACGCCGTCTTCCTCCCGGATTAGCACTGAGCTGATGGCAGCAGGGCTAATGCCAAGGTAGAGATATAAAGTCTCCCCCACCTTGGGTTTGGAGAGCACAGGGGGTGAGAACAAGTACCGTTTCAATTCGTCGAAGGCCTCCTGGCATTTTGACGTCCATTGGAAGCCAGCGGTTTTCCTCATGATCTCGAAGAAGGGAAAGGACTTCTCTGCCGACTTGGACAGGAAACGGTTGAGGGATGCCAGGAGGCTCGTCAACCTCTGGACTTCTTTGACGTTGTGTGGGGGCTCTATGTTGATGATCGCTTGAATTTTCTCGGGGTTGGCCTCAATACCCCTTCGGCTCACCATGTAGCCCAAGAACTTGCCTCCTTGTACGCCGAAGGTGATATTCATGTAATTTCCGATTGTATGTTTGTATTTTTAACTAGTTTTTATTAGTTCTAGTTGAGGAAATTACACATTTTTGGTGTAATACTTTATTTTCATATTTATTTGTAATTTGTTTAGATTAGGACTTTTCTGAGCTAAACAGGTCAAAGATCATCCAAGGAATCAAGATTGGACCTTAAAAGATCAAGGAAAGTGCAAGGAGGCAAGAAAGATTTCGATTTGGAAAAAATACTCATGTACCCGGTCGGGTATTGCCTATACCCGATCGGGTATTTGCTTGATTCGATTGTCCAAATCAAATCCGGGAACAAATGATCGTGGGAGCAAATTTTCGTAAAGATTCGTCACATACCCGATCGGGTATGCCCAGAAAAGTGAATTTCTGGGAAATTTCCTAAGACACCCGGTCGGGTATCCTATATACCCGGTCGGGTATCAGACCTTGCAGCTCCCAAAAGCCTATAAATACACCCCTTTCCTTCACAATAAGGAAACCAATTCCCATATACTTCTAAGCTCAGTCTAGAATAGTTCTTTCTTTATATTTTCATCATGTTTAGTCTCCAAATGAGGAGTTAAACTCTTCCATCTTGGTTTTGCTACTTTGAAGCTTAATGAATTTGTAAGTTGTGAGTTATTCTCTTTAATTTTCTTCCTTGAATATTAATTCTTCCTTTAAATACTATTTCTATATCAATGTTGGGGAGTGTTACTAAGATGACAATTAGTTAACATCTTGACATTAGTTATATTAATAGTTATTTCTTCCTCTATGTTAATATTGGGGAGTGTTACTAAGATGACAATTAGTTAACATCTTGATATTAACTATAGTAGGATTCATACTCTTTAATATTCTTCCTTAAGTATTAATTAATTCCTATTCATATTTCATATTAATATTTTGAACATTACTTAAAGGATCAACTAGTTTTGTTTCATATATTAATTATTACTAGAATCAATCAATTAATACGCTTGTTATTAATTCGGTTCCTTCAACGGTAGTAAACTTGGATTGTTAATGCATGCGTCTCATAATTAATAATCTAAGGGGAATTAATTATATTGATTAAACCAATAAACCGCTTGTGTTGAGGTTATCAATCTCAATCGTTTTCATCTTAAGTTTATTGCTACTATCGGGCCAATATACGACGCTTGTTCTATATTAACTCGGTAGTAAGTTTTATTAATGAACGCGTCTCATTATTAATAACTACCCTCGATGAACTGGATATACTCCTCGATTGAGTATTCGAGAGGAAGATAGTTAAAGATATAACCGGGATCGACGAACATTTCATTAAGTGGATAAAAGAAAAACCAAGTCCTCATCTCATTAAATTAAACTCATATAGGTTGTTTATCTTAGTGTTAATTAAATTCAATCAAATCAAACTTAAAACCCTCCTTGTTACTATTGATAAAAGAGAAAAGTATTCCTTTCCCTGTGGATACGAACATTACTTCACTATACTACGTATTAGTGTTGTATTGATTAATTATTTTGAGTGCACCTCACGATAAGTGCACGTCAGAAGGTGCATTTCTTCGGGTTTAGCCGAAGGTTGAACTTTTGCATGATGGTGAAGATCTCTTGGAGGTCGTCAGCATGGCTTGTCGATTTTTTGCTCTTGACGATCATGTCGTCAACATAGGCCTCCATGGTGCACCCTAGGATGGCTTGAAAGACCCTGGCCACCATCCGGGTGTAAGTGGTGCCTGAGTTCTTTAGGCCGAAGGCCATGACTAGATAACAGAAGATGCCTTCGGGAGTCATGAAGGATGTTATTTCAGCGTCTTCCTCGTGCATGAAGATCTGGTGATATCCGCGGAAGGCGTCGAGAAATGACATGATTTCGCATCCCGTTGTTTCATTCACCAGTTGGTCAATAATCGGCAGCGGGAAAGGGTCCATGGGGCACGCCTTATTCAGATCCGTGTAGTCCACGCACATGCGGAAGGTGGGCGGCTTTTGTACGAGGACTGCATTAGCAGGCCATGAGGGGTACTTCACCTCCTTGATGTGTTTGATGGAGAGGAGCATGGCAACCTCCTTCTTCACAAAATCCCTCCTCTCGACCGAGAGGGGTCTTCTTCTCTGTTGCACAGGTTTGGAGGAAGGGTCCACCACGAGGCGGTGGGTGATAACCCTTCGGCTGATGCCCGGCATGTCCTATGGCCCCCATGCAAAAACAATGGAGTAGGCGCGGAGGGCATCCGTGATGCCGGTCTTCAAGTCTTCAGGGAGCTTGGCTCTTATCTTCACGACTCTCTCCGGCTTGGCCGGATCGAGCGCAAAGTCTTCTACCTCCTCAGCTGGTTTGGCCTTCGGCATCTTCTCTTCTTCCTCATCAGTCCCGGCGATGGTGTCTACCCGGAACTCATTCTTACTAATCTTCTTCGTTATCTGAAGATAGAAGGCGTGGGCGAGCTTTTGGTTCCCCCTCGAGTACCCGATGCCTCCTTCAACTGGGAACTTGAGACATAGGTTCCTCATGGAGATGATAGCCTCCAGGTCCTCGAGGGCGGGGCGTTCGAGGATTATGTTGCGGGCGTAGTCAATATTGACGACGACGAACTCCACTTCGAGCTTGGCCCTGTGGAGCCCGTCGCCGAATAGCACCGGGAGGGTTATGACCCCCTCGAAATCAATAGTATCTCCGGTGAAGCCGGACAGAGGGGTTCGGATGGGACGAAGGGACTCCCTCTCTAGATGCAGCTCCTTGAAAGTGCTGAGGTACATTACGTTGACGGAGCTGCCTGTATAAACGTAAGTTCGGTGGATGATGGTGTTGTTGATCTCACTTTGTATTACCAGCGCATCCCTGTGAGGGGAGGAAACTAGGGGAGATCTGCGTTGGTGAATATGATGGGTTCCTCCCTCAATCGTTTTATGGGGGGCATATGAGATACTTCCCCAACGTAAAGGGATTGTGCCCACTTCTTCCTTTGGCTCGTGGAGTCTCCCCCCGTGTTGCCGCTGGTGATCATGTGGATGTGGAGTTTCTTTTCTTGGCACTGGTTGTACCCCTCTTCTTCATCCAAGTTCCCGATCTCCCTCTTCTTGTTGTTTGGATCTCCAAGGGGAATGGTATTTGGGTTGATCCAGGCGTTTGCCCTCGTCGGTGATCCTCGCGGGAGCCCTTGAGGCTGAGGGCCCCTCACAAATTGGGACAGATGGCCCGCCTGTATAAGCCTCTCGATGGCTGCCTTCAGCTGATGGCAGTCATCGGTCATGTTCCCTTGGTTACGATAAAAGCGACAGTACAGTTCATTGGGGTTGACGGCATATACCTCCAAGGGTGCGCGGGAGTCGTGCTTCATGAGGCCCCTCTCTTCGGCGAAGTCGAGGATGACGCTGACGGGATGCGTTAGGGGTGTCCGAGGGTGTTCCGGGAGGATGGGCTGTGCCCAAGCCTTCGGGTTATTCTTGTAACCTCCCCCGGGCTTGGCTTGGTTGTGCCGGGGGCGATCACCCGAGGGGCCGGTCCTTTAGATTGATGGAATGGATCCCCTGTCCCTCAGTTGTTTCTGTCATCTGCCTTGGGGCGTTGTTGATCGGGGTTCCAATGGGATCTTTCCACCTCCTCGCCCTCTGCATATCGGTCTCCCCGCTGGAGAGCCTTTATGTAGTCACGCGGAGGCTCGATAATGAAGCTCCTTGAGAAGTTCTCGGTACGGAGGACCATCTGTACGAGGGCCATGAGGGTCCTATCGGCGGCGCCGTCGACTTTGTCCGTCTCCAGCCTGCAGCGCTCAAGGAAGTCCCGAAGGGTCTCCTCCTTCTGTTGCCTTATTGTGAGTAGGTGGGAGAAGTGCTTTTTGGACCGGTGCCTTCCCGCAAATTGTATCAAGAAACGATGGGCGAGTTCTTGCCACGAATCAATGCTGCCCTCGGGCAACCGGTTGAACCATTCATACGCCGGTCCCTCCAAGGTGGAATGGAACCAACGACACAAATATTCATCTGATGCCCCCATCATCATCATGCTATTTTGATACCTGCTGTAGTGCTCCTGGGGGTCAGTTTTTCCTTCATAGGGCTTGATGGGTTGCCCTCGGCATTCCGCGGAATTTGGGCTACCAATACCCTTGGGGTAAATGGCGTCCTAGTTCGGAGTTGGATGACGGGTTCCCTAGAGCCTTCGGCAAATTTTCTTTGCATCTCCTCCATCTTTGCTAGCATGGCGGCGTATTTGGGGTCCGCCTGTGAGGCGGAAGCGGTTGTGTTGGCCTGGCGGATCTCCATTTCATCAAGGCGGCGTTGGAGGGTCGCGATGATTTTCGTCCCTGGGGTCCTTTAGGAGGGCCTCCACCCCCTGCGAACGGACACGGGCCGAGTGGGCCTGGTTGATCTGGTGTCTGGCATCGTCAGCATGGAGTAGTCCCTTGCCTTTGTCCTGCGGGAGACGTCTTTCGTCTGCCCTTGAAACGTATCCCCCTCTCTCTTGGGGTTTGTGGAATGCCTTTCCACCGAGGTGGTCTTGGACCCCTCGGCGGTCTTGCGCCCCTCTGAGCCGTTCGAGGGCGGAGGTCCTGGGTCTTTCCTTGTTTGTGCCATGGCGGTCCTGGGATTGGACTTCCTGGAAGGCGGTGTCTTGAGCCATGACCCCTTCGTCGTTCCCAACCCGAGGGGTAGGGTTCACGAAGGGGGGTGGACGCGGGAGAGGTATAACATTCTCCCTGACCTGTGGTTGAAGGGGCACCAGAGTGCCGAAGGCACCTGGATTTTGGGTGAGTGTTTGGATGAAGGCGGAGAATGTCGACTGCATGTCGATAGTGAGGACCGGAGGGCTCCCTTGGTTTTCGCTCCGGTCCTTCTTTTTTGCCTCGATGCCGAGGCGGGCATCAGGGGCATTCTGTTGGAGCTGAAGGCGCAGGTCGACAGCCGCCTGTTCTAAGCCAGCGAGGACACCACCCTCAGGAGCCCTGTTAGAGGCTTCGGGGGTATCGACGACGCCGAGGGCCAGGTTCCTGTCCTCATGAGTCTTGGATTAGGCACGAGTTGCTCTCACCATTTTGATAGGTTTTTTTGTGTTTGATGGAGGGTTTCTTACTTGATTGTTCGATCTCTCAACGAGAGCACCAAATGATGGATATTGTATCCGGGGGTGGCTTATCCGATGGGTTATTGTGGGGAATAACTAGAGAGAAGTCAGAGCAATAATAAGAGAGAGTGAGTATTGGTTATGTGAACTTGTGATGATTTACAATGGGGAAATGGGCTGCTATTTATAGCAGCAATAAATGCGATGAGAGTACACGTGTCAATAATCTAACGGTCGAGGGGTCACTTCAACCGGGTGGCACCGACACCTGCATGTGGCCGCATTAAATGCGGTGGTTGGATGTGACGTTGTACTTGGTACGTTGATTCAGGCGCATGTGAAGAGGATATTCTGTCGAGAAGGATGCCTTCGGCTGTAGATGACAAGCCGAAGGCTCCTCGTACCGGGGGCCTCATAGTGCCGAGGGCTCCAAGTGCCGAAGGCTCGATTTTCTAGCCTTGTTCTCCTGTGATGTTTCTGAGCCTGGATCTGTAAACGGTAGCCTTCGGCCATGGGGCCGAAGGCATCCCCTTGCATATTGTGGGCTGCTTAGGGCTTCATTTTGCTGGGCTTGGCCCGTTTGGGCCTGTTGGGCCTGACTGCAGTTGTGGAAATATGTGGGTCGGGGGTCCCTGGGCCATATACTCCATCAAATCTGTTAGTACAATTGAAATAAAACAAGAAATATAAACGGTTAGGAACTGTAATTACCATTCTTTGAACATGTGTGGTCACCGGAATCCGACCTCCACGATATTGCGAACCTCTTGCTGCCTCAGTGCTACGAATCAGTTTCCCTGCTACATTCTTCTTCTTAAATTCATCAGAACCCCAATACTCCTTAAGAACAATCCAATGCTCCTTTGAAATCCATTATGGCTTCTTATCCTCTCGTCTAGCTCTCCCAAGATTTTTGCTCAACCACGATGAGGCACGGGATTCAAACCGCTTCTTTATTCTTTTGTGGATGTAGGGATCCCATTCATATTTGTTCTAAACAAAAACATAAAATAGTGAGAAACATACTCTAATGTGATAACAAGGTTCTTAGCAACATATGAAACTATACAAAACCTGAAACAGAGTCCACCAACGCTCACGCTGGGACTCATCAGCGTGCTTGAAAGAATGCCAAGGGCCATGATAGTTTGTCGTTAGAATACTTATGACAGTGTCCAGAACAGAAGGCTTGCTACATAACAATGATTAAATAATGTAGTTATTAAATAATATCTGTTTTTAAATTATGTAATCTTGATTAAGACTATTACCTTCTCATTTCCAGGAAGGTTATCCATGTTTTTGTATGACATTGGGAAGGGATGTCATCATTCACTCCGGTGGGTGGTTCACTACCATCTCTGGAATGGACAGATTCAAGTTCATGTTCGGTATTGAGAGAGTTCTGGTTGAAAATAACTGTCCGGTGGTCTGTGGTGCTTCCACCATGACCGCGACTGCGACAACCACGGCCAGAACTAAAGGACTGAAGACTACTACCTCTACCAGACATCCTATTGAATTACATAACAGTACAAATTTCATACATATAAATGAAGTAAGGTACAAAACATATTCTGTAGAAAAGTGTGAAGTATTTATAAAACCCATACTGTCCACACATGCATATAGACTAAATAAAATTTACAGAATAACACCTAAAAGTGTGAAGTATACAGTATATTCTGTAAAACACATACGGTAGTTATAAAAATATATCAACTACAGAAATAAATAACACATAAAAAACATTCGGTAATTTAAAATATATATAAACTACCAAAATAAATAACAAATAAAAACATTCGGTAGTTTAAAAAATACATAAACTAACGAAATAAATAACACATAAAAAAATTCTTTTAAATAATAATAAACTACCGAACTTTAATAACACATAAAAAAATTGTTTTAAATAAAATAGAAATTTCCGAACTAAATAACACAAAAAACATTTTGTTTTAAAAAAAATATAAACTACCGAACTAAATAAGAACTGAAAATTTTGTTTTAAATAAATTTTAAACTAACGAACTAAATAACACATAAAAAAGGTTGAGAAACATGACCTAGACTTGGAGGGTACACATGTGGCGGAGGAGGGTGTTGTAGAAGAACTGCCCGAGCCGTCGTTTAACTTTGCACGAAGGAGGGTATACGTGTGGCGGAGGACGGTATACGTGTGGCGGTGGAGAGTGTGTAGTGTGGCGGAGTAGAGTGTGTAGTGTGGCGGTGGAGGGTGTAGTGTGGCGGTGGAGGGTGTAGTGTGGCGGAGATGGGTGTAGTGTGGCGGAGGTGGATTAGGGTGTAGAGGGGTGTAGTGTGAAGTACGGATGGGAAAGTCGAAGTTAGGTTTAAATATTTTCGGTTTTGACACGGACTTGGGATGGAAAAAACCGAGTCAACAGGGTTTCTAGAATACTCGAATGGTTTCTCGGCGTTGGAACAGATATTTGTTGAACCAATATCCGTGTCAAGCTTTGAATGAAAACGGCTGTTCAGTTTTCGGTGTTGTCAAGACCGTGAGCGCATCCAAATTCCGTGCAAAAGCCTCGAAATTCAAATTTTTAGCCGCCAATGGAATATTTGGCTCGACCTTGTCAGTGATTTATCCGTGCCAAATTGTCTGGCGGTCTGAACGTCCAGAAATGTCAGACGTTGACTGTCAGAGACCAGTTGCGACGGTTTAGGCACGGAAAAGGCCGTGCCAAATTCAAATTGTGGGCGGGTCTGTCTATAGGCACTATACGAAAAGATAATTTTGGGAAAATAATGGCTTACCCTACTGGGTGCCGTGGTCATGTATTTATAATAAAACAGGGTTAAGAGCGTTTACACAGAAGTCCCTAGACTATTACATTATTAGGCACGGCATTATCCCAGACAAATCCGTTCCAATTTTATAGAACTTATCTATAAATAGCTAATTTGAGCATTCCTGCCTATATACTTCAAAATAAGAATTGCTTAATGTTTCAAAAATAGCAAAGCAATGGAAAAGTCTGAGAATTCAGCTGAAAAAAACAAAACAAATATTTCTGGTGAAAAAAAAACAACAGAGAGTTCAGGTGTGAAAAAACCCGACAAATGGGATTTGCTGGGGCAACGGATATATTATTTGAGAGAAACGCTGCAGTATATGGCGCCTGTTAATGATGCAGTTAAGGAAAAAATAAATAAACTATTGGAAAAATGCAGTGTTGCAGAAGTGCAAAGTGAAGATGATGATAACAAATCACTTTGAAGTTAGAAATTGTAAAAAAGACTTAATTAATTAAGTCTTTTTTTCGCTTGTTGTTGGTTTCATTTAATTCTATGTTTCTCGTTTATAATAAACTTAAATTGTATGTTCCTCGTTTACGCAATTGATGTGTGTTCGTTGCCAATGTAATAAATTGTTGAAATTCAGTAGTTGATTTGTTGGTTTTTTTTCGTTTGATTTGTTGGTAATAATAATAATAATAATAATTAGGATTCATATTTATTGTTTGAACGGAATAATTAAAATGGGATACAACAACAACACCTACAAATTAAATAAAAATACAGATTAAAAGACAATCATGGGAAGACCTAACTCTGAGACGAATGCTTTCATGTTGTAGTAAGTATCAGGTAGACAATGATCACGCGGTAACATGCTGTCAACAGAGTCTAGTATCCTTGACATGCAATTCTCAGAGAGATTATGTTCAGCCTTTATATTCAAAAATTCAGAAACCGCTGATAACTGCGAATGCTCATCACAATCATAATACAGAGGTTGATCCGCGGTTTTGAGGACTTCTTGAAATCTAGTGCCTAGCGCATCTACCTCATAATAAGATGAACTTGGTTGCTCATTCACATTACTGTGTGAAGTGAAATCATTATCTGGTTGGGTATTGTGAAATGCTGAAGGGCCGATGAAATCATGAAGCATTTTCTGCTCCCATGGCATTTCTTCATAATTTCCCCAATCAGCCATCTCGTTAGGAATATAGTTAGATGTGCTTGAGGTCTGTGGCAAAAGACATGTATCAATCGGTTCTCCTTGAGAAGTCCAATTGTAATAGTTATCAATAAAACCATGTGTATATAAATCCCACTCCACGGTATCAGATTCAAGAAACTTGGCTTTTTTACACTTTGTACACGGACATCTTATTTTATTTCCATCCGTGTATCGTGTTTGCCTTTGTGCAAAACTAATAAATTTAGCAACTCCATCAGTAAACTCTTTAGTCAATCCTCTATCATTTTCTTTATATCGCCTATACATCCAACTTCTACTTTCTCTATTCATTGGTCCTGAATATGTAAAATAAATTAATAAATATTTATTTATTCTTATTAAAAGTACATGCTAGTAAGTAAATTTTTAAAACTTATCACACAAATTTTATTGGTATAAGACAAATAATGAAAATAATTATAATTCAAGACATGAAATATGTATTGATCTATTAAAATTGATTAATAAAACGAATAAAATTACATACCTTATAACCGGAACATAGTTCTTCTAAGAAATCTAAATATAAATATTCCACGTAGCTAACACATAATGAGACCACATTCCTTTGTTTCCAAAACTCAGCACTAAGAATAACTCATGTGTAGATGTATACATAAAAGAAGATGTATTTTTTGCTTAGGACTGTGCAAGGATTTATAGTGTTATTTCGCTCGTATTTTGGCACCGAAAATATAATTGGATACAAAACGTTCATATTTTGGCACGGATTTTGGCACGAAAAAATCCGTTCGATCGACCCGTTTGAAAATCATCCTCGGAATACACAACGGTCACCTTTTGGCTCGGAATTTGACACGGATTTATCATAACGGTCATCTTTTGGCACAGACAACCCGTTTGAGCCAAAAGCCTAAAAACAAAATTGTATTAAAAAGTTTTGCACGGATGTTGGCTCAATATTTTTGTCTCGGATATTGACACTGATCCTCATCAATGCAACATGTTCATGTTGGCACGGAAAAGGCCATCCCAGTTGGCACGGAATTAAGTTGGGATGGTGTTGGCTTGGATATATTTGAGTCAAACACTGAAAGTACAAAACGGTGTTGGATTGGATTCGTATCCGTGCCAATTTGGAACGGCATTTGGATCAAATTTCTGGCAAGGCAAAATTTCTATTTTTTTTTCGGTTTTGGATCGTGTTTTGACTCGGCTTTTCCGAGACAAACTGTTGGCACGGATAAATCTGTGCCAAAATGTATACGGTTTATATATATTAGTTAACTGAGCCAAATGACGAGCCAAATTTGACAGGGCATTTATCCGAGCCAAAATCTCTGCTGATACCGAGGTTTTTTAGTAGTGTTAATTGATGGAGAGAGTTTTCGATTCATCTACAACGGTCCTAGTGAGTAGAATGGATGCATTGAACTTTTTGAGAAAGTTAAGTTTCATTCATTACACCCTCCTTGTACAATAGGAATGCAAGAAACATGCCACGAGCCACATATACCACCCACAAGGCATGTTATAGACAAGATTGATGACAAGCAGGGGCGGACCCAAGAAAGTCATTTTGGGGGGCGAAAATATTTTTGGGAGGTTCAAAATACTTTTTGGAAGAGCAAAAATCATTTTTCGTATATATATACACTAAAAAAAATTTTGTTGGGGGGCGGTAGCCCCCCTGGGTCTCTACTACGGTCCTCCCCTGATGACAAGACAACACAATTGGTCGTATTTAGAGAATTTAAAACAATGTAGTTTTACTTGTGATTTTTAGCTACCTTTTACTCTTGTTTAAGTAATTCTCTCAGTCTTTTAAGAACTTCACTAATGCTAATGCCAGTCTTTAGAGAGCCATTTGCATGCAGCTAGGGTATCATTCGTTTCTTTTTATTTGAAAAGAATGAATTGTGTGTCTTTGATGTTCCCGAGTTTCCCCATTGCAACTTATTTCTGAAGATGAATTCTTCATGAAAGAAAAAAATTCTTGATTTATGACAAATTCTTGATGAAAGACGTAATTTCTTGATTTATATGATGAATTTTTGATGATTTTTTCTCTACTTCTTGATTAATTTCGTCTATATTAATGGAACCTCAGAGTGATTGCACCAATTTGGCACCCACAAATACCAGGATCGCACCATGTATGGGGTGAAAATATCAAAATTTACTTTTTACCCTCAAGTTTTTGGAGCTTCCTACTTTTCACTTTTAATGCACCGATCAATTTAAAAGCAGTAATATACGGCCCGTAGAGACTCCCATTCCCCGACATTTGGAGTTGATTTCTTCTCCTCCTTCTTCTTATTCTTCCTCCTACTCCTCCATCCTCCACCTCCTTCAACTTACTCTGGCGAGGGAGATCGACCGCGAAGAGCGTAAGATGTGTGATGACGACTGCTGTGACCAGGGGCGGATCTAGCATTTACGTTCAGGTGGGGCCAAAATTTAATTAAATAACGTATATTATAAAAAAATGTCAAAATGTAGTATAGTATAATAATATCTTAGAAGTCAAAATGTAAATTATAGAAATGTCAAAGAATAAATTGAATATTACAGAACCGACAATACAATTATCTTAAAAGTCATAGATATCGAACCGAAGTTTTATCGGTTACCCAGATGTTTAGTGTCAATTTTTAGGTTAGTTTCTCGGAAACAAGATAAACCGATTTTTTTACTCTAAAATCTATACTCTATGTAAAGAAAACTTATTTTCACCTACGAAATCCAATGTATTCAACTAATTAATTTTTCAGTCAATATTCAAAAGCCCAATGAATTAAAATAATTAATTTTTAGGACAATATTCAAAAAGCTTAATCAATTGAACTAATTGGTTTTTCAGACTAATAAAGCCCAATTAGTTGGAGGGAAAAATACTCCAATATTACTAACACATGTGACTTTTCCCAATATATGACCATGTGTGTTTTTGTATCAACCGTATGACCAAACCATTCATGGCATACATCGTCGCACGCACTAATGCATCCAAAATAACGTAATTGCCCTTCAAATTAAACGAAAAGCCCTGAATCGGAAAAGAAATAAACGAGAAACCTGCGCCGTAAACTGGGATTCAACGGGTAGTCCGTATTAACCGCCTCTTCTGTACGGAGAATGTAACGCACGCCGGAAGAATTCGATTAGAATTGTCAGAGCGAGGCGGCGTCTAGCGAAGCAAAAATGACGAAGACGACTCCAAATCGGGCCAGAAGAGCAGTGAAGAAGCCGGAGAAACGACAACAAGCGCAAGCAGAGGAGGACGCGAATTGGGATGGTGTTTTTTGTTTGGGCATTATTTGTATGGAATTAGGGCATTAATATTGTTAGGACACTTTTTTGGGATGGTGTTTTTTGATTGGGCATTATTTGTATGGAATTAGAGGTGTTTGGGGTAGAATAGATGCAGGGAAGTAATTTTTTTGTTTTAATAGATGTTCGGCAGGACACTGGTTTTAGGTGAGTAAATATTTGTGAGTTAGTGCAGTAATTAGTCATTGTATAATCAGAGCAGTAAGATTGTTACGAAAATTATTTTGGAATGGTGTTTGTTGTTGGGCACTGGTTGCATGGAATTAAAGGTGTTTGACAGTTTGAGGGATAATAGATGCAAGGCAGTAATTGGTTTTGTTGCATAGAGGACTGGCAAGACAATGATTTTTAGGGAAATAAATGTTTTTGAGATAGTGCAGTATTTTGGACAATGTAAAATTAGGGCATTAAGATTGGTAGGATAGTTTATTGTGATGGTGAAGAAAAAAAGAAGGGATACGTTGGGTGAAGAAGATCGTGTATGATAGTGATACGCAGCAACAATAATGATAAGACTTACCCTCTATTAATTTTTCTAATAATTGTTTCCTTGTTTTTAGGAGATTATCATTACCGATCCACCGGTTATGCTCAAAGCGGTTACGAAATATACGTGATTGAGACCTACGTGATTTTGCTTGGCCAGCCTTTTATTATATTTTAGGGTTACAAATAGAAACTCATTAATTAAATAGGAGGGCACGGTTGGGAATAAAAAAAAAACAACGACCGGGTTATCATGTGAGGTCATACATTAGGATAAATATTAAACTAGTCATATAATGGGAACTACATCATCTTTTAGTAATATCCATGATAATTTTCTCTTAGTTGGATTACTTAATTTTTGCATCCTAATCGGTTACCCAATTAGTTGGACTTGGATGGAAAATACAAAAAAAATATTGCTCCAACTAGGAATCGAACACATAACCTCTACACTGCAATTCACGCCTCTACCATCACACCAACATAACTTTTGTTTACAATAAGACGTTTGTTCTTATTATACCATTTCTTCCCAATACATATATAATATATATATACTAGTAATTTTTTTTTTTTTGAGGTGGGGCCTAGGCCCTCGCTGGCCCTATGCCAGATCCACCCCTGACTGTGACATGGGGCTAGGGTTTGGCAATAACCATCAGATCTTCGACCACCATCCAAGATGTCCTGCAGTACCTTTAAGTACTTATTTATTCAAAGGAAATATTAACTTTATTTGAGAAATCAGAATTGTGCAACGAAAATTTCAAAAGAATTGTGCACTCGGTTCTCCCTTAACCGAGTGCACAGGCTAAAACAATTTAAACTCAAATTAAATTTTCCATAACTAATGGTTCAAATACGATTCTTTAAAAATAAAATTTAAAATTAATTACTCAGTCAACTCTAGTCTATGTGTTCTAGCAGAAGCTCTCGAAATCAACATCTTCACCATTCCATCACCTGCACAAAACCATGTACAGAGAGAAAACAAAAGAAAAAAAGAATTAGCTTGAAATGCTAAGTAAGACCCACTCAACCCTGTAAAATAATCAGGTTTGGTGTATATATATATATATATATATATATATATATATATATATATATATATATATATATATATATATAATTTTGTGAAACATTTGGGAGGAAAACCTTTCAAAACACTTTACGTCAATCATAAGTAAAATAATAATATTTCAAATATAGATTCATATCTCCAACATAATTATTCCTCTAAATATTCCAAAGAATAAATCATATACACAACTCTAAATATCCATCTAAAAACTCACGTAAGCACTTTATCAAAATCCTTTACAAAACCTCATAATCAATATCCACAAATATATTTTCCAAACGAATATCACAAGTATTTGTACTTTAGAAATTCACAATTAATAAAATGATTCAATCAACCTCAAATTGAATTCAATTCACCTCAAATTCAGTCCAATCAAAACCAATGCCAAAGTATATAATTCAAAACGGATATCCAAAAGTACGGGTTTGTACTTTTTGGAAATAAGTATTATTCTCCAAATATTAAGATTTATGTAACAACTCTTATAAGTATTATAAGGAATAATTTCTCCAAAGTATTTAACCAACTCTTTAAGAGTAAAATCCGAAATATTTTATTTACCTCAAAATAGCTTAATAGCTAATTCTCCTAGTCATTTTAGAAGGGTGGTGCTCAAGTGTTACCTAGATTCTTGAGCCCAGTGAACCGCTGTTTTGTACGGTCACTCCGATCTGTTCTCGGTACCTCATCTCCTCTATTAGAATCTAGATTTCTACCTTAAGTGTGCACACCCCCTAAAGGGATTCCAAGCCCTCCGAGTAGTATGAAGTCTAAGTAGTTCTGATGTCAACGTCTCCCTACTCCAAATGGGATATACTCCCTAAGTTCTAGGTTCAAAGACCCTTAAGAGAATAGGTACTACTACTACTTACTACTGCTCTAATAAAAGGGATCTGATGCCCACTTGTTCGGGTTGTTACCGAACCCTCCAAAATTTATTTGATTTGTCTCAAGCCTCTCAATTCAAGTAGTAGTAGTAGTCCTAACCTTCCCTCACCATTAACGGACGTGAAGGTGGCTCGACACCTACAGATTTCTCCCGCGGTGCCCCAATTATGAAAACGGTCTTTTATCTTGTCTTTCCAAAAACTCAATATCTATGCCTTATAGACATTAGTGTCACCACAAGGATAACACTCCCTCGTCATTAACGGACGTGAAGGTGGCCCGACGCCTACGAATTTCTCCCGCGGTGCCCCACATTTTTGAAAATCTTAATTTTCATTTGTAGTCAAATATACTCTAAAAATATTTTTCAAGTTCTCCAAAATAGTTTCAATGGTATTAAAAATATTAGAAATTAGTTCAAATAGGACTAAAACTATGGTAAAAACCTAAAATAGGACTTGCTGTGTTTTTATTCCAAAATAGGACCATATGAGTCCTATTGGAAACATACCTATTTTTGCATTCCATTCTTACCCTTCCATTAAATATGAATTAAAAATAGTCAAAAGCCATAATTAAATGTTTAATTCATAATAAATTCGAAAAAAATTCAAAAATTCGTAGAAATATAATTAAAAAATTTATAAATTTTTTATAAAATAAAAAATTCAAAAACTTTTTTTTTAAAATAATTTTATTTTAAAAAAAATTAATAAAAAATAGTAAAACTCCGTAAAAAAATTTTAAAAAAATATGGATGCCTTTCCCACTGCCTGTACTACCTCCCAGCACCACCACCTCTGGCCGATGAAAAAATGCCATTTTCCCAGAAAAATGTCATTTTTTCTGAAAATGCCAAAAAAGTGGCATATTTCTCTTTTTGAATGCCAACATTTTCATTTTTTCTGCCATAAATATGGCATTCGTAATGAACTTGGCATTTTTTCCCCCTGGTGACTGGAGGTGGTGGTGCTGAGGCAGCAGAGGAGGCAGCGATTTTTTTTTGAGTTTTTACTTTTTTTTAATTTTTTTAAATTTTTTTAATTTTTTGAAAAAAAAAATTAATTAAATTTTAAATATCGAAATGTTTTTCTTACTTTTTTAGTATTTTTTACGAATTTTTATTATTTTATATTATTTTATTAGGAATTAAAACATTTTAATAGCTATAAGGGTATATTGTCCAAGGTACACATAATTAGTCCTATGCAAACATAGTTTATTTTTTGGTCCTATTTGTGAAAAGTGAATGACTTTTAGTCCTATTTTGATAATTCAAAATATAGATTTAATGTTCGAATTCCATAATTACCTTAATTTATATCAATCACCATTAATTCAATCTAATACTTATAAAATCTCAGTATAATTAATTACATTTTAATATTATTAAAATATCTGAACTTTAAAAATATTCAAAATATTTAATACCCCAAAATACTAAAATTCAAATTTCTCGAGATAATATAGATTTAATGTCACTCCAATATGAAATACTCAAATCTCAAATATAATTCCCAATCACAACTAAAACGTAAAAATCACATATCAACTATCAAATACTCAAATAATCTCAAATAAATAATCACACATAAATATATCAGGTAAATTATAATTTTTGTTGACATAGTACTTACCTTGAATCGCGTTAAGTCCTAATCATAGCTTCTAGCTCGTTCTTCTCCAAATTCACCTTCTAAGAATATTAAAATTCTAACATTAATAATTTAAGGCAAATCAACCCACCTTAGCCTCATTGTTATCCGATTTTCAATCTGGTTTTCAAATTCAAATGATCCATTAGTTATTAATTAATAACTTCTATTACTCTTACCACGTTCATTATTAATCTAATATATTAGAGATATATACTTATGTTAAAAATCTGAAGTGTATTGAAAATATTCTAATTCCATAATTACCTTAATTTATATCAATCACCATTAATTCAATCTAATACTTATAAAATCTCAGTATAATTAATTACATTTTAATATTATTAAAATATCTGAACTTTAAAAATATTCGAATTATATCTGTAATTTAAATACTCGAATTATGTTGTTATTTATTCCAATTAAGACTAACCATTAAATAGGTTATCCCCTGTTGTTTATCAACCAAATTAATTCCAATTATTATCCAATTTCATAATTAGTCTATTAGCAATGTTATGATTATCATTCTATTTAGTATTCTCAAATCAAAGGCATTTGTTTCACTTAGTTCAGCCTAAAAGCATTAGAAGCACGTCGTATTACGTACATAAGAGTACTACGTACTCCTTGCCTCAGCAGGCGACGGCGATGGCCCGGCTTACCGGCAGCTCTTGCAAAGGCTCCCTCGACAGTCAACGGAGATCCCTGGCAAGTGGTGGACAATCTAGAGTGGCTGACAAGCAGCGGCGGCTCTCCTTCCTTCGGTTTTCCGTCGTGAAGATCAATTAGCCAGCGAGACGCCGACGAGCTGGTTCTCCCTCTTTTCACGATCGTTTCCAATGATTCTTCTTCCGTTAGATTCCTCTCGATCACGATGGGCAAGGTTTTAAGGGTGATTATAGCTCTGGTTTTTTGCTAAAGCGAATAATTGAATATTTTGGTACATACATATACGTATGTGTATGTATATGTATAGAGCGTTGGTTTGTGATTGTGATTTGTGAATAGGAGAATTCGTAGTTTTGAGGCTGATATTTATACCCATACGTAGAGGGTTTTAGGTCGCACTTCAGTTGCTAACGATCCGTTTTTGTTGGTCTTATCGGCTTAGAGTTCGAAGTTGAGTTTATCGCATATGAGTTTTGCAAGGGCAGGTCTCTTCTTTGATTATCCTATGTATCCAGGTCGAGTGTATCTTATGCGTAAACATGGTCTGATACGTTCATATACGGAGCCTATATCGGATCATTATTGGTTTGTACTTTTATTTAATTAGTAGAATACGTAAGTTGCATTATACTCCGGTGATAGTATAGAATTGTTATTGTTTATTTTTGTAATTTTAAATAGTTTTTATTAGTTCTAGTTGCAGAAATTACACACTTTTGGTGTAATAGTTTAGTTTGTAAAATGTTTGTAATTTTGTTTAGATTAGGACTTTTCTGAGGTAAACAGGTCAAAGATCATCCAAAGGACAAGATTGGACCTCAAAAGATCAAGGAAAGTGCAAGGAGGCAAGAAAGATTTTGATTTGGATAAAATACTCTTATACTCGGTCGGGTATAAGCAATACCCGATCGGGTATTTGCTTGATTCGATTGTCCAAAGCAAATCCGGGAACAAATGATCGTGGGAGCAAGATTTCGTAAAGATTTGTCACATACCCGATCGGGTACACCGACATACCCGATCGGGTATTGAGTTGATTCGGGTGTCAAAATCAGAATCTAGAAAGACAAGAAAACGTGCAGGATTTTGACTTTTTGGCTCCTACCAGACCGGGTATGCCATTTTCTGGGAAATTTCCTAAGATACCCGGTCGGATATCCTATACACCCGGTCGGGTATCAGACCCTGCAGCCCCCAAAAGCCTATAAATACACCCCTTTCCTTCACAATAAAAGAACCAATTCCTTTATACTTCTAAGCTCAGTCTAGAATAGTTCTTTCTTTATATTTTCTTCATGTTTAGTCTCCAAATGAGGAGCTAAACTCTTCCATCTTGGTGTACGTTGCTACTTTGAAGCTTAATGCATTTGTAAGTTGTGAGTTATTTTCTTTAATCTTTTTCCTTGAATATTAATTCTTCCTTTAAATACTATTTCTATATCAATGTTGGGGAGTGTTACTAAGATGACAATTAGTTAACATCTTGACATTAGTTATAGTAATAATTATTTCTTTCTCTATGTTAATATTGGGGAGTGTTACTAAGATGACAATTAGTTAACATCTTGATATTAACTATAGTAGGATTCATCTTCTTTAATATTCTTCCTTGAGTATTAATTAATTCCTATTCATATTTCATATTAATATTTTGAGCATTACTTAAAGGATCAACTAGTTTTGTTTCATATATTAATTATTACTAGAATCAATCGATTATTACGCTTGTTATTAATTCGGTTCTTTCAACGGTAGTAAACTTGGATTATTAATGCATGCGTCTCATGGTTAATAATATAAGGGTAATTAATTATATTGATTAAACCAATAAACCGCTTGTGTTGAAGTTATCAATCTCAATCGTTTTCATCTTAAGTTTATTGCTACGATCGTGTTAATATACGGCGCGTGTTCTATATTGACTCGGTAGTAAGTTTTATTAATGAACGCGTCTCGTTATTAAAAACTACCCTCGATGAACTGGAGATACTCCTCGATTGAGTATTCGAGAGAAAGATAGTTAAAGATATAACCGGGATCGACGAACATTTCATTAAGTGGATAAAAGCGAAACCAAGTCTTCATCCCTACTAAAGTAAACCACATAAGTCGTTCAACTTAGTGTTTAAATACATTTTAAATTCATCACCCGATCAAAAACCCCTTGTTACTATTCATATAAAGGAAAAGTATTCCTTTCCCTGTGGATACGAACCTTACTTCGTTATACTACATATATTCGTTGTATTGTATTCATTTTGAGTGCACCTCACGACAAGTGCACGTCAAATTTGGCGCCGTTGTCGGGGAAAGGCAATTATTTTTCTTTTATTATAAAGAAAAACCAAAAAAAAAATTACTTTTCTATTTTCTGAGCTTACATGAGTAATGGATACCAACACATCATCGCTAGAAAGTCAAATTTCTAGCTTGACTTTTTCAGTAAAGGAGTTTCTTTTATGCTCAAAAGTTCAAGATACAAAGGCCTGCAACATTTGCATGTCACAAAGGCATCTTACGAATTTTTGCCCAAAGCTTCAAGAAGAATACATTGAACAGAGTAATGATGTTGGTTTCAAGAGAGGTATGATTCATTCTCCGACACATATAACCCATACTCAAGTTCTATGTCGTGTGTAGACAACCTGCTCATATGGACATCTCCTGAAGCCAAGGCCCTTCATACACTTGTCTAAACGAGCATTCCATGCCCTTAGTGCTTGGCGTAACCCGTACAATGCTTTAGACAGTTTATAAACTTTCTTCTCTTGATTTTCCTTCACAAAGCCTTCAGGTTGATTGACATACACCTCCTCTTGAAGTTCACCATTTAAAAGGCTGATTTGACATCAAGGTGATGGACTTCCCACCATTTCTTGGCTAAGAGTGCAAGGATCAATCTCACAGTTTTAATTCGGGCTACTGGTGCAAAAACCTCCTCATAATCAACGTCTTGTTGTTGAATGTAACCCTTTGCCACAAGTCTTGCCTTGTGTTTGATGACATCCCCCTTCGAGTCCTTCTTCAGTTTGCAAACCCATTTTACTCCAATGGATTTATGACCAGGAGGAAGGTCAGTCAAGCTCCATGTTTTATTTTTCTCAATTGCCTGCAACTCATGCTTCATTGCTTCCTTCCAAGACGTTTCCTTTGCGGCTTCCTCATAGGAAGTCGGTTCCTCCATGATAGGCACTAGTTGTTAGTGCCTAAGTGTACATTTTTATTATCATTTGTAATATCTATTTACTAGTGATGGAGTATATGGCCCGGGAACCCCCGGCCCACAGACTCCTACTACTCCAGCAAAGGCCCAACAGGCCCAAATCACAGCGCCCAGAGTACCAAGCGGTCCGCACAACGCACAGGGGCGCCTTCGGCCCCCTGGCCGAAGGCTCCAAATTATCACAGAGCGGGTTTCTCAAGCAAATTAGGAAACTGGGAGAAAACGGCGAAAACGGTAGCCCTCGGCATTGTGAGCCCTCGGCACCAAGGTGCCATCGGGTGGGAGAGCCCTCGGTTACTGCTCTATAGCCGAAGGCACCTCACTCGACAAGATATCTGCCTCACATGCGTACAGATCACCGTACCCCGCACAGACGTCCCATCCAACAGCCGCATTAAATGCGGCCACATGCGGCTGCCAGCCAGTTGAGGTGACCCCCCGGCCAATGAGCGCTTGACACGTGTCCCTGCCCGGCATTTATTGCTACTATAAATAGCACCCCATTTCCCCATTTGTAACCACGCTGAAAACGCTCCACATTTATAATACACTCTCTATATATATATTTACTTGCTCTGACTTCTCTCTAAGTTACTCCCCGCAATAACCCTTCGGATATATACCCCCGGGTAGACTATCCATCATTTGGTGCTCTCGTTGAGAGCTTGAACAATCGAGTAAGAAACCCTCCCCCTCGACCAAACACAAAACACTAGCCCTCTATCAAAATGGTGAGGACAACACGTGCCAACTCAAAGAACGTAGAAGACAAGAACCTGGCCCTCGGCGACGTCAACGCCCCCGAAGCCTCTCACAGGGCTCCCGAGGGCGGTGTCCTCGCTGGGCTGGAACAGGCGGCTGTCGACCTACGCCTTCAGATCCAACAAAACGCCCCCGATGCCCGCCTCGGCATCGAGGCCAAGAAGAAAAACTGGAGCGATGACCAAGTCAGCCCTCCGGTTCTCACCATCGACGTACAATCGGCGCTCTCCGCCTTCATCCAAACGCTCACCCAGAACCCGGGTGCCTTCGGCACCCTGGCTCTAGCTCACCCTCAGATCGGGGAGAATATCATACTTCCCCCTCTGCCACACCCCTTCGGAAATCCCACCCCTCGGGTGAGAAACGACGAAGGGGTGGTGGCCCGAGAAACATCCTCCCAGGAAGTTCAGTCCCGGGACCGCCATAATGACAGCAGGGAGAGGCCCCGTACTTCCGCCCTCAACCGGCTCGGAGGAGGGCCAGACCGCCGAGGGGTCCAAGATCGCCTCGGGGGGAAAGCACTCCAAAGGCCCCAGGAAAGCGGGGGATCTATTTCGAGGGCAGACGAGGAGCGTCCCCCTCGGGACAAAGGCAAGGCACCCCTTCATGCCGATGATGCTCGGCACCAAATCAACCAGGCCCACTCGGCCCGGGTTCGTTCGCAGGGGGGCGGAGACCCTCCCGAGGGACCCCCGGGACGAGATTATTGCGGCCCTCCAACGCCGGCTTGACGAAATGGAGTCCAACAAAGCTCACGCCACCACCTCCACCCCTCACTCAGATCTCAAATACGATGCCATGATGGCCAAAATGGAGGAGTTACAGAAGAAGGTGGCCGAGGGCTCCGGGGAACCCGTCATCCAGCTCCGGACTCGGACGCCATTTACCCCAAGGGTATTGGCGGCCCGGATCCCGGAGAAATACCGAGGGCAACACATACAGCCCTACAGCGGAAAAACGGACCCCCAGGAGCATTACAGCAAGTGCCAGAACAACATGATGATGGTGGGGGCATCAGACGAATATTTGTGTCGTTGGTTCCTCTCCACCTTAGAGGGACCAGCATACGAATGGTTCAACAGGCTGCCCGAGGGCTGTATTGATTCATGGCAAGAACTCGCCCAGCGGTTCTTAACACAATTTGCCGGGAGGCGTCGCACAAGGAAGCACTTCTCCCACCTCCTAACAATACGCCAGAAGAAGGATGAGACCCTTCGGGATTTCCTGGAGCGCTGGAGGACGGAGGCCGACAAGGTCGACGGTGCTGATGACGGGACCCTCCTGGCCCTCCTACAAACCGTCCTCCGCACCGGCAACTTTTCAAGAAGCCTCATCATTGAACCCCCCCGCGACTACATAAGGGCCTTGCAGCGGGGGGACAGATATGCTGAGGCCGAGGAGGTGGAGAAGTATCACCAGCATCCGGACCAGCAGCCCCCCGAGGGCTGACAACCAGCACAACCGAGGGCCGGGGGCTCCTCCAAGTCGCCCCAAGGCTTCGGGACCCTCTGATGACCGCCCTCGGCAAGGCCAAGCCAAGCCCGGGGGAGGTTATAGGAGCAACCCTAAGACTTGGGCCCAGCCCATTCTCCTGGACCGCCCTCGGACCCCATTGACGCACCCCGTCAGCATCATCCTCGATTTTGCAGAGGAGAGGGGCCTCGTTGAACGCGATTCTCGCGCACCCCCGGAGGTACACGCTATCAACCCTCAGTTCCCCTACTGTCGCTTCCATCGGCACCAGGGGCACAGGACCGATGACTGCCATCAACTGAAGAAGGCCATCGAGAGATTAATACAGGCAGGGCACCTGTCCAAGTTTGTCCAGAGCCCTCGGCAGGAGGGACCTTCTCATCAGGGACCTCCCCGAGGGCACCATACGAAGGTAAATGCCTGGGTGAACCCGAATACCATCCCCCTCGGCAAGAAAAGATAGATTGGAAACTTGGAAGAAGAGGAGGAGGAATACCCCCACTATCAGGAGAAAAAACGCCACATCCTCATGATCACCGGTGGCAACACAGGGGGCGATTCCACCAGCCAGCGAAAGAAGTGGGCTCAATCGCTTTACGTAGGGGAAGTCACTCATATGCCCCCGGTAAAACGATTGAGGGAGGAACCCATCACCTTCACCAACGCAGATCTCCCTCCCACTTCTTCTCCTCACCGGGATGCCTTGGTAATTCGAACGGAGATCAACGACACCATCATTCACCGAACTTACGTTGACACGGGCAGCTCCGTCAATGTAATGTACCTCAGCACCTTCAGAGAGCTGCATCTGGAGAGGGGGTCCCTTCGGCCCATTAAGACTCCTCTTGCCGGCTTCACCGGCGATACTATTGATTCCGAGGGGGTAATAACCCTCCCGGTGATCTTCGGCGACGGGATCCATAGAGCCCAGCTCGAAGTGGAGTTCGTCGTCGTCAACATTGACTGTGCTCACAACATCATCCTCGGCCGGCCAGCCCTCGAGGACCTCGAAGCCATCATTTCCATGAGGCACCTCTGCCTCAAGTTTCCCGCCGAGGGGGGCATTGGCTACTCCCGGGGGAACCAAAAAATTGCCCGCGCCTGCTATCTTCAGGTCACTAAGAAGGTAAGCAAGACGGAATTCCGTGTTGACACCATCACCGGCGCCGTCGACCAAGAGGAAAGAAGGCCGAGGGCTGAACCGGCCGAGGACGTAGAGGACTTTGCGCTCGATCCGGCCCAGCCGGAGAGAGTCGTGAAGATTGGAGCCCAGCTCCCTGAAGATTTGAAGACCGGTATCACCAACGCCCTCTGCGCCTACTCCACTGTCTTTGCATGGGGGCCGGAGGACATGCCGGGAATTAGCCGAAGGGTCATCACCCACCGCCTCTCGGTGGACCCCTCGGCAAAAGCAGTGCAACAACGAAGAAGACCCCTCTCCGCCGAGAGAAGGGAATTTGTGAAGAAGGAGGTCGCCATGCTCCTCTCGATCAAGCACATCAAGGAGGTGAAATACCCCTCATGGCTAGCAAATGTAGTCCTCGCCCAGAAGCCCCCTACCTTCCGCATGTGCGTGGACTACACCGATCTCAACAAAGCATGCCCCATGGATCCATTCCCTCTACCAAACATTGATCAGTTGGTGGATGAAACCGCGGGGTGTGAAATCATGTCCTTCCTCGATGCCTTCCGAGGGTACCATCAAATATTCATGCACGAGGAGGACGCCGAAAAAACTGCCTTCATGACTCCCGAGGGCATCTTCTGCTACCTAGTGATGGACTTCGGCCTAAAGAACTCGGGGGCCACTTACACCCGGATGGTGGCCCGGGTCTTTCAAGCCGTCCTAGGGCGCACCATGGAGGCTTATGTCGACGACATGATCGTCAAGAGCAAGCGATCTTCCAACCATGCTGACGACCTCCGGGAAATCTTCGCCATCATGCAAAAATTCAACCTTCGGCTAAACCCGAAGAAGTGCACCTTCGGCGTCCAAGGGGGCAAATTCTTAGGCTACATGGTGAGCCGAAGGGGTATTGAGGCCAATCCCGAGAAAATACAGGCCATCATCAACATGGAGCCCCCACGCAATGTGAAGGAAGTTCAACGATTGACGGGCCGCCTGGCAGCCCTCAACCGCTTCCTATCTAAATCGGCGGAAAAATCTCTACCCTTCTTCCAGATCATGAGGAAGACGGCTGGCTTTCTATGGACTCCAGAATGCCGGGGGGCTTTCGACGAGCTCAAAAGATATCTATCTTCACCTCCTGTGCTCTCCAAACCCAAGGTAGGGGAGACCCTCTACCTCTACCTTGGGGTTAGCCCGGCGGCCATCAGCTCTGTGCTCATCCGGGAGGAAGACGGCATCCAACATGCCATCTTCTATGTTAGCAAGACCCTAAGGGAGGCCGAGCTTAGGTACTCCCCTGTGGAAAAAACGGTGTTAGCCATCGTTTGGACTGTCAAGAAGTTGGGCCACTACTTTCAGGCTCACCCGGTTCAGGTCCTCACCCATCAACCCCTCGGCGCCCTCATGAGGAGCCCCACCAGCTCCTCCCGCATGGTGAAATGGGCTATCTTCTTGAGCCAGTAAAACATTGACATCCGTCCAAGGCCTGCCATCAAGGGCCAAGCCCTAGCGGACTTTGTGACGGAATGTATCGCAAGAGCAGCCACAGACGGGGAGCCCTCGGCTACCTCGGACGACTGGTGGACCCTCTACACTGACGGCTCATCCGCGACCAAAGCATGCGGGGGAGGGGTAGTCCTCATTACTCCCGAGGGCTTCAGGGCCTACTATGCAATCCGCTTCTCCTTCAAAGTCTCCAACAATGAGGCCGAATATGAAGCCCTCCTATGTGGCCTTCGGCTGGCTGCCAACATGAGGGCTCGGCAAATCCACGTCAAATGCGACTCCAAGTTGGTCGTTGGCCAAATCTCCGAAGAATATGAGGCCAAGGAAGGAAGAATGAAACAGTACAAGGAAGCGGCCAAGGAGTTGCTTAAGGTATTTGAGGCACACTCTCTCACTCAAATACCGAGGGCTCAGAACTCCGAGGCCGACATATTATCTAAACTCTCGGCAGACTCCCCCGAGCACATCTCCAAGATTGCCAAAATCGAGGAACTCAGCCTCTCAAGCATCCATGCAAGCCCCGTGATGAACATACAACAACGTCAGGAGGATTGGATTTCAGATATCACCGCCTTCATCTCCACAGGGCAGCTACCCGAGAATGAGGCCCGCGCTAAACTGGCAAAGCTGAGGGCTCCCAGCTACACCATCGAAGATGGAAGGCTCTACAAACGATCTTACAATGGCACGCTACTTCGGTGCCTTCATCCAGATGAAGCCGAGGTCGCAATGGAGGAAGTGCACAGTGGCACTTGCTCAGCTCACCAGGGACCCTTCTCCATGTCCCGAAGGCTCATTCTCCAGGGCTACTTCTGGCCAACCATGGCCAGGGATTGTGCTGACCTTGCCCGGAGGTGCACCGCATGTCAACATTTCCAGAAAGCCCCCGGCAGGCCAGCGGTCAACTATGCCCCCATCAGCACATCTGTCCCATTTTCTCGATGGGGGATAGACCTTGTGGGCCCTCTGCCGAGGGGTACCTCCAACAACAGATACATCATCGTGGCCGTCGACTATTTTACCAAGTGGGTGGAGGCTGAACCCCTCGCCAGCATCACAGAGGCGAAGTGCCGTTACTTCGTCCTCAAGAACATCCTCACAAGGTTTGGCGTTCCCCAGCAGATCATCTCTGACAATGGAACACAATTTGAGGCAGCCCCCTTCTGTGCCCTTCTGGAGGCATGGGGCATCAAACACACCTTCTCCTCCGTTGCCTACCCTCAAGGCAACGGGCAGGTAGAGAACGCCAACCGGACCTTGCTCGAGGGCCTCAAAAAGAAGCTGGAGGCCGAGGGTGGTGGCTGGGTGGAAGAACTTCACAACATCCTCTGGGCCTACCGCACTACCCCTCGGCGCGCTACAGGTGAAACACCCTTCTCCCTCTGCCACGGTTTTGAAGCCAAAGCTCCTACGGAAGTCACCCTTCCTACCCGAAGGGTGATCCAATATGACCCCGAGGTCAACGACAGCAACATGGCCCTCGACCTGCACCTCATTTCAGAACGCCGGGAGCAGGCCTTCATCCGGGCAGAAAACTACCGAAGGCAAGTTAAAAGTTACATCGACGCCAAAGTTCGAACCCGGGAATTTCAAGTGGGGGACTATGTCCTCCGGAGGAGGAAAGCCAGCCAACCAACCGAGGGAGGAAAAATGGCACCAAAATTCGAAGGCCCCTACATCATAGCAGCCATCATCAAACCCGGGACTTACAGACTCAAACGCCCCAACGGGAAAGAGGTCCCTAGGCACTGGAATGTACACCATTTAGTTAAATTTTATCAATAATGTAAGAGCGGCCAAGCCCTCATAACTAGTGAATGTACTATCCTATGGCCCAAGGCCTCCAATTTCGAAGAATGAAGATACATTCAAGACATCAAGCCCTCATACTGACTACAGGCCCCCGACCTCACCACGAGAAGAACCCCCTCCGACACCAAGTGCCGAGGGCGGACACCATCAACACCCACAACAAGCAGTGAAAACACCACGTGTTTTCAGTCAAGACCCCTCGGCACCCAGTGCCGAGGGAGGGAACTCCTATCACCAACAACAAAGAATGCCATATAATCTCCCTTCGGCGCCAAGTGCCGAGGGTACATCCCCACCTTCAACATCAAAAAAGAAAATATGAGAACACCAAGTGTTCCTACAGAAGACCCTTCGGCACCCAGTGCCGAGGGTACACCTCCATCATCAAACATCGAAATGAAGAAAAAACACCAAGTGTTTCAAAGAAGACCCCTCAGCACCCAGTGCCAGGGAGATGCTCTCCTATCAACTTCCAAACATCTATTGGGAAACACCAAGTGTTTCATTTGAAGGCCCTTCGGTACCAAGTACCGAGGGTAGACACCTCCATCAACTGCAACGAAGGAGAACACCAAGTGTTCCTACAGAAGACCCCTCGGTACCAAGTACCGGGGGCTACACATCGAAACTAACACCAAGTGTTGTTTCTAAAAGCCGTACCCCACGAGGACGCATATACCGAAGGCGCCACCATCGGTGCCGGCGGCACGTAGTGCCCCCGGCCATTTGCAACTAGTGTGCAAATGAAAACCCTTCCTTGAAACGCTTTCCGCGTCACTACCCCCAGGGTATGACAGGCATGAGAAATGCCCAGGATTCGACTTTCAAAAACGGAACGCTATCCGCGTCATTACCCCCAGGGTATGACAGGCATGAGAAATGCCCAGGATTCGACTTCCAAACCGAAACGCTCCCCGCGCCACCACCCCAAGGGTGTGGCAGGCCACAGACTATGTCTAGCACCGAGGGGACGACTTTCAAAAATGAGGCGCTTTCCACGCCATCCCCCAAGGGGAGGCAGGTTACGGACCACCATATCTTGTGCCCAGGAAACGTCCCTCGATCCCCTCGGCACTCGGGAGGTTAACCCGAGGGAGGAGAGCCATTGGTGTATTCTGATGGTCTCCTAATAGGCCCAGCCTTACCAAGAAACCAAGTTTCTTGATGCCTTCCCTTCACCACCAACCAAAAAAAAAAAAAAAAAAAAAAAAAAAAGGGGGTGAAGGGGAGTAGACTCAGCGAGAAATCAAAGAGTACACTCCAACAAAATCACAACATGCCGAGGGCTCCCCACGGGCCCACCTCCGGTAATTGAAGACTCCTATTTCCCGAAGGATACTACTCAAGGAAATATCATCAGGAAACACCGAGGGCTTCAACAATACAAAGGGACTGGACTATCCAAGGTCCACTAAACGGTACTTCAAACAAACACCGAAGGCATCTGTTATGCACAAATACCGAGGGCTCTTTCCCCATGACAAGGGTCAAATTCTACAACTTTTAAAGTGTATGCCGAGGGCACACACTCCTCATTGGCTTTCTTCACAACAACAGGATTCAACATCAATTTATGCTTAGAAAAATTCTAAGTCCTGAAGGAGCAGCCCCCGGGCACCCGAAGGCTACACAGGGAAGCAGCACTTGAAAAAATTCTAAGTCCTAAAGATTGGGCCCCCGGCCCAATCAATATTACAGCCAAGGGAATATGGTGGCCGAAGGCCGTGCAATACAACAACACTTAAAAAAAAGGAGGTATTCTGTCCTAAACGAGTAGCCCCCGGGCATCTCGCAAAGTGATGTGGAATCAGAGGGCACCCATCACCCGAAGGCACCCAAGGGAAAATTCACACTTAGAATATTTTCTAAGTCCTACATGTATTTCCCCCCGGTCAACTACTCTTACATCAAGGAGAGATGCCATCTACCGAAGGCTCCCAAGGGGGATTTTACACTTAGAATATTTTCTAAGTCCTACATGTATTTCCCCCCCGGTCAACTACTCTTACATCAGGGAGGGATGCCATCTACCGAAGGCTCCCAAGGGGGATTTTACACTTAGGATATTTTCTAAGTCCTACATGTATTTCCCCCGGTCAACTACTCTTACATCAAGGAGAGATGCCATCTACCGAAGGCTCCCAAGGGGGATTTTACACTTAGAATATTTTCTAAGTCCTACATGTTTTCCCCGGTCAACTACTCATACATCAAGAAGGGATGCCATCTCCCGAAGGCTCCCAAGGGAGACTTTACACTTAGAATATTTTCTAAGCCCTACATGCTTTCCCCCCGGTCAGCTACTCATACATCATGGAGGTATGACACCTCCCGAAGGCTCTCGAGGGAAACTCTACACTTAGAAGATTTTCTAAGTCCTACATATTTCACCCTCATCTCAAGGGACCTAATTGCCGAAGGCTACCTATCAATCGAGGGCTACAGTTCACAAGGAATCAACACTCAAGAAAATCTTCTAAGTCCTAAAAGAATTAGCCCCCGGCCTATTCAATATTACAGGTGGGGCTCCACAGTAGCCGAAGGCTACATGGCATACTACACTTGCAAAAATCTCTAAGTCCTGTGCATTGGGCCCCCGGTCCAACATTCACAAATCAGGAATGGGCGTCGTATCCCGAAGGCTCTCAAGGGGGAATCTACACTTAGAGATTTTTCTAAGTCCTAGGAGGTGGGTTACTACAAACGCCCGAAGGCCTCATGCTGTGCTACACTTAGAAAAATTTTCTAAGTCCTAATTGCTGCTGAACCCTCGGTTGCATATCCAGCGGAGGGTGCCCAACTACCGAAGGCTCCCAAGGGCTAGCTACAATCAGATGGCATTCTAAGTCCTAAGACATACATTCAAAGGAACAAGACATACATTCAAAACAAAGACGAAGGCATACATTCAACAATGAACAGATCAGAAGGAAGCATATCATATACACTAAGCCCGAAGGCAATCATTCAATTACAACACAAAAATAGTCAATGTGATCATTACAGAGTGTGGCCAAAGCCGAGGGGCAACAAAAGTTTCATTACAAGGTTTTTTTTTTTTAAAAAAAAGATTTGACTAAGTAATAATCTTCTCGACGGCTTCAGCCTCGTTGTCGCCGGGGGCATCTTCCACGACAGCCTTGGAGGAGACTTCTTCTCCGGCAGCATCACCCCCGACGGCTCCAACCCCGTCACCCCCCATCATCACAGAATCGTAGATTGTTGGCCGCTCTTCACCCGGGGGGAGGGGAACTCTAACATCTGGTTGCAACGGAGGGAGGCCGTACACCGAGGGGTCAAAGTGTTCGAGGGATACGCCGAAGTGCCTGGCGAGCCTCCGGTATATCAGGTGCTGGGTGAAGAACTCACCCCCCTGATAGTAGGCGTCGCCCCTATCGGTCAGCCAGTCAACCCCGGGGCCTTCTACCCAAGCGTCCACCGAGGCTGCCACCACGGAGGCAACCCACTCCCTATGGCCCTCGGCCCTCCAGCCCTCAGCAAGGAACTCCGCTACTGCCTCCCCTCGGGCCTCGGCCGCAGCTCTCTCCTTAGCAGTTTGGGCTTCATCGGCGGCTTTCTTCGCCGCCTTGGCAGCAGCCCTCTCGGCCTCTGCCTTGCCTTCGGCTATGCCATCAGCCTTGGCCTTCTCCGCCGCCGCCTTCGCCTCCCGAAGGGCCTCCTCCAGCTGGGCAGCATGCTTCACTGCCTCGGAGTTCTTACGGATCAGCCCCTCCACCTTCTTATCCTGGGCGGCCTCGTGAAGACGCCTTTCCTCGCGCCTCCGGGCCTGTTCCCCGAGGGCTATGCAGGCCTGCAAATAATGATCAAATGAGTTAGATTGTCCCTCAGGAAAAATAAGACTAAACTGACAAGATAAGGAGAAAGGAAGCGGATACTTACAGTAAGCGAGGACCGGAGGATCCTGTTCTCGAGGGCATCATCATCGTAGGTCTCGAAGACTTCCCTGTCCATCTTCGAGGTGATGCCCCGCAGGAAGGCCTTCGGCTCGGCAGTGCCGTGCATCAACGAAGCGCCGGGGGCAAAGGAGAGCTGACGGATCTCCCGGGGCGATTCCGCCCGGGGGGGATTCACTGGATCCTTCGGGGGGACCGAGGCCAGAGGCTCATCAACGGCGGGCATGTCATCAATGACTATGAGGGGGGCCGCCTCCCCGACAGCACCCACGGCGCCTTTCTGCTTCTTGGTGGGGGGCTCCACCCCTTTGTCGCTCCTCTTCTTCTTAGCGGCCGCCTCGGCCTTTGACCCCCCGGTCCCCACAGCAGCATGGGCGTCCCCGGCGGAAGGCTCTATGGCCTTCGGGAAAAGCGCGTCAACTGGCTTCTGGCTCGAGGGCCCCTTCTCCTTTTGCTGGGTCTTGCCCTTCCTCTTCGCGAACAAGGCGTTGGCATTCATCCTGCTACCTGCAAAGAACGACAGCAACAAGTTGAAAGGTTAGAACCGAGGGGTCAAAAACATGACAACAAACATAACAAAAAATCTCTAAGTACGAAAACGTAAAGCCCCCGGCCACTACCTCCTGCTCCCACGAAGGCTTTATCGTAGAGGGGATATTTCTCGTCGGTCTCCCCAATGAACCGATACCTCAGGAATCTGAGGGCATACAGGTCCTCCTCGAGGGTGCACTCCTTGATGGTTACGTTCTTTTCCCGCCCCTCGGGAATCTTTGCAATCTTCAGGCCATCCTTCTCGAGGGCGGCACTCTTGGCCTTCACATGGCGCCGAAAGCGATTCCGCAACTCCCTCGGGAACGGGCTGTCGGCCAGTCTGATGTAGCACCATCGCTCTCTCCACCCCTTGTTGGAAGAAGGGGCCTCAGTGAACAGCTTGAACTGGGCTATCTGCTGTAAGTTCGCATAGCCCTCGGAATTTGTATGTCCCCCCCCCCCCCCCGGCATAGGTTGAAGCTTTGGAAGAATAACTCCAGGCTCGGTGTAACCTTCCGTAGTTTGCACAGGTTCACAAACCCCGTTATGTACGAGTGGCTGTTGGGAGTCAGTTGGCAGGGGGCCAGGCCGGTGTACCTCAGATACTCCCGGAGGAACGGATGGAGAGGGAACCGGAGGCCCATTGAGACCGAAAGCATGTGCACGGCTATACATCCCTCGGGGGGCCGCGACAGCACGTCATCGGGACCTGGCTCGACTACCACGGCCGAGGGCCCTACATGCAATTGGGTGATGTAGATGTCCGCCCTGTCAGCTTGGGACTTGATCTCCAGAGCGGCGGTGTCCAGGAAGGAGTAACCCTCCGGCAGATCAACTGGCCCCCCCTGATCGACGGTCTTTGCTTTCTTCTGAGGGGCGGCCTTCGTCTTTCTCTTCTTCATCCCGGGGGCCACCCGGATGGGAATTGCGTTCAGCGGCCGGGAGGTACTGGCCTCACCAGCACCCCGAGGGGGAAGGACGGCCACAATGACCTTCGCCCTCTCCTTCTCCTCCTCCTCTTCAGCAACTTGGACGGCGAGGGCCAACTCTTCATCCTCGGCAGTTCGCTCGAATTCCTCTGCCTCGGCCTCAGCCGTCAGATCTTTCTGCACCTCAGTGGCGAGGGCTGCATCACCACAATCCGAGGGCTGACCACTGCTTGACTCCACATCGGAGATGCCTTCGTCCTCCATCGAGGGCGTCCTCGAGATGTCCTGAGAGTCACTCTGGGACGACATTCGCACCCTTGTTCGAGGGCTCGTAGACGGTAGTGTTTCCTAACTTTTCTATCTCCTAAACTAAGGGCACAGTACAGCTATGCTAGAAGGAGAAAGGCAGGGAGCACTGACCTCGAAAGCTGAGTTTTGGACCGAAGGCTGAACTTTCTCTCTCTAGAAAAATTGACAGAGCTTCGCTAACAAGTTTATCGCACACGGAGGAATGCCTGGCCTTGGGGTATTTATAGGCGCTGGAATCCGGGCTTGGGCCTGGGTTCCGGGCCTCCGGATGGACGCCATCATTACTCACCGCGTCTTCGCCCAACCGGTGACGCCGCCCACGGACAGCCAGCCATCACACGCCACGTGTGCCCCCCCCAACGGCTATATCCCGTCGTTACATATTCCAACGGCTATATTTCCAACGGCTATATTCTGGAAGCCCCCGGATTTTCTACATCACTCCACTTCATCAAAGATTGCCTCCGGGTGCGCTCACCCAGAAGTGCCCCCGGGTTGTGCCCCACACAACACATTACACACGCCTTCGGGATGACTCCTTCAGATCCCTAGGGCAGCATATCAGGGCACCCCTCGGGGTTTCCCCCTCAGCACTACAAAACCGGGTAGCCCCCGGGGAGTGCCTCATTGACGGATGGCCCATGGCACACAGGTAATGGGAGCCCTCGGGTATCTTCGTCACCAACTCATCAACAAACAGTGGGCCCCCCGATAACAACTTCACTGCTGCCCTCATCTGGCAGGCCCTCGGTCCCTGGATTGAGGGGCTCCCCTTCGGCACCACCAGGACATCAACAGCAAGCCTTCGGCTAATCAACACAGGAGCCCTCAGAAGAGAGAGCCTTCGGCATTCCCGCCATTCTCCATTTTTTGCCAAGGTTTGACATTTTCGCTTCATCATTGGGGGAATTCGGTGCACTCTTTTTCCCTCATTAGGATTTTTTCCCAAAGGGTTTTTCCTAATGAGGTTTTTAACGAGGCATCCCCCCAAAATGGAACGAAAAGCGTCAGCCTTCGGCCCACAACAGCAACGTAACTACTTTACTCCTTTTCACCACTTTACAAGTGCCTCAAGGAGTGGGGGACTGGAGGACCCCCTCGGGAAAATCATCAAATTACAAAATCTGTGAAATTCCAACAAACAACAAAGCAAGCCCTCAAGTCCCGACATGTGGGTAACTGAGGGACTGCCTTCGGCAGGGACATAAAAGCAACAACTCCTCACCAACTTTAGAGATCACGACAGGACAACATCAAAAGGCAAGCACATATTACTCCTTTTCCCTCAAGTACCTTTCGGCAAAAGGAGTGAGGGACTAGTGATGGAGTATATGGCCCGGGAACCCCCGGCCCACAGACTCCTACTACTCCAGCAAAGGCCCAACAGGCCCAAATCACAGCGCCCAGAGTACCAAGCGGTCCGCACAACGCACAGGGGCGCCTTCGGCCCCCTGGCCGAAGGCTCCAAATTATCACAGAGCGGGTTTCTAAAGCAAATTAGGAAACTGGGAGAAAACGGCGAAAACGGTAGCCCTCGGCATTGTGAGCCCTCGGCACCAAGGTGCCATCGGGTGGGAGAGCCCTCGGTTACTGCTCTATAGCCGAAGGCACCTCACTCGACAAGATATCTGCCTCACATGCGTACAGATCACCGTACCCCGCACAGACGTCCCATCCAACAGCCGCATTAAATGCGGCCACATGCGGCTGCCAGCGCCAACCAGTTGAGGTGACCCCCCGGCCAATGAGCGCTTGACACGTGTCCCTGCCCGGCATTTATTGCAACTATAAATAGCACCCCATTTCCCCATTTGTAACCACGCTGAAAACGCTCCACATTTATAATACACTCTCTCTCTCTATATTTACTTGCTCTGACTTCTCTCTAAGTTACTCCCCGCAATAACCCTTCGGATATATACCCCCGGGTAGACTATCCATCAACTAGTATTGTGCAAATTTATAGTTGTTAGTTTACATTTGATTGTAATCATATTTCTAGCATTTTATTGTTTGTTGTAAGTTGTAGTTAGTTTGGTTTTAAGTTTAGGATAGGTTTGGAAGCAAAAAGGATGAAGAAACCTGAGTTTTGTGCAAAACCCGGTCGGGTATGGATTTTACCCGGACGGGTATGAAGTGACAAAGGAAACTGCTGCAAACTAGCAAATACCCGGTCGGGTATTCCATATACCCGGTCGGGTATTCTGTGATTTCGGACCAAAGAACGTGCAGAAGACACAAAAACATGGGAAAATATTTGATTTGGTAAATACCCGGTCGGGTATGTCAAAATACCCGGCCGGGTATCCGGCATTAGGTGTTAAAAACACCTATAAATAGCCCCATTTTCCTTCACATTTCATCATCCCTTCTTCCATTCTCTTTAGCTCAGTTTAGAATAGCATTTCTTTATATTTTTCTAGCTATGTTTAGCCTCCAAATGAGGAGCTAAACTTTCATTCTTGATTTTGCTCTTGAAGCTTGTTGATTATTAAATTTGTGAGTTATTTTCTTAACTTCTTCTCTTGATTATTAATTCTTCCCTTAATCTCTTTCTATATTAATGTTGGAGGGTTGCTAAGTGACGATTAGTTAACGTTCCGACATTAATTACTACTAGAAACGATCAACGAACCGATGGTTAATCGTTGGTGGTTTCACAAGTAAGTAACTTCGGCTTATTAATGCACGGTCGTGGTTAATAGACTTAAGAGGGATCAATTTTGTTGGTTAAACCAAAACCGTTGTGTTAAGGTTATCAACCTCAATTGATTTCATCAAGGAGTTAAAAAGATTGAATGCTACTATTATATCGGTATACGGCGTTGTCCTATATTTGATTAATAGTAAGGGTTATTATTGAACGGTCGTTGTTAATAACTACCCTCGATGAATTGGAGATACTCCTCGATTGAGTATTCGAGAGGGGATAAGTTATAGATATAACGAGGATCGACTAAAATATATCAACAAGTGGAAAGTAGCAAAGCCAAGTCCCTTTTATTCTTCAATTAAACACATATAGGTTGTTCATCTTAGTTTCTTAATTGAATTAAATCACTCAAAACCAAAACCCCCCTTTTTAATAGAAAGAAAATCATTCCTTTCCCTGTGGATACGAACTCTACTACGCTATACTACGTATAAGTGTTTAGTATTGAATTTATTTTGACGCACCGTGACAAAGTGCTCCGTAAATTTGGCGCCGTTGCCTGGGAAAGGCAATTAATTTTTCTTTTTATTTTATTTCAAGAAAAAAAATAAATAATATATAAAGCTTTCTATTTTTGCTGAGCTTTGTTTGAGTATATGGTAAAAACCCGATCCATAAACCAACTCACCTACCAAACAAACCACGAAATAGAAAAAGCTCTCGAGCGGTTAAAGAATAAATTCTTAAATACCGACTCGAGGGAATCCTCAAGTGCTAGTTCTCAATCTAGCGAGTCCGAGGAGTCAATATCAATGGCTCTTGAAACAAGAACGCTGAGGGAGCTCACAGCCCCCAATCTAAACCAACAACCCTTATGTATCACCTTCCCAACTCTTGATGCGGGTGCTACATTTGAGTTAAAATCCGGACTCATACATCTACTTCCATCTTTCCACGGGCTAAGAGGAGAGGATCCGAATAAACATCTTTCGGAGTTCCACATCGTTTGCACAAGCATGTGCCCGAACGGTGTTACCGAGGAGCAAATTAAGTTGAGGGCTTTCCCATTCTCCCTCAAAGACACCGCCAAAGATTGGCTCTTCTATCTTCCCTCGGGAAGCATAGACACTTGGGCGGCCATGAAGAAAAGCTTCCTCGAAAGGTATTATCCCGCCTCCATCTCCTCATCTCTAAAGAAACAAATCAGCAATGTGGAGCAAAAAGATGATGAATCGTTCTACGAATTCTGGGAACGATTCAAGAAACTCTGTGCGAGCTGTCCGTATCACGGCTACTCGAAGCAAGACCTCATCCTTTACGATGTCAAGTAGCCGGATTGACTTCTTTGGTTAAAGATTTCCTTTTGAATCCAAAAACCCAAGAAGTCAAGGTCTGCGGCATGTGTTCAACACAAGGGCATCCCACAGATTCTTGCCCAACTTTACAAGAGGAGAACTCCGAGCAAGTCAATGCTTTGGGGTTCCAAGGCCAAAGGAGGTACGATCCTCACGGCAACACCTACAATCCAGGATGGAGGGATCATCCAAATCTAAGGTACAGAAACCCTCAACCCCCTCAACAATCAAACCCTCCCCCTCCTCAACAATATAAACAACAAGGCCAAACATCAAACTCAAGCATGTCCACCGAAGACATGATTCGAGCATTAGCCATGAATATGACTATGATGCAACAAAGTGTGGCCCAATTTCAAGAAACCACAAAGTCTAGCATCCACAATTTGGAGAGCCAAATGAGCCAAATCTCAAATGCCGTGAGTAGGCTAGAAGCTAGGGATTCGGCAAAACTCCCATCTCAAACGGAGCCGAATCCAAGGCAACAAGCTCATGCGGTCACTTTGAGAAGTGGCAAAGAATTGGTTATGGCTAAGGCAAAAGCAAAGAGCCATGTGGGAGAAGAGGAGGAGGAGATCTTGATGCCAAGCACAAACCCTCAAAATGAAGATGAAAAAGAGGAGGAGATCACACCTCAAAGAAAGTTCCCACCGCTCAACTCATATGAGCCGGTGCCACCTTTTCCGGAGGCTCTCAAGGATAACCGGAAATACAACAATGACAAAGACATCTATGAGACCTTCAGCAAATGTGAGGTAAATATCCCTCTTCTCAATTTAATAAAAGGTGTTCCTAGGTTTGCAAAGTTTTTAAAAGAACTTTGCACAATTAAAAGGAAACACAAGTTGAATGGCAAGCATAAAATCCAAGTAAGTGAAAGAGTGTCGGCCGTTTTTCAAAAGAAACTGCCTAAAAAGTATAGTGATCCGGGAATGTTCACTATACCATGTAAACTTGGAAATTCTAGTTCTTCTAGGGCTATGTTAGATTTGGGTGCATCAATCAATGTCATCCCATATTCTCTATATAAGTCCTTAGAACTAGGACCTTTACATGAGACGGGGGTCGTTATCCAACTTGTCGATAGATCCAATGCCTACCCAAAAGGTGTGGTAGAGGATGTTCTCGTCATGGTGGATAATTTAATCTTTCCCGCTGATTTTACGTTCTTGAAATGGAGAACGATAAAAATGCAGTCCCAATTTTACTAGGCCGACCCTTTTTGAAAACGGCTAAGGCAAAAATTGACGTTTTTAGTGGAGTGTTAACCATGGAGTTCGATGGTGAAAAAGTCGAATTTAATATCTACGACTCCATGAAATACCCCACTGATAATCACTCTCTATTTGCGATTGACACTTGCGACACTTGGGTCCAAGACGTATTTGAAATTGAGGGCAAGGATGAAGCACTAAGCTCAATAGAAAACGACATAGAGGATTTTACATTGGAATACTCTATGTCGAATAACATGAAGATTATGGTGGCGGAGTTAAATCAACTCCCACTTTTGCCACCGGGCTCTAAAGCCCTCCCACTAACCATTCCAAGCGAGAAGCCGCTACCATCTGTTTTGCAGGCACCGGAGGTGGAATTAAAACCACTCCCTGAAAATATGAAGCATGTGTTCTTGGGTGAAAATCACACCCTACCGGTGATTATTTCAAATGCCCTGTCCCAAGAACAAGAAGAAAGATTGATCGCGGTCTTGAAAGAATATAAATTGGCCATTGGATGGTCTATTGCCGACATCAAAGGCATTAGTCCATCCACATGCATGCACAAGATCTTGCTCGAAGACGAGGCCAAAGCGGTGAGACAACCGCAACGAAGATTGAACCCACCCATGATGGAGGTGGTGAAAAAGGAGGTAATCAAATTGCTTCAAATGGGAATCATCTTTCCCATTTCCGATAGCAAGTGGGTGAGTCCTACTCAAGTGGTGCCAAAGAAGACCGGAGTAACGGTCATTGAAAACAAGGATGGCGAGATGGTGCCCACCCGAATTTAGAACGGGTGGCGAGTTTGCATTGACTACCGAAGACTCAATTCGGTGACCAGGAAAGACTTCTTTCCATTGCCTTTTATTGATCAAATGCTAGAGAGGTTAGCAGGGCACAAGTTCTATTGTTTTATCGATAGTTACTCCGGGTATTTCCAAATACCAATAGCCCCGGAGGACCAAGAGAAAACAACCTTCACATGTCCATTTGGCACTTTTGCCTACCGACGAATGCCCTTTGGATTATGCAACGCACCGGGCACCTTTCAAAGGTGCATGATGAGCATCTTTTCAGAATTTGTGGAGGTATTCATGGAGGTCTTTATGGATGATTTCACAATCCATGGGGACTCTTTTGACTCTTGCCTCTATCACCTCACTCTTGTGCTAAAGAGTTGCATTGAATCCAACCTTGTGCTGAACTCTGAAAAATGCCACTTCATGGTAGAACAAGGGATTGTTCTTGGACATGTGATCTCATCAAAAGGGATCGAGGTGGACAAAGCAAAGATCGATGTGATACAAACGCTCCCGTACCCCACAAATGTACGGGACATCCGCCCTTTCCTCGGTCACGCCGGTTTCTATAGAAGATTCATCAAGGATTTCTCAAAAATCTCATCTCCTCTTTGCAAACTTTTACAAAAGGAGGTGGAATTTAATCTAAACGATGAATGCAAAGAGGCTTTTGACACTTTGAAAGCAAGATTGGTGACTGCCCCGATCATACAGGCTCCCGACTGGTCTCTTCCTTTTGAGATCATGTGCGACGCAAGTGACTATGCGGTGGGGGCTGTTTTGGGCCAGAAAGTTGGAAGAGCCTCCCATGTCATCTACTACGCCTCATCAACCCTCAACGAAGCCTAAAAGAACTATTCCACCACCGAGAAGGAAATGCTAGCGGTGGTTTTTGCTTTGGAAAAGTTTCGTTCCTACCTTCTTGGAACGAAAGTTATTGTCTACACCGACCATGCCGCTCTTTGATTCCTTATGACAAAAAAGGAAGCCAAACCAAGACTCATTCGATGGGTCCTTCTATTGAGTGAGTTTGATGTGGAAATCATAGACAAGAAAGGAGCGTAGAATTTGGTGGCCGATCATTTAAGCCACCTCATTCCTCACAAAGACATCGAAGACCTCCACATAAATCTCATCAAAGGAGAATTCCCGGACGAAACTCTCTTCTCCATCAAAGTCACACAACCATGGTACGCAAATATCGTGAACTTCCTCGTTTCCGGCAAATTTCCTCCACAACTCTCAAAATCTCAAAAAGAAAAATTAAGAATGGATTCAAGACTCTATGTGTGGGATGACCCATATTTGTGGAAGCATTGTCAGGATCAAATAATCCGAAGATGCATCCCTGAATATGAGATAGCCCACATCATAGAGTTTTGTCACTCTTATGCTTGTGGAGGACATTTCGGCCCGAAACGAACAGCAATGAAGATACTTGAAAGCGGTTTTTGGTGGCCGAGTCTATTTCGGGATGCACACGGCTTTTGTCGATCTTGTGACAATTCCCTTAATCTCATTCTATATTAATGTTGGAGGGTTGCTAAGTGACGATTAGTTAACGTTCCGACATTAATTACTACTAGAAACGATCAACGAACCGATGGTTAATCGTTGGTGGTTTCACAAGTAAGTAACTTCGGTTTATTAATGCACGGTCGTGGTTAATAGACTTAAGAGGGATCAATTTTGTTGGTTAAACTAAAACCGTTGTGTTAAGGTTATCAACCTCAATTGATTTCATCAAGGAGTTAAAAAGATTGAATGCTACTATTATATCGGTATACGGCGTTGTCCTATATTTGATTAATAGTAAGGGTTATTAATGAACGGTCGTTGTTAATAACTACCCTCGATGAATTGGAGATACTCCTCGATTGAGTATTCGAGAGGGGATAAGTTATAGATATAACGAGGATCGACTAAAATATATCAACAAGTGGAAAGTAGCAAAGTCAAGTCCCTTTTATTCTTGAATTAAACACATATAGGTTGTTCATCTTAGTTTCTTAATTGAATTAAATCACTCAAAACCAAAATCCCCCTTTTTAATAGAAAGAAAATCATTCCTTTCCCTGTGGATACGAACTCTACTACGCTATACTACGTATAAGTGTTTAGTATTGAATTTATTTTGACGCACCGTGACAAAGTGCTCGTCACTCCACACCAAGGAAGAACAATTTCGCATCTGCCTCAGTTTCTTGAGTCTCAGCATATATCTCTTGAAGCGATCTGAATCTTCTTGGTGCTTCATCACTAGAAGCGCTACCGGGATCACAAAAGGAAGATGTTGCTGCATTCGGAGGGGTTAGTGCAGCTATTGTTGTCTGCTCAAGGGGCTGCATTTCTGGTTCGTGAAGCATGCTGGTGGATTCTCTTTGAGGTGTGAAAGGCTCCTCATCAGATTTTTCTCCATCAAATTTTGATTGCTTAGCTCCCTCAATGATAAGTGGCGCTGAGAAATCTTGTTTTTCAGCACTAACTTGTTCCCATGGCCATTGTTTGTTTTCCTCGAAAACAACATCACGAGAAACATACAATTTGCTTTCCTCTGGGTCCAGCAGTCTGTAAGCCTTACTCCCAGGCTCCACGCCTAAATACACAACTGATTTGCTTCGATCATCAGCTTCTTCACCTGTGAGCTTGGAATTTTCATATGTGCCACACACCCAAACACTCTTAAGTGTGCTAGTTGTGGTTTCTTTCGAGACCAGGCCTCGTATGGAGTAATATCAGCCAATGCCTTCATTGGTACACGGTTTAGGAGGTAAACCGCATGCCGGACAGCCTCCCCCCATAGGTATACTAGCAGGTTCATGCTTTTCAACAGACTTCGAGCCATTTCTATAACAGTGCGGTTTTTTCGTTCCATGATCCTGTTTTGCTGTGGGGTGTAAGGTGCTGTTGTGTGCCTCTGAATTTTAGCCTCTTCACAGTATCGTGTGAACTGATTTGAGAGGAATTCACCCCCGATCAGTTTTGAACACTTTTATTTTGCATTAAGTTTCTCTTTCAACAAGAGCTCGAAACTTTTTAAAGGCATCAAAGGCTTCATCTTTAGATTTCAGCATATACATCCATATTACACGGCTGTAATCATCAACCAAAAGGAAGAAATACATGTTTCCTGCAGGAGTTGGTGGAGTTATTGGGCCGCAAGGATCACTGTGGACTAGCTGCAGAATCCTTTCAGTTCTGTAGCTTGTTTGAGTGGGAAAAGAACTTCTAGTTTGTTTCCCAATCAAACACCCGTTGCATATCTGTTTAGGGTGCTCTATTCTTGGCACACCACACACCATATTCTTCTTGGACATCAACTTCAGGGACTCAAAATTTATATGCCCGAGGCATGCATGCCATAGCCAGGATGAGCTTGCAAGCTTTGACAGCAAACAAACTGACTGAGGACTCTCCAACATGATTTTGTAAAGTCTGTTAGGTGATCTTTTCACTTTCATGAGCAATCTCGGCTCCCTTGTTTTTCATACACCCATAAAAATTCTCCATGGAGTATGACCTTGTTCCCAACCTCTGAAAGTTGACCGAGGCTTATAATGTTGCTGCACAAATCAGGTATATAATATACCTCACCCAAAAGCCGCTGCTCACCATTCTTACGCTAAAGAAGAATACTTGCTCTACCTGCAATGTGCACCATTGATCTATCCCCAAGCTTGACTTGACCCTTTATGCTCTCGTCTAAATCCTTGAATTTTGATCTCTCGCCCGTCATGTGGTTACTTGCTCCATTATCCAAGTACCACATGTTAGACTCCTCCGAGGCTCCCTTGCCAGACCGCAATTTTGGGACCACCTTTTCGTTTAAGAGTACCACGTTGCATGCCTCCTGTTTGCACATGGATAGAAGGAGTGCAGGCTCATCATCTTGAATCTGAATTAGATTTGCTTCCCGGTTGTTCTCCTGTCAAGGCTTTCGACATTCTGACGCGTAGTGACCGTAGATATCAAAATTAAAACATTTTATATTGCTTTTATTGCAGCCACCACTTGAGTTCCGGTTGCTCTCTGCCTCCTGCTTAAAGGTATTGTTACTGCCCCGACCTCCTCGGCCGCCTCCTCGACCTCTGCTGCGTCCCCTTCCACGGCCACAGTTATTTCCACCGTTGTTACCGTGAGCCTTAGGAGCTGAAGAAGACTCCCCATTGCTTCCCTTTTTTGACCTTGCCAGCCACTCCTCTTGAGTGAGCAAGAGTTGGTTGCCCTCGATCTCTTCATGTCCACGAATCCTCTCTTCGTAGCACCTGAGCCGGCCAATAGCCTCTTCAACGGTCATGGTCTCCATATCTCCAAATTGCTCGATTGTTGAAGCAATCTGTAGATAATTTGTTGGGACAGCCCTGAGCAACTTCTTAACGACACACGCCTCCTCGAACTTGTCTCCCGAAGTCCGAATGTTGGTGGCGATTTTGTGTAGTTTGATAGAAAAATCATCAATGGACTCCGATTCCTTCATTCTGAGCATTTCAAACTCCGACTTTAAGGTCTGAATCCTTGCAGTCTTTACGCGTTCCGCGCCCATGTATATCGTCTCGAGAGCATCCCATGCCTCCCTCGCGGTTTTCTTTTCTGCCAGTGACAACAACATCTCTTCTGGAATGCCCTGGTATATGGCTGCCATGGCCATCTTGTCCTTCCGATCCTCGACTTCTTCTTTTGGATCAGCCGGTTCAATAACCTCCCGAACTCCTTGGGCTTGCATGAACACTTTCATCTTGATAGCCCATGGAGTGTAATTGTTTTTGGCAAGCATCGGGTACTGGAGACTTACTGCTCCTTCTTTGTTTTTAGAACCGTCCATGATTGGATTCCGAGGCATGTATTTGGGCATTCACTTCACCAACGAGTCTCTGATACCAAGTGTTGTAAACTGCCCAGGATTTTCTTAAACTTGAAATGCAGGAGCTATGAACTCACTTAGACAATAAATCAAACACTTTGTGAGCAAGAAGAAAAATACTTTCTGGTGCAAACTAAATTGATATAAAACTGCTCTGTTTATTGATCAGGGATACTTCTCGTTTGAAACAATCTGCTGCATTTAAATAGGAAAATATACATACCAAGCCAGTACTGCACTACTCCTATAATGCAAGATTAAACTAACCAACTAAACAATAAAATAGGAACATGGGTAATGCCCATGATTTTAGGATCAAGCTTTGGACTTATTTCAACATGAGTTTACGTAGCATTGGTTTGGTGGGTTTATTCTTAATATGCTAAGTTCACAAGTGTATTACTATTAGGCTCGGAAGTCATTTTTAGTGTAGTTTTGCACACATAATTGTTTAAAATGCAAAATTTTAATATTTCCACCATATGTACGTGTAACTCGTACTTGTTATAAAAACGTCACTCTCATCATAAATTAAAAATGTCGCTTCTATATTATTGGAACATTTTTATCTTACTAAAATGTTACAAAGGTTAAAATTTTATCGCGTTCATTTAATTACCAAAAATGCCACTTTCGTAGCATATTATCTGACTAATAAATTTAGATATTTTATTTTATCTAAAATTTTCGAGGTGTCACAGTTCAACTATGGTGACATGACCCGATGGCTGAGTTATTGAGGCGGCGACTAGGGTTTCTGGGGCAACGACATTTCAGGTGGGGCTGGACAGGGGGAAAGGGTATGTTGAGTCGGGGTTGGGCTGGGGTGGATAAGGGGTTAAGTTGGGCTAGTCGAAGCTGGGGATGAGGAGGGTTTTATCATGGCTGGGTTAGTCGGAGCTAGCTAGTGGAGCTGGGAGGGTGGTTGGGGACATGTTAGGGATGAGGTTCTATAGGAGGCAGGGGTTGGGGTTTGGGCTGTTTGTGTGTGGGGATGGGCTGGAGCAGTGGCGGTGAACAGGGAGACGACAATGGCTGTGAAATGTTGGTGCCTGAAGGGTGGCGGGCGACAGTGCCGACGTACAATTTTCATTGATATTTATGTTGTGAGTGTAACTGACCTATGTGAACATGTGATCACAGGCCAGTCATGAAGGTCATTGTCGTTTTGCCGCAAAAAGTTGCAGGAAAATTTCCCGCGGTCACAATGCATGTTTCACGGAGGTAGTGAAACTTTGAAAGTGACATCCGTTAGTGACATAAAAATTTGACTGTGACGTAAAAATATGACAAGACATCTTGTTTTCTAATTACATTTTTATCCTTATACAAAAGTGATTACTTTTTGGAAATTTGATACAATGTAGTACCAGGGGCGGAACTAGCTAGCAAGGGGCTTGGAGGGGCTTGAGTCCCTACAGTTGTTTTTATATTTATTATATATATTAAATATAAAATTGTAAATTGTAAATATTTATAAAGTATGTGTGTTATACATTAAATAACCACTATGTTAACAAAAAGACATTGCAGTAGAGTGGATGAGGTGCGTGCGTTTCTTGGGATTATGAAATGAAATATGGTTCGAATCCCATTTTAGTTATTTTTATATAGTGTTTTACTTGTGTCTTTTTTAAGTTCTAAATTAATTTAAAATGACTTTGAATAGTTGTATCAAATTTTGGTGATGTACCATTTACCTCTCTAGTACATGGGTAGGAATCACAATTTTGCTATGGCACTTTCTCATCTAATCAACACATCATATTTAATTTCTTACTTTTTGGTTTCATAAAAAATCTGATTTGATCTTGTATGTAATTAAAATTATGATTTCTCAGTTTACTTTTCAATATATTATTTTCTATAATAAAAAATATATATGTAATATATATTCTAGATAGTGTAATATACATCTTCTGGAGACCTTCGTTTTACTATTAAGTGTCCCTCCAAGGTCCTCAAGCTGGTTCCGCCAGTGTGTAGTACTACCAGAAACGAATTGAGTAGCTTATTTGAAAAGAAAAATTTAAGCACTTTTGAGAAAAACATAAGCAATCGAAGAGAAAGCAAAAGGCACGATATTTTAAAGGCATAAGTACGTGTTATTTCTTCATTTAAGGCATTTGAGTTAATTTGAATAGTTTATATTAGTGTTCTTCAAGAGAGGGAGTGTGGCTTGCTAATCATCAATTTTAATATGTTGGTGTTTAAAAAGATAAACATTCAGCGAATGCACCTGTAAAACTTTGAACACAAGACCCGAAGCCTTTTGTTAAACTTTGATAGGAATACTACTACCTGTTAGGCTAGAAACAATTTTGAGGTGTAGCCTTTTTTTTTCGAGAAACCACCGTATCGATGGGGTAAATGTCGGGAACATTTATCGATTTTATTAAACTAGATTTTCACCCGCGCGATGCGCGTGACATATACTAAATAATAATATTAAGTAATTAGTTGTTTCGTATTAGTTGTTAATATAAATAGTTAATGCCTAAATGACATGAAAGAGTATATATGTAACACATACAACCAATTGTAATTAATGTAAATATATATGAGGCGTAATTGGTACGAATAATGTTTCAGGATCGTAAGGAATAATAAACATTACAATAGGAAATTCGTACTCTACAAATTCCGAAATACTTCTTTGTAAACAACATTGGTAGTACGATCGAGTTGTTCCCCATTTTCACTGCATATGAGTATCTTCAAACCCTTGCGATTTGTGACTCTCGATGCTGCAACATACAGTTGATCATGCGTAAAGACAGGCTTTTTTAATAAAAGGCCAACATGCGACAGTGATTGACCTTGACTTTTATTTATCGTCATCGCATAAGAGGTCATGACAGGAAATTGTCTTCTTTGAAACTTGAAGGGAATTCTTGAATCAGATGGAGTCAAAGTTAACCTTGGAATGACAACTTCAAGTCTAGCATATTTCTCCCCTAGAATTTTTGCTCCGAGGATGTGATTCCCAAGCCGTGTAACAATCAACCTTGTTCCATTGCAAAGCCCCATAGACGGATCAATATTCCTCAGAAGCATTATCGGAGTACCGACTTTAAGGATTAACTCGTGGTTCGGAACTTCTGATGCACGGATTTTATTTAGGAATTCAGGAGTGAAAATCAGCCAAGAAATCGGAATTTGAGTCTGACTTGCAGATGCTATGAGAACTCAAATATGTCCTAGACTCTTCCTTAACATTGAGAGATGCCATGTATTCGTTAATTTGATCCACAACATCAAGAGTTGGAGCTAGGATTGCACGCTCTTGCAAGTAGGATAGATCATTGGCTATTTTCTCAAACTCAGGATAGGTGCTTTTTACAATAGTGGCAATCGGATCCTCTCCGCACTCTAAGAGAATGTCGCTTGGAATTTTGACATCGGCAAATCCATCATTGACTTCGCCCGCGGTACCATCTCGTAAAGCAGCAATCCACTTCGCAAACTCCACCATATCTTCATATTCACAATCGTCACTAAGTGATTGGAGCCTCATGTTCTCTGTCAAACGCAAGACAATGCATTCGTGCCAAATATATGAAGAATTAATTGTGGCATTCACTATGTCTTGCCTGGTACCCTTTGTAATTACAGGTAAGATTTGTCTAAAGTCTCCCCCGAACACCACCGTTTTCCCTCCAAACGGTTTATCACTGGTATATGAATTTGTAAATCTAAGGATGTCTCTCAAACTCCTGTCCAAAGCTTCAAAACAATACTTGTGCATCATTGGTGCCTCATCCCATATAATGAGTTTGCACCGAATTATCAACTGTGCTAGTGGACTCCCTTGTTTGATGTTGCAGGTGGAGTTTTCAGTCGGATTGATTGGTATTGCGAAACGTGAATGAGCTGTCCTCCCACCGGGTAATAGTAAAGCCGCAATGCCGCTGGAAGCAACGTTAAGAACAATTTCCCCCTTTGACCTCAAAGGAGCAGACAATGTTTTCCAAACAAACGTTTTTCCTGTACCTCTGTAACCATACACAAAGAAAACCCCGCCTTTGTTTTCTTGAATCGATTCCATAATCGTTGTGTACACGTGACGTTGTTGATCATTCAAACTATCAATGCATTTCTCATGCTCTTGACATAATGCAACACGATCGTATTGCAATTCGTCGAATATAAGCCTGTTCTGAGTCACGGATGATTGAATTATGTCAGGGAATGACATTGATGGATAGTTCTTTAAGCTCCTGCCATTCCTCTTCAACATCAGCTCTATTTCTATTAGTGCATAATTTTTAATCTCCGCCTCTGTTAACGTTAAATCTAAAACAAAGGATTGAAAAACAAAATCAACATAAGAAAGATATGTATGTATTATTGAAATGAATTTGAATCCGGAAAAAACGTAGTAGTTTTGTTATGTACCAGGATGGAGTAAAGCTGTTCTCTGCCTGTGTAAAATGTCATCTGACATGAATGTCCAACATTTTTCCCAAATGTACTCTGGTCTACTCATCGTATCCGCTATCAATAATATTACAAACATCTTTCTGAGCACCCATGCTGAAGCCCAAAAACTCCACTCAGAAATTCCGTCAACATACTCTTTGTCATCATCTAACAATCCCATTGCGAAACATGCCTCACGATGTCTCATAACAAATCCCATCCACAGTTCTTAGATCATCAAAACATGTAGGCCCACGCTTCAAATTTATGACGCAACGCAAATAATAAGATTCCCCTGAACCTGGAGGGACATAAGTTAGTCGACCTATAGCAAAACCCTTTTTGCGAGGTACGAATTCTCTTGTTGTAGCCTTCCAAACAAACCTTTGAGGAAATTCAGCATAAGTTAAATCCCGTGCCTCATTTGGGTACTGCTCATTCGCCCTCATCCATGCCAAAAACATACTCTCCTTCACAGATTCGCGTAACACAACATCACTTACCAATGCATTATCATCAAAGTAAACTTATTGTTCATCCGGAAAGTGAAAGCTCAATCGTTCAACAGATGGATTCTTATACTGAATCTCAAACCCTAGTATTCTCCACATCGCCTCACATGGAGATATATACCTACAATCGTAGTAAAGTTTTATTTCATCCACGGATTTCTCGTTGTCATCTGCATTTGAAGTTTCATAAAATCCGGCTGTCACATGATCATGTCCTTTGTTGACGTATTTGAACAAATATTTGATTGACCTGCCTTGATTACACCACTCCACATTGAGATGAGCACCGTACTTCAAGAGTAAATACCTATTATGGGGAAAAACATATATGTTGTCAAGGTGTGATCCACTTTTCACAACAGTCCTTCCATCATTGCGCATTCTATACTTAGGATAACCTTCATCGTCCACGGTTGTCTGCTCATTGAAATTCTTGGGGAAGTGCTTTGCACACTTAGATTGTACCATGCATGGAGCATTTTTTGCTTCATTTCCACACGGCCCATGCATCATATGCATATGTACCACATTGAAATATTCCGGATCATTTGCCTCATCAGGTATTTCTGTAGAAATGATGTCATCAATGTCCGCCGAAGTGGGAAATTTGTCTGCACTTGCCATGAATAACAAAATATGAGCGTGGGGAAGGCCACACTTCTGAAATTCCACTGTGTATATGACTGCACATAGAAGAAATAATGTGTCAATGTAAGTTTGCTATATTTTATATGACATTGTATTAAATAGAATTATAATGTGACTTATGATATACCTGCTCTCACTTCACCAAATGTCTTATTATTACGTAGATCTTTAATCAATCCATCCAACTTCATCTTGAAAACTCTACATATTATATCTGGTCGATCTTCAGGACTCAAGTTTCTTTCTTTAAGAAATCTTACAATTTCTGGCCACTTTGGATTGCATGTGAACGTCAAGAACAAATCCGGATACCCAGCCCACCGACATATAGCCATTGAATCTTGGTAATTTTGCACCATATATCGTGCTCCTCCAACAAATGTAGGTGGTAAAACAACTCTCTTTCCTTGGGTAGAAGCATCTCGCTCGCCACTGAGTAAAGCATCAGTAAGGCCTTTGTACATTTCACACCTCAATTGTTTTTGATGTGTTCTGATGTACATTAGTCTTGAAGACTCAACCATAGTATATCCATCAACGACAAATTGTTGGAACAGCTTTCTACTTTGGAGGATGAAGGTGCATTCGATGCTCCGCTCATGCAATCTATATGCCAAATATTCCCTAATGCTAACACTTCTGCGACCTTTTGTAGAATAAGTATTGTCTTCACAAAAATTAATATCCTCCCTTTAACCATCTTCACCGAAGGGAAATAGAAGTGGGTATTGCAATCCCAAATACGCAGGATTCAACTCATTTATACGCTTCAAAAAACCTCCTTGGGTTTCAACCATTATATCTCTTTGCCCAAGTGATTCATCAAAATCTCCCACAACCAAAGCTACTACTTCTGAAACTGTAGGTAGATTATAAGTTGTAGCATCTTTATTTCTTCTACCTATTAATTTCAAACTCACTTTTGCCTCGCCACCTTCAGCAATCTTGTCTTGAACCATCCTAAATGACTTCACCAAAACGTTATGTTCATCAAGCATTCCTCTTAAAGAAGACACGATTTCTACATGCAAATTGTTTTTTTGGTATCGTCTCTCACAGAACTCAAGCGGTTTAGATCTTCGTGTTGTGTGTCATATATATATAGTTGATCAAATTTCGGGACACTTCCTTCTTGCGGCAATAGAGACCCTATTAGATGATAATTCTGACCACCAAGTTTAAAAATTGGTGGTGACCCACCCCTGTTAACTGCATTATCTATCCTCCCACCCATCGATGTGAACGAAAACATACTATTATATGATCTGATATTATGTTGGAAGTGTTTACTTCTAGGATCTGTCCCGTTAATCAAATCATATAATTGAGGTGGGGGTCCTTTAGTGTTGGCAATACAATTTTCCCTTGGGTGCAACAGAGAGAGTACTTGGGGTTGGTTTTTGTAGAACTTCGAAGTGTTCTCTCTTCAAACCAGAAGAGTGCTCCACAATGCGGACAATTATGAGATGGGTCGCCAATGTCACAATATTCAGCACATACTGTGTCTAGAAGAAGTTATTAAGTAACCTTAGTATGGATTAACGTAAAGAAGGTACATTACTTCACACATATTTCGAATAACCATAAGTTATAATGGATGTATTAAATTTGCTAATTTGATAATACATATTAAAAATTTAATTATTTCTACTACAACAAATAATCGACCTAGTACTTTAAAAATATATATTAACGAAGTACATACAAAGTACTTTAATTTGGCTACAAATTATATACTTAGGTTAACAAAGTACTTTAAAAAATTAAATTATACGGTCAACTACATCACTATAAAAAGAAAAAACTCATCTAAAAAGACAATAGTTATAACACATGTGGATCATTGTTTGATGTCCATAAAGGTAATAATTATTAAATACTTTTTATTAATGAAATTATTAGGATGTATTAAACTTAGTAATTTGATATGACATATTAAAATTTTTTAAATATCCAAACAAATGATGTGTTTTGAGAAATATTAGGATTAGGATAAAATAGGTAGTATTTTTGTACCGTGGGTTATGTCTAGTAAAAGATCACTTATTTTGATAGTTGATCAGGCCATCAAATTATCTCAATAATGTATATATGTATATATACTATTGCATTAAAAAGTAACTACTAAGTCGCATAGTTTATATGAATTTATAGATTTACTCATTATCGTAATACATAGGGCTTATTATATCCTTCATCTATTATCGATTATAAGTGAACATAAAGAAAATGCATGACTTCACAAACATAAAAAACTTGATTGGCTACCTAATAGTTATAACAATCGCACCTTCAACTTGATGTGATTGTGATGGAAGTTCATCCTCTATATGTGTTGGTACTTCGTCACACATGCGCTGGTTATCGGGAAGACACGCATCTAAAGATTGCTCTACGTTATTGACATTAATTGTCATGTCGGTTCAAGAACGATTAAATGGCAAATGCGAGACTGTAGATGTAAGTACAAATAGTTTGAAATCAGCATCGTTTCACTATACATATCATCGTACAATTGATAATTAATATTGTGAAATTATAATGATTAAAGTAAGAAGTACCATTAGTTCTGTCCATGAAAACATCAGATGACATCTTGTGATTAGGCAACAGACGTTTTTGAACATTTTGGCCAACATTTTCTGTTCACAAATGCAATTAAACACTAAGATGTTGTCAATTACATTCTACCAATAAAATAGATTTTTTTTTATATAAGACTAAACAAAGGTAGTGATTTTATTGCGTTTAAAAAAAACCACCTCACACGCCATGTACGTACGCAGTCTGACCGAGAACTCGGAGGGTACCGGTTAAAAAGATGATTTGCCTCTTTTTTAATAGTTAGAGGGTTTGATTGATCGGATTTATAGTGAGGGGGGCTAATTGAGTTTTTTGAATAGTTAAGGTGCTTATTTGATAGTTTTCCCGAAAATCTATTTTTGCTAATATTGTAAACACAATATTTTCAGTCTCTGCTTTTGAAGAATGTGGTCTTGAATTTATTCATTTGTTTATTATCATTATTTGGCATATAAATTATACGTTATGTAAATTAAAAAAATAATTAACCCAAAAATTCAGCCCCTTCAAATGAGATAAAATTCAGATCAATTTGTTTTTTTCATCTCATTCCAACCAACTACCAATGCATAATAGATTACATTATTTTATTTAACCTAATCCAGCCCATAACCCAGCCCATTTTCGGAAATTAAAAAAGCCCACCCGTCCAGCACCCATACCCATCACACAGCCCAAATTCGACCAGCCCAGCCCCAACCCTTCATATATAAACCCTCTCCAGCACCCTAACACTCCTTCATTCTATTAACCATCAGATAAAACCACTCCTCTCCCTCTACCTCTCTCACCGATGTTAACCATCAGATACACTCCTCCCCCTCTACCTCTCTCACTGATGTTAACCATCGTATACACTCTTCCCCCTCTACCTCTCTCACTGATGTTAACCATCAGATAAACTCCTCTCCCTCTACCTCTCTCACCGATGTTAACCATCAGATAAAACTACTCTCGCCGGTGTTGGGGCTGACTGGTATAGCACAGGGGTGGCTGTGTTGGGGCAAAACCCTCCTCCCACCTTCATCTCTGTCGCCGAACTAACCCTCCTCCCATCTTTTATGATTTAGACTTCTACTGAACTTGAAGTTCTTGTTATCATTTTTTTAATGCGGATATTATTTATTTGCGCTGAATTTTAAAAATCATAGATTACATGTCGAAATTTGAATAGATCTTTCTAGATCTTTGATTCTGTGGTTCGGGCATGTGTTATGATTCAACGTTGATTATTTTTCAGCATTTAGATCTACTTAGATCTACAAATTTTCGGTCAGAAAATATTTTTTTTTTAGACATGTAGCCTATTTTTGCGTTTAGATCTGTCTAGATCTATGGATCTGTGACGCGTATATGTCTTCATCTATGAATTTTTTCGATCGAACATGTAAAAAATCAGACATGTAGCATATGTGGCTTTCAGATCTATCTAGATCCATGCCTTTGTGATGCGTAGATGTCTCGAAATGTTATTTCAGTCTTTTATTTTCGATTTGTGACGCGTATATGTCTTCATCTATACATTTTTTCGATCAAACATGTAAAAAATCAGACATGTAGCATTTGTGGCTTTCAGATCTATCTAGATCCATGCCTTTGTGATGCGTACAGGTCTCGAAATGTTATTTCTGTCATTTATTTTTGAATTATAATCGTATAGATAAAAAATGGTTCGTCCATGCTATAATATCATATATGTACCATTTGTTGCGTTAAGATCTGTCAAGATCTGTGCATGTGTGATGCGTACATGTAGTGGTAACCCTAGATCTGTTTAGAGCCACAATTTTTTTGTTTAAACATATACAAATATATGACATGCATCAGATTACGGTTTAGAACTGTCCAGATCAATTCAACTGTGATGCTTACATATTTGTATATATGATTTCAGTCATTTTGACATGTATAAATTGATACCATGTATCATTAGTTTGGATTGGATTTGTTTATGAACATGCATTTTTATGTGTGTTTTTACTCTACTGCACCAGAATTGGACCTTGGGCCTTGCCTATTCAAATTCCCTGCCAGCCATATAATGGCCTTCAGATCTGCGCGGTTTGACAGGCGGTTTAACGACCCAATGTCCATTTACTGATGTGCCAACCAATGTTTGTACCTAAATTGTTTTTTTAATTTAAACTCAAAATATAGTGTTTGTCATAATACATTGGTTAGCAAAATCTTCATTTGCCCTCTTACGGTTGATTATTGTTGATTTAGTCAGCCTCTTCATATCTAAAAGGGACCTTTAAACATTACCTGGATTGATGACATTGATTAATTATTGTTCGCATATCAGCTGTTGTTTAAATGTCATGCAACATACATACCATAGTATTACGGCTTTTGCAAGCACCCATATCATTAATGATTCATCATTCATTCATAAACCCATACATTCAAACATAACACATCTGCTAGAAAGACATGTAAACACGACAAATGCATTTCTCATGCATGGCACACATGATTCGTTACATATTCTTAGTCAAGTCTGCATGTAGTCATCCATTTAAAAGAAATGCCTATGATCATATCATCATTAAAGTACTTGCCATTCAACTTCAAAATCCTATCAGACTTTCGTGGTATGATAGGAGATGCATCCAGCCATGCTGCACAATCTTTGCATAAGTAGTCAAAAGTGTTCCTTTTCTTGTTTACTTGCTTCATGCAGAAAAAGTGACTATGATTTGAGTTACACCATGAGCATGCATCCAATAGGATTCCCACACAACGTTTCCCACACGTATAACATCCCCCAGTTGAACATACATGACATGCACACTCACTCATCTTGAAAGGCTAGAATACGAAGTAGGTTATATAATATTAAATTCACACTCAAAATGCATAACATGTCATTCACGAAATGTGTGTGGTTCATTCAGTCTGCATAATTAAATGTTTTGAAAGCATATGACAACATTGATATCTGACTTACAGTTGATAAGAAATGAATGCGTTGTGGTCTGTATATGAACTTCACACCTTGTGCGGGATGCTCTGCTTCCAAGGTTTGGTATGTCTCATTAATGAATTCTTGAGGTAGTAGTTGAAGCAATAAAGAGTATTTATGTTATCCAGTTGCGTTGATACGCAAATAAGTTGGTACGTATCTATACTCCTTCACACTTTTAAAATGACGGGTCTGAAATTATAATAAATGCACCTTGGGAACACCCGATTTTCAACCACATTGACAGCCTATTAATTGCCACCTCGGGAACAATCTATTTTCAACAACTTCGGCCATATTTAGTATTTAGAACAGGTGCTTTCAATGGCGGTTTTCAAAAAGTCTATTCTCAGCTCTAGTCTTTGGTAAATTTTCGTATATTCATCAGAACTCCTACATTGAAATTTTCTACTGATTTAATTTATTATATTATTATATGTATTATCACTTAAACTTATTATAATTGATATATATATAAGATTCTATATATTTAAAGTTTTTTTGTACAGCCTGCGTGTTATACATATACATATATAAATGTATATTCAATATAACACAATAATAGGCCAATATCAAATGTGTTCAAAATATTACGATATTTTATGGTAAAAAACATAAATCCAGCTTCTTTTATACTTTTCATTAATATTGAGTCCAAGTTAAATGACTTCGGTAATTTAGAATGATATAAGGTAAATCGGACATGACTTTATCTCAGATCTGTTTTGATAAATTGAACCAATGATTCCCTCTATGTTTTTCAACTAATTTATATAGATTCTCTTGTTCATTCTGGTAAACCATATTTACTCTACTGAATGATAAAGTATGATTTATTTTGAGCACACATTAACTATTTATTTTAAAGTAAATCAACTACTTAAAGTAAATCATATTTTGAACACATTTATTTTGGGTTTTTTATTATCCGCCCCAAGAATATACTCAACTTATTAAAAGTAATAAATCTATTATTTTTAATCAAATCCACTGCTGTTAGCACTTCTGAAGTTTTATATGTGTTAAATAACACTTATGCCTGAAATAATAACTTACTATGTTTTTATTTTTGCTTCTAGTGTATGAGGATAATCGATTTTTGCTACACATTTTTTTGTGAACCAAGAAATGTACTGTGATTTTTAAAATCATCTGTTTTTTTGTGTGAACATACTGTGGTTGTTAAAATCATCTGTTTTTTAAAAAATGTACATATTTCCTTTAATATACGTAGAAGTCCACTGCTATTATAACTTCTGAAATTTTTCTAAAATTTATGTTTACAATAATTTTATGTCCAAAATATTATTACTTACTCTGTTTTTATTACTGAATGCAGGTGCATTGAGGATGAATCAATTTTTTTTATAGTATTTTATGAATGTAATTCGTAGGAATTGGGGCCTTAATTTAGGTGCCCTTGTATGTAATAATTATATTAGATTTAGGATTGCAGGTCAACAAATCTTCACTAGGTATGTATCCGTTAACCTCTTTTTTTTTTGAACTGCTGTGGATATTTGCATTATATCAGAAATGACCAAAACTTTGAAGTAGCAAATAGTGTTTATATGCCAACCAAATCTGGACTTGATACAAATATTTTTGTTAAATCATTTTATTATTTAAAATTCTATACTGTTTTACATAGCCCCGTTTGTTATCCTAATTTTTTTGATTTAAGACAAATTATCATCGTATGACTATGATTTCAGAACTGAATGTGTACTAATTTTCCATGTCCAGAATGTTACACTTTAACATGCCATGTATTACAAATGACAGTATTTGGTGCTTCATGTAGAGGTTGCTGATAGGCACTAGTTGTTAGTGCCTAAGTATACATTTTTATTATTGTTTGTAATGTTTATTTACTAGTTTTGTGCAAGTTTATAGTTGTTAGTTTGCATTTGATTGTAATCGTATTTCTAGCATTTTATTGTTTGTTGTAAGTTGTAGTTAGTTTGGCTATAAGTTTAGGATAGGTTTGGAAGCAAAAAGGATGAAGAAACCTGAGTTTTGTGCAAAACCTGGTCGGGTATGGACTTTACCCGGCCGGGTATGAAGTGACAAAGGAAACTGCTGCAAAACTAGCAAATACCCGGTCGGGTATTCCATATACCCGGTCGGGTATTCTGTGATTTCGAACCAAAGAACGTGCAGAAGACACAAAAACATGGGAAAATATTTGATTTGGTAAATACCCGGTCGGGTATGTCAAAATACCCGGCCGGGTATCCGGCATTAGGTGTTGAAAGCACCTATAAATAGCCCCATTTTCCTTCACATTTCATCATCCCTTCTTCCATTCTCTTTAGCTCAGTTTAGAATAGCATTTCTTTATATTTTTCTAGCTATGTTTAGTCTCCAAATGAGGAGCTAAACTTCCATTCTTGGTGTTGCTCTTGAAGCTTGTTGATTATTAAAGTTGTGAGTTATTTTCTTAACTTCTTTCCTTGAATATTAATTAATAGTTCTTTCCTTAATACCATCTCTATATTAATGTTGGGGAGTGTTGCTAAGATGACAATTAGTTAACATCTCGACATTAGTTAGAATGGTATTTTCTTCCTCTATATTAATATTGGGGAGTGTTGCTAAGATGACAATTAGTTAACATCTTGATATTAATTATAGTAGGATTCATCTTCTTTAATAATATTCTTCATTGAATATTAATTTATCCCTACTCATATTTCATATTAATATTTTGAACATTACTTAAAGGATCAACTAGTTTTGTTTCATATATTAATTATTACTAGAAACGATCAACGAACCGATGGTTAATTGTTGATGGTTTCACAAGTAAGTAACTTCGATTTATTAATGCACGGTCGTGATTAATAAACTTAAGAGGGATCAATTTTGTTGGTTAAACCGAAACCGTTGTGTTAAGGTTATCAATCTCAATTGATTTCGTCAAGGAGTTAAAAAGATTGAATGCTACTATTAAATCGGTATACGGCGTTGTTCTATATTTGATTAATAGTAAGGGTTATTAATGAACGGTCGTTGTTAATAACTACCCTCGATGAAGTGGATATACTCCCCGATTGAGTATTCGAGAGGGAATAAGTTATAGATATAACAATGATCGACTAAAGTACATCAACAAGTGGTAAGTAGCAATGTCAAGTCCTTTTTATCTTTGAATTAAATCTCATATAGGTCGTTCATCTTAGTTTTTAATTAAATTAAATCATTCAAACCCAAAACCCCCCTTTTTATTCACTAAGTATCATAAAAAGAGAATTATTCCTTTCCATGTGGATACGAACTCTACTACGCTATACTACGTATAAGTGTTTAGTATTGAATTTAATTTGACGCACCGTGACAAAGTGCTCGTCAAATTTGGCGCCGTTGCCGGGGAAAGGCAATTACTTTTCTTTTTATTGTATCTCATAAAAAGCAAAAACAAAAAAAAAATATATTTAGATATATAAAAAAAAATCGTGCTCTTCTATTTTCTGAGCTTACATGAGTTATGAGTATATGGATACCAACACTTCATCCTTAGAGAGTCAAATTTCCTTCTTGACTTCTCTAATAAAGGAATCTATCTTTAACTCAAAAGCTCAAGATGCCAAGACATGCAACATTTGCATGTCTCACAGGCATCTTACGGACTTCTGCCCAAAGCTCCGAGTAGAATACCTTGCACAAATTGATGATGTACCTCACATGAGGTATGATCCATTCTCCAACTCTAATATGTCCACAAAGGACATGGTTCGGGCTCTTACTAACAGTGTGACCGCCATGCAACAAAACATGGTGCAATTACAAAATGAGACCAAGTCTAGCATTTTGAACTTGGAAACTCAAATGAGTCAAATAGCCGGAGTCGTGAGTAGGCTTGAAGCAAGGGATTCAGAAAAACCTCCTTCTCAACTAGAATATGATCCTAAACAGCAAACTTTTGCAATCACATTGACAAATGAAGAGGAAATGCAAAAGGAGATCCAGAATCCAGAAGAAGTAGAGGAAAAAAAAGACACGGAGCTCCAACTGGTCAAAGAAGAGGATAATCTGAGCTTCAAGGTTAAATATCTATCCTTGTCATCTTTTGAGGTACCTGTTGGAGATATTTAATTGTGAATCAAGTTTGTCATAGATTAGCTTTGTATTTAATCCTTGTATTTAAATTAGTGCATGAATTAGATAGCAATCAGGCAACGTTTTGGGCCCATATAAACAGGCTAAAAGCCTTGTACGCCTAACCTAAACCTCGCCTATAAAAAGGGAGCCGAGGGTTTAGGATTAGGTTAACGTCGTACTTATTCTTCATAGCTTTACGCGCATACTTTTGTGTGGTACGAGTTCACGGTCTATCAAAGAGGGATTTACGTTGATTCATTCTGTGGTCATCCTTACGTTTAATCTTTGTTGTTAGAACGTTATTCATTGCTGTTACAGAAACAGGGACTAACAATTGGTATCAGAGCCGATCGAGAATCGATCAGAAGAACGCCTGCAGAAGACTCTGTTTTTCTTTACGTTGTTCTTACTGTCGATATTTCACTCTTAAATTTTGTTTCTTGTTCAAAAGTTGTAAAAGTTACACCCTTAGAATCGTCTTTGCAAAGCGATCAAGGGGTAGACTTCAGTTTTTGTTTTACGCATATTCTGTATTCGAGATATCTCGAGTAGGGGTTGTCGACATCTTGATTTTTCACAGGTTCTGCTACGTTTTTCGAGCTGAAAACTTTACCCGAGGATCTCGACATTCTACTCTACAGGAAACTCTCTTCAGATTTTGCTTATCTGATTTTTACAGTTTGCAGGATTTCGACATTGAGGATTTCGACATCTAGGATTTCGAGATCAAGATTTCGAAAACAAGGTCTCGACATCTGGTCTCGACATTTGACATCTCGAAATTAGATTTTGAGTTTTAACCTCTCGACATTTCAAATCTCGAGATCAGCTTCTCGATATTTGAAATCTTGAGATCCTTAATCTCGAGATCTTTAATCTCGAGCTCAAATCTCGATACCGGGCCTCCTTTATCGAAATCTGAAATTTCGATATTCAGATCTCGACATCTGATTTTTCAACTTTCTGCCTCTGAAAATCTTTTGATCAATTTTTTCGAACGGTCAGTTTAGTACAGCAATGGTTTCAGAATTCAATGCGCAAGGGAACAGCAGTACCCCTCCTAGTCTCAGGAAGGGAGAATACCAAATGTGGAGGAACAGATTCCTTAATTTCCTCGAGCACAAAGAGAACTCCGCTGCGATGCTTGAATCATTGCTTGAAGGACCAGCTGAACTCTTGATTTCAGTTGGTGGAGATCCATAAAATAATCCTCCTATTTTTCCAGAAATAAGGAGGAAAGTGCCATCTGAATACACAGAAGCTGACAAGCTCAGGCTTCGTGGTGATCTCATGGCCAAAACATACCTTCTTCAAGCAATCCCCAATGAAGTATACGTTCTCATAGACAGCATGCAAACAACTAAGGAAATGTGGGATGAGATTGAGAAGCTACTCCAAGGCACAAGCATCAGCCTTAAAACCAAGAAGACTACGATTCTTATTGCTTATGACTCCTTCAAAGCAGGTCCAGGAGAACCATTGAATGAGACTTACAACAGACTTGTTCAACTGGTCAATGAACTCAGGAAAATCAAAGTATTCAGGTCTAACTTGGAACTGAATATTAGATTTCTATCCAGCCTGCATCCTGCTTGGGAAAAGACAGTGAAGGATGTCAGATCTCGGATTGATTTGGACGAAATTGACCTCTGCACACTCTATGAACATCTTAAGCAATTTGTCAACAAGGTTGCCTGTGCCGAGGATCATCACACTACAAACCCGTTAGCTCTTGTAATGGAGACTCAGCCAAGAAGGACAACCACTTCACTAAAGAAGAAAAAGAAGAAGGTGGTGGTTGAATCAGATGATGATGATAGTGATGATGACAAATCTGATCTAGAGGCTGAGCTAGCAGACTTACAGAAGAAGATGGCACTGCTTGCCAAAAGATTTGCTAAGAAGAACAGCTCCTCCAACAAGCTGAGAACCTCCTCCTCAAACTACAAACAGAAGAACCATGATCAAGGATCTTCCAGAAAGGCGCCATCAGCTGAAGATGCCCCCAAATGCTACAACTGTGGTAAGGCTGGACATGTCATCAAAGACTGCCGCCTTCCAAAGAAGAAAGATGCTAATTTCTACAAGCAGAAGATGATGTGGAATAAGCAGAAAATGTTGATGGTGCAGAAAGAAGAAGAAACTTCTGCAATGATTGCTGAGAATGAGAACTGGGCAGAAGATTCTTCTGAGGAGGAGGAGGAAGAAAACTATGCCCTTATGGCACGAGTGGAGGAAGATGAAAGAAAGGGTGATGCTGCGATCCCTGAAAGCGAATGCTCAACAAGCTCTGTAAGTACCTCACATACTCCTTTAAATAACCAAATGCAGTCCTTACTTGAGAAGGATAATCTAATCAAAGAACTAAAAGAGAGACTAGACAATAATTACAGGGTACTGAAACAGAATCTTGACCAAAAGTCTTCCTTAAGTGTTCAACTTGAAATTGCAAAAGATCAGGTCAAGAAGGTGTCCTCAGATTTTGAAAGCTTTGAACTTAAGATAGTTGAATTAACTAGGAAATTTGAGGATAGTGAACGAGAAAAAAGCACAACAAAGGCTGAATGCGATTTTTTGCATAACAAGAGAAGAACACTTTTAAATAAAGTAAAAGAACTAGAGGATCTAGCTGTTAAGAGAGGTCAATCTGAACAAACAGTTTTTCTGCTTAACAGCTGATATTCCCTGTTTTCTATAACAACAGTATAATATGGCATACAGATGAAAGATTAACAATAAAGATGAACACAGAAAGATCAAGTGTAAACCTTCTCTGATATACCGTGAATCTTTCGTACAAGAATGATAAGCGCTAAGGCTATTTTGAGCAGATACGAAAGTTAACCGCAAACCTGAGTCCTCCTTCCTCTTTTATAGGCGAGGCTCAGGTATGCGTACAAAGGCTTCTTGCCTGAGTATGGGCCTAACACTTGGCCCATATTGTATACTATTCTAACAGATATATTTAATCAGTACAGAATAGAAATAGCAAACATCTAACTTATTACAGACAAGACAGACAAACTTGATTCACAATAAATAGTCTTCAACAATCTCCCCCTTTGTGATCAAGTGCCGTCTTGCATTTATTTTTGAGATCTGAAGTAATGCTTTCTGAAATTTAGCGCATGCTCATACTGTCTCAGCATTCTTCTCTTTTCAAGTTGCTCGTTGATGGGCTTTAGTATGGTCCACACCTTCTCGTATACTTGGAGCTCTTCCTCGCTGGCGTCCGCAAGTCTTGGATCTATATTTTCTTTGATCTCTTGTAGCTTGGTCTGAATAATCTTTAGAGTCCCATCACAGTATTTGTGAATGTCTTCTACCCACATAAGTCTTTTCTGTTCCTCGTGATTGAGATATATGATGGAGACTGGGTCCTTGAAGATGTGATATGGTCTGTACTTTTTGAGCTCTGGACCGTTCAGAGTTGGCTTTACCAGATTTGCTTTTCGGACATTGTTTTCCAGGGCCATCTGTAGATCATGGGCAGCATAGAATCTGATCTGTCTCAGCATAAACCGTTTGATCGCCTCATAGCCTTCTTCGTGTGTCAAGGATAGCGTCAATAGGATGGATGCTGGACTTCATATCTCTTTCCAGTACTTGACGTTGTTTTCCAGATGATCTGTGCATCAGCATGTGAACATGTTCGCCAGCCATTTTTCCTTTGAGGTGAGTCAAGCCACGGATCTTTAGTTCATCTAGCTGTTTGAGCTTGTCTGCGGTTCTCCAAATTCCCTTTCTGATTTCCTCTTGGAAGGGGGCATTTATTCTGATGTTTTCCCAGAGCTTTTCTTTTGGGGGCAACTTGCTTGCCGTTTGTCTGATGATGGATTCTAGCTCCCTGGGTATCTTTTTGTAGTCCTCCCCTTCTTTGAGTTCCTCTTCATCAAGGCGTATGATGTCTTCTGCGCATTTGGCCAGTAACTCTCTCAGCCACCAATTTCGCTGCATATCCTCTGTCTCGGCTTCGCATCTAAGATCATCCCACTCTGTCCACTTTCTCGGCCAAACGTCATGTACCACAGCATCCTCGAGTGCATCGTGAATATCTTTGCCTTGGGGAATGTAAGGGACTCTCAGCTGTGGTGATTTTTCTCGTGAGTCACAACCGGGTTCACTAGGATTGCCCGTTGTCATCAGGTTAGAACTGAGTTCTGGCTGATGGCCTGACTTGACAGATGAATCAGTGATAGCATTGTCAGGACTTCCATCCCCTCCTCGGACGGTATCCTTTGGAGACACGCCTCGGGATGTTGTCATCGATTTCGAACTGTGTTCTGATCGATGGCCTGAGCTTTGTGATGTACCAGAGGTAACCACTACAAGACTTCCATCCCCTCCTCGGACAGTATCTCTAGGAGATAAGCCTCGGGATGTTTCGTCTAGCTCGACCAGGCTAGAGAGTTGGGCTTGGTTGTGGCTCGAGGAAGGTGGTGGTTGGTTGGTGGGCTGGTTTGATGAGGTGTTTGGCTGGGGTTCATGGTTGGTAGAGGCTGCTTGCTCAAGTGTCCGAGGCCTCTTGTTCTCCCCCTCATGAGGTTCCGAATCATCGGGATCCTCATGGGAACGTTTGAGACCTCGGGGACTGTCACGGCAAGTGCCGTACTGAGGGCGGTCGTGTTTGAAGAAAACTTGGAGAAGATCGCGCTCGAAGGGTGAAAGGTGGCAAGTGTCGACCTCCAGTAACCGAAGAAACAGGAGATCGGCAAGCTCAAGGCGGGATAGGTGGAAGGGATTGGTCGAGGCAGAGGGCGATACCAGTTCCGTATCGTGGGTTCCCCGAGAGAGTGAAGGGCTAAGTGGTTTGGTGGATGTGATAGGGATGACAGGAGTGGGTTGTGGAATTGATTGAGAGGGTGAAGAGTGAGGTTTGGGGTGGCTCTGTTCACTATGAACCGCTGGGGTTGGTTTGGAGTCCTGTGCCCAAGCGGTGAATGCTTGTTGCACCCATGGTTTGATGGTGGACTCCATGTAGCGTTCATGAGAACGGTAACGTCTTCAGGTGTAAGGTGTCCAGTTACGGGGGTTGTAACTGTTGTCACAACATCAGTGAAGAGAGCTGATGTGTGTCCTGCGTGCAAAGATGAAGTCATTTTTGGCACAGCAGGGCTTCCGACCATCCTTGTTTGCACTCCGGTCGTTGTATCCAGGGTGTGTGCACCTGTATGTGCTGTGAATGGTGTAGGTGTCCTAGAAAAATTGGAAAAAGTGGGAAATGTGACACCTAGACTCGATGTGGAGAAAGAGGGGGTTGTGGCCTCGGGCGGTGGGCCACTAGAGCGCTCAACTGGTTCGGAGGGAACCAGTGAGGTGGGTAAGTCCCGTGATGTTGAAACGTTAGCCTTTTGGGAGGCTAACGAGTGGCTGGGAGAGGGTGGTGCACGCACAGTGGAGCCCGATGCTGCGGCTTCTACTCGGGGACCAACAAGGTTGGCCCCTGTACTTAAGGATTCGGCCCGGCTTATAGTAATGAAGGGAAGACAGTCGTCGAAGATGTGTAGGTCCTCTTCAGCAACCAAACTCTTTCTGACAGGACGCTGCTTCTTTGTCTTTGTCTTAGGTGACCGGGGAGCAGCAGTCTTAGCTGTGGTTGGCTCCTTTACGGGTTTGATGACGATGGTCTTGGGACGGGCAGCTATAAATGGAGCTGCATCCTCAGGGGTGACTTTCTTTGGAGGAGAATCAATTGGCAGCTTCCCCTTTCGGATCAGAGCAAAAGTGTGCTCCACGCCGTCACTATCGTCGTTGTCATCATCGCTGTTAGCATCGTCATCGTCTTTGGCCACGCTATTGGATGCCTCATCGTCAGCCTTTTTGTGGGCCGAGCTGAACGATTCATCGACAGGTTCCGCAGCGTTTGTACGTGCGCCCTCAGCCGTCTGAGGGTAATGGTTCATAGGTCTCGTGGACAGGCAGCTCCAGTATAGTTCGTAGAGTGGACGCTGTTAGTGCTAGCCGTCTGTTGTGGAGCGTGGCAGTGATACCAGAAGCGTCCTTCCTGGAGGGCATGTGCATGGTCCCCCATAGTTGTTGCAGGTAGATTTCGGGGACAGTTATGGCTTTGGTGAGTGCCGGCCAGATGTAGTGCCCCTTCAGGATGATGGGAATGACTGGGTTAGGGCACTTGAAGACGGCTAAGTCGAGTTGAAAGTTGTTGTCATGTAGCCGAACCCACTTGTATTTAGGGAACAGCTGAGTGTAGAGTGCATCTTCCTGGGGGGTATCTTGTTGAGTGCCTGACATATTGAGCTGAAAGAATAGCACACGTTAGCAAATGAATTTCCCTGTGGGGTGGAGGATTTCAGAGATGAGGAAACGAGTTCTGGCACCAAGTTTACAAACTCGAGCCCATGAGCACGAGTTAACAAACTCGAGCCCATGAGTGCGAGTTTGCAAACTTGAGCCATGGATGCGAGTTTACAAACTCGAGCCATGGGTGCGAGTTTACAAACTCGAACCCTGAGCGCGAGTTTACGAACTCGAGCCCTGAGCGCAAGTTTACAAACTCGAGCCTGAACGCGAGTTTACAAACTCGAACCCTGAGCGCGAGTTTACAAACTCGAGCTCTGAGCGCGAGTTTACAAACTCGAGCCCAGAGTGCGAGTTTACAAACTCGAGCCCAGAGTGCGAGTTTGCAAACCCGCAGTCTGCTCGAATTCGAAACGTCAGGCTATGAACTTGAGTTCCAGAACTCGTGTTTTGCCCAGAAAGACGATAACCACCTGAAATAAAAAGCAATTACAAGGATAAACATACAATAAAGCCCCCCTTTGTGTTGAAAAAATTTTAAATTTGAAAAAAAACGCGGCGATTTTGTTTTTGGTTTTGGATGGTTCGAGATGGCGTTCAACAAAAACAGAGTGAGAGAGGAAGTTCGTAGTGAGGACTACCTTTGAAAGAATATGGAGGAAGAAGACGTAGAGATGAGTGAGAACGAGAAAGAATATGGAGGAAGAAGACGTAGAGATGTCTCGGGCTCTGGGAGTTCAGTGAGTGAGAAACGTAAGCAAAGGGAAGGAAGGGGATGAAACAAGGTGTATATATACGCGAGAGTTTAGAAACGGGCCGGAAAAGAAAAAAATTGGGCCTTAGGGGTGAAATGATCCATTTCTGATCAACAAAAAGTACTCCCCCTTGCTGTAGTCAACACACGCACTGCCTTTTTTTTTATTTTTCAAAATTTCTCCCCTTTGATGAATGCAATGCACACACACTCTATGTACCTCACGCACACTATTTTTGGATCATTTTGACCTTTTTCTCCCCCTTGATGATTGCAAACGCACGCACACTATTTGTGATCTTTTTCAAGTTTTCTCCCCCTCGATGAATGCAAACGCACGCACACTATTTTTGTATTTTTCTCGGGCTTCTCCCCCTGGACACATGCAACGCACACACACTATTTACAAAACACACACGCGCACACTTTGTACAGGTCCAACACACACATACCCCTTTTTACAGACCAGTGGAAACAGAATTACAAAGGCTCGAGGTTCAACATGCCTAATTTTGAAACCAGGAACTGGAATCTCTTTTCGTCCAGTGCCTTAGTAAACAAATCAGCCAGTTGAAGCTCGGAGCTTACAAAGTACATGTCAATATCCCCTTTTTCCACGTGATCTTTGATGAAATGATATCTCAGGTCGATGTGTTTGGTGCGGGAGTGATGAACCGGGTTGTTGGTGATGGCGATGGCACTCTGTGAGTCGCTGTAGATCGGGATATGGCAGAAAGTGTAACCGTAGTCTTTTAGCTGGGTCTTCATCCATAATATTTGTGAACAACAGCTAGCAGCCGCGACGTATTCTGCCTCGGCCGTAGATGTTGACACAGAGTTCTGTTTCTTGGAAGACCAGCAGACTAACTTATCGCCCAAGAACTGGACAGCTCCCGAGGTACTTTTGCGGTCCATCCGGCAACCAGCAAAATCTGCGTCAGAGTATCCGACGAGGTCAAAACCTGAGTGTTTGGGATACCAAAGGCCTAGATTCACTGTGCCTTTGAGGTATCTCAGTATTCTTCGAACAGCCGTCAGATGGGACTCCTTTGGATTCGCCTGAAAGCGTGCACATAAGCATTTAGAGAAGACGATATCAGGCCTGCTAGACGTGAGATATAGCAAAGATCCAATGATTGCCCTATAGTTTGTGGCATCGACTGATTTCCCAGAAGGGTCTGAGTCCAGTTTGTTGGTGGGGGACATAGGGGTCGGCATGGAAGATTTGCTATCGATGTTGAATCTCTTAAGCATTTCCAGAATATACTTGGACTGATTGATGAAAATGCCGTCAGAGAGTTGCCTTACTTGCAGGCCTAGGAAGAAGTTCAGCTCTCCCATCATGCTCATTTCAAACTTAGTTTTCATTAGTTTCTCAAAATGTTTGCACAGACGTGGATTTGAGGAGGCGAAGATGATATCATCAACATAGATCTGAATCAGGATGATGTCAGTCTTCTGTCGCTTGATGAAAAGTGTGGTATCAATCTTCCCTTTTGAGAAACCTGAGTCAACCAGAAATTCAGTTAAGGCATCGTACCAAGCTCTTGGTGCCTGTTTCAGCCCATACAGAGCTTTCTTCAGCTTGTACACATGGTTGGGATATCTGGGATCTACAAATCCTTCGGGCTGAGCGACATAGACTTCTTCTTCCAAGACTCCATTCAGAAAGGCAGTCTTGACGTCCATTTGAAAGACGGTAAAGTTCTTGTGGGCCGCGTACGCAAGAAAGAGGCGTATTGCTTCAATTCTTGCTACGGGTGCAAATGTTTCATCATAGTCTATGCCCTCTTGCTGATTGTATCCTTTAGCGACCAGCCGTGCCTTGTTGCGTATCACTATACCTTCTTCGTCCTTCTTGTTCTTGAACACCCATTTGGTGCCAATTATGGTTTTCTGAGGGGATTTAGGCACGAGTGTCCACACTTCTAGTCTGTCAAACTGATTGAGCTCATCTTGCATAGAAATCACCCAATCTGGATCAGCGAGTGCATCTGAGACTTTGGATGGTTCATTCTGGCTTAGAAAGCATGCATAGTGACATTCATTCATAGTAGCCGATCTCGTACGCACACCTTGACCCGGATCACCGATTATTTGTTCGGTGGGATGAGCTCTTGTCCATTTCCTCTCATGTGCCAGAGGATTAGGAGTAATGATCGGTTGATCCGAGTCCTGGTAGGGGATTGGTGACTCTTGAGCAGCTGAGGCGTGCGGTGGAGATGACTCTGATGTGGTAGCAAACTCGTGATCATCCACTCCTCCGTGATTAGTTTGGGGAGTTGACGGAGTAGATGGTTCATTATCAGGTCCGAGAAGGAGTGGAATCTCAGTGAAAGGAGTTGGTTGCTGTGGAATGTTTGACGATGAAGCTGGTGTGCATGGAGAAGATGAAGGTTGTGAATTCTCGTAGAAGTTCTGAAAGAGAGAATTGAGAATCACACCTTCAGGTACAGGGTTTTGTTCAACTGTGTCAGAGTCCACTGGTGCAGTAAGTGACGGGTCAGCTTGTAAGTGTTCCGTTGCGAAGTCAGCCATCTCATAGAATGTCACATTAACACTCTCAATGACCATTCGTTTGTCTCTAAGATAGACTCGGTAAGCTTTGGACTGCTGGGAGTAGCCAATGAACACCCCTTCTTGGGCTTTTGCGTCTAGCTTACCTCTATCAGTTCTGTCATTTAGTACGAAGCACTTGCAGCCAAATATCTTAAAGAAAGAGATATCCGGAGTTCGGTTGAAAAGGATTTCATATGGGGTCTTGTCGAAGCGTTTGTGTATAGATGTTCTGTTTTGGGTGTAGCACGCCGTATTAATGGCCTCTGCCCACATAAAGTGTGGCAATCTTGACTGGATGAGCATGGTGTGTGCCGCTTCGACAAGGGTCCTGTTCTTTCTTTCAACCACTCCATTCTGTTGGGGGGTTTTGGCTGCTGCGAATTGCTGTGTTATACCGAGAGATTCATAGAATCCAGTGAGAGTTTGATTCTTGAACTTGGTACCGTTGTCAGTTCTGATGATTCGAACACTTTGCTGCAGCAGTTTCTGGACTGTTCTGACAAAGGTCATAATGATTTCTGCTGCCTCGTCCTTTTTACGAAGAAATTTTGTCCATGTGTATCGAGAGAAGTCATCAACGATCACCAGTGTATATTTGCGGTCGTTGATGCTTTGGACTCTCATAGGTCCACACAGATCCATGTGTATCAGTTGCAGCGGTAAAGTAGATGATGGGACAGGCTTTGACTTGTGGGAGCTTCTCGTCATTTTGCCCATTTTGCAGGCACTACAATGATTCTCTGTGGAAGATTTCAACGGAGGAAGCCCCTTCACTAGTTTCTTCGATGACAGGATGGACAAATTCTTGAAATTAAGATGGGAAAGACGTCTGTGCCAGAGGTTGTTTTTTTCCGTTGAAGCTTTGGACAGCAGACAGATGGAAGTGGTGGATTGAACGCTTTTCAGATCAATAGTGTACAGGTTGGAGGTCCTGTAACACGTTAATAATGAGTTCCCTTCGCTGTCTAGAACACAGCATTGTTTGGCAAAGAACCTCACTTCCATCCCACTGTCGCAGAATTGTCCTATGCTCAGAAGATTGTGTTTGAGCCCTTTGACAAATGAAACATCTTTGATGGTGACGCTGGCACAGATGACATCCCCATATCCAAGAATAGGAGATGAGGCGTCGTTCCCGAATCTAACATTGCCTCCATAGCAGGTGGTATAGTTGCTCAGTAGGTACTTTACTCCGGTCATGTGGGTTGAGCATCCAGAATCCAAGTGCCACACATGACCGTCCTGCAAAACAATTAAACAGGTTCAGGTACCCATCTTGGAATGGGTCCTTCCTCATCATTGAAAAACATCCATTCAAGTTTTGCTTTGAGCTGTGATCCAAAGTCAGCAGCTTTTTCAACAAGAGATCTATCTCTTGTGGGCTCTCTGACAGCCAGATCTGCTTTTGCAGTGGGTCTGATTTTTGGGGCCCACTTAGCAGTTTCTCTTTTAGTTTTGGTGGGTCTGAGATGTCTCATCTTAGGGACCCACTTTTCAGGTTCATGTTGGATGGGTCTTCGTCTGTGGACCCACCTTTCAGTTTCCGTTTGGATGGGTCTTCGTCTGCGGACCCATCTTGCAGTTTCAGGTCTGGTAGGTCTCATCTTAGGGACCCACCTTTCAAGTTCAGGTTTGGTAGGTCTCATCTTAGGGACCCACCTTTCAGTTTCAAGTTTGGTAGGTCTCATCATGGGGACCCACCTTTCTGCTTCAGTTTGTGTGGGTCTTATCTTGGGAACCCACCTTTCCATTTTAGGTTTAGGAGGAGAGTAGACAGGTGCTTTGTGATTGAAAGGTTGTTTCTTCAGTTTAGTTTTGAAAATCTCCTCTTTAGAAAGCCGATTAAGATGTTTCCTTGAATGAACTCTAAGAGAATATTTCATATCAGGAATACAAAACGTTCCCTTAGAAGTTCCTTTCTTGGTTTCTCTTTCAGGTTTGAGCTTTCTAAAAGGCTTTGATTTAACAGCATTCACATCACATTCATAATTTTGGGGGTCTGGAACAGAATAACCATAAGCAATAGTGGAATTATACAAAGAGCCATGTTCAAAAGATGTCACAGAATTTTTCAGCTTGGGACACAAGACTGAACTACTAGAAACTGAGTTTACATGGACAGGTTTAGACTTAGTTTTAGAGTACAAAATGGAGCTGGATCTAGGACCAGGTTTATTCTCAAAAACTTTCTTCTTGCCAGCAGCTATTTCCTTTCTCTTCATCTCCCACTCTTTCTTCTCTTCTCCTCTTCTTTTCACTTCTTGTCCTGTGACAAAAGGAGAAGAGTGATGAGTGGCAGATTTTTCAGAAAATTTAGTTTTATCAGAAGAGGTTTGAGCAGTTTTTAAAGCAGAATGATATTTTTCACTCAATTCATCAAATTTGCTTAATAGTTCTTGCCAGTTGCTTTTAGAACTTTTCTTTTCAGTTTCAAAACGCTCTCTCTCATTGTCAAGGGTTTTCTGAAGATCTGCATATTTTTGGACCAGTGGAGAGATGCACTTGTCCTGTCCGGACTTAAAAATTCCAATTTTAGGAGTGGGACCCATTGGACTTTCGTAATAAGGAACCCCTTTTGGGACATTAAAAATATCAAACCCCTCCTCGTTGTAGATTACCTTTTCTTTAGAAAGAGCTTTCTCAACCAGAGGAGTATAGTCAAGAGAGGTTTCAATTTTAGGATTACTCCTTTTCTCTTCTTCTTCTTTAGTGGTTTCTTCTTCACTCCCAAATTTCATTTTCTTATCAATGTCTAGAGTTAAGTAAGTTGCATCATACAACTGGCGGCAGTCAACTTTCTTTAAATGACGCGGGTTCGGTAGTCCAAGACCAGCTTTTGGGTTGTAATGCTGAACGTCGCTTATACGATTTAGAAAAACTGTGTTCGGTTTGACCTCTTCTGACACATACATCCTCAAGTTCCTTTACTTTGCTTAAAAGGCTGCTTCTTTTATTTCTTAAAAATTCACAGTCAGCTTTAGCTGTGTTTTTCTCAACTTCACTGTCTTGCAGTTTCTTAGTTAGTTCAGCTATTTTAAGTTCAAAGCTTTCAAAGTCTGAGGACACCCTTTTGATTTGATCTTTGGCATTTTCAAGTTGAACGCTTAAGGAAGATTTTTGGTCAAGGTTCTGTTTCAGTACCCTGTAATTATTGTCTAATCTCTCCTGCAGTTCTTTAATGAGGTGGTCCTTATTGTGTAAGGACTGAGTTTGTATAGTGTGAGAGTGATTAGAGGTACTTACAGTGCTTGTAGAGCATTCACTTCCGGGGATCGCAGCATCACCCTTTTTCTCTTCTTCATCCTCCAGCCTTGCCATCAAGGCGAAGTTCTCTTCCTCTTCTTCTTCTTCTTCAGAATCATCTTCCGCCCACTGGACTAGCTCAGCATGTTTGCCAGAGGCTTCTACTTCCTCCTGTTGTGCTAAGAAGAGCTTTTGTTTATTCATTAGAATCTTTTGTTTGTAGAAGTTTGCATCTCTCTTCTTTGGGAGCCGACAGTCTTTGCTGATATGTCCAGGCTTCCCGCAGTTATAGCACACAGGGGCATTAGCAGTTGATGTAGCCTTCCTGGCTGAGCTTTGGTCCTGGTTCTTTTGTTTGTAGTTGGAAGAAGAGGTTCGCAGCTTATTTGAAGAGCTGTTCCTCTTGGCAAACTTCTTGGCCAGCAGGGCCATCTTCTTCTGGAGATCTGCAAGCTCAGCTTCAAGATCAGTTCCTTCTTCATCACTCTCATCTTCATCAGATTCAACCTCCACTACTTTCTTCTTCTTCTTCTGCAGAGGTTTCGCCGTTCTTTTGGGCTGAGCTTCCATTAGTAGAGCTAGAGGATTTGGGCTTGATTGTTCCTCAGTGCATACAACGTCATTGACGAACTCCTTTAGCAGCTCATTCAAGGTGAAGAGATCAATTTCATCCATGTCAATGCGTTGTCTCAAGTCCTTTACTGTTTTACTCCGAGATGGGTGCAGACTAGACAAAAATCTAGTATTCAGTTCCAGGTTGGTTCTGAATATTTTGATTTTCCTCATTTCATTCATCAGCTTCACAAGCCTGATATGAGTCTCGTGAAGAGGTTCTCCAGGAGCAGCTTTGAACGAGTCATAAGCCATCAAAATAGCAGATTTCTTGGTTTTTAGGCTTATGCTCGTGCCTTGGAGTAATTTTTCAATCTCGTCCCACATTTCTTTTGCAGTTTTCATACTGTCAATCATCACGTACACTTCATTTGGGATAGCTTGGAGAAGGTATGTTTTGGCCATGAGGTCTCCTCTCAGCCTTAGCTTGTCTGCTTCAGTGTATTCAGAAGGCCTCTTTCGTCTTGTTTCCGGAGGAATGGGTGGATTATTAGTTGAGTCCCCTCCTACGTCAATCATTAGTACAGCTGGTCCTTCCAGGAGTGATTCCATCATTGCGTCGGAGTTTTCTTTGTGTTCTAGGAAATTCAAGAAACGAGTTCTCCACATTTGGTACTCCCCTTTCCTCAGAGATGGAGGAGTACTGCTGTTTCCTTGCGCATTGGATTCAGAAGCCATTCCTGTAGCTGTAGAAAACTGACCGTTCGAGAAATAAGATCAGAAAATTTACTAAGTCAAGAACTCGAGTTCCTGAATGTTCAAAGCCTAAACTCGAGGTCTGGGGAACTCGAGGTGAGAGTTCGAGTTTATGAACTCGAGGTCAAGAGTTCGAGTTTCCAAGAACTCGAGGTGTAAACTCGCAGGGTCAAAACTCGTGGTCAGACTGCGAGTTTGCAGGCTGCGAGTTTGTAGACTGCGAGTTGTTGACCGCGAGTTGTAGGCTGCGAGTTCTTGAGCTCGAGTTTGCAGGCTGCGAGTTTCTCAACTCGAGTTTACAGGCTGCGAGTTTATGCAATAACACCTTGGGCTGCGAATTCCTGAAAAAATAAAACTTCAGATTTTCAGAGAAACAAATATGGTAGGTTGTAGCCCTCGTAGTAGAGATCCTTTTACCCAAGTTTCAGGTCAAAAAGCTGCACAGAGCTTAGAGAAACGAGGGGTGCGAGTTCATGGGTGCGAGTTTACTTCTGAAGAAAAAATGCAGAAACGAAAAAGGAAGATATACTGCTTGATCGTCTTTGAAACGAGATTCTAACAGTATAACTTTTACAGTATTTGGTGCAGAAATAAGATTACAGATGATAAACTCGCTATTCTACAAAAACAGAGTCTTTCGCAGATAGTTCTTCTGATCAGCTCTCGATCGGCTCTGATACCATTTGATATTCCCTGTTTTCTATAACAACAGTATAATATGGCATACATATGAAAGATTAACAATAAAGATGAACACAGAAAGATCAAGTGTAAACCTTCTCTGATATACCGTGAATCTTTCGTACAAGAATTATAAGCGCTAAGGCTATTTTGAGCAGATACGAAAGTTAACCGCAAACCTGAGTCCTCCTTCCTCTTTTATAGGCGAGGCTCAGGTATGCGTACAAAGGCTTCTTGCCTGAGTATGGGCCTAACACTTGGCCCATATTGTATACTATTCTAACAGATATATTTAATCAGTACAGAATAGAAATAGCAAACATCTAACTTATTACAGACAAGACAGACAAACTTGATTCACAATAAATAGTCTTCAACAACAGCAAACAAAAGGATGACCGATTTTACAATGCTAAAACAGGTCTGGGCATAACCAACCCACGTAATCTAAAGAAAGTCAACTGCATTCAAATCTATAACAAAGATTACATGGGACTAGGGTTTGGCGAGAAAATGTATTTTCGAAGTGATGAAGAAAACGCTGAAGCAGAAGAAGAAAAGAGAAAGAATCCAAAACCTGCGATTTCTTGTGATTATTCCTCTGTTAATGAAAAACAACTTTCACAAGAAAAATCTACTTCCTGCTTTAGTGAATGCCTTGACCCTTATGCCAAAGATATTCCTCATATAGGACATCCTCTAGACCCTCCCCCAAGAGTAGGTATTGCTAAAACTGGTGAGGAACCCTGTATATTTCCCATGGCTCAAAAGCTCAAAAACCTTTAGAAAACTCTTGATAACGAGAGAGAGAGATTTGAAACTGAAAAGAAAGGTTTTGAGCGCAACTGGCAGGAACTTCTTCAAAAGTTCAATGATTTGAGTGAGCAGTATCATGCTAAAACAGACCCTTCTACAACTAAGCCTGACAGGTCACACACCTCACATGAGAAAAACAATGTTTTAAAAGATTCATCCACTCATCTCTCTTCTCCTTTGTTTACAGGAAATGAAGTGAAGAAGGAAGGAGAAGAGAAGAATGAGTGGAGGAAAAAGAGGAAGGAAATCGCAGAAGGAAAAAAAAAATTGAGAATAATGCCAGTCCTAGATCTAGTTCTATTTTTTACTCTAAAGTTAATTGTAATTCTGTCTCCCCAAAACAATCTTCTAGTAGTTCAGTCTTGAGTCCCAAGCTGAATATTTCTGAGACATCTTCTAGACATCGCTCTATTTATAATACAAGTATTGCTTATGGTTATTCTGTTCCAGACCCCCATAATTATGAATGTGATGTGAATGTTGTTAAAACAAAGCCTCTCAGAAAGCTCAAGACAGAAAGAGAAACCAAGAAAAGAACTTCTAAGGGAACGTTTTGCATTCCTGATATGAAATATGCCCTTCGAGTTCATTCAAGGAAACATCTTGATCGGCTTTCTAAAGAGGAGATTTTCAAAACTAAACTTAAGAAACAACCATTCAATCACAAAGCACCTGTCTACTCTCCTCCTAAACCTAAAACGGAAAGGTGGGTCCCCAAGATAAGGCCCACCAAAACTGAAACTAAAAGGTGGGTCCCCAAGATGAGACCTACCAAACCTGAGACGGATAGGTGGGTCCCCAAACGAAGACCCATCCAAACTGAAACTGAAAGATGGGTCCCCAATCGAAGACCCATCAAAACTGAAACTGAAAGGTGGGTCCCCAAATTCAGACCCACCAGAACTAAAATGGAAAGGTGGGTTCACAACATCAGACCCACCAAAATGGAAACTACTAAGTGGACTCCAAAAACCAGACCCACTGCAAAAGCAGATCTGGCTATTGGAGAGCCCACAAGAGATAGATCATTCATTGAAAGAGCTGCTGACCTTGGATCACAGCTCAAAACAAGATTTAGAAAGGTGTTTCTTGATAATAAGGAAGGACCCACTCCAAGTTGGGTACCTAAACTTGCTTGATTGTTTTGCAGGACGGTCATGTGTGGCACTTAGACTCAGGATGCTCAACCCACATGACCGGAATAAAGCACCTATTGAGCAACTACACCAACTGCTACGGAGGCAATGTCAGATTCGGGAATGACGCCTCATCTCCTTTTCTTGGGTATGGGGACGTCGTCTGTGCCAGTGTCACTATCAAAGACGTTTCATTTGTCAAAGGGCTCAAACACAACTTACTGAGCATTGGACAATTCTGTGACAGCGGGATGGAAGTGAGGTTCTTTGCAAAACAATGCTGTGTTCTTGACAGCACGGGGAATACATTATTAACGTGTTACAGAACATCAAATCTGTACACTATTGATCTGAAAAGCGTCCAATCCACCACTTCCATCTGTCTGTTGTCCAAAGCTTCAACTGAACCGAACAACTTATGGCACAGACGTCTCTCCCATCTGAACTTCAAACATCTATCAACCTTGTCCTCCAAGAAACTTGTCAAGGGGCTTCCTCTGCTAAAGTCTTCCGCTGAAAATCATTGTAGTGCCTGCAAAATGGGCAAAATGATGCGAAGCTCCCACAAGTCAAAAACCGAACCATCATCTACACATCAGTTGCAGCTAATTCACATGGATCTGTGTGGACCTATGAGAGTCCAAAGCATCAACGGTCGCAAATACACTCTGGTGATCGTGGATGATTTCTCTAGGTACACATGGACAAAATTTCTCCGTTCAAAAGACGAGGCTGCAAAAAACATTATGACCTTTATCAGAACCATCCAGAAACTGCTACAACACAGTGTTCGAATCGTTAGAACTGACAATGGTACCGAGTTCAAAAATCAAACTCTCACTGAGTTCTATGAATCACTCGGTATCACTCAGCAATTTGCCGCAACTAAAACTCCCGAACAGAACGGAGTTGTTGAGAGAAAGAACAGAACCCTTGTTGAAGCAGCACGCACCATGTTAATCCAATCCAGACTGCCTCACTTCATGTGGGCAGAGGCAATCAATACTGCGTGTTTCACTCAGAACAGAACATCAATCCATAAACGCTTCGACAAGACTCCATATGAAATCCTATTCAACAAAACTCCCGACATCTCTTTCTTCAAGGTTTTTGGCTGCAAGTGCTTCATACTAAATAATAGGACAGAGAGAAGTAAGTTGGATCCCAAAGCCAGAGAAGGCGTGTTTATTGGCTACTCACTGCAATCCAAAGCTTACAGAGTCTATCTCAGAGACAAGCGCACTGTCATCGAGAGTGTAAATGTTACATTCTATGAAATGGCAGACTTTGCGATCGAACATCTACATACTGATCCATCAACTGTTGTACCAGTAGCTTCTGATAAAGCTGAACCAAACACCGAACACGAAGATGTGATTCTCGACTCTCTCTTCAGAAACTTCTACGAGAATTCACAACCTCCACCTCCTGCATACACTCCAGAGTCAACACCAACTCCAACAGCAGAGATTCCGCTCCTCACAGGACCAGACGATGTACCATCCACACCCTCAACCCCTCAAACCAATCCCAGAGGTGTGGATGATCACGGCTTTGCTACGAGTCCAGAATCATCTCCATTACACACCACAGCTGCTCCAGAGCCTTCAACCTCATATCAGGACTCCGATCAACCAATAATTACTCCAACTCCTCTATCTCATGAGAGGAAGTGGACGAGAGCACATCCTGTTGAACAGATAATAGGTGATCCGAGTCAAGGTGTGCGAACAAGATCAGCAACGATGAATGAATGCCACTTCGCATGCTTCTTAAGCCAGTCAGAACCATCAAAAGTCTCTGATGCGCTACTTGATCCAGATTGGGTGATTGCGATGCAAGATGAACTCAATCAGTTTGACAGACTGGATGTATGGTCACTGGTACCCAGGCCTCAGAGAAAGACAATCATTGGCATGAAGTGGGTATTCAAAAATAAAAGGGATGAAGAAGGCACAGTCGTAAGGAACAAGGCAAGGCTGGTCGCAAAGGGATATAATAACCAGGAAGGCATAGACTACGATGAAACGTTTGCGCCCGTAGCTAGAATTGAAGCAATCCGCCTCTTTCTTGCATACGCGGCGCACAAAAACTTCACCGTCTTTCAGATGGACGTGAAAACAACTTTTCTAAATGGGACTTTAGAAGAAGAAGTCTATGTCGCTCAACCAGAAGGATTTGTAGATCCAAAATTCCCATACCATGTATACAAGCTCAAGAAAGCTCTCTTGTGGTTGAAACAGGCACCAAGAGCTTGGTATGATGCCTTGACCGAATTTTTGATCGATTCAGGTTTCTCAAAAGGAAAGATCGATACTACTTTGTTTATCAAGCGACAGAAGTCTGACATCATCCTGATTCAGATCTATGTTGATGACATCACTTTGCCTCTTCAAATCCGCGCATGTGCCAACACTTTGAAAAACTGATGAAAACCAAGTTCGAGATGAGCATGATGGGCGAACTTAACTTCTTCTTAGGGCTGCAAGTAAGACAACTCTCTGATGGCATTTTCATCAATCAGTCCAAATACATTCTGGATATGCTAAAGAGATTCAACATAGAAGGCAAATCTACCATGACGACCCCCATGTCCCCAAACAACAAACTGGACTCAGATCCCTCCGGGAAGCCAGTTGATGCTACGAATTACAGGGCCATCATTGGATCTTTGCTATATCTCACGTCAAGTAGGCCTGACATTGTCTTCTCCACTTGCTTTTGTGCTCGCTTTCAAGCAAATCCGAAGGAATCCCATCTGACAGCTGTACGACGAATTTTAAGATACCTCAAAGGCACGGTGAATCTAGGCCTTTGGTATCCCAAGCATTCAGGCTTCGATCTAGTCGGATACTCGGATGCTGACTTTGCTGGTTGCCGGATGGACCGCAAAAGTACATCGGGAGTCGTCCAATTCTTGGGCGAGAAACTAGTCTGCTGGTCTTCCAAAAAGCAAAACTGTGTGTCAACATCTACAGCTGAGGCCGAATACGTCGCGGTTGCTAGTTGTTGTTCACAAATATTATGGATGAAGACTCAGGTACAGGACTACGGTTACACATTCCGCCACATCCCGATCTACAGTGACTCTCAAAGCGCCATCGCCATCACAAGCAATTCGGTTCACCACTCCCGCACCAAACACATTGATTTGCGCTATCATTTTATCAAGGATCACGTGGAGAAAGGAGATATAGATATGTCTTTGTAAGCTCAGAGCTTCAACTGGCTGACTTGTTCACTAAGGCATTGGATGAAAAAAGATTCCAGTTCCTGGTCTCCAAGTTGGGCATGTTGAACCTCGAGCCTGTTTAATTTTTGTCTCCACTGATCTGAAAAGTGTGTGTATGTGTGGGACTTGTAAAAAGTGTGTGTGAGTGTAATCTGTAAATAGTGTGTGTGCGTTGCATGTGTTGAGGGGGAGAAAACCAGAAAAATAACAAAAAATAGTGTGTGTGTGTGTTGCATGTGTTGAGGGGGAGAAAACCAGAAAAATAACAAAAAAAAATTAGTGTGCGTGCGTTTCATGTGTTGAGTGGGTGAAAAATAAAAAAACACAAAATAGTGTGTGTGCGTCGCATCCTGTACATAGTGTGTGTTGCATGTGTGCGTTTTTTTTGGTATCGAAATCGAGGGGGAGAAATTTTTTTTATATACTCGCGAGGGCCAAATGTTTTTCAAAAAGCCTTTTTCAAGCCCAGATATCTGTTTTCGGCCCAAACTACCATATCTTTTCGCATAACCCATTTTTCGTCTATAAAAGGGGTCCCGAAAACCCTAAGGCTCTTCATTACCGTTTCAGAGCTCTCGAGATCCTTCCTTCCCAAATCTATCTCCCTCCTCTCGCATTCAAAGTTAAAGGTAGTTGTGTACTCCATTAAATGGTTTTCGAACATCGTCTCAAATCTAAACAAAGGAACCTTCTTCATTTTGTTTCACGAAATCTCGCACACGAACGATGAACTCGGAACTGTGTTGTTTTGTGTTTATCTGTGTTTATTGTTTGTTTGCAGGTGGTTTCGACTTCGATCGAAAGGCAAAACGTCTCTACTTATTTGGTTTTAAAGCTCAGGATCTCGCTCTCGTCGTTTGACCTTCGTGACGAGATCTCGAGATTTAAAACTCGAGATTGAGATCTCGAGATTTAAAACTCGAGATTGAGATCTCGAGATTTAAAACTCGAGATTGAGATCTCGAGATTTAAAACTCGAGATTGAGATCTCGAGATTTAAAACTCGAGATTGAGATCTCGAGATTTCAAACTCGAGATTGAGATCTCGAGATTTCAAACTCGAGGTTGAGATCTCGCGTTTTAAATTTCGAGATTGAGATCTCTAGATTTAAACCTCGCAATACGGTTTTCGAGCTTTTGCCTTAGCCGATTTTTACCACCACCTACACTTCATCTCTCAAAACCAAGTCAAACAACAGTTCATCTAATTTCAGGAAACCACAAAAATAAAAATGGACATTTGCACTGACCCATGTTTTCACAGCTCATTATGGCAGGTACACAAAAGAGACATAACATTGAAGACACCATCTACCCACAAGATAGGTGGGTCAAGGTGTTGGACAACAACTTCCAGCTGGATCTGACTGTCTTCAAGTGTCAGGATCCGGTCATCCCCAGGATTCTGAAGCGCCACTATCTCTTCCACAAATCAAAGACGGTGTCAGAAATCTACCTCCAACAAGTATGGGGACATATGCGCACCGAGTCAACAAAAGACCGCATCAAAATCCTCACAAAGCTCAACAACATGAGGATTGTCCTGACTCCAGCAACTCTACGCTCTACACTGGCGCTCCCTGAACATGACAGCTACGATCCTCTTCCTTCTATTCCGGATCTTCTCAAAGATGTCGCGGCTCTGGGTTATGCCTCTCTACTACCAAAATTGTCGAACTTCAATGGAGCATACCTTCATCGTCCCTGGAAGAGCCTATTCGGGCTAGTCAACAAGTGCCTCTCTCCAAAGCATGCCGGACTTGACAAATGCAACAAGCAAATACTCTACGTCTTCCACGGCATTGCATACAACAAGAAGTATGACATGACTCAGCTCTTCTTCTCAGAGCTAATGGACCTGTTAAAAGCCAAAGAGAAAAACAGGTCAGGCACCATTCCATACGCCAGGTGGTTGGGGCTGATCATCCATGACTGCATGACAGCAAACACATCCATTCCTCGACGTACTGATGATCCACACTTCATAGCCCCAAAGCTCCAATACTTCAAAGCTGATAAGAAAGCAGCTCAGGGCCTGCGGATTTCAGATGCTCTGCTCAACCTGGCAAATCAGTCCAATCCAATCATCATCACATACAAGGAGAACCTTGAGAGGACAGTCCCTATGGTTCAGCAAAACCCAGCTGGACCTATGATAGGCACTAGCTGTTAGTGCCAAAGTATACATTTTTATTATTGTTTGGAGTGTTTATTTACTAGTTTTGTGCAAGTTTATAGTTGTGAGTTTGCATTTGATTGTAATCATATTTCTAGCATTTTATTGTTTGTTGTAAGTTGTAGTTAGTTTGGTTTTAAGTTTAGGATAGGTTTGGAAGCAAAAAGGATGAAGAAACCTGAGTTTTGTGCAAAACCCGGTCGGGTATGGATTTTACCCGGCCGGGTATGAAGTGACAAAGGAAACTGCTGCAAACTAGCAAATACCCGGTCAGGTATACCATATACCCGGTCGGGTATTCTGTGATTTCAGACCAAAAGACGTGCAGAAGACACAAAAACATGGGAAAATATTTGATTAGGTAAATACCCGGTCGGGTATGTCAAAATACCCGGCCGGGTATCCGGCATTAGGTGTTGAAAACACCTATAAATAGCCCCATTTTTCTGCATATTTTATCATCCCTTCTTCCATTCTCTTTAGCTCAGTTTAGAATAGCATTTCTTTATATTTTTCTAGCTATGTTTAGCCTCCAAATGAGGAGCTAAACTTCCATTCTTGGTTTTGCTCTTGAAGCTTGTTGATTATTAAAGTTGTGAGTTATTTTCTTAACTTCTTCTCTTGATTATTAATTCTTCCCTTAATCTCGTTCTATATTAATATTGGAGGGTTGCTAAGTGACGATTAGTTAACGTTCCGACATTAATTACTACTAGAAACGATCAACGAACCGATGGTTAATCGTTGGTGGTTTCACAAGTAAGTAACTTCGGTTTATTAATGCACGGTCGTGGTTAATAGACTTAAGAGGGATCAATTTTGTTGGTTAAACCGAAACCGTTGTGTTAAGGTTATCAATCTCAATTGATTTCATCAAGGAGTTAAAAAGATTGAATGCTACTATTATATCGGTATAAGGCGTTGTTCTATATTTGATTAATAGTAAGGGTTATTAATGAACGGTCGTTGTTAATAACTACCCTCGATGAATTGGAGATACTCCTCGATTGAGTATTCGAGAGAGGATAAGTTATAGATATAACAAGGATCGACTAAAATATATCAACAAGTGGAAAGTAGCAATGCCAAGTCCCTTTTATTCTTGAATTAAACACATATAGGTTGTTCATCTTAGTTTCTTGATTAAATAAAATCACTCAATCCAAATCCCCCCCTCCCTTTATTTACTAAAATTCATAGAAAGAGAATTATACCTTTCCCTGTGGATACGAACTCTACTACACTATACTACGTATAAGTGTTTAGTATTGAAATTATTTTGACGCACCGTGACAAAGTGCTCGTCAAATTTGGCGCCGTTGCCGGTGAAAGGCAATTAATTTTTCTTTTTATTTTATTTCAAAGAAAAATAAAAAAAATAATATATAAAGTTTTCTATTTTTGCTGAGCTTTCTTTGAGTATATGGTAAAAACCCGATCCATAAACCAACTCACCTACCAAACAAACCCCGAAATAGAAAAAGCTCTCGAGTGGTTAAAGAATAAATTCTCAAATACCTACTCGGGGGAATCCTCAAGTGCTAGTTCTCAATCTAGCGAGTCCGAGGAGTCAATATCAATGGCTCTTGAAACAAGAACGCTGAGGGAGCTCACAGCCCCCAATCTAAATCAACAACCCTTATGTATCACCTTCCCAACTCTTGATGCGGGTGCTACATTTGAGTTGAAATCCGGACTCATACATCTACTTCCATCTTTCCACGGGCTAAGAGGAGAGGATCCGAATAAACATCTTTCGGAATTCCACATCGTTTGCACAAGCATGTGCCCGAACGGTGTTACCGAGGAGCAAATTAAGTTGAGGGCTTTCCCATTCTCCCTCAAAGACACCGTCAAAGATTGGCTATTCTATCTTCCCTCGGGAAGCATAGACACTTGGGCGGCAATGAAGAAGAGCTTCCTCGAAAGGTATTATCCCGCCTCCATCTCCTCATCTTTAAAAAAACAAATCAGCAATGTGGAGCAAAAAGATGATGAATCGTTCTACGAATTCTGGGAACGATTCAAGAAACTCTGTGCGAGCTGTCCGTATCACGGCTACTCGGAACAAGACCTCATCCTTTATTTTTATGATGGTCTTTGCGATGATGATAGACGGATGATCAATGCTGCATGTGGAGGAGGAATAGTCAACAAAACTCCTTCTCAAGCTAGGAATCTTATCTCGGAGTTGGCCGAAAATTGTAGACACTATGATCGGCGGTCAACAAAGAGAGTTATGGCAGCACAATCCAACAACTCGTTGGAGAGTCAAGTAGCCGGTTTGACTTCTTTGGTTAAAGATTTCCTTTTGAATCCAAAAACCCAAGAAGTCAAGGTCTGCGGCATCTGTTCAACACAAGGGCATCCCACAGATTCTTGCCCAACTTTACAAGAGGAGAACTCCGAGCAAGTCAATGCTTTGGGGTTCCAAGGCCAAAGGAGATACGATCCTCACGGCAACACCTACAATCCAGGATGGAGGGATCATCCAAATCTAAGGTACGGAAACCCTCAACCCCCTCAACAGATAAACCCCCCCCCCCCCCCTCCTCAACAATTTAAACAACAAGGCCAAACATCGAACTCAAGCATGTCCACCGAAGACATGATTCGAGCATTAGCCATGAATATGACTACGATGCAACAAAGTGTGGCCCAATTTCAAGAAACCACAAAGTCTAGCATCCACAATTTGGAAATCCAAATGAGCCAAATCTCAAACGCCGTGAGTAAGCTAGAAGCTAGGGATTCGGCAAAACTCCCATCTCAAACGGAGCCGAACCCGAGGCAACAAGCTCATGCGGTCACTTTGAGAAGTGGCAAAGAATTGGTTATGGCTAAGGCAAAAGCAAAGAGCCATGTGGGAGAAGAGGAGGAGGAGATCTTGATGCCAAGCACAAACCCTCAAAATGAAGAAGAAAAGGAGGAGGAGATCACACCTCAAATAAAGTTCCCACCGCTACTCTCATATGAGTCGGTGCCACCCTTTCCGGAGGCTCTCAAGGATAACCGGAAATACAACAATGACAAAGACATCTATGAGACCTTCAGCAAATGTGAGGTAAATATCCCTCTTCTCAATTTAATAAAAGGTGTTCCTAGGTTTGCAAAGTTTTTAAAAGAACTTTCCACAATTAAAAGGAAGCACAAGTTGAATGGCAAGCATAAAATCCAAGTAAGTGAAAGAGTGTCGGCCGTTTTTCAAAAGAAACTGCCTAAAAAGTATAGTGATCCGGGAATGTTCACTATACCATGTAAACTTGGAAATTCTAGTTCTTCTAGGGCTATGTTAGATTTGGGTGCATCAATCAATGTCATCCCATATTCTCTATATAAGTCCCTAGAACTAGGACCTTTACATGAGACGGGGGTCGTTATCCAACTTGCCGATAGATCCAATGCCTACCCAAAAGGTGTGATAGAGGATGTTCTCGTCATGGTGGATAACTTAATCTCTCCCGCTGATTTTTACGTTCTTGAAATGGAGAACGATAAAAATGCAGTCCCAATTTTACTAGGCCGACCCTTTTTGAAAACGGTAAGGCAAAAATTGACGTTTTTAGTGGGGTGTTAACCATGGAGTTCGATGGTGAAAAAGTCGAATTTAATATCTACGACTCCATGAAATACCCCACTGATAATCACTCTCTGTTTGCGATTGACACTTGCGACACTTGGGTCCAAGATGTATTTGAAATCGAGGGAAAGGATGAAGTACTAAGCTCAATAGAAAACGACATAGAAGATTTTACATTGGAATACTCTATGTCAAATAACATGAAGGTTATGGTGGCGGAGTTAAATCAACTCCCACTTTTACCACCGGGCTCTAAAGCCCTCCCACTAACCATTCCAAGCGAGAAGCCGCTACCATCTGTTTTGCAGGCACCGGAGGTGGAATTGAAACCACTCCCTAAAAATATGAAGCATGTGTTCTTGGGTGAAAATCACACCCTACCGGTGATTATTTCAAATGCCCTGTCCCAAGAACAAGAAGAAAGATTGATCGCGGTCTTGAAGGAATATAAATTGGCCATTGGATGGTCTATTGCCGACATCAAAGGCATTAGTCCATCCACATGCATGCACAGGATCTTGCTCGAAGATGAGGCCAAAGCGGTGAGACAACCGCAACGAAGATTGAACCCACCCATGATGGAGGTGGTGAAAAAGGAGGTAATCAAATTGCTTCAAATGGGAATCATTTTCCCCATTTCCGATAGCAAGTGGGTGAGTCCTACTCAAGTGGTGCAAAAGAAGACCGGAGTAACGGTCATTGAAAACAAGGATGGCGAGATGGTGCCCACCCGAATTCAAAACGGGTGGCGAGTTTGCATTGACTACTGAAGACTCAATTCAGTGACTAGGAAAGACTTCTTTCCATTGCCTTTTATTGATCAAATGCTAGAGAGGTTAGCAAGGCACAAGTTCTATTGTTTTCTCGATGGTTACTCCGGGTATTTCCAAATACCAATAGCCCCGGAGGACCAAGAGAAAACAACCTTCACATGTCCATTTGGCACTTTTGCCTACCGACGAATGCCCTTTGGATTATGCAACGCACCGGGCACCTTTCAAAGGTGCATGATGAGCATCTTTTCAGAATTTGTGGAGGTATTCATGGAGGTCTTTATGGATGATTTCACAATCCATGGCGACTCTTTTGACTCTTGCCTCTATCACCTCACTCTTGTGCTAAAGAGTTGCATTGAATCCAACCTTGTGCTGAACTCTGAAAAATGCCACTTCATGGTAGAACAAGGGATTGTTCTTGGGCATGTGATCTCATCAAAGGGGATCGAGGTGGACAAAGCAAAGATCGATGTGATTCAAACGCTCCCGTACCCCACAAATGTACGGGACATCCGTTCTTTCCTCGGTCACGCCGGTTTCTATAGGAGATTCATCAAGGATTTCTCAAAAATCTCATCTCCTCTTTGCAAACTTTTACAAAAGGAGGTGGAATTTAATCTAAACGATGAATGCAAAGAGGCTTTTGACACTTTGAAAGCAAGATTGGTGACTACCCCGATCATACAGGCTCTCGACTGGTCTCTTCCTTTTGAGATCATGTGCGACGCAAGTGACTATGCGGTGGGGGCTGTTTTGGGTCAGAAAGTTGGAAGAGCCTCCCATGTCATCTACTACGCCTCATCAACCCTCAACGAAGCCCAAAAGAACTACTCCACCACCGAGAAGGAAATGCTAGCGGTGGTTTTTGCTTTGGAAAAGTTTCGTTCCTACCTTCTTGGAACAAAAGTTATTGTCTACACCGACCATGCTGCTCTTCGATTCCTTATGACAAAGAAAGAAGCCAAACCAAGACTTATTCGATGGGTCCTTCTATTGAGTGAGTTTGATGTGGAAATCAAAGACAAGAAAGGAGCGGAGAATTTGGTGGCTGATCATTTAAGCCGCCTCATACCTCACAAAGACATCGAAGACCTCCACACAAATCTCATCAAAGGAGAATTCCCGGACGAAACTCTCTTCTCCATCAAAGTCACACAAACATGGTACGCAAATATCGTGAACTTCCTCGTTTCCGGCAAATTTCCTCCACAACTCTCAAAATCTCAAAAAGAAAAATTAAGAATGGATTCAAGACTCTATGTGTGGGATGACCCATATTTGTGGAAGCATTGTAAGGATCAAATAATCCGAAGATGCATCCCTGAATATGAGATAGCCCACATCATAGAGTTTTGTCACTCTTATGCTTGTGGAGGACATTTCGGCCCGAAACGAACAGCAATGAAGATACTTGAAAGCGGTTTTTGGTGGCCGAGTCTATTTCGGGATGCACACGGCTTTTGTCGATCTTGTGACAATTGCCAAAGAGCGGGCAACATTTCCAGGAGGAATGAGATGCCACAAAACCTCATGCTTTTCTGTGAGATTTTTGATGCATGGGGTATCGACTTCATGGGACCATTCCCAAATTCCCAAGGTAACATATACATCCTTCTTGCAGTAGACTACGTCTCCAAATGGGTAGAGGCCAACGCAACAAAAACTGATGATGCCAAGGTGGTGGCTAGTTTTCTCAAATCACACATATTTTCAAGGTTCAGGGTCCCTCGAATTTTAATTAGCGATCGAGGCACACATTTTTGCAATAAAATTGTGGGATCCCTGCTAAAAAAATATGGTGTGACTCATAAAATTTCTACAGCCTACCACCCTCAAACAAATGGCCAAGCGGAAACCTCAAATAGGGAGTTGAAATCTATACTCCAGAAAACAGTGAACCCGAACAGGAAGGATTGGAGTATACGCATTGATGATGCGCTATGAGCATACCGAACTGCTTACAAAACCCCAATCGGTATGTCTCCTTATAGACTTGTGTTTGGGAAAGCATGTCATCTCCCTGTAGAGCTCGAACACAAGTCCTATTGGGCGGTTAAAGAATTCAACCTCAATCTTGACGAGGCCGGTGTACATAGGAAGCTCCAATTACAAGAATTGGAAGAACTTCGCCTGGATTCTTATGACAATGCAGAAATATATAAAAGAAAGACGAAGGAGTGGCATGATAAAATGATCATACGAAAAGACTTTAAACTTGATGAAAAAGTCCTCCTATTCCAATCACGCCTTCGTCTATTTCCGGGAAAGCTGAGATCCCGTTGGACCGGACCATACAAAGTGGTCAAAACATATCCACACGGGGCGGTGGAAATTCAGGACCTGGAGACGGGAGAGGTGCTGAAAGTGAACGGACAGAGATTAAAACCCTTCTTTGAGGGTTTTCAACCCAAAAATGTGGAAGTCATAGACCTTTCTGAACCAGTCTACGAATGAGGAAGAGCAGAAGATATCGTCGAGCCACGACGTTAAATAAAGCGCTTCTTGGGAGGCAACCCATGCACGGTATATTTTTTCTTTTTTCTTCTTTTTATTTTAGTAGTGTGTGTGTGTAAAATCATTTCAAAAAAAAAAATGAGTAAAACCCGCCCGGGTATTCCCAAAACCCGGTCGGGTATCAGCACAAAAGGAGAATACCCGGCCATTTCAGCCACCGGGTAAAAATGAAAAATCAAAAAAAAATAATGAAAACCCGACCGGGTATGTAGAAAACCCGACCGGGTTTTGGCATTTTTTTCGCCCCTGGGAGCTACTGTCAAGCGTACCCATTCGGGTATCAACCAAAAAAACCGGCCGGGCATCAAAAAATTAAAAACGGTGTAAAATAGCCTAATACCCGACCGGGTATTACGAAAACCCGACCGGGTATTCAGCTAAAAAAACATTCTGCATTCCAGAAAAGCAAATACCCATTCAGGTATTACAAGAAAACCGGCCGGGCATAAATAATGGAAAAGGCAAAAAAAAATAGCCTAATACCCGACCGGGTATTACGAAAACCCGACCGGGTATTTAGCCAAAAGGGATTCTGCCTACGGGAAATGGAATACCCATTCGGGTATCACGAATACCCGGCCGGGTATTTGTGCGAAATGAGTTCTTTTTACGGGATTTTCTCCCCAAATCCTCCCCCAACCCCCATCTTCTTCTTCTCTCCCAAACAACAAACCCCCCAAACCTCCATAGCCAAACTTCCCAAGCTCCAATCCATTCCAATCATCCACCTAAATTCCAAATAAACTCCATTTTCTTCTTCCCCACATCATCCTCTCCATTTCTACACCCACAAAAAACCCCAAACACCCCAAAATCCCCAAATCCGAAAAACCCTATACCAAAATCCTCAAGGTCCGATTTTCCCTCAAATTAACCCAAACCTAACCTCATTTCTTCTTCCCCACATCATTCTCTACACCTCCACACCCTCACAAACACCCAATTCTCAAAAAGTCCAAATTTTTCACTCCACCAAGTCCCAAGTCCGAAATTCCAAAGCCCAAGTCCAAGAAAAAGTTAACTATGGCACCTAAAAGGACTAGAGCATCTTCCTCCAACTCAAGTGCTCCAATTCCACAAGTTCCGGGGTATCAAAGCATCGAATTCACGTCTAGGGCTCATCACAAGAAATTCCTCACCCAACTCAACCGAGAGAGGTACATTCCACACGATTTCTTTGTCATGAAACATTGCAAGCATTGATGTTGTATGATATGATGCTAGAATTGTGCAACAACATAGGACTTACTACATTGTTCCACATGTCCTATAATATCTACAAAAGAATTATGTATGAGTTCATAGCATCGGTTGAATTTACTAAGGATATAGAGGACACCTATGAGAGCAAACTCACGTTTCGGTATAACAACATACCAAGAACTTTAACGAAACGTGAGTTTGCCGAGCTATTTGGTCTACCAGTTTTAGGTGTGGAGGAAAGAAAGGTAAGAGTTGATAAGACCATTGTGCATGATTTGTGGTGAAGAATGACAGGGGTTAGGGTGTTTAAATCTTCACATATGCATATTACACATGTTCAACACCCTGCCCTTCGAATCGCACTAAAATGGTTTGGGTATCATGTCTTTGGGAAGCCAAATAATCATCAAACAAGGATTAGTGAATTGGCCGTTCTTGCTATGGGTATCTTCCCAGAAGCTCCTAGATTAGATCTTGCTTCATGTTTGTGGGAACATTTAAAAAAGGAATGTGAAGCTATGGGTGAAGTTTTCATAGGAGGGTACATACATCATATATGTACCAAATTTGGCTATTGTGCAAATAGACAAGTTCAAGATTGGAATTTCCTTAATCTTAAGTTTCTACTCACTGCACATGACGTGAGTCACTCCCACACCATTGGGACCATAGCATTTTACCATTGGACCATAAACCCCTCACCCACACAACTTTTTACAATCCCCTCCGATGAACTTCCAAACATCTTTAACCATCAACTCGGGGATAGGAAACATCTTTGCCTACCCGGAACTACTCCTGACCACTATCTTTATGACCTCCCTCAACTTGAGCCACCACCCAGCCCCGAACAACCACAAGAAGAGCCACAACCCGATCCCCAACCCCCTCAATACACCCCCTTTGAACAACAAATGCTGGCCGGTATACAACAACTCAATCTTAACCAAACGACAATGAACACACGCATTGACGATCTCTACAGTGCGTACCAAAGGGTGGAAGACGATCAAAGACGGGCCTTCGGGCCTATGTATGCATATTTTGACCAGCAAGGGTACTTTTCCAACATGCCCACTCCAGTCCAACATCCTACATGGTATGACCCCTCACATTGGGGTAATTTCGGAGGATTTAGCTCCGGAGGAGGTGGACAAGCTGGCGGTGATGGTTTTCACAGGGATTTCGGAGGTGGTGATGGAGGATATGGCGGCAGCTCAGACACAAACGATGAGGAATACCCATATACAGGCGGTTTTCATGACAGCTACTATGGTCAGGGTGGATTCTTTGATGGAGGAGATGTGGGCGGGCACTAGGGGCAGTGCCATGGACTAGCTGGGGGTAGAACTATTCTGGTATGCTCCCATTTCATACTCTTTATTCAAGGTGTTTATAAAAAAAAATTATTTAGGCTTGTTAGGTTGAAAACCCAAAAAGGGCAACTTAAGCAAAATAAAAGCAAAAAAGAAGAGTGAGTTGGGGAGAATTAAAAAGGAAAATGTGGGAAGCTGGGATGAAAACCCGAAAGGGCACCTAGGCAAAATGAGAGAATGAGAGAAAGTATTTCTTTTGTATTTGCAGGATCCTAAGGGTACACATAACGAGCAGAAGAAGAGGAACCCAATGATGCTGAAGACTTTTTTTTCATGTGTTTTGATCATTGAAACATTCTTTTATGTTGATTTTCAAAAACACTTGTGAATGGTTGTAATTGCTACAATTGTTGGTTTGGAAACTTCATAGACATGATTTGTTTTGCTCGAGACGAGTAAAAGTTCAAGTGCGGGGGTGTTTGATAGGCACTAGCTGTTAGTGCCTAAGTATACATTTTTATTATTGTTTGGAGTGTTTATTTACTAGTTTTGTGCAAGTTTATAGTTGTGAGTTTGCATTTGATTGTAATCATATTTCTAGCATTTTATTGTTTGTTGTAAGTTGTAGTTAGTTTGGTTTTAAGTTTAGGATAGGTTTGGAAGCAAAAAGGATGAAGAAACCTGAGTTTTGTGCAAAACCCGGTCGGGTATGGATTTTACCCGGCCGGGTATGAAGTGACAAAGGAAACTGCTTCAAACTAGCAAATACCCGGTCGGGTATACCATATACCCGGTCGGGTATTCTGTGATTTCAGACCAAAAGACGTGCAGAAGACACAAAAACATGGGAAAATATTTGATTAGGTAAATACCCGGTCGGGTATGTCAAAATACCCGGCCGGGTATCTGGCATTAGGTGTTGAAAACACCTATAAATAGCCCCATTTTTCTGCATATTTCATCATCCCTTCTTCCATTCTCTTTAGCTCAGTTTAGAATAGCATTTCTTTATATTTTTCTAGCTATGTTTAGCCTCCAAATGAGGAGCTAAACTTCCATTCTTGGTTTTGCTCTTGAAGCTTGTTGATTATTAAAGTTGTGAGTTATTTTCTTAACTTCTTCTCTTGATTATTAATTCTTCCCTTAATCTCATTCTATATTAATGTTGGAGGGTTGCTAAGTGACGATTAGTTAACGTTCCGACATTAATTACTACTAGAAACGATCAACGAACCGATGGTTAATCGTTGGTGGTTTCACAAGTAAGTAACTTCGGTTTATTAATGCACGGTCGTGGTTAATAGACTTAAGAGGGATCAATTTTGTTGGTTAAACCGAAACCGTTGTGTTAAGGTTATCAATCTCAATTGATTTCATCAAGGAGTTAAAAAGATTGAATGCTACTATTATATCGGTATAAGGCGTTGTTCTATATTTGATTAATAGTAAGGGTTATTAATGAACGGTCGTTGTTAATAACTACCCTCGATGAATTGGAGATACTCCTCGATTGAGTATTCGAGAGGGGATAAGTTATAGATATAACAAGGATCGACTAAAATATATCAACAAGTGGAAAGTAGCAATGTCAAGCCCCTTTTATTCTTGAATTAAACACATATAGGTTGTTCATCTTAGTTTCTTGATTAAATTAAATCACTCAATCCAAATCCCCCCCTTTATTTACTAAAATTCATAGAAAGAGAATTATACATTTCCCTGTGGATACGAACTCTACTACACTATACTACGTATAAGTGTTTAATATTGAAATTATTTTGACACACCGTGACAAAGTGCTCGTCAACCTACCCAGGGGACTAAACCGAGTGTAAGTAAGGGTCCCAAAAGAGCCCCAAAGCCACAGAAGCCAGTGGCACGTCGGCCCGATGAAGGAGAGTCCGATGAATCTCTTGAGAGGACTCGGACGACTGAGGGCAAACCTACGAACGCTGAGGAATCTGCTGATGACTCGCTCAGCTCGGCCCACAAAAAGGCTGACGACGAGGCTTCCGATAGCGTGGCCAGAAGTGACAACTATGATGATGATGATGACGATGATGTTGACGATGTGGACCACACTTTTGCTCTCATCCAAAAGGGTAAGCTGCCTATTGAATCTCCTCCGAAGAAAATTACCGCTGAGGATGCAGCCCCCATCATTGCTACACGCCCCCAAGAGCTCGTCATCAAGACCATGGAGGCCGGTCACAATATAGCAAGTGCTACCGGCATCGTCAGGGAGCAACGCATCAAAGCGAAAAATGACGCTCCGCAGTCACTCAACCCAAAGAAGCGACGCCTCGTCAAAAGAAACCTTGTTGACGAGGACGACTTGCATATCTTCGCCGATTGTCAACCCTTCATTAATATAAGCCGAGCTGAATCCTTAAGTGCAGGAGCCGATCTTTTCGGTTCCCGGGTAGAAGTCGCAGCATCTGGCTCAACTGCGCAAGCACAGCCTTCTCCCTGCCACTCGATAGCCTCTCAACAGGCTATTGTTTCAAAACAGCGGGATTCACCCACCTCTCTGGTTCCCTCCGAACCAGTCGATCGAATTAGTGGCCAACAACCCGAGGTCACCACCACTTCCTTGAGCACATCGAGTCTAGGTGTCACACTCCCTACATTTTCTAATTTTTCTAGGACACCTACACTATTCACCACACATACAGGTGCACGCACCCTGGAAGCAACGACCAGAGTACCAACGATGATGGTCGAAAGCCCTGCTACGCCCACAATGACTACATCATTGAATGCAGGCCACACATCAGCTCTCTTCACTGATGATGTGACAACAGTTACAACCCCTGTAACTGAACACCTCACTACCGAAGACGTCACCGTTCTTATGCACCGTTTCTTGGATTCTACCATTAAGCCATGGGTGCAACAAGCATTTACCGCTTGGGCACAAGAATCCAGGACTACCCCGGCAGTGCATAATGAACACAGCCAGCCTGAACCACACCCATCACCTTCTCACTCCAAATCTCAAACCTCTCCAGTCATCTCCGCCACCTCCACCAAAGTCCATAGCCCTATCTCTTCTCGGGGAACCCATGATACAGACCAAGTATCATCCCCACACCCGACCACACCTCCCATCGAACTACTATCCCAACCCTTCGAGGTCCTGGCATCGGCCTTGCTGGATCATCTCCTAAACATACCCCACACTGACCTCACTCCCTACCAGCAAGGCGTCCATACTGCACTTCTCGCTGATCCGGACACCAAGGGCACCTCCCGTGAAAGTCCCCGTGGTCGCAAACGTTCACATGAGGATCCCGATGATCCGGAACCTCATGAGGGGGAGAACAAGAGGCCACGGATACTCGAGCACGGTGCCTCTACCACTCATAGCCCCCAAACCGAACAACCTAAGACTTCCATCAACCAACCACCACCCTCCCCTTGCCAAAACCAAGCCCATCACTCTAGCGTGGTCGTGCTAGACGAAACATCCCGAGGCATATCTCCCAGAGATACTGTTCGAGGAGGGGATGGAAGTCCTGATGATGCTACCACTGGTACATCCTTCACATCAGGCCATCAGTTGGAACCTAGTTCTAAGTTGATGTCAACGGGCAATCCAAGTGAACCCGGTTGTGCTACCAAGGAACAATCACCGCCTCAAAAGCAGCAAAGAGTTCCATACATCTCCCCAGGCAAAGACATCCATGATGCACTGGAGGAGGCGGTGATATACGATAAATGGCCGAGACAATGGACAGAATGGGATGATCTTCGGAATGAGGCTGAACAAGAGGATATGCAAAGAAATTGGTGGCTACGAGAGCTTATTAACAAATGCTCTGAAGATATCATTAGGCTCGAGGACGATGAACGCAAGGAAGGGGAGAACTACAAGGAATCCCAGAAAACTCTTGAATCGGTCGTAAGACAATCAGCGGGAAGACTTCCTAAGACAGAGAAACCCTGGGATAACGTTCGCATCAAAGCCCCCTTCCAAGAGGAAATCAGAGAGCATATCTGGCGTAGACCAGACAGAGTCAAACCGCTGAATGAACTGAAACTAAGAGGCCTTACTCATTTAAAAGGAAAGCAGGCTGGAGGTCATCTGCATATGCTGCTACAAAGGTCAACCGGTACTCAGAGAGAACTGATGGAACAAGATCTGAAGTCAAATATTCTCCCGATTCATCAAATTCTACAAGTGAAAGCTGAAGATTATCATGGAGAAACATTCTACACTTACAGACTTCAACGCACTGACGGGAGTGAATTTACTTGCTAAGAGAATGACTTCATCATGCTTAAACCCGATGATATCTATCAAATGTTCATGGCCTATAGATACCTTCCAGTCAGACAGAGCATAACATACAGCGAAGGCCTTGCAGCTATCAAAAGATTCATGCTTAGACAGATCAGAGTACACTCTTCACATGACCTACAGATGGCTATTGAGTGCAACCTGAAAAAGACAAATCTGACAAATCCAAGACTGTATGGTCAAGAACTTGAAGACTTCCCAGCCTACCACATCTTCTTCACACCGCCAGCAGTCACCTATCTGAACCACAAGAACGAAAAACGTCTGATGGTAGTCAGTGAAATTGAGAAGTACTGTGACGGAACGCTGAAGATAATCAAAGAACAGCTTCTAAAGATGAAGGCAGAGCTAGAGGAAAATCTTCAAGAGGCATCGTCTTATGTTCAAAAGGAACACTCTACCGTAGAGACAATTTTAAAGGCCATTGACGATCGCCTCGAAAAGAGAAATATGCTGAGGCAATATGAACATGCACTTGGTATGAGGAAGCACTTCAAGTCGCAGAAGCAATAAGAGAATGGCACTAGATCACAAAGGGGGAGATTGTTGGAGATATTTAATTGTGAATCAAGTTTGTCATAGATTAGCTTTGTATTTAATCCTTGTATTTATATTAGTGCATGAATTAGATAGCAATCGGGCAAAGTGTTAGGCCCATATAAACAGGCTAAAAGCCTTGTACGCCTAACCTAAACCTCACCTATAAAAAGGGAGCCGAGGGTTTAGGATTAGGTTAACGTTGTACTTATTCTTCATAGCTTTACGCGCATACTTTTGTGTGGTACGAGTTCACGGTCTATCAAAGAGGGATTTACGTTGATTCATTCTGTGTTCATCCTTACGTTTAATCTTTGTTGTTAGATCGTTATTCATTGCTGTTACAGAAACAGGGACTAACAGTACCCCCATCAATTCTAAAAATTTTGAGGGAAACTCATAAACTTGGAAAGGACAATGACATTTCTGAAATCCTCTTCAAAATTGAGGGATCGAAAAACTTTTCATTGACCATAGTAAACGATAATTTCTTCCCTTTCCTCCCACCGCATGAATCAATGACAATCTGGATATTTGATCCTGGAAAGATTCCCAAATTGAAGAGTCGAGAAGTTGAGCACTCCTATGAACGTCCTAGGAGTGAAAGTGTGAAAAAGATAAACTATCATGATCCAAGTTTGAATGACTGAACACAATGATGGCGTCGTGCCGCGACGTTAAATAAGGCGCTTCTTGGGAGGCAACCCAAGAAAGGTACGTTTACTTGTTTTATTTTATCTTTACACCTTTCAAAAAACAAAAAAAATCTGGGAGGAAAAACCCGCCCGGGTATATCCCACACCCGGTCGGGTAACAGCACAAAAGGATTATACCCGGGCAACACAGCCACTGGGTAAAAAAAAAGCTGAAAAAAATCAAAAAATAGCCTAATACCCGACCGGGTATTACAAAAACCCGACCGGCTTTTTGGCCAAAACAGCCACTGCCAAGCGAAAAACAGCATACCCATTCGGGTATTACTAAAACCCGGCCGGGTAATCGGGATTTCAGTCCGATTTGGCCCCAAATCAGCCCACAAAACACCCATTCTCTTCCCTAATCTCCCAAACTCAAACCCTCAACCTCCATTGAAATTCATCCACACTTCAAACCACTCCAATCTCAACCAAAACATCCAAATTAACCCCACATTCTTCTTATCCACATCATCCTCTCCAACCACAAAACCTCCAAAACAAAATGTCATTTTTTTTCTCCTCGCCCTACTTTCCAAACCCACACCCACAAAACCCACCAAATTTCCCAAATACCCTACAAACCGAATTCCTTAACCCCCCAAGCTCAACTTTGGAATTCACAAAAAAAACGAAAAAAGCACCAAAAAGAACACATATCTTCAACCACCAAGGGTACTTCTCCAACATGCCCACCTAGTACAACAACCGACGTGGTTTTATCCCCCATATTAGGGCGATTGGGAGTTTCTAGTTCCGGTGAACATAGTCTTGGTGGCGATGGTGGTTATGGAGGGTACGACGACGATCATGGTGCCGAACACTAGGGACAGTGTTTCGAAAAAAGTGTAGGGGAGGCACTCATTTGGTATGTAATCATTTTTTTTACATTGTAACTTGCATTATTTTTCTTCAAAAAAAAACAAAAAATAACAATAAAAGAAAAAAAAAATGCTAGTTAGGTTGAAAACCCCCAAAAAATGGGCAATCTAAGCAAAAGTGGCTAAAATGAGTGAGTTGTGAGAAAAAAAATAAAAATAAAAAGAGAGGCTAGGATGAAAACCTGAAAAAGGCTCCTAGGCAAAATGAGAGAATGAGAGGAAACTATCTATTTATGCAAGAAGATAATCAAAAAAAAATGTTGGATGGTAGTTCTGCTACTCTTGTGGTTTTTGAAAATTTCATGGACATGTTTTAATTTACTCGAGACGAGTAAAGGTTCAAGTGTGGGGGTGTTTGATAGGCACTAGTTGTTAGTGCCTAAGTATACATTTTTATTATTGTTTGTAATGTTTATTTACTAGTTTTGTGCAAGTTTATAGTTGTTAGTTTGCATTTGATTGTAATCGTATTTCTAGCATTTTATTGTTTGTTGTAAGTTGTAGTTAGTTTGGCTATAAGTTTAGGATAGGTTTGGAAGCAAAAAGGATGAAGAAACCTGAGTTTTGGGCAAAACCCGGTCGGGTATGGACTTTACCCGGCCGGGTATGAAGTGACAAAGGAAACTGCTGCAAAACTAGCAAATACCCGGTCGGGTATTCCATATACCCGGTCGGGTATTCTGTGATTTCGGACCAAAGAACGTGCAGAAGACACAAAAACATGGGAAAATATTTGATTTGGTAAATACTCGGTCGGGTATGTCAAAATACCCGGCCGGGTATCCGGCATTAGGTGTTGAAAACACCTATAAATAGCCCCATTTTCCTTCACATTTCATCATCCCTTCTTCCATTCTCTTTAGCTCAGTTTAGAATAGCATTTCTTTATATTTTTCTAGCTATGTTTAGTCTCCAAATGAAGAGCTAAACTTCCATTCTTGGTGTTGCTCTTGAAGCTTGTTGATTATTAAAGTTGTGAGTTATTTTCTTAACTTCTTTCCTTGAATATTAATTAATAGTTCTTTCCTTAATACCATCTCTATATTAATGTTGGGGAGTGTTGCTAAGATGACAATTAGTTAACATCTCGACATTAGTTAGAATGGTATTTTCTTCCTCTATATTAATATTGGGGAGTGTTGCTAAGATGACAATCAGTTAACATCTTGATATTAATTATAGTAGGATTCATCTTCTTTAATAATATTCTTCATTGAATATTAATTTATCCCTACTCATATTTCATATTAATATTTTGAACATTACTTAAATGATCAACTAGTTTTGTTTCATATATTAATTATTACTAGAAACGATCAACGAACCGATGGTTAATCGTTGATGGTTTCACAAGTAAGTAACTTCGGTTTATTAATGCACGGTCGTGATTAATAAACTTAAGAGGGATCAATTTTGTTGGTTAAACCGAAACCGTTGTGTTAAGGTTATCAATCTCAATTGATTTCATCAAGGAGTTAAAAAGATTGAATGCTACTATTAAATCGGTATACGGCATTGTTCTATTATTTGATTAATAGTAAGGGTTATTAATGAACGGTCGTTGTTAATAACTACCCTCGATGAAGTGGATATACTCCCCGATTGAGTATTCGAGAGGGAATAAGTTATAGATATAACAATGATCGACTAAAGTACATCAACGAGTGGTAAGTAGCAATGTCAAGTCCTTTTTATCTTTGAATTAAATCTCATATAGGTCGTTCATCTTAGTTTTTAATTAAATTAAATCATTCAAACCCAAAAACCCCCTTTTTATTCACTAAGTATCATAAAAAGAGAATTATTCCTTTCCCTGTGGATACGAACTCTACTACGCTATACTACGTATAAGTGTTTAGTATTGAATTTAATTTGACGCACCGTGACAAAGTGCTCGTCAGTTGCACTTTCACATTCTTTCAGTTTTGCTCGTTTGGCTTTTCCTGTGATGTATTGCCCAAATGTAGTTGCATCTAAGAATTATCCTTTCCTGCACATCATAGTCATGACAAAACAGATATACCAAAAACATTTTCAAAATTATAACAAATCCTAAGGTTAAGCATTACAAGTCTCAGCACCAAGTTTAGCAAAATTACAGTTGTAGCACGAAGTTTAGCAAAATAGAGTTAATATTACAGGCCCAAATAATAAGTTTAGCAAAATAGAGTTTTAGTAGCAGAATGATTTTAGAAAAATAGAGTTCTAGGTAGCCGGTTCCTCTTGGTCACATTGTTTATGCCTTCTCCTGCTTAACTCGGATCCTTCTCTTGTTGGTGCTGATGTTTGCTTAAAACTGATCAAGCAGGTTCCTATTTACTTCATCATTCCCTCCTATCACCACTCGTTTCCCTTTTGCTGATGTAGTAGCTTCCTCCACCACTCTATCCTTGTCCTGAAAAATGTATAGAATTAAGTTAAGCTAGTCGAATAATTTTTTTAATTAACTATGACTACACTCCGAAAAATTTTGAGTATCACCTTCTCCAATCTCATCTCAACTGCTTGAACTTGAATAGGCGTAGAAGCATCCTCATCTTCTGTCACGACAGCCTATAAAAACATATTTCAAGGGTTAGTAAAACTTGTCACCATCTACCTTGTTTTTCAATGTAAATCACACCCTTACCTTATCTATGGAAAGACCTTTTCTTATACCGCTGTCATTTTCTCCCTCCAAGTGATCATTAGCATCAAAACCACTCTGTCATTATTGAACAAAGTCAGCAAGGCAGTGCGTCCCAAAATAAAAAAAACTTCAAAATATCTAAACCTTTTCCTCTTCAGTTAAAATTTCCGGTCATTGTGCTTGTTCAGATGCGTTAACATAAAGCGCCAAAATAGTAGGGTCCCTGATCATGGCGACAACCCCATAAGAAAGAGGTCCTTGATAGGATGAACTTTCTGCTCTGGTTTTGACCTGGACTTTGAAGAGTCTCTTCTGGTCTATCAGTGCTTCGATATCCTCTGGAAAGTGTTGAGCATCTCCTGTTTTCTGTAACATTTTCAAAAAAATCATTTTAAACTTTCTTAATGAAGATATCTAGTCAAGTTGGGAAAACATTATGTGTCGTCGTACCTTTTCAACTTCCTTTCTGATGGCAGCTGCTGTTTTTCCGATCACTTCAATGCATTCCTTGTCCCAAAGGGTAAAGGATGCATGTCCGGAGTCATCCATGATACAGACGGGAACGTTATACCTTAGGGTTCCTCCCGAAAGAGAAATGTTGCAATTGTTGCACCTAAACCTGTCATCTTTGGGCTGGAGTTTTTTGTTGCACGTAGGGAAGCTTAGATAACACCACTCTTTGTAGTTGTCGATAGAAACAATATCTCCCAAAATCCAATAGGTGCCATCCTGCATTAGGCAAGAGAATGACAAAATATTAGATAACAATAATATATTTGCTGTGCGTTTGGTCTATGGCAAGATTTAGGTACCTTTGCATCATCCAAGAATTCACTTATCCCTATGATTTTTGCATTTCCTCTCAGTACTTCTTCCATGTCGTGGCCTATGCTATTCCCAGTGAAAGTGGTCACAGTAGCTACCTCCTCATTTTCTGGTCCAAATCTGTCAAGTTAATAAGTAGAATGAGACTGGGCATTCCTAGTGGTTAGTTTATCTAACATGGTGTTCATCTGGTGCATACTGTGCCTTGAAGTCCTCAAACTCTGTTGACGTTCCATTCGTGATCAACTTAGATATGTCGTAGGAAGTAGACATTAACACAGATCCTGAGTTGCCATTAAAAAATACATAAGCATTACATATGTTTTCATAGACTTATTAAAATCTTCTTATTAAATAGACTACCTTGGTAACGCTTTGATCTGCACATCTGAAGTATTATGTAAATGGTATCATCCTTGTGCTCTGCGTAAAAGTCACAGAATTCTTTGCAGTAGTTGGTCCATAGCGTGCCTCGGATACGGTTACCCCTATATAAGACCATTAGGTTAAATCCTTTTGAAAACTAAAGCCATAAGTTAAAATTAATGAGTTAAGCACTTTTACTAACTCGGGATCCTCCAAAGTCAGTTCTATGAGACGCTCTGGCTTGCCATTTATCACATGCGTCTGTGGAGGTGTTTTTCCAACAATTTTTCCAATTACATCTGACATAGGATAACGTCAAGTTATACATTTGTTTATTATACATTTCGTAATATAATTGTACCAACAGCCACTCTAAAAAAATTATATTTAAAATAGTACCTATCAACAGTTTATCGTTCACAACCCTTAGGCTCTGCAGCATGTCGAACTGATGAAAATCATACATGAAATTCGGAAAGTTTTCTGAAGGGTGGTCGAAAACTGTGGTTTTTTTTAATAAATTCCAGAATATATGGGTGCGAGGTAGTTTTGTACGTATAGTAATTGTCGAGCACCAAAAAGTTTTTTATCCTGAAGCATTGGTTTTCCAGCAACCTCGATTTATACATGTGCATAAGGGGTCTATTAATCAATGCATGTATCTTTTCACCCTACATTAGCCATCAAAAAGCTTATGAATATAAAATCCGATGTCAACGAAAGTAAATGGAAAAAACGCAAAAGCATAGTTTACCTCCTCATCATGGAAAATAACCTCCATTCTTTGACCTCCTTTAGTTTGGGTAGACATTTCAACGGCCGTCACAACTCGAACTTTGAGGGCCCATGTTGATCTGGTATGATCAACGTCCCTTATCATCGAGTACAATGTTCTGGGAATTTCGTTGGTGTTTGTTGCCATGTTGAGTGAAGGGAGTGAAAGAAGGGAGTGAAGGGAGTGTTGGTTTGAAAACATCCGATGTCAGCTTTTATAGGCAAATGATATGCATAAGTTTGAACACCCAACTACCACATTAAATGCTCAACCCCCAACCACTTCATTAAATGCTCAACCTCTAAACTGATTCGTTTGACCAATACATCGGACCCAACAAAATCTTCACTGCAAATGCCGAATCTTTCATTGGTTCAAGCAATAGTCCAAGCAATCAAAATTCAATAAATGAAGTGGACCCCAGACCTGCTGATCCGCTGCATAGATCAATATTGGAGAGAATCTTTCATTTAAACAAAAGTTAAAGTAAAATAAATTCACTCTAATGAAGTGGACCCCGTTGAGAGCACAAAGTTTGGGCGGGAAAAGTGACCGGCTTCCCACTTGGTTTTGTATATAGAAAGATTTAAAATTGAAGAGTTACAAAATGGAAAGGTTGAAAGTTTAAATTAAAAATGGAATCAAAAGCTCATGTGGTGACATAGGCTGTGGGCCACTAACTTCCGTCCAAAAAGGCCCAGAGAACAGTCTGTTCCAACATAATACTCCCTCCGTTCCTAAATAAACTTCCAACTTTCTTTTTTCGTCCATTCCAATTAAAACTTCCACTTTCCCTTTTTGGTAAAGAATTTGTGATTCACAACATTTGTTACACATTTCTCTCTCATCTGCACAACTCTCCACCACACAATGTCCACTATCTTAAACTTTGTGCCAAACCCATTTGGAAGTTAAAATGAGAACGGAGGTAGTACTTATTAATACAGCCAGGGTCCTTTGCGATGATATCCGTAGGGTTTCTAGAGAGATCCGGAGATATAGAGCGTTGTCTCGTTTCAACTGCCGCGGAGGGAGTCCGCGAATGTTGGAGGGCCTTCAACCTGCATCTCGAAAGAAGTATGCCCCATTTTTATCCTCTACATATGCTATCTTGGCTTTTTTGGGGGAGTTGGTCAAGATCAATGGTTTCTGTCGTTACTGTTCGAAGCCCAAGTTCAGCGAGATAGTGGGTGCAGAAATTCGTTTCTCTTAGGCGATGGCGGAACGAGAGAGATTTTGTCCGTTTGAGGACCTTGCTCTTTCACCATCGCTTCCAGATTCCCAGGTACTGACGACGATACACCTTGAATCATTTTGATGCCTACTTACCCTGATTATAGTATAAATCCGCCTCTGGTACTGGCTAATTAGATTACGGCGGAGCACTACGGATCATGAGCCAACATCTAATTACACATTCGGGCTACGGGATGGGGTGAGTCCACCTAATAAAACCTACATCTGTGTGGTAATTAATGTTGAAATTAGTTGAATAGATTGAATCTTCTGAAATTGATGAAATTCTAGCTAGAGATGGAGCCGGGATCTAGAGTCAGTGACTCTGCCCCTGAATTCTAACTGAAGCAGCAGAATCGGATGAATCTGATGATGAATTATGAAAAAAATTATTTTATATACGTAGTGTGAAGTATTTTATTTATAAAATAAATAAACTACTATATTCATATGAAAAATAGCTAAAATGATCATCTACACTAACTTTACCCAATTCACCGAGTTTTTTCCAGAACAATGCTAATTAAATAATTCACTACAAGAAAGCCGGGTTTTATGACGGAATTTAGTGGCGGATTTGAGTTTGCCAGGAATCTTTTAAGGAAATTAGTGGCGGATTGCCATTCGTGGTAAATTTGCTAAATTTCTCGTTGAAAAAATCAGTTTTTTGGCGATCTACCCAGTGCTCTTTTATATGAACTTCGATTTTCTGTTTTTTATTTACTACGTATTTATTTTTCATATTCAATTTTGTTTCTAGTTTACTCATGAAGTTTCTTGTCTTTGCAGAGATTTTTCATAACTTGTAGCAGATAGCTTGAATCAGCACATTCAACTACTAAAAGATACATCAGGCTAAAGTTGACACAAGGAATCAAGGATAACTAAGCTAGTTCATGTAGAACTATTTGGATGTGTATAGTTTTAGATATGTATACTTGGATATGTGATTGTATATTTAAATGTAGTTGATGTGTATTTGAGATTTTGGAAAGCTTCCACATGAATTTTTAATATGCTGTTTTATTACCAAGTTGTTTAATTCGTTGATGAATTATTTGGTATTGGTATTTTATCAATATTGAAATCTTAGTTTTGACTTTTATGATTTGATTATTTAGATTCATTTTGGAATGTTTTCTACAATTTTTTAAAATTATTATGGTATTTAACTAATTTTTTTGAAATTACAAATTATTTAGTGATGGAATGTGGTGGCAGAATATTTGTCACTAAATATAGTGGCAAATATGTTTGTCACTAAGTTCCGCCATTAATTTGAGACAGAAAGCTTTTTCTGCCACAAACGACCCTTTTAATGTCAAGATTTTAGTGGCAGAATGTTGGCCACAAATATCCGTCACTAAGTTGACCTACGCCAGATTTAGTGACGGAATTTCCGTCACTAAATTCCGAAATTCTTGTAGTGTAAATTATAGAATACTACCTCTGTTCCTAAAAATTCTTCCCGGTTTGACTTGGCACGCTTATTAAGAGAGTGGAATAAAGTGGAAATGTATGGTTGTGGTTGTATAAGAAAAAGGTAAAATGAATGTGAGTCACACAAATTGTCCAAAATGGGAAAGTGGGAAGTATTTTTGGGAACAGCCCAAAAAGGAAAGTGGGAAGTATTTTTAGGAACGGAGGGAGTAATTTCTAAAATACTGTTAGAATTAACCACGTTTAAGGAAAGCCGCCACTACAAGTGATGGCTCTTGTATTACTTCACAAAAGCTGTCACTCTGAGTGGCTGCTCTTCTCTTACGTCCCATTTTGTACATATATAAAACGCAGTATGTTTCAAGAATTTGTTTAACTGCCTTCATGATTGAGTTTTGAGCTGAAATTAGGTATGCATAAACTAGACTTGATGAGGAACATGCTCAAAAAATTTCATCACAAAATTCCACCGGAAACACCCTCTTATGGTGTTGTCCGCGGGGGGTTCTGGTCAGGACGTCACGACAAAAGGATGGTCCGGCCACCTCAATTTGAGGTGATTCTCGATGGGATGTTTTGCTGAATTTTTTGTGTATGTTATTCATCAAGTCTAGTCAATCCATATCAAATTTCAGAACCAATTTCAATCGGGAAAGCAGTCAAATGATTTTTTAAAGATAAATACGTTTTATATGTATAATCCGGCGTAGTTATCTTTCAAAAATCATTTGACGGCATTTCGGATTGAATGTTTTCCTCAAATTTGATATGATTGAACTAGACTTTAATTAGAACATACACAAAAAATTCCATCAAAACATACAACCGGGAACCACCTCAAATTGAGGTGGCCGGACCACCCTTTTATCATGACGTCCTGACCGGAACCCCCCGCGGACAACACCATCAGAGAGTGTTTCCGGTGGCATTTGTTGATGAAAGTTTTTGAGCATGTTCCTCATCAAGTCTAGTTTATGCATACCAAATTTCAGTTCAAAATTCAACCGGGAAGGCTGTTAAACAAATTCTTGAAACATACTGTGTTTTATATATGTACAAAATTGGTCGTAACAAAAGAGCCGCCACTTTAAGTGGCGGCTTTTGTACTCTAAGAGAAGAGCCGCCACTCCAAGTGGCGGCTTTTGTGAAGTAATACAAGATCCGCCACTTGAAGTGGCGGCTTTCAACCATGGTTAATTCCAGCAGTATTTTTGGAATTATTCTTAATCCGACAGTATTTCGGGAATAATTTATTTAATTAACATTGTTTCGGGAAAAACTCCATTTCACCCACAAAAGTAACTATAAACTTATTTATTCTGATTATTACACAATTTAACATGTGAAACAAAAAGTTACAGGCTTAGTAAAAAATGAGTGATAGGGCCCCATATAAGGTACATAAGTAGAAGTTACCAAACATGTACTTTAACATAAAACCATAAGGCATATAAAATTAAATGACCTAAACATAAAAATTTACACAAAATTTGTATGCTCCAATATTGTTTTTGTGCGAGGAAATAGCGTGATCACGTACAAGTGAGATAATATTCTTTATAATAAATTGTAGATAATTTCCATCCATCATTTTAGTTCAATCTCTTAACAAAAGAAAAATCTGTTTGTTCATCAATATTGATGATTTCATGTTGCTGCAAAGGGATACGAACCAGCTCCAACATGTTGGTGGGATCATCATTAACATTTTCATCATCATTAGCATGATCTTGTTGAATCATATTGTCCGAAGAAGATGGTCCATATCGTGATTGTCTTCCATCAACATGGCTTGCAAAGAAATGTGGGGGGGATTGTGTGCCACCACCATTATCATCACTGCGTCCCCAATGCTCAATTAAGTCGTCGAACTCGGGTTTATCGTGTCCAATTGATTGAGTACTACTCGCCACGTCCATCTCGCTTCGGTAGAAGCCGTGGCCGCGGAGGAGGTGCACCGGAGACATGCCGTGCCGGGAAGGTGTTCCCGGACGGCTTGAAGTAGGTGTCACGGAAGCGCTCTCAATTTTGTTATGGTCTTTTATTCGTTTCTTTGCCATGTGATGCCAGCCTTTCAATGCCCTTGCGACGTTCTCATTGAAAATGGTTGGTTTCATATTTGAACCCATCTGCATTTTGTCAATATTCAATTATATAAATGTTGCATACATACTCATTCTCATTTCTCAATGTTAAGAAATGAAACTAGATTAAAGTGATATATATATATATATATATATATATATATATATATATATATATATATATATATATATATATATATATAATGTTCATATAGACTTTTAAAAATAATTCTATATATTTTGGGGTATTAATAAAATAAATTGTACAAAATTCTCATATAAACATCGTTACACTTGATCTACAATATAAAAGTATCGTTTTACGAATTCTTCAATCATCAATTATTTGACAACTAATATATCACTACCTCTGTGAAGTGTTGGAACTAATAAAAAAGGAACACAAGTAGCATTTAAATAGAACGTGAATGATACACCGACAAATTCACAACTTCATTCTTCATTTGATTGAGACATTCATACTACTAGACAACAAGACCATAAAATAGGAATGTCGTCTTAACCTTTATGATAGTTTGATTAAATGGTTAAGATCCTAGTTTGGGTGATTAGCTGCTTGGGTAAAACAGGACAAGTTGTGTCTTAATTGGACTGAAATTTTCTGGTCTGATCTGTTTAAGAGTAGTTTGGTATGAACGTCTGGTTTGGTCCAGTCGGGTAGATTTCTAGTGTATTTTATAAGTATTGTCAAAGTGTAGTCTGGTCTAACCTGTTTATAAAGTCTACCTTGATTTGGTCTATTTAAGTCTGACTAGATATATTTCGGCATGTTTTAATCTAGTATGAGACTAAAAACCGTTCAAGTAAAAATATCCTAATTTTGTACTAAAATTAATATTATTTCTTTCAAAATAATTTTTTTCCTTGGAATATATGATTAGTTACCTGTGTTACAAGGGCATAGAGAGGAAGGATAACATAGCTGCACAGAACCTGTGTAATAATGCTAAAAGACCACACATATTAACAATAAAATGAATGCATTATCCTCAACTTCTCGTTTAACAAATAGACTTAACTTACCCCATTGTGAATCTGATAATGATATCCTCCAAATGCTCATGGAAACACGACTTCAATCCAAATGTATACTAGAAACTCAATCCCAAACAAAACAAAGAAGAAATATGAGTTTAATATTTTATCATCATAAAAATTAAACTAGTCATTAGTTGTCTCCTTTAATTAAAATTAATACTTTTTCAATTTATTTGAGGTGCTAAAATACATGGAGTAGTTGCCATTAGCTTACCCAAGTCCAAGCGAAGAAGGCCAATTCAAATGCATTCTGCATTAAATATATGTTAAATTAATTAGAATGTAATTATTAGAATGTAATTTGATAATTAAAATTCATCAATATGTAGGGGTAAGTCCCTAAATAGGAGTAAATAATAGTTAAATTTTAAGAATAGGAGCATATGTTTTTATTTTTGAAAATAGGAGTAACTCCTACATTGAGATGTAAAAAATATATACGCATATTTTGAGTTGATTTACTCCTATGTGGGATTCGTAAAATATGTGCACACATACTTGAAATAGAACAAAGCTAACGAGAAACAAAATGAGTCGCGGACGGTTGAACCAGAAAAGATCATCACCAGGCTCAACCACTGGAACTCCCTTTACAATTTCATTTTTATCCTGAATCCTTAGCCCCATCTTTGCGATGATCACTTGCAACTTGGTGCCAACCAGCAATATAATCTGTACATGCTATGAACTGTTATTTCAATCATTTTCCAGTGATATAAATAGAGGAAATTCTCAAAACGCGGGATTTTTTTGCAACACATGCCAAAACACCGGACTTCAAAAAATTGGACAAAAACAAGGGAATCGGATTGGAATTCCATTTTCCAAATCCGAAAAAACCAAGGCTGGGGCGCTTGGGTAGTGGAGTGGGTGGGGGGCTGGGTAAAATACTAAAATATAAAACCCCATTTTTTATTAAGTAATGTAACTTTTATTTTTGTTCTCCATTTTTTATAAAATATATATCAAAATTCATAATTTTTTTATTATCTTTCATATGACAGCAATATCTCATATAAAAAAGTTAAAAACAAAATTGAAGTTTCAACCGTATGTAGTTTTTAGTTTCAACAATTATCTTAAATAGATCCAAGTGCTAAAATAAAATATCATTTTTAAAATAATTGAAACATGCAAAAAAAGTGATGTTAATAATGTGATCCTAATTATAGCACTTGAATCTATTTAGGAAAAAATTTGGATTTGAAAACTTTCTACATTTGAAACCTCAAAAATATAAAATAAATTTTATATATGAGATGTTGGTGTCATCAGAAAGATCATAAAAATTAAGAATTTCAATATATTTTTTGTAAAATTTGGAGTACAAATAAAGAAGTTATATTAAATAATAAATAAATGGGATTTACACATGTTTGCCAACCCCCTCCCCTCCCAGCCAACCCACGCCCTCCCAACCCACCCAATCATCTCATTCGGAAACCCTCTTTCCGAATCCCTCAATCATAGAAACCCTAACCAAACTCCCGTATTTTTGCTCTGCTGGTTGATAATTCCCGTTTTCTAAGAAAACACTCATATAAATAGTACAGAGTATAATCGTTTAAATTAATTTTACATGTAGTTATCTAAATGATCAAGCCAGAAGTGTCCTGGAAGAGTCTCCTCGAGCTTCGCTCGAGTGAAGGGTTTAGTTTGGAAACCGCTAACCTTTGTTGGAGGTTTTTGGCCAATTACGTAGGGGATTTCCGTCATAGATGAGTAGGGAAGAAAGAGAGACAAGGCTTTGGAGAAAGCAATGCAGAGTTTTGGAGTCCATTAGCCGAAGGTCGTCGAACATCGAGAATGCAGGGGGCTGCGATGATCGGCGAGGAGGCGATTCTTAATTTGGCGGTACTTATTGACCGTCCCCCTCATGAACCACCACCATGAAGTGAACATGTTGCTTAGGTTTGGAAGATGACAGTTCAAGTTGAAGTTTGGTTACCTGTGATTTTTTGCTCTAATTTCACACCGATTTTTTAATTTATTCCATTAAACATTTTTTCTCCTTTTTGGATTGTGTGTGTTTGTGCAACTCTTGTCATGTTTTTTTTTATTACTTTTGGATGTATTGTAGCTTCTAATGCCAATAAATGTTGCAAAATTCTTCAGCGAAAAGTTTTACTCAATTTTGGGCAAACTTTTGTATATATGACTAATGGGCGATAGAAGAGACCTTTTAATTATTATGAGTCTTGTGAGAGGTGAGATTTGAGTTAGGGTTTGATGTAAAATTCACGATTTTTATTATATTAATATAGATGATTTACTGTACAAAAATCTAAAAGATCATGCCATGCATTGAGTTATTGTAAACATTGTAATCAACGAAATGTTATACATACAAGTCCGCTAAGACAATTTAGGTGATATGCCACTATCTCACTATTAACGTTGGTCTTTTATTATGTATCCAAAAACATATTGATCTTTTATTTAGTTATTTTTATGAGATCGACCAGTTTAGATTTGACCCATAATTTCTTTGTTAGAAATTACTCCAAATAGGACTAAAACTATGACAAAAACTTAAAATAGGACTTATTATGTTTTTTTTTTCAAAATAGGACCAAATTACTCCTATTGCAAACATACCTATTTTTTCCTTCTATTTATACCCTTCCTTTAAATATGAGTTAATTAAATGTTTAATTCATAATAAATTCGAAGAAAAATTAAAAAATCGTTGACAAATAATTAAAAAAATTATAAATTATTTATAAAAAAATATTAAAAAACTAATTTTTTTAAATTTTTTTATTTTTTTAAAAAATTAATAAAAAATAGTAAAACTCCATAAAAAAATTAAAAAAAAATATGGATGCCTTTCCCACCGCCTGTACTACCTCCCTGCACCACCATCTCCGGGCGGTGAAAAAATGCCATTTTTCCTAAAAACTGCCATTTTTCCTAAAAACTGCCATTTTTTTCCTGAAAATGCCAAAAACATGGCATATTTCTCTTTGAGAATGCCAACATTTTCATTGTTTTCTACCATAAATATGGCATTCGTAATGAACTTGGCATTTTTTCCCCTGTGACTGGAGGTGGTGGTGCAGAGGCGGCAGAGGCGGCAGAGGCGGAGGTGAATTTTATTTTATTTTTTTGAGTTTTTTATTTTTTTTAAAATTTTTTATTTTTTTTTTATTATTTGAAAAAAAAATTAATTAATTAATTATTATTATCTAAATATTTTTATTAGTTTATTAGTATTTTTTACGATTTTTTTATTATTTTTTATTATTTTGTTATGAATTAAAATATTTCAGTAGCTAGAAGCAGTGGCGGACCCAGAAAGTCGAAGCCACGGGGTCCCTACCCTTTTATATCTCTAATCTCTAATTAATAAAAGTATAAAACTAATAAAAAAATTGATCCAATTTTTCATTTACTAATGGCAAATCATTTGAATTAACACCTGAACTACTCCCGGTACTCTAGGTTTCTTTAAATTTGGGTACAACATCAAAATAGTTTTTCATCCTAAATCGTCTAAAAATGAAAATAACATTTATAAATACATGAATTTATTAATTTAATCGAACATTAAAAAAAGATATGCAAAGAATTAAAGCAGCAGAAAAAAAAAAATTGGCGACTGATGTGCTTATATTTTACACACTTTTTAGGCCTAGTTTGTTGATAATTTTAGTTATTAAAGTTGTACTTTTGTGCATAATTTTATTATTTGTCGTTAATTTGTATTAGTGCAGTCCTATGTGTGTATTTTGTATTTTCTGGTACATTTGATGTTATTTGGATGCATTTAGCGTGAAGAAATGAAGAAAATAAAAGTTCAAATTGGAAGATAACAAAAGTGAAATCTCCTTCAAAGAAAATAAAGAGTAAATTGGAGAATAGTAGCAAAAATTAAGAAAGATGGAGCTGGGATTCGAGCCTTAGTCATCATCCGGACAAAGGACATACTCAACCAATGAGCTAAATGAACCAAGTTTAAGTTTTTATTGGAAATTCGTATACATTGTTTAAGCCCAGCACTGAAAAAAGGAATAAAAGGAAGAGGCCGGGTTTTGAACCCGGCGACCTCATATTTGGAATAAGCACCCGTCACAACTGCACTGCTCCATTCTTTTGGTTCTAAGGTCGTTTTTGGTGTAAATATACATTGAATAATTAATTTTATATAATATATATATAATATATATAGGTATTTTTTTCGAGGTGCACGGGGTCCCGGGACCCCGTGGGACCCTTAGTGGGTCCGCCTCTGGCTAGAAGGGTATATTTGTCCAAGACACACATATATTAGTCCTATGAAAACATAGTTTAGTTTTTGGTCCTATTTGTGCAAAGTGGGTGACTTTTAGTCCTATTTTGATAATTAACCATTTCTTTGTGTTCATTATTAGTTTTGTAATATTACTCCTTTGAAATTATATTACTCCCTCCGTCCCATAAATTTTTTCCCACTTTCCTCCTTGGGCTGTTCCAAAAAATTCTTCCCACTTATCATTTTTGGATAATTTGTGTGGTTCCCATTCATTTCACATTTTTCTTATACAACTACAACCACACAATTCCACTTTAATCCTTTTTCTTAATCTCCGTGCTAAGTGAAAGTGAGAAGAATTTTCTGGGACGGAAGGAGTATGAAATTTCCGACGGATCAAACTTGGAATAAGAGCTCTTTTATGTCTTCGAGGGAGAGCTCTTCTAATGGCTTTGAGGGAGAGGAATCACGGTTCTTAGCTATGCTTCACTGGAGAAGACTTTTGACTTAGCTAGGCTTAGGCTCACCTTACTTCAAATTGGCTCGTACTTTTATGGACTTTGTTATGGACTTTTATGGCTATTTATTGTGGAAAATCACACCGGCAGGAGCTTTTCCGGTGCGGTAGTGTTTGCTAAATACAGAGTATTATACATCTTGATGAAAAACTCCATAATAACGTTGACAATATTAGGGAATTTATCATTGACCTCTCTTGAGGTTTGATGCATTATCAATCACATTGCTATACTATCAAAAATATACTCTTACCCCCTCTCTATATCAAAGTCATTTCATCACTGAAGCGAACTTCCTTGGGTCAATTTTTGGAAGCAACAATGGTTTTATACTCGTCATTTTTCAATTTCAACTAAGCTTGGCACAGTCGCCTAAGAAATTAGGTCACGGTCGCGGATCAGAAGTGAGTGACTTGTGTGATTCATCTATATTTGAGGATGATCAAGAATAATCCGGTAAATTCGCTCTACATTGTCCCTTAGGTTGAAAAATCCTCATTGTCATAATGCTCTTATGAAGCAGATTAAGGAAGACTTCCTTATTAGCATTTGAGAACACAATGGGATCATCATCATAGAACAAATGGGTAGCCAAATGGACACTCGTATGAGAACTAAAACCAACACTCCTAGTTAAATGTTGGGGAAGGCTCTGACTAACAATGACATAAAGAATAGGAGAAAGAGGATCCCCTGTTTCACACGCCCTATAGGGGGCTTCAAGAAACTCTTTGGGTTGTAGAGTGATTTTCAAATCTTTGATATATACATCGATCTTTTTTATTCCTACGGATATTTCCCGATTAAAAAGAGAGATATGCTAGGCTTATTAAGAGGAGAGGAATGAGAAATACTAATACATAAAATAATATTTTTATGTCATCATGGACCAAAAATATTCTTTCTATTTGTGAGGAAGTGAGGATGACTGACAATTCTGCTAATTTTGACGTTGTAAGAGGTACGAGGATATGGTCTTTCTTTTTGAGGGATGATCATCTCTCAAAGTATAATCGTAGGGTTATCTAGTCTGTATTGATTTTTCTAATATGATTTAAGGATCATAGTTTTTATTATATTTCAATAACGATGATTTCAGTATTAAAAAAATTGTAATACAGTAATCTATACTAATTTTTCATAAGTAAGTAGCTAGGGATAACTTACAATTAGAGGAAGAAAAGGAAGCCATAAATAAGAGTACCAGCCTGTCCAAAACAGAATAATAAGATTTAAACTAAGCTATGCCATTAATCATTCAATATTCCAATTTCATAGAGACACATGCATGTAATTAAGACTATATTAAATTGATGTCTTAACTCAAATAGATCAAGAACTTTGTGGTTGTTTATTTAGGACTTAATGGATTTAATGGATTTGATGGCTTAACCATTAATTCATTAAGTTGTGTTTACTTGGAACTTAATGAAATAGGTGACTTATTCGTGCAGACGGAAGGCGACTTATTCGCTCAGAAAAAAAATAGACTCCTTCCGCTTCAGACACGGGAACATTAATTCTACGTGGTTACACCATTAATTCTTGGTGAGATTTCTACTCTAATATCATTTCTAAGCTTGAATTTGGATTTAGAATGATGAACGATGGCCAATAAACTCAAAAATGAGATGATGTAATCACGAAGTTACTCTTCATCCACGAATTAATTTCTTCAATAGATTGGATTTAGGCGTTTGTTTCTGGTTTCTTCAGTTTGTTTGATGTTTAATATTTGAAGACGCGCCATTTGAACCTGTTCTTTAGCCGGGGGAGGTGGTCAGCCTGTTCTGCACACTTCGTTCGTGCTTTACTCGAGTGATATGGCCGGAAATTGCTTCAGCACTCGGCGAAAGAAACAAGGGAAGGGCGTGGAAACTCCTTCCAGGAGTACCAAGTCTAGAGTAGCAACGGGCTTCAACGTTTTGAAAGGTCTGAGAATTTCCCTATCCTAAATACTGGGAGGTCTGGGACGAAGCAGACACAGGAGGTTCTGGCAGTATCTGGGAATGATCTTGATGAAAACAATTCTGGGAAAACTACTCCTGCTATTGCTATGTAGGTTGAATATGAAGCAAAAACTATGAATGCGGGATGAAATTACTAATAGACTAGTATGGAATGTTTAAATTTAAAATGTCATTCTCGTAAAATTCTTGACTTTGTTTTATCATGCAATATGACTCTTTTATTGAAGTAATTCATTCATAGTATTATTGTTTTCTCGTATATAAATATAAATTTTATCTTTCAGAATAAAGAAATTAAACACACAATATACATTCAACACTTGTTACAGATAAGAGGGTTATTTGGTCATTAGACCTGATTCAGACTTCTCATTTAGCACACTTAGTAAACAGCTTGTTATCTCAGTTTAACTTAATCCAGATAGACAGCTTAATGCAGATAGGCGCTTTAATGAAAAATAAGGTAAACAGCCCCTTGGTTTATATGGAACATGCATATATATGCTAGCTAGTGCATGTGAAACACAACGCACTACATGGATCATTACTAATCTAATTAGCTTTGAATAATTTAATTTTACTTACCGTGAGTGTTAAACAGAAGGAAGGAAACTGCAAATAGCCACATTGGAGGACTATATAATGAAAACAAACACATAATGCACAGATGTTAGTAACAGTTATGTATTTATTTGTTTGCTTCTTTTTATAATAATAAAAATATCCAACTGCTTATTAAATCTACGTGATGAGAATAACAAGTTAAGTATATTGAGCTTTTGAAAACCAACCTGATTCCCACAACGACCTTGAAATCTTTTTCTAGTGATCTTTTGATATACTTCTGAAAATTGAATTTTGTCTCGGTTTGAGGTGTCAAATGAGCCTGATTTTCAAAAAGAATAAAATTACTATGTTCACAAGCATATACGCACGTATGCACCCATGCATGTATGTGTGTGCATGTGTGTTATGGTGTACCATTTTTCGTTCTTTTTTAATTGCAATGGTCCAATTTTCACATTTGGCAACGCACATGTTTGACCATTAATATCTTTCCTTTCTTATTAGTAAAAAATTGAAAAATTCGGATTTTGAAAATTTAAAACTAGAGGAATTTAACAATATTTTTTTAAAAATTTAATGTATAATAGATTAATAAATAAATAGAGTCGAAGTAGAATAAATGAATATTGTAAAAAGTTGAATGTTGTAAAAAGTTCAAATAGAACGGAGGTAGTATACTGTATGGGGTTAATTTGACTTTTTTTAGTGTAGTTGTCGTACCATTATAAATCCATGTCTCAAGGTTAGATAGTCAACTTTGGGAACAGAGTGTACGAATTGTCGAAAGAAACACACCTGTAACAACAAAAATAACAGATGGAAAGTAATTAGGTGTGGAATGTACTTGATTATAAAACTATCACCATTTGAAACTGCGAATAAAAGGTGTCTCAAAAGTAATAATAACAATACTAAGGCTGGTTCAGTGGTGGGAAATTTGGACCAAGTGACCAAAGTTCGAAACCCGCAGCGGCCGTGTGGAGGTCACAGAACCTGAAATAAGGCTGGGCCTCTGGTGCGCACGGGAAAAAGGCCTACCATCATTGGGCCGACTGAGTCACCGTGATTAACATTCTCCCAAAAATCCTGTCGGATCGGGGTATGGGGGCCTCCTGGGGTGGGAGATTCCACCTTTTGGACCAAACAATAGTAATTTAATATTAATAATTGTTGTTCTTTTTTAGAGATTATTCTTTTTATTATTTCTATTGTTATTATTGTTTTTCTTACTATTGTTATAATTTTTTGTATCTTCATCATGATCATGAGAATTATTATTTCTAGTACTACTACTATATATTAATTCATATTTAACTGCTTTAATATTTTATTATTTTATTATTATATTGTCATTATTTTTATATTTAACATATATCAGCGAATGTTTGATTTGTTACTTCTGTGCTAATCATTTTTAGTTTCATAACTGTTATCTTGTTTTGCAAAAAAAAAACTATTACCTTGTATTTCTTATTTGTCCACCATTTGTTAGCTAGTCAAAGTTACCGCACTACAAAAAAATAATGAAATTGACCTGAATCTTTGGTAGGGATTCATCTAAATTCATAGGGTATTTTGGCATGAATTTATGTCAAACACGATCGATACTTGTGAATATGGTTGTTTTTTGTAGTGCCAATTACCACAACCTTATCATAAATATTGTTTTGTGCTCTGTATTTGTTATGGTTGAGATTCAGAACCAGCTTGACTATAAGACCAATAGGTCATTGCCATCCGATGTTACGGCAGCACCGTGGTCTTGTGAATCGATATTTACTAAAGTGGTGAATAAGGCGGTTTGCTAAGAGAACAAGACTTTTTAATTGAGAGTTACTACGTATTTGATACGGATGGATTAATATTTAAGTTGAATTAAAAAAGAGTTATTTTGACTTTATAGTCAACTTTTTGGATGATATTGTGTTGAGACTTAGTTTGGAGGAATAAAGACAATTTTAGTAATATAAAATATTGAGTACAAAGATGGGAGTCTCTCTTACTCTCACTCTTAAGGATGCTTCACTCTCTTGGTGGTATGGAGTTGTGTCCATCCACCTCTATTTATACTAGGCTAAGGAGGTAAAGATGTTTCTAGAACCTTCCACATTGATTACATTTTAGAGTATTCTCATATTAATTACATTCTAGAGTGTTTCTTGCTAACTCTTATTTAATACTTGTTTCTAGAGAATTCTACACATTCTAAAGTACTTAATGAAGAAGATTATAGAAGATTCTAGAGAGTCGTTGACATTTCAACACTCCCCCTCAACGACTGTGATAGAGTATATATCTAGAGAGAAGTGAGAGCTAGAGAGAGAAGTGCAATACTATGCTTCAATAGAATGAATTTGTAACCCCTATAACTACTCCCAAGGGGAGTATTTATAGAGAAAATACGGGCTGGGCTCCCAAGCCTTGGGCTTGGGAGGCCCATTTACAACTGGACCGCTACTGGGCCGAATACAAAGCCACTAATGGGCTGTACAAATAAGTAAGTGTAAAATCCGGTTCTGTGAGGTCTTCGTGGCCGACGAGGGCTTGGCCGACGGGGACACGGCCGACGAGGGCACGGCCGACGAGGGCACCCGGGTTCCTTGGGCTCTGGACCATAATCTGAGTTGGCACCTTTTCGGCCGACGGGGGTCCCTCGGCCGACGAGGGCGCCACTCAGTGTCTTGTGCTTTCTGTTCTTCTGAGTATGTGGGTCCAGGGGCTCAGACCCATATACTCCATCAGACTGCTTTATCTTATTGTAGATCTTGCAATCATGCCAAGCTGATCCCTCAAGGTCTCGAACTGCGGAGTGTTTAGTCCTTTAGTAAACAAATCAGCAATCTGATTTTCGGTCCTGATGTATTTCATCTCAATATCTCCTTTAAGGACCTTTTCTCGTATGAAGTGATAATGAACCTCCACATGTTTTTTCCTAGGGTGAAAGATTGGGTTCTCCGCGAGTCGTACTGCTGATTGGTTATCACAGTGTAATGTTATTGGATCGCTAGTTGGTTGATGAAGATCCTTTAGAAGTTGCATCAACCATGCACTTTCTTGAACTGCCATTGCCGCTGCTTTATATTCTGCTTCTGTAGTACGTTGATAATGACACAGTTGATTGTCTTTTGCTACACCATGACACGGTGCCCGTACCAAGACTAAATGTATAACCAGTGGTAGAGCGACATGTATCATGATCACCAGCATAATCAGCATCACAATGGCCTACCACTTCAAATGATGCATCTCTTTTATAAAATATGCCAAAATCCAAAGTTCCTTTTACGTACCTCATTATGCGCCGTATTGCATCTAAGTGAGGCTTCCTTGGTTTTTCCATGAACCGACTCAGTACTCCATCTGCAAACATGATATCTAACCTTGTGATTGTTAAGTAGATAAGACTTCCAACGAGTTGTCTGTACATGGTGGAGTCCTCCAATTCTCGGCTTTCAACTGCGCACATTTTCACATTTGGCTCTATAGGAGTTGATATCGGTTTGCAATCAAGCATCCCAAACTTTTCAAGTATGTCTTTTGCATACTTGTGTTGGCACAAGAATATTCCTTCTTTAGTTCGTTCTACCTCGAGGCCCAAGAAGTGTTGCAATTCTCCTAGTTCTTTCATTTGGAATGGCACTGATAAATTATCTCGTATTTCATTGATCTCCTTCTCATGATTCCCGGTGATGATTAGATCATCCACATTGACATTCATGTAATTTCCATGTTTATGTTTGTATTTTTAATCAGTTTTGATTGATTGTTGCTTTGGAAATTACACACTTTTGGTGTAATAGTTTAGTTTGTAAAATAGTTGTAATTTGTTTAGATTAGGGATTTTCTGAGCTTAAACTAGGTAATGATCATCAAAAGGATCCTGGAAAAGTCAAGGAAAGTGCAAGGGGACAAGAGAAAGTGGAAATTTGGGAAAATAGTCAAAAACCCGACCCGGTTTTCCAAAAAACCGATCGGGTTTGACTTGACCCGAAGATCAAATTTTGATTTGGAGGCAATTAAACGTATAGGGCGAAGATTTGGCAAAGATTTGTCTTTTACCCGATCAGGTAAATCAAAAACCCGATCGGGTAGATGTGACTAATGAAGATTCCGGGCACTTACTTAAGAAACCCGATCGGGTTTCTGAAAAACCCGATCGGGTAAATGACCCTGCCACCTCCAAACACCTATAAATACACCCCTTTTCCTTCCCATTTGATCACCAATTCACATATACTCTTAAGCTCGGTTTAGAATAACATTTCTTTATATTTTTCTAGTATGTTTAGTCTCTAAATGAGGAGCTAAACTTCCATTTCTTGGTTTTTCTCTTGAAGCTTGTTGATTATTAAAGTTGTGAGTTATTTTCTTAACGTTTCTCCTTGAATATTAATTCTTCCCTTAATCTTCCCATACCACGCTCGTGGTGCATGTTTCAATCCGTATAGTGCTTTCTTGAGTTTGCACAAAAACTCTGGATGTGATTTGCTTATAAATCCCTCGGGTTGCTCCATGTAGATGCTTCGATCTAGCTCTCCATGTAAGAAAGCATTCTTGACGTCCATTTGCCACAACTTCCAAGATTGTCTTGTTGCTAGTGCTAGCAGGACTCGTACAGTAGTTATCTTCGCTACCGGGTTGAACGTCTCATCATAATCAAGGCCATACTTTTGAAACAGAACCTCGAGCGACTAAGCGTGCTTTATATCTTTCAATTGATCCATTTGGCCGAGTTTTCAACTTATAAACCCATTTACAAGTTATTGGACGTAGCTCTTTGGGTTTAGGAACTAATTCCCAAGTCTCATTCTCTCTAAGAGCCTTGATCTTCTCTTCCATTGCCTTTTTCCATTAGGGACTTTGTGAGGCATCTTTGAAGGTAACTGGTTCTTTTGGCCCATTATCTTTCATTAGTGCCGCATTTGCATACTTTGGGTTTGGCCTCCTTCTTCTTGTTGACCTTCGGAGAGACTCATTTGGCTCTTCAAATTCCTCATATTGACTTGACCTGGGTTCTTCAGTAATCTTATCATGACTTTTGTTTGAATTGCCATGGACCTTTATAAATCTCAGGTGGTTCTTCATTTGATACTTCCACATTTGTGTCACCTTTTTATTCTTCTCGTTCTTTTAAGACTTCTTCAATTTCTTGTGACTCCGGGAGAACAATTTCTTGAGATGACCACCATGACGATGCTTCATCAAATACTACATTTCTTGAAGTGTAGCATTTTCCAGTTGTGGGATCACAACACTTCCATCCCTTCCTTTGATCATCATAGCCCACGAATATGCAACAGATTGCCTTCTTGTCAAACTTGCTACGTAGGTGATCAGGAACAAATACGTAGCATACATAACCAAACACCATGAAGTGACTTACTGAGGGCTTGAGATTTTGTAATTTCTCGAATGGTGACATGAATCCAAGCTTTGCTTGCGGCAACCTGTTAATCACATAAGCGGTTGTTTTCATACATTGGGCCCAAAAACGTGGTGGTACATTCTTCGAGTGTAGCATACTTCTTACTGTCTCCACCAAGTGTCTATTCTTTCTCTCTGCAACTCCGTTTTGTTGAGGTGTACTTGGGCATGAGAATTGTCTCCTTATGTTACATTCTTTTAGAAATTTGTCAAATTCTTCAGAAGTGTATTCTCCCCCGTTATCTGTGCGTAGGCACCTAATATTGTGACCTACTTCTGCCTCAACCTTTTCTTTAAATACCTTGAATTTGTTTAAGGCTTCAGATTTTTCTTTCACAAAATCAACCCAGACAAATCTTGAAAAATCATCAATAAATGTAATCATGTACCTGAAGCCACAAACTGAAGGTTGTTTTACCTTCCCAAACACGTCTGAGTGTATTAGCTCCAACGGTGCTTTGGCTCTGTACTTTGACTCTTCATATGGGAGCTGATGAGCTTTTCCATATTGACACCCAACTTTTCCTTTAGCATTTCCTTCTTCATCATCACCTTTAATTTCTTGTAACTCACATGTCCAAGACGTGCCTGCCACAAGTCTGGTGTCTCATTTTTCCTTGTCTTATCTACATATGTCATTTATGCAGACATCACACACATAGACTCAACTCTTCGCCCCTCCATGATCGGTTCCTCATTTTCTTGTAGATGCATATACACTAACATAATATGGGCCGAACACTTCATACTTGCCAGATCATTTCCTCATTTTCTTCTTCATACCTGGCACGTGCATGACATCATGGAGCTCCACTTGTTCAGCATTGAATCGTGGAATATCTTTGTTTGGCCAACGTGAGTGATAGTTAGATTTGAGTTGTTTGCAGTGACTACAACTCGTCCTCCTTCATACTTATTGATGTTTTCTAATTTGATCATATCACCCGTCATGTGATTGGAGCATCCAGAATCTACAATCCAATCATTTTCATAATTTATGAATCTATCACTCATCGTGACAAGAGTCATTTCTTCTTTTTCTTCCTCTTCTTCAATGATGCAAGAAGAAACAAATTTTTGATCATTGTCCACTACATAGGCCGCTTGAAAATCCTATTCTTCTTCACTAATGTTCTCCTTTAGAGTTGATGTTGCTGCATTTCCTTCGACTCTTTGAAGTCTGCAATCTCTAGCAAAATGTCCTTTCTTTCCACAATTGTAGCACTGGTTGTTGTTCCGTCGGTACTTCTTCTCTTCCTTATTTTGATCATGACAAGCTTGATTAGCTGTAACACCGTCCCCAAATGTATTTATCTTTAAGCGAATAATTCATTGAACCCTATGAAATTTTTAGTGAATTTACGAGGTTGTGAATTTGTATTAATTTTTTCGCGTGAATAGTAAAATGCACGTGGGGCCCACATCGGGAGTGGGGACCGCCCGATATTATCGGGACCACCTATCATATTCATCTGGGTCTAGAAAATATTTATAGATGGTGGATACTTCATTTGGGCCATGGAAAGGCCCAGAGTTGACCGATCGGTCAATAGAGGCCCAAATACCGGTATCGATAAATTTATCAGATAAAAGCCCGAAAGTGGATTTTGGAGATTTATAAATCAAAGTTGGGGAATGCATATTCATTCTAAATTTTATAATGATTAAGAACACGTAATATATTTATTTAACTCGATAAAATAAAATATATCTAAAACAGTCCGGAAAATACAACTTTCGAGGCAAATTGTACACTTTGGGACAAATTAGGATGACCTCCCACATGGGTGGGGGCCACCCCACGAATTTGTCAACCTTTGGGGGCTGGATGAGGGCTAAGTTGGCTGAATAACAATTGATAGGATGGGGGAGACACCCTTTGACATTTGGTAGACCCCCTCCTTTCACTCATTTGTCTAAATGAGACAAAAACCACCCCTTTCACCTCACCACCTCCACCCACTCGTACCAACACCCTAAGATAGCAAGGAGGAGCTCTGAAATTCACCATTTTCACACCCAAATTCGAGCTCAAGATAGAGGATCCAAGGAGGAGTGCTTGGAGAAGGAAAAAGGTGTAGGAAAGTGTAGAAATTGAGGTAATCACCTTGCCATAGCTTTCCCTTTATTTTTCTTCTACCATGAGGAGTATTTATTATATGAAGAACCCTTGGGATGGTTCTCCATGTTCTAAGTATGGATTCATGGGTTGGAAAGTGATTCTATGTCCAAGAACGGACTTAGAAGCCAAATCGACCGGTTTGCCGGAAAATAACCTTTTATAGGTTATTTGTGTTGATATGGGTTTTATGATGATAAAACCTTGTTAGGAACTTGATTTAAAGTATTTTTGAGCTTCGCCGGAGTTTCGTCGGAGTTGGTCAAAGTTCGCCGGAGTTGGTCAAAGTTCGCCGGAGTTGGTCAAAGTTCGCCGAAACTAGTCAAAGTTCAATCGAGAAGCGTAGAACGCGCTTAAGCTTAATTAAGGTGAGGATGACCGACTATGTTACTTATAATCTTTGGGTTAATTTCATGGGATTTCCTAAGTGAATACAAGTGTGATGTGCATGAGTTGTTAATGGTTAATAATGCCTAAATAGAACTACTATTGATTATAAGTATAGTATGCATGATACACAAATTTATGAATAAATTGTGTATGTTTAGATGTTATGAATATGTGTGTATGATGGTTGTACCAACCATGAATATCATTTGGGATAGTATACTTTGATGCCATGAGGAGAAGCCATGAAGGTATGAAAGTGATACTTGATATTAAGGCCAATTATGCAAGAAGAAGGAATTATATTGAAATAAATAAATAACTAGCATTGAAATATTAGTTGGAAATTTTAGTTGAGAAATGGATGAATTAGATCCTAAGAATTTGAATTATAAGGAATCGGTGATTATGAGCCGGGCTCAAGACCGATGTAGATGACGGTGATTATGAGCTGGGCTCTAGACCGTAGTAGATGACGGTGATTATGAGCTGGGCTCTAGACCGTAGTAGATGACGGTGATTATGAGCTGGGCTCTAGACCGTAGTAGATGACAGTGATTATGAGCGGGGCTCTAGACCGTAGTAGATAACGGTGATTATGAGCTGGGCTCTAGACCGTGGTAAAAATGATGAATTGATACTAAATGAACGGATTAACTATAATGTAATAATGCTCTAGATTGAGGGCCTCAGAGATTTAAACTTTGATTATACTTAGTATAGTTGTCATTGTACTTGTCAAATGCTTCCAAGTACTGACCTCCCCTTCACGGGGGAGGCCACCTCACAGTTTCAGGTAGAACTTGAAGGTTGCTACTACCAGCCGCTGCTTCGGGAAGTTTCTGAGGAGAAGACTTGGTTCGTGCTTCTCCCGTTCTTGTTTTGAAAACAATATGAATAATGCTCATGGATAATATTTTCTGAATAATTACTTTGGGGGCTTGCATGCCAAATTATGCCAAGTGTGGCTTGAACACTTGTATCAATTGTTTCCGTTGCCTTTAATAAATGTTTTACATTATGTTTGTTTATGGATGTACTATGTGTGAATGGTATTCAAGACGCCTTGTATAGTATGGATGAGTCGGACTGTGGTTGACTATTCGTACTGTACGGCGGGCTGTTGACGTGTCCGGGTAGGTCCGGGGCATGACATTAGCTCCCCCTTGATGAGAGCTCCCTTGCAGCCTCTTTCGCCAATCCTCATTATTTGGATTTGTATTTGTTGGTCTTGCGCTTCTTCTATCTCGTCCGAAACTCCTTTTATTGCTATATAAGGCGGTCTCATCCTCTTTGATCGAGACTTTAGATATTTGTTTATCTAAAGCCTCTTGGTTGGCTAACAGGCTCTCTAACTCCGTTAGATTTGGCTCTTTTGCCCATCCACGGGTAGCAGTAATAATACCATTAAATTCCGGTCTTAACCCATGGATTATGATTCTTCTTTTTCTTGTATCGGTGATGGCATTTTGTGGATCTAACTTTGATATTTCATCACAAATTGTTTTCACTTTATTAAAATATTGACTCACCGACATATCTTGTTGCGAGACCGAGAGAAGATAAGTTTCCAGCCGTTGGAGCTTCGCGTCATTCGTCCTGGCAAAAAGTGTCGCCAAAGTATCCCATGCCTCCTTCGGAGTTTTTGCATCTTTGATGTGCTGCAACAACTCATCTTCGATTGTTACGGATAGAACATACATGGCCTTCCCCGTTTTTATCTTCCATTTCCTTAATTCCTCCTGATGGATCACCGGACTGGGGTAGTCGGAATCCAAGTAGAGCGAGAGAGAGAACTAATCAGAAAGTACAGGTGTATAATTCGGCAGAGTAACAGTATGAGAATTGAGAATGTGATCCCTTTCCACAAGCTGGAAGGTGATATTTATACTAGGAAAAGGCAATACTTGGTGCCTAAGTAAAAAGATTCTGAATTAATAGGGAGAGGACACATGTCCAATCTATTCTAACAAACTAACAGCCTAAGTTGATGGGGAGCAGCCACGTGTAAATGTGATTGGAGAGATAATCTTGGACAGCTGGCTGATTGGAATTATTTGTAACAAACTGATACCAGAATACCCGTGTGGTTAAGCGTGTGCATTCTGGCATATTATCCGTTGCTGGGAATGACGTGGCAGCACCTCCTTGTGATGTTGGTCCTTGCGAATTTGTCCAAGTCCACAATGCTTTGGTCTGACCTTAAGCTTATCGGGGTCATTAATTGGAGACTCGGGCTCATTGCCAGAGAGCTCATTCTGTTCTTGGTTCCGCCCCTGGGATGGTTGACCGCCTAGTGCCATAGCTGGGTGACTTTGTGTTGACTTCCGAGGTCGGATCTGGTACTGAGCTCGGTGCCTTCGAGGTCGGGCTCATAACTTGCTGAGTTTGGCTGATTCCTGAGCCTGGTGTTTTCCCGACCTTGGGGGTCGAGGTCGGGGTCAGATGACTCTTTGGTCCTTAGTCATTTTGTTGTCCGGCGTTTGTTCCTGACCTTGGTTGGTCGGGGTCAGACCGATTTGTGGTCTTGGTCTTTTCATGTACTCCGGTATGAATCTCTGATGCTATCTCACTTGCGGTTATGATACCCCTGGGGTATATGGGAATATACTCGATCACCTCCGCATTGGTGGGTGACGATGTGTTGTCATTACTAATGATGTCCCACAAATCTTGTCCAAGCAAGTAAAATTGCATACGAACACTCCCAGTGTTGTAGTTGGAATTGTTAAGCTTCTCGACGCCACTTACCGAATTTAAGATATCCATAGTGACTTGAATATAGACAACCAATATTCCAAGCAAGTTTGGTCCCAGACCAATCGACTTCACAATCCTGGATTGTGCACTAATAGTATCTCTGCGTCGCCTTAACTATTTACGGATAATAGCCCCCCGATCACCGGCTCTGATACCACTTGTTGAGACTTGGAGGAATAAAGACAATTTTATTAATATAAAATATTGAGTCCAAAGATGGGAGTCTCTCTTACTCACACTCTTAAGGATGCTTCACTCTCTTGGTGGTATGGAGTTGTGTCCATCCACCTCTATTTATACTAGACTAAGGAGGTGAGAATGTTTCTAGAACCTCCCACATTAATTACATTCTAGATTATTCTCATATTAATTACATTCTAGAGTGTTTCTAGCTAACTCTTATTTAATACTTGTTTCTAGAGAATTCTACACATTCTAATGTACTTGAAGAAGAAGATTATAGATTTTAGAGAGTCGCTGACATTTCAACATATTGGACTTTGCAACTTATTTTCAAAACTTTTAGACTTTACACCCTATCATACAACATTTTGAGGAGAAAGAATCCTGAATGTCGCACAAATATTTAGAATATTTGTTATTAATAAATCAAATAAAAAATTATATGAAAAATAGCTAAAATGATCCTCTACTGTAACTTCAACCAATACAACCAGAAAAATACTTTCAACCTTACTTTGTCTTATTATTTCACAATTCAGCACGTGAAAACAAAAATACGTGTTTGATGAAAAAGTCGAAAAAGGTGACACCAAATGGGCTCTTAATACATTAATTAATAAAATTTCTTGAAACTAGAGTATGTGCTTATCCTAAAATGCAAATTATTACAATTAATCAAGAACAAATGGAATACCACTTACTATCCAGAGAAGAATGGGTCTTGATGTCCAAGAGCTCAAATGTCTTCTTCCAAATGTGGTCTCTCTGGCAAACCGAAATCTCTCTGGATCTGACATTAATTAAATTTAACAGAAAACGAATCAATTTAGACAACACTTCGTAATATATAATGGTCATTTCTAGGGGCGTGGCTAGGGGACAACCATGGGTCTAATCACACCCAAATTTTAAAAATGCATATATTTTTAGTGTGGAAAATTTTGTGTAAAGTTTTTTCAAGAATATTATTTATCTAGTTAGGTTCAGTGCTCTGACTCCGCTTCTAGTCATTTCATCAATAAATTTTCTTTTCAAAAAAAAAACTTTATTTTTCAAAAATAAAATAAATTAATGGACATCAATTATGAACAAATTAAATACCGGTTTACCATGAGCGAATTTGTATTCCGCCGTTCTTGTCTCTTTCTCCCATGCTTTCCATCTTCTCATCTAAAATACGGAGTAATAAACAATTTAAAAATACGGAGTATAATTAGATTAAATAAAATAAAAATCTAATGAGGATAATGGAAATCTTTAGTGAATAAATTACCTTGGCTCTCCCTAACGCCAAAGTTGTGACACAATAGAGGATATGGAAAACCGCTAAAACGAATATGAATATATGTAACTGATGAATTCCATCTGTAGACACTAACGGCACTTTTCCCTGAAACAAAAAAACCATGGGCGGAGTATGTTATTTATTAACTTTTAATAACTAGGCTTAGACAAGTTACGTGTATAAAATGGGGAAACAACTTGATGAACATAAAGGAAATGAAGGGGTTACTTGTATTAATTTGTTACGAGTAAAATCAAGTAAGATTTGACATTATTCATAATTAGGGGTGGAATCGGCACGGTTCCGGAAAGATCCGGAGAATATCCATGGAACTCAACTAAAAATTAATTATACTAAACCTAAACAATAGGGTGATCAGATGAATATGAATAATGAAAATATTACACTAAATATATATAGAAGCATATATATATATATATATATATATATATATATATATATATATATATATATATATAATTATGTGACAATGTGTATATGAAATATGAAAACATCTTTGTGGTAAATTGTAAACATGATAAAATGCAAAGATCATCGGGAAAGATAGATCACTAAATAATTAATCCGAGTTAGCTCACAACTTTGTCCACTAAATTGTCCGTAGTAAAATTTGAAGAGGTTATTTAGACGATTGTTAGAATATAAAAGATTTCATTAATTAAGTTTTAAACGCACAATTTTTTGTGAATTCTTGAAACAATCCTTAACATTATGTTCAGTAAATAAAAAATGAAGCAAAAGATTGAAATTTTGCTTTTTATTAGTAGGTTTAATTTGGATGAATTGGTATACTACTACTTCCTTCCAGAAACAGTTTTTCATATTGACTTTTTTTATCAATGATGATAAAGTTTGATTTAATTATTATATATGTATGTAACTTATAAATTATACTTTTATTAAAAAAAATTAATAAGAAATATTTTAATAAAAAAATATTAAAGAAAATCTATCCTTTTAATCTCGAAAATATTTGTTTTTCATGCCTTGAGTGTTTTTTGGTAGAAGGAGAGGAGCTGAACTCGTGTTTTTCAGCATTTGAGATAAGAAAAAATGTGAACCAAACACTTGAAAAAAATGTGGGTTTTCTTCACTCATTTCCAATCCATTATCCATTTTTCTCATGATCTTGACTCAAATTTCTTCCAAACAAACTCATCGTCCCAATTTGATGGTCCCATTGCAGTTTACGATACTTGATAATCAACGATAAAGCAAACAGACTTTTATACACACTCAAATTATTTGTAATAAATAAAATTTACGTATTCAGAAACTAAATTAATAGTTTTACAAAGTCCAAAATAAAAAATCAAATTTGATAAATTTTGATATATAAAGCAAGAGATTTAGAATGATTTGTGTTGATCAAATGGATAGACACTACAACTACCAAATTGGAACAGAGGTGGTATACCTTAAGAGCACATTTGTCAGCTCCAGCTGCCAGAACACGCCGCGTTTCTCCGCTGACGAGAAGTCTCCGGCGGCCGTCCGTCGGGGACAGTTCCAAGGCTTTTGAGTTCTCCAACTTTTTTGCTTTCTTTTTGCTACATGGAAGCCACGTGTTTCCGACGCTCGCGGGAATGCATATGTTCGAAATTGGGCTTTGCAATACAGTGAGCATCAATGATATAAAACCCAGCAGCATAAGTTCTGCATTAGAACATACGTTTTGTACATCTCCAATTTAAAACCGTGAAAATGTAGGATGTTTTTATTTGGATTGTTTTCTGTACGAGACCAGATATCAAATCAGACTTAAATAAATCAGATCAGACTTGACTTCTGTAGTTATAAGAAACACAGAGACTAGACGTTTATCAGATCAAACCAGGCCATACCAGACTTAAATAGATCAGATCAGACTAGACCAACAAATTACGATCCAAGTAAAAACATCCATAATACTCAAATCCATATAATGATTAACAAAACACCCGATCTTAATTCTCAAATTAAATACTCCGTAATAGAGACAAATAGAGCATTCGATAGCATTTACAGAGTATTTTCAGATTATCGGCCTTATTTGTTGGCCTTTTTACCAAACTTTGATTTAATGTGCTGAGTTAGTTGTGTAATATGAGTACTATGTAATAAAAATAAGTAATTAAGATTGAAGTTATTTTTCTGATTGAATTTGTTGATTTTATTATAGATAACCACATTAATTTTTTTCATATAACTATTTTAAAATTTATAAATAAGATACATACATTTTAAATATAATTTATATATAATTCAATAGATTCAACCAATTCAGTCACTTCATTAATAATTTCATCAATTTTAACAGATTCAACCCATTTCAGTATTATGTATCCATGGAGCTCATCCCTTAACGGCCGAGGAACTATTGCTCTTCAATTCCCAGAACTTGTGTGATTTGTTAATGTATATAAAATGAAACCATGAATAATACCAAGCAAATCACTTACTTCAAATTTGAATCTCAATGAATTCAAATAAGGAGTCAAAATATAGGTAAAACTAAGAATAAAAACTGAGATAAAACTTAGAGTTAAAACAAAGATAAAGCCGAGGGTCAAAAGAACCAGGGGCGGATTGGTTTAGGAGTAGAGAGAGCCCAGGCTCACACTCAAAGCCAATTTTGGCGTGATGGAAGTAACCCATAGGCAACATAGTTTTTATTAAATTTTCTCTTGAAGAGCAAGGTTTTTTAAAAACTTTCAAATATCTCCCTCAGGTATTTTCCATTTCAACTCAATCTCTATCAATTTGTACAAGCTTAACACCAATCTTAATAGCCTAAACAATAAATTAGTTTAGTGTAGTACAATTCTAATTATTCTTACATTCATGTTTACATTTAATTTGACAATATCAGTCCATAAAAATCCCTTATAAATAGTTGTAAATTTGAGGGGGGGTTTTATTTGACCTTGACAAAAAAAAATTCTTTTAATATTTTTATTTTATTTGACGTTTTTGTTGCAACAAATGTTATTTTATATCTAAGAATAGATTTTGTTAAATACATACTACCTCCGTCCCAAAATACTTAGCCAAATGTTGAAATTTGGATCTTGTTTTGATTAGTATAATATTATGAAAGTTTAAATTCTATACTTTTATGAAAGTACTTTTAATAAAGTACATTTTTATATCATTTTTTATATTATAAATAATTTCCAATAAATATATATAGTTGAACAAAGTTTTGACATTTTTTATAACATACTTGTTTAATTAAATTTTGGCCCTTTCTCAATGTCAATGCTAGATCCCCTGAAACGAACGTATTCATCATGTGCGTTCATGATAATTAGTCTTGACTCTTGTGTTCATCATGTGTGGTGGTTGCTTGACTAATAAATTTTCTGTACCATTTTTCTATTAATATGTAATATTTCCAACGGAAAAATACATTCTAAATGTAGACATACACAAACTATAAACTACAAACGTATGTGATCTACAATTAAGTAAACTTAAGTTGCCACTAAATGAGCAAATTTCTTATATCTAAATACCGCTTTACTTAAATGCAATTATTTAAGCAAAAATCATGACCTTTTGGCCTAGATATTTCTAAAAAAGGGATAAAAGACAAACATGTGATCTCTTTTTAAAAATTTCAAAAATGTGATCAACAACATAATTAAACCCTACAGTGCAAAGTGACTCCAGTCAAAATGACTCTGCCTATGCACATTAGTCATGCGTGTGTCCATTTAAACCGTAAGAGTAATAGTTTGGCAATTTTTTTCAAAAATCATTGCATTTTCTAAAACAAATTGCGAATTGTTGGTACCTGATTTGATCTTTTCAAGAGCTTCATATAAGCCTACTTTATGTTTCAACTTCAACCACTGCAACCAATACACACATAATAATATATATATAAAAATAGAAAAATTACGCCCTAGCTGCTCTTCATCATACTAATACAGAAATTAATTAGGTCTAATAACAGAAATGAATAGCAAAAATAGTAGTTAAAAGATCAAGAAATAAAATTAATTATTAGTAATAGTATGATCAAGATCGAGAGCAGTAAATCAACCTTTCCTATGAGATGGAGGATGTACTCAATGAGAATGGAAACCCCAACCAAAACTAAACACACGACGGAAACAGCCCACGTCGGCGTTTCCTCCAATGATCTTCCACTCCCTCCTCCGGCCATCTTTTACTCGGTCTTGTTTTTTGCTTATGTGAAAGACATATATAAAGTATTTCCACGATTCAAATGTGTAAAGTTTAATATGGGTGTGAGAACAAATATACTTGATCATGTTCTATTTTTCGGATCAAATATACCCCTGGAGTATATGTGGAAGTGCACATTATCCCTGCACTTTTAATATGTGCAAAAATACCCCTCATATTTTTATAAAAGAGAGAATTTACCCTTATTGACTTTAAATTGATAAAAAAATAAAAAAAAATAAAAAAAAAATATATTTGAAATTAAAAAAATATAAAATTTTAAAAATGTTCCTGTGTCCAATTCTCCCTTTTATAATTTGTATATCACAATTTAACATTGTGGCTATAACATATTATTTCAAAAATTACTATATATTCAAGATTCTTTCGAAAAAGTGTTAACAAATGTTTTGCAATGTAAAACAATTTGCATTCTTTGCACTATAAAATTACATATGTTGTATGATGATAAATAGTCCAAGATTACAAAATGGTGAATTTAAGTTTATTAAAGTTAAACAAAATCAAAGAATGTGATATCAAAAAATGTAGTAACGTGTTCAAAATTTCACAACATGACTAAAATTAAAAATTGATGAATTTGAAGTGCTTCATTTACAAAGGAAAAATGATAATTTTACAATTTAAAATTAATTTTAAAAATCAATTTTGAATATTATGTTACTATTTTAAATTTTTAAAATATTATGTTAATATTTTAACATAATAATAAATCTTATTTTTAAATTTTGAATTTATAATTTATTTTGGGGTTTTTTTAAATTTATTTTATCTATTTAAAGTCAATAAGGCTAAATTAAATTTGCTCCTTTATAAGAACATGAGAGGTATTTTTGCCCTTTTTAAAAGTTTAGGGGTATATATGCACTTTAACATATACTTTAGGGGCATATTTGTTTCAAAAAATAGAACAAGGATATACTCCCTCCGTCTCGGTCATTTCTTCCAACTTTCCTTTTTGGGACGTCCCAATTAATTCTTCCAATTTTCACTTTTGAAAAAAATATGTGGTTCACATTCATTCACTTTTTTCTTACACAACTACAAACATACATTTTCACTTTATTCTCACTTTCTAAATTTGCGAGCAAAGTCAAACTTGGAAGAAATGACCGGGACGGAGAGAGTGTATTTGTTCTTACACCCATACTACAGCGGTATATTTGTACTTTTTCCCAAAAATCTATTAGTATTACACCATTACATATAATACTAAAATCTCCATAGAAATTAATAATTGAGGTCTGACCAAACAAAAGAAAAAGGAAAAGTTAAACTAAATATATAACTCCATTTCTTTTTATATAAGTTAAATTAATAAATTAAATTAATTTTAAATCATTCAAATATTCTACTTTGACTACATTTTATTTATTAATGTATTATAAATTTAAATATGAAAAAGGCAAATTTCTCTAATTTTAAAATTTCAAAATCTGGTTTCTAAAATTCGATCTTTTACTTAAAATAAATGAAATGTATCCATGATCAAACTTATACATTCACAAATGTAAAAATGGGAACATTGTCATCATAAGAGAAACTACCAAAATCTAAATGAAAAAGTGATAAACTTCACAAGACCCGTCGTTACTTGCCAACTCTTTCATCCCAATGTTCCTAAAGATGGCATGGTTAAGTGTAGAAATTGATAAGAAATTATTATGATTGAAGTCACAACAAGTACTATATATATAAAAATTGACTAGTTCAGTTAGTAGAGTGATGGAAAAGTTGAAAGAATGACCAAGAATCAAAACTCGCAATGGTTGTAATGTAGAATTTACAACTCATGTGTGTTGGACTAGTTAGACCTCTAGTGCGCACGATTATAAAGTCTAACACCGTTGAAAATTGAATCACCATGATTTACAATCTTCCATATGTCTTTTCTTGTGAGGGCGCCAGGAGCCATTAGGGTAGCAGCTATCACTGCAATAAGAAGGTGATATAGTTCTTTTTAAATATACAAGTGCATTTTTTCGTTCCAGCGTCCTTCATTTTTTCGGTGAAAATAGATCCTTCCATTTTATCAACCAAGTCAAAGCCTAATTAAGATTCCTTCATGTTTTTCACTGTGTCTTTTTTGAATCAATACACAAAAAATTAAAAAATCCAAATTGGTCAACAAACCAAAACCGAGATTATAGGGGTTAGATTCATGATTTGAAGTTTAAGCATAAAAAATTGACCGAGTTGACTAATCGATTGGAATATGCCAAATGGCAAAATCTAGATAACCCGATCCAAATCGACTAAATATACTCGGGTTTTTTTTTGAACATTTTCAAAGACCGAACCAATTTAAATCGAGCCTACCAAAGCAAAAACCTACCGAACTGAATCGAGGAATACCCTAAAACCCTATTGAGAAACTGGACTAAATTATCGAATTGGTAAAAAAACAAGAGTGATTTATCAAATTGGTGATAATAAATTGGTAAAAAAATAAAGTTGGGATGATAAATTGATTAATCTTTTGTGAGCGTGTCAATTTAAAACATTGACTTTAGAGTTCTCGATTTAGTATTTATAAAATTCTACTCCATAAAATCACTATAAATAATTTTACTATTTTATCAGTAAGAATGTTTTTTCAATTTTATATGGAGTAGCATTTTAAAAATAACTAACAAAATAGTTATATATATATATAATATTAATACTAAAAAAATGAATTTATATGTGTGTGCTCGTGTACATGTACATGTATTAAAAATGATAATGGTAGTAGTTATATAAACAAATGTAAATATAATTTTTAAAAATCTTTCCAAAACTTACTATTAAAATAAAAGATATTTAAGTTAAATATATATACTTTCTCAATTCATATTCTTAATAGTCATTTTACGTCTTGATAACTAATCACAAACATTTAAGTTACTAAATATTTTACCTCAAACCACTAAAGAAAGAGATTGGTTAAAACAACTAAAAAAAATTATTAGTTTCAATCTGCTGATTCAAGTCTTCACCCGGCTATCAGCTAGCTGCCAACTACTAGTTGTCAAAAGCCCTCGTTGACATTTTTAATCATTCACTTTTCATGATAAGATCACAGCGAAAATTGGAAATGTCAGTTTTACAATATTTATGGGACTAAGTCTCGAGAATTTTAAATTCGAGAACTAAAAATGTTTCACTCACCAAATTTGACCAATCTGTCGTTAGGGCTTTGTTTTTTTATTGTCTCTAGTTTTTTTATCAATTCGTTAAACCACCCTTTTCTTTATTACCTATTTGGTAATTTGGCCTCATAAATTGTCCTACCAAAGCGAAAACCTACTTCCTCTAATCATAAAATTAATCAAAATTGACCTACACGTAGAATAATAAAATAAAAATTATATCATTCAAATTCTGTAGATGAAAGAAAAACAATTTTAACCAAAAAATTATTACTTTAAGTAAAATTGACAAAGTTTTTTATAAGAAAAATTGATAGTGTAATGGCCTGGGACGGAGTATGTTTTTTTAAATAAAAGTAAATATTATCATTATGAAACAATAGTGTTATATTACTACGTACGAAGTATATGTTAGTACACCGCTACGCATATAGGCTATAGCATTTGTAAATGAGTATTTTATTCATACATATTTAAGGAAAAAAATATACTCCGTAATTATCTTATTTCTAAGAACATAAATTATTTATTCTTGTTTCTTTGAAATTTGATTGCATTTGGAAATGAGTTGTACCTCTCTACCTTGACGGTTTGACTCTTGAGGACTCTTGACTCTTGCGTATGAAAGATAAGAACTTCGGTGGCGGTCTTTCCGCGTAGTTACTCCGTACTATCGGCGTCTTTAATTACTCCTTATAAGCTGTAAAGGGTTACATTCATTTTTTGACTCATCTAGTTTTCAACAAACACACAAAACAATTACACATTTAGGGCTTGTTTGGTTACTCCTTGAATTTTTTGATTTGGCTGAAATGACTGAAAGTATTGAAGTAAGAGTGTTTGATATTATTTTGACTGAAATAACTGATTGAATGTGTAATTACTATAAAGAGTATTAATTTTAGTATACCAATAAATAATGTATTTAAGTGTTTTAAATACCAATTAAATAAAAAATAGTTGGAGTGGTATACTAAAATACAAAGTATTCTGTAGTTCTGTATAATATTTATTGAAGACACTACATGGCTTCAATCTAATACGGAGTACTTGGTATGCAACACAGAAGTACTCCCAAGAATTATTTAGCTGTTTCATGAGATGAGCTTTTGAGTTAAAAAGTATGGATAATAATGTTTTTCAATAGCTTAATAGTAGAATAATAGATTTCAGCTGAAAAAGTAGTTATACACTTACTTTTTGGGTTGATCATAAAAAATAGCCACATTAGTCCATTGAAGAGGTGTTTGGTTATTTTAATAGATTTTGTGGTTTCTGTTATTTCTCTCTCCTCTGCACAAATCTCAACAACATAAATTTTACTTTATTATTCTTCGTGCCGGTAAACTTTGCCAAAGTTTTAAGGGACAGAGGTAGTATATTTTTTAAAATTGATTAATCCAAGCTTTTATTGAAACTATTAAGTTCCTTATAACCTAGCAGGCCACTTTATTTGGCCCCGACCTGTCGTGCACTGAAGTTACTTCTCTCATTAAATCAGGGGTGGGCACGATTCGATCCGATCCAATATTTTGTCGAACTCGTATCTTTATCATGACTATTGAAACGGTTCAGTTTGGTCTTAGACATAAACTCGTTCGGTACGGTGCATTTTTAAATGGGACGGTATCATGTCACACCAATATCAAACAATGCTACTTTTTTACAAATCATTAAGGAAAAATTCATGTTGATTCATCCTCCAAAAATTTACACAACTTATCAATTTTCATATTTCATGCTACGTTCGTCCCAAATTCATTTGCAAAGTCCATCTTTTTTGGTCAAACAGTTTCTTCATATTCACTTAATTAGGATATCACTTTTAAATTATATTCGTATTTGGCCTTTCAAAATAAAAGTACTTCGTAAATTATAATTTGGATTTTGCAACTTTAAAGAGATTTTAATGTGGACTCTAAATATGTAAATTTTAATTATTAAAAATTGTATTAATTATCATTAGGGAGGACTTAACATTAATATTGGTTGACCAAAAATGTTGACTTTGCAAATCAATTTGGAACGGATGAGGTAATTAATAAATTTGAGATAAACTATAGTAGTATAAATTTAAATAACTAAATCATACTTTGGTCCGGTACCGGTTCTCATTTTATGAGAACCAGTCATGGCATTGTTTGGAATCGGTACGGTCCGGTTTGGGACAAAAAAATGAGATCCATTTCAAACAACGTTTATCGGTCTGGTACGATACCGGTCCAGTTCGGTACCATGCCGGTTCGGTATTTTTGCCCACCCCTAGATTAAATTTTACTTAAATTACTCTTTGAAGATTAAAAGTACCACTTTTAATATAACTAGTGTTTTACCTCGTCGTTAAGAATGTTTGTATAGTTTGTGGGATATATATATATATATATATATATATATATATATATATATATAGAGAGAGAGAGAGAGAGAGAGAGAGAGAGAGAGGAGAGAGTAGTATTCCGGTCAGGCCTTCCTGACCGGAACCACCGTCCGGCCGACGGCTTCTGGGGTCCTTCCCGGTGGATTTTTTTGATGAAATTTTTATGACATGTTGTTCTTCATCAAGTCTAGTTTATCCAAAAAACAATTCAGCTAAAAACTCAATCAGGAAGGTTGTCAAATGATTTTTTGAATTTAACTGCGCAAAACAATACATATAAAACGCAGTTAACTTCCAAAAATCATTTGAAGACCTTCCGGATTGGGTTTTTAGCTGAATCGTTTTGTGGATAAACTAGACTTGATGAAGAATATTCCATAAAAAATTCATCGAAAAACGCCACCGAGAAAGGCCCCAAACGCCGTCGGCCGGACGGCGGTTCTGGTCGGGAATTCCAGACCTGAACATTTGTCTATATATATATATATATATATATATATATATATATATATATATATATATATATATATATATATATATATGTGTGTGTGTGTGTGTGTGTGTGTGTGTGTGTGTGTGTGTGTATTACTCTCTCCATCCCATTCGATTTTGGCAATTTTCCCTTTTTTGGTTGTCCCAAAAAACTTTTTCACTTTCCAATTAAAGCAAGTAATTTATGGTTCTACTTATTTCTTTCTCATCTGCACAAACATTAAACGCACGAATTTTTCCTTTTCTTATTTCTCACATAATTCAAAGTGTGCAAAGTTCATTGGGACAGGGGTAATATAATATATAAATGATTCACCCTTTTATTTCAAATAAACGTTTGCTCGTTGTGGAGAGTAACAACTTCATTAAATAGTATAAATTAAAAAATGTCATTGAAATATAATATCACACACACCAAACATCATATTGTTAGGTTTTGGGAAACCTCCTTATAAATATTATTCACCATCTTGGCGAAGAAATTTATTTCCTTTGAACGTATGAGTATCGATCTAAGATGTATTTGCTCATTACCCTAACTTGGTATTGCAATGTACAAATTGTACATTATTAAAACTTATATCTCAAGGTATAAATGAAATTTTATGTGATAACATTAGCTTTGACTTTTATAGATTGTCATTGCATAGCTTACCATGACATTAAATTGCTTAATTCTGAAATTGAATAAAATTATCATATATATGGTGGCAATGAGATTCTTAATATGTAAGCTTGAGCCGGTTTCATAGTTTTTCGAGTTACGACATGTCATACTTGCTTTTCCAGTCTTGTTATAGGCAATGTTATAAAAGGTGCTAGGCGCTAGTCGGGCGCTAGGCCTACGCCTAGCGCCTAGACAGGGATTAATTAGAGCATAAAAATTACATTTTATCAATATTTTTGCATAAATATGATAAGTAATAGTGTATTTTTGTGTGACTATATGCACACATTAACATGAGAGTGGCAGAATCGTCGCATTTAAACTTATAAAACTATATATGTTTCTATATATATTTTTCCTTAAAAATGTATATATATATATATATATATATATACACGAACATATATTGTTTTTATCTTAATCTACAAGTAACTTTCTTTATATCCATGGTTAAAGTTAAAGGTACATATTATATATCTCTTAGAAAAAGAGCAAAAAAACGTGTTTGAGAACTATCTAGACGCCGTAAGCGGCCGATTAGACATCATAAGCGGCCGGTTAGACACCCTAGGTGGTCAATTAATTCATCTAGGTGCTATACTTATTAAGGCTGGGACTAGTTGGACGCCTAGAGAGATTTTTAGAACAGTGATTCTAGCCAACTACGTTCCATTGAATAAAGTTATGTGTGATTAATATTTCTCAGTAATATTATTGGGGTTTTGGTTTTCAAATGGAGGACATGAATAGGCAATGTAGTCATTGGAGTCAAGGTTGTATAAGAATATGATAATCTGTACTCAGTTCGGTATTTGACTTCGTATAAGACTATTCGCATTCTAAAATTCAAATAAAAATACAAACATATATTCATTAAATTAAAAGAAATCCTAACGAAAGAATCTAATTTTTTTCCCGCATCCCTAATGCATGCACAAGTCAAATTTGAACACTCAAATTAAATTATACAAGAAAAATTATCGGTGATCGCATATAATGAGGAGTAGATCCCAATCTCGTGTGGATCTCTTCAATCTAGAATAATCTCTTTTACTCTTTCAATTCAGGTAATATTTCTTAGTTGTTCTGCTGGTTGGGTTACCTATTGCTTTTTTTCCTTTCATTGCTTTCCTTTTCTACATTTAACTTTTGTATTTTTCTTGTACTTTACTTTGCTCTTTCATTTAATAAAATAGCGTTCTTTGTTATAAAAAATTGCATCAACCAACTATAACAACAATATCAATTCACATACATTAAGCGCATGCGGCTAGGATACTATGAGGTACTACTCCTACTACAACAACAACAACATCCAAGCCTTAATACTATGAGAGGTACTACTCCTACTCATTTCATTTTCATTTACCCCAGTGCCGCAAAGGCTCCCACCTTTGGTGGGGTAGGGGGGGTCGGATGTACGCAGTATTACCCCTGTACTAAAGCATAGAGAGACTGTTTCCGGATGACCCGTAGTGAAAATCGCGTCCAAAATTGCATGGACTGAATGATGCTTCATAACAAAGAAGCGCAGACAGTTTAGTGGGCCATTTTGCTCCATTCTATCATAATCTCAAGCCAAAACATAATGAATCTTTGGCTCATTGAAAATGATGAAAAAATGAGGTACTACTCCTACTATATTAATTTTTTTTATATGGAACTACAAGTTTCAATGCATCAACGATAATATGTAATCGCCTAAAGATTCAGCATCAAATTGGTTTTCTCCAATATTTTTGTGCACCACACTATTAGGATCAAAAATAGAATTTTATTCTTTATAATACATTGTTGACAAGTTTCACAAGTTCAATCTAATCTTTTATCAAACGAAAAATCTATTTGTTCCTTAACATTAACCTCATGGTGTGGCAGTGGCACATGAGTAATCTCCAATGAGGTGGTGATATCATCATCAATCTTTAATTCTACATTATTATCATCATATTGGTGCGTCGTGTTGTTAAAAGAAGAAGAGGGCGACGGTTCATGCCGTGATTGTCGTCCACCGTTATGGTTCGAGAACAACTGAGAGGGAGGCTTTGAGCTACCGATCCTATCAGCATTGTTATTTTCCCCACTCGAATTGTCTTTTAAGTCCTCAAAATCAGATTTATCACGCACAGTTGATTGAGCGCTGCTCATCATGTCAATTTCACTTTGGTAGTAGCTCCGATTTCGGGGGTGCACCGGACTCATGCCATGGCGAGATGGAGTTCCTGGGCGGCTTGATGTGGGAGTAATGTTTGCACTGCCATTCTTACTTTGATCTTTTATTCGTTTCTTTGCTGTGTGGTGCCATCCTTTCAATGCCGTAGCTACTTTCTCATCGAAAATAGTTGGTTTCATATTGGAACCCATCTGCGTATTTTTGGACATCACATTATGCATATATTACTTGAGTGCCAATATTACACTATCTTTTTGTCCCTAAGCAAGTTAAGAAAATTATTTTGTTGGATTCTTATGTAAAATAGACACTCTTTTTAAATGTTACTACCTCCGTCCCATAATGGTTGTCTTGTTTCAATTTGACACAATTATTAATAGAATGGTTAAAAAGTAAAAGATGTGGTTGAGATTTGAGTAGAATATTAACGAAGTGAAATGATATGCACCACAAATTCCTTACCAAAAAAAAAGAAATATGACATCCATTTTGGAACAACCCAAAAAGAAAAGTAAGACAACCAAAATGAGACGGATGGAGTAATAATTTCATCTTGAGAACAAAAATTAAAGAAGTGCAAATGTTTTATTAGAGGTACAGTTCAAATTATTGATGAACGTGGTATTCCTATTGTGACGTTTAAAATGCTCAAAGTGTGCCTAAACTACAGATAAATTTCTGAAATAAAATTAAAAATGCTTTAACAATATAATCTAGGACCTAAAAAATGAAAATTGTCGATACGAAATTTGAATGATTGAAAACTATCAATCAAAAATCTAAAATGCACATTTTGCAACACCATAAAAAGTCCAATCAATTTATAAAATACCACAATGTTTTTTCATCTTTGATAGTGCACATTTCAATATCAAGAAATACACAATTATCAAATCCAACGCTGAAGATTCATCTTTATATATCTCCTTAGATCATATAATATACTTAAGTAAGAAACTTAGGTATTTATAAACTATAAGAATCTACTTAAGTAAGAACATCCGCCCTTGTGATAATTTTTTGTGGGGGTTGCTTTGCGCACCCCCATATTTACTTTACGTAACCTATGCATGACGGTTTTGACCTTTTTGGTTATTAAATTAAAATTAAGTTAAAAACTAAATAATACTTGGAGTTCTCGTAGGATCAGAAGGGTTGTCCTTAACAATTTTGCAATATGTGGAGTTCTATTGAGTTTTACTCACCATCCAACAACTTGCTGCTATGTGGCAAAAAATTCATTTTTTATTATATGTTATAACTTTTTTATTTTTGCTCCTCTTTTTATAAAAATTATATCAAATTAAATATTTTTTTATGATATATCATATGACATCAATATCATATATATGTATATTTAAAAAAACAATTGGCCAGGTATGGTGAATAGCCGATAAATGTGTATTCACTACGTAGTATTATTAAAATCTAATTTAGTCCGATCTGATCTAATTTGTTTGAAATATGTTTGGATCAAAATCAGTTCAATTAGAAATATTCAAAATATCATTCACATCCTAAATCTAGTCATGTAACATATATGGTCGTAATGTGGAATCAGCATGGTGCCGATTGAGTTTGATCTGGGATCGAAAACATGAGAAAAATCCAAATTTACGGGGTTTGATATTTGTGTCAATCAGTTTTTCGTGCAATCCAACAATTGTTAATATATTTACGATATAAACTAGATTACAAATAAAATAGTTATAGCAATTTCATATATTTTTTGTAAAAACTAGATTACAAATAAAATAGTTATAGCAATTTCAAGATTAAAAATAATAACAAGGCTATACTACTCTAAGTATTGACAAACTTCATGAAACACATCAAAAAGAAGAAATGGGATACAGATAATGAGGCAGATGAATATCTCATAAGTCTGAAAATCAAGAGTACTATTTTTTAGATAATTTTCAGATTCATTCTCCATTGTATATTTGTATAAGAAGATTGTAAAAAAATTATGAGAGTATTAATAATGGGTTCCAACTATTTATATAGTAGTTGTTTGATGGTAAATTTGAGTATATTTCAAAATAGTTACGTTATTTTTTAGAAACATGTTACACAAAATTTTATAGGAAATATAAAACTTATTTTTATTTTAATGAAACAATAAGGCCCATTAAAAAAATTACTCCGTAATATGGATGATAGTGAATTTAATAGGGAAAAGTATGTGGGTGTGCCTAGCAACCTAATTAGGCATGTTTCCTTATCGACGTGGGTAAGGATACACTTGTCCAACTTTGACAAAATATTGGTGTCCATAGCAATTTTGGCCGTGCGCCCAGCAGACCCGTTTTTTGTTAATCTCTAACCCTCAATACTAAACCTCTAGCTTTGCCAAAGTACTCTTTTTTATTTGGTTGGATACATTTTTATAGTGATCTTTATAAACTTTTGGGATCACACTACATGGGATTGAAAGTAAAAAGTTCCTAAATAAAATAAAAAGAGAAAACATATTAATTAATTAATTAAAATAATTAATTAATTAAAGTAATTTCCCTCGAATAAACCCTCTTTCTAGTTATGAATGTTTGTTTACCTGTGTCACAAGGGCATATAGAGGCAGGGTAACGTAGCTGCATAGAACTTGTATGAGAACACTGCAGATCCAGAGAAACTGTGTGTTATTAACAATAACGATAATTATTCTATAAAAAGGGCAAATTTTCTTCTTAAGAAAAGGCTTTGTTATCATACCCCATTGTGAATCTGATAATGATATCCTCCACGTGGTCATGGAAACACGATCTCAGTCCAAACATATACTATAAAATCCACCCACACCAAAAGAAAAAAGGAACAAAGAAAGACAATGTTAATTTTCTTCTTTTGATCACCATAAAGATAAGTTATCCCTTCAGTTTATTTGATGCATTTTTTCATATATATTGGGTGATAAAAGATATTGAGTGATTGTCATTTGCTTACCCAAGTCCAAGCGAAGAAGGCGAGCTCAAATGCATTCTGCATTTATTTTTTGAGTTGATTAATCAGGTTATAAACTTAATAGAACATAATTGTACTTCATTTTTTAATTTATTCCAAATGAATGCTAACATACTTGAAAAAGAACGAAGTTAATGAGAAAGAGTAGGAGTCGAGGATGGTTGAACCAGAAAAGATCATCATTCGGCTCAACAATAGGAACTCCCTTCACAATTTCATTCCTATCCTGAATCCTTAGCCCCATCTTTGTGATGATCACTTGTAACTTGGTGCCAACCAATAGTATAATCTGTAAATGTTAAATATTACTAGCTATTTCATTCACGTTTTTACTGTTACATAAATAAAATAATTCATTAAACTAATATCTATGACATGTATGAATTTGGTGCAAAAGGAGACATTATGGGTATGTTTGGCACAACTAGATTAAAAGATACTTTTGTGAGCTTTTTAATAATTGTTAGCTTTTAGTGACTGAAAAGATCTTAAAAAGAAAATGTGGTAGCTGTTTGGTAAAAAGCTGACTGTTTGATTTAGTTAGATTTGGTATACAAACTCTTAGGACTAATTAAAACTAAAAGTCACATGCTTTTCTCAGATGCTACTCCCTGTAGCATCTCAAAAAAGATCTTTTAATTTTTCAAAAACTCTTAAAATCTGTCATGCCAAACATACAATTATAAGCTTTTAGAGACTTTTTGAATAATACAAAAGCTAGAAGAAATGGACTTATGTCTGCCAAACATAGCCTATAAATATTGCATTCACACAGTAGGCAACGCAATAGGCCGCTTTCTCATTACCTTCTAAGTTCTAACCATTTTTATTATTTGTAATCTAGAGTATTAGTTTATTTAGTTCTCATTAAACCAATATTGCAATTATAGAGATAGAAGGTCACTTATATTAATGAATTCCCAACTTGCTATACAATTGATTGATCTCAATTACCATCCTAATTGATTATCTTTACACAAGATACTATTCTTTTGTATAGTAAACAAAATCTCTATAAGAGAGTATTATAAACACTTTTGCTCTATTACCATCGTCCTAATTGATTATCTTTACTTTAGGAAAAATGAAAGACCGAGCTTTTGCAATAAACTTAAAGTTAAACATGTTTTCCTAATGCACACGCACAACTCATTCACAAGAGGGAAAAACTTACAATCAGAGGAAGAAATGGAAGCCATAAATAGGAATACCATCCTGTCCAAAACAAATACTATATATTAACTATGCAATTTAATTGGTCAATATTCAAGTTGGAAAATGACACATATGAGAAAAATTATTAAATATTCTTAATTATTTGCTCTTATAAGTATTACTACGTATCACAATTCTACATTAGGTCCATTTGGTATAATTGTACACAATACATTAATTAGACTAAAGATGTATCTATTTCAGAATAATAAATAGTCTTGACTCATGACAGAACTGATTTTTACTTACCGTGAGTATTGAATAAAAGGAAGAAAACTGCGAACATCCACATCGGAGGACTGTAAATAAGAAATCAAACAAAAAATGCACAAATGTCAGTGATGGATAGTCTACCCGGGGTATGTATCCGAAGGATTATTGCGGGGAATAACTTAGAGAGAAGTCAGAGCAAGTGAGTAAACGTAGAGAGAGAGTGTATTCAGTATGAATGCCGTGGTTACAAATGGGGAAATGGGGTGCTATTTATAGTAGCAATAAATGCCGGACAGGGACACGTGTCAAGCGCTCATTGGCCGAGGGGTCACCTCAGCTGGTTGGCGCTGGCAGCCGCATGTGGCCGCATTTAATGCGGCTGTTGGATGGGACGTCTGTGCAGGGTACGGTGATCTGCACGCATGCGAGGCGGATATCTTGTCGAGTGAGATGCCTTCGGCTATAGAGCAGTAGCCGAGGGCTCCTCCAACCGATGGCACTCTGGTGCCGAGGGCTCACAGTGCCGAGGGCTACTGTTTTCGCCGTTTTCTCCCAGTTTCTTAATTTGCTTGAGAAACCCGTTCTGTGAGAGTTTAGAGCCTTCGGCCAGGGGGCCGAAGGCACCCCTGACGCGTAGTGCGGGCTACTTGGTACTCTGGGCGCTGTGATTTGGGCCTGTTGGGCCTTCCGGGCCTGTTGGGCCTTCGCTGGAGTAGTAGGAGTCTGTGGGCCGGGGGTTCCCGGGCCATATACTCCATCAGTCAGTAATGTGATTTTATTATTACGGTAATACTAGCTACATCCATTTCAAAAACAATTTCTCATTTTCTTAGTCGGGTGTCCCAAAATAAATTGAATATTTCCTTCAAAACTATACTTACTACTCTTTACTTTATTTGAGACAATGTAGAGGTATTATTTAAAAAGTCAACCCCACTTTAACTTTCACTAGAAATCTAGAATGTGCCCAGATGAAAGTGGGATGCTATTTGGGCGATGGAGCGAGTATAAAGAGTGAAACCCATTTACCCGCACGGGTAGCTCAGTTGGTCGAGTGGTGGGATAATTGAACCAATTGACCAAGGTTCAAAACCCGCAGCAGCTGTATGGAGGTTACAGAACCTGAAATAAGGCTGAATCTCTAGTGCGCACGTGTATAAGGCTTACTGTCGCTTTGCTGACTGAGTCACCGTGATTAACTCCTCCATCATCCTGTCGGATCGGGGTGGGACTCTTGGGGTGGGAGATTCCACCCTTTGGACCAAGAGTGAAAACCATTTTTTCTCTTGAATGAATTTGAATAGTAAATTGATGAGCTAGTTTACAATTGCTAAAAAACCAACCTTATTCCAACCACCACCTTGAAATCTTTTTCTAGAGATCTATTGATATATTTCTGAAAATCAAACTTTGCCTCGCTTTGAGGTGTCAAATGAGCCTGATTTTTCAAAAAAAAAACAAATTATTACCACATGCACACTCTCATGATCGTAAAACAAAGAAATTGTAATTAGTTAATACCATGATAAATCCATGTCTGAGGGTTAGATAATCAACTTTTGGAACAGAGCGTATGAATTGGCGAAAGAAACAGACCTAAAAAGTTCAACGCAACATTTGAAACTTCAATATAGAGCTCGTTTGGAGAAGTTAAAATTGGTTAAATCTATTAAAATTGGGGATATTGTGATTGAATTCGCTAAATCTATTGAATTATACAAAATAGTTAAAAAAGCTATCTTCATCAATATTTAGTCAATTCAAGCAGAAAACTATCTTCAATATTATTTATCTTGAATATTACATAATTTAGTGTGTGAAATCAAAAGTTACATGTTTGAAAATAAAAAATATTAACAGTTAAAAAATCGAAAGTCGGGGTTATCAAACAAGCTATAAATTCAATCTACTAGAGAGTATTGCTGAGTTCATCTCGAAATTTAATGAGCACATCATCCCTCTTTAATTTTCTTTGCGGGATCTGAGAGCGGAAAACCCTTATTTGGTAGAATTTGATGAATCTATTGATTATAATTATAAACCCTTATGCGGTTTATGTTTCAACTATATAATTTCAATTATATTTATTATACTTATTATATTTAGAGCTCACTTGCTAACCCATGTTTTAAGTTTATCAATCAATATTTTACCAAATACGTGATTTTTTATTTCACTCGTTGAATTGTGTAATAATCAAAATAAGTAAGGTTGAAGTTACCTTTGTGACTGAATTGATTGAAGTTACTGTAGAGGACCATTTTAGCTATTTTCATTATATTTCTTTCTTAATTCTATTACTAAAATATATTTTGAATATTTGGAAAGCATATTCAGCCAGTTTAACTGCTTTCAGGCAACATTTCATGAATTTTAGCATATTAAACTTATTCATCGTTCGTTCGGTGACCACAAAAAAGATACTCACAAACCAAAGAAGACTGGGTGTTGTTGTCCAAAAGCTCAAATGCCTTCTCCCAAAAGTTGTCTCTCTTGCAAACCGGAATCTTTCGGGATCTTACATTCAAATTATACAAAACAAAAAATGATAATAAGTTTATTATTATTACGGAGTATTATTTAAAATTTAGTTTATAATACTCTTCTTCTCAAAATTAATTAATTCATGTTTTGATCTTTTAGTGAATATCGTTAATATTTAACCGTTAATTATTCAAAGATTACAACATCTATAGCATCAAAGTAATTTTGAATACTTTGGCTTAGATATATTATTTAACTTTTTATTTATTCTAGAATTTTTAAGTATATAATCCTAAGGCCGTTGACTATGATATTTTTACTTGGACTTAAATTTGTTGGTCTGACTATAATTTTAGTCCTTTCACTATGAATGGGAAAATTTCACTTTTCTTCCCTGAAATAGTGACCATATTGAAATGTCAGACCCGTATTTCGGAAGTTGTAAATGTCACCCCTCAATTGTCCAAATTAATGTAAATGTGGTCTTTTGAGGGGTGAAATGTACTCCTCACCCACAATGTACATTCCACCATCAAAAAACCACATTTACACCAATTTGGATAATTGGGGGTGACATTTAGAAACTCGGGAATACGGGTCTGACATTTCAATATGGTGACTATTTCAGGGATTAAAAGTGCGATTTTCCCACTATGAATTTGACACAATGAGTGGAGGACGAAAAATGTCATTGTTATAACAAATGAAGAACCAAAAGTGTCACTTTTATGAAAGTCGAAACACATTATAGCATCTTCAATGCTACAATCTGCACGGTGCACATGTGGCATTAGAGATAACCACATAAATATTAACAAATAAATTATCTCTCTCCTTATTTGAATGGTTTTGTACAATTTTAGTAAGTCTTTCTCCACATTGTGAAGAAGACCGTCTAGATGTTGACATTATGATTGACATTGCAGAGAAAAACTTACCAAAATTATATAAAATCATTTAAACAAGGAGAGAAATAATTTATTTGCTAATATTTATGTGGCTATCTCTTATGCCACATGTGCACCGTGCACATTGTAGCATTGAAGATGCTCTATGTGAAAATTTTCAAAGACGGGTACCAACAATGTCTGTTGCACAATAGTCGAAGGATTAAAAGTGAAAAAACTCAAAGTTGAGTACCAAAAGTGTCAGTGACATATTTGTCGAAGGATTAAAAGTGGTAAAAACTCACATTGATGACATATAAGTTGAAATATATGAACTTAATAGTGGGACAATGGGATAATAAACAATAATCGAGATTTTATATCTTTTTACTTCGACAAGTTTTAGTATAAAATCAAATCAGACTTAAACAGTTGACTGAATGAAATTAGGCTTGACTAGACTTAGACCATAAAAAATAGAGAGTATAGTCCTCATCAGAACATACCAATTCATGAGAATTAAGTTGATCATATCAGACTTAAACAGACCACAAATTTTAATCCAAGCGAAAACATTTTTTATTACCATTATTGAATTTGTATTCTGCTGTTTTTGTTTCCTTCTCCCATGCTTTCCACCTTCTCATCTGAAGTAATTGTCAATAGTATTTTAAAAATGAAATTTGATTATAAATCAAATAAAACCAAATATAAAGATAACATTAGGTGATCAAATTTACCTTGGCTCTCCCCAAAACCAGAGTTGTAACACAATAAAGTACATGGAAAATTGCTAATACGAATATAAACATATGTAACTGGTGAACACCATCTAGAGACACTAGCGGCACTTTTCCCTGTAAAGAGATGAGATGAAAATGTCATTTCAACTCTTACTTCCCAATATAATTTATGACAAATTCTAAATTACCTCCATGTATATTATACGGAGTAAAGCGTTTGAAATTGATTGTGTTTTTGGTTGTTTCTTAAAAAGAGAAGTAGTATCATAATCAAAATCCATAAACTAGGAACAATTTGGAGTATTTAGAAAAACTTCTAAACTATCATCCAAATATTGTAACAATTATTTCTATTGTAGCAAAGATGACGCTTTTTTTAAGGCGTAGACGCTGTTTTAAAAAAGCAAATTCAAACATTTCCTTATAATTGTCCTGAAATTGTTCAAAATTTAAATGTATACCGAGTGTATATTTGAGAAGCTATTTTGAATGATATATAAAAAAAATCCCAATATTTGAACGAGCAAAACAAATGTTAATTTCATGAAATATATCCGTAATTAAGCAAAATAACCGCAGTGTGTATTTGCCTTGGAAGCACATTTGTCAGCAGCGGCCGCCAGAACCCGCCGCGTTCCACCGTGGAGGAGAAGTCTCCGGCGGCCGTTTATCTCGTCCCATAACGATTCGTGTTCGGACTCAGCTAACTTGTGTTCTTGCTTATTGGTGCAAGGAAGCCACGTGTTCCCGAGTTTCGCGGAGATGCATATTTTCGAAATCGGGCTTTGCAAAACTGTCAGCATCAATGATATGAATCCCAGCAGCATCAGCTCTGTAATCATATAAATTTTCTGTATCAGTAGGAAAAAATAAACACTGGAATCCATAAATTAATTAAGAAAAGTTAATCTTAAATTCCCTCATTAAAAGTCAAACTAAAGAAACCTGATTTGATCTTTTCAAGAGCTTCATTTAACGCTCTTTTATGTTTGGACTTCAACCACTGCAATCAGTACATAAACAATAAAATTCTAAATCTGTTCATTCAAAGTACAAAACTTGCCTCCTCATCATAATAATTCTGGACAATAAGTCATTAAAGCCTATCAACAAATTCAGATGCCACACAGATTTCGCACGGATCTTTGACAAAGTTTCGCGAAAGAGATGTGTCACGAATTAGGCACGGATACACGGACAATCTGTGCCTAATTCTTAGCACTTCCTGATCTTGTCACGAGCTATTTAGCACACAGTCGTGTCAAATTCCTTGTTAATCCCGTTCATAATAGTGTAAATGTGTAATAATAAGATGAGATAAAAACCATTATGTAAGGTAAAGTTACAAACTTACCTTCCCTATAAGATGGATCATGTACTCAATGAGAACAGAAACCCCAACCATAACAAAAGTGACGAGGCCGACCGCCCACGTCGGCGTTTCCTCCAATGATCTATCTCCGCCATCTCCCGCCATCTTTTATTGTATGGTTCTTCCTTAATTTAGCAGCAGATCGACATAAAATCATTTATAGGTGTCTACATAATTTATCTATGGTAGAGGAAGAAAATGCTGCAACCTAAGGAAAGCAGCTGCCTTGTTTTTCTTATGTAACTTCATAAATTTATATCCCGTGCTACTCCGACTTAAAATGGTTTGATTTCAGTTCCAACGTCACTAGTTTCTCTTCCAAATGAGAACAGAAAAGACCCGACGAGATAGGTTAGAAAATAGAAGAGGTTGTTGGTTGTACGAGTAGAATAAGTGATTTTAGTGAGGTGTAATGTAGATGATGTGTTTTAGAGGAGAGTTCTTGTCTCTAGAAAAGTAGTATTGTATTGATGTTTCTTGGTTTTGCTTGATATGCAAATGAGTACAATGAGTCCTATTTATAGGAGCTAGAGGATCATTCTAGATCCTTATTAAATGTTATGATTCTAGAGTATTCTACATCTATGTCTAATTACTCTAGATTTTACATAAGATTTCTCTAGTAGAGAATTTTCTAGAATACTTTCTAGCTTTAACTCTCTAGATCATCTCTAGCATTTTCTACATAGAATATTCTAGATAAATACGTTACTATTTAATACTCCTCCTTGATGCGTTTGTCGGTGACTCCAAGCATTCTTCGCAGAAACTGGAATCTGTCTCTTGGCAGGGCCTCCGTGAAAATATCTGCCAATTGTTCTTCTGTTGGGTAGTACTTCATCTCAATATGCCCCTTTACTTGGACATCTCTCAAGAAGTGATACTTGATATTGATGTGCTTAGTACGATTGTGCAGAATTGGATTTTTAGCCATCGCAATCGCTGACTTGTTGTCGCAAAATATTTGAGTCGCAGAACTTTGCAATTCTCCCATGTCTTCTAATATTCTTTTTAGCCATATAGCTTGGCACGCTGCTCCGGCTGCTGCAACATACTCGGCTTCGGCTGAAGATAGTGCAACAGAATCTTGCTTCTTTGATCCCCATGAGAAAATTCCCGAACCCAGCTTAAATGCGTAACCGGAGGTGCTTTTCATGTCATCTTGAGATCCAGCCCAATCACTGTAGTTATATCCAGTTAGTCGTGAGTCAGGAGTTGTTTTGTACCAAATACCATAATTGATGGTTCCTTGTAGATACCTAAGGAGTCTCTTTGCCGCTCCATAATGAGTCTCAGTTGGACTTTCCATGAACCTCGAGAGCAAACTTGTAGCATACATGATGTCCGGCCTCGTAGCCGTTAAGTAGAGTAGACTCCCAATCAAACTTCGGTAATTGGTTGCGTCCGTCTGCTTTGACCCATCTTCTTTCTTCAATTTTTCATTAGGAACCAGTGGAGTAATGACGGCTTTGCAGTCTTGCATTTTAAACTTCTTTAGCATGTCCTTAATATATTTTTCTTGAGATAAGAATATGCCTTCTTCTTCTTGACTTATCTCCATGCCAAGGAAGTAGTGCATTAATCCCAAGTCACTCATCTCAAAAGTGTTCATCATGTCTCTCTTAAATTCTTCAATTAATTTAGAATTATTTCCCGTGACAATTAAGTCATCAACATATAGAGAGACGATGAGAATGTCATATTTACCTTGGGATTTGATGTATAGTGTAGCCTCGTTCTTACTCCTCCTGAACCCTTGACGGGTGAAGTATCCATCAATCTTGCTATACCACGCTCGTGGAGCTTGTTTGAGCCCGTAAAGCGCTTTCTTTAGACGAAGAACTTTTCCTTCTCCTTTGATGAATCCTTCTGGTTGTTCCACATACACTTCTTCTCGTAGCTCTCCATTTAGAAAGGCTAACTTGACGTCTAGCTGATAAATTTTCCATTTCTTCTGAGCTGCAAGAGCTATGAGTGTTCTTATTGTGTCCATCCGGGCAACTGGTGCAAACGTCTCTGTGTAGTCAACTCCCGGTATTTGAGCATACCCCTTTGCAACCAGCCTTGCCTTATGCTTCTGAATTGAGCCATCGGGGTTCAGTTTTGTTTTATACACCCATTTGACTCCAATAACCTCCTTGTTATGTGGAAGATCTACCATTTCCCAAGTATCATTCTTTTCTATCATTTTGATCTCCTCCTCCATTGCTTTAATCCAAACTTTTTCTTTGGAGGCTTCGGTGTAGCTATATGGCTCCAAGGAGCAAAAGTTGCATGTTTCATAGATGTCAGTAGACTCATTGACGTGCACTTGTCGTTAGGTGCACTCAAAATAATTAATCAATACAACACTAATACGTAGTATAGTGTAGTAAGGTTCGTATCCACAGGGAAAGGAATACTTTTCTTTTAAATAAGTAGTAACAAAAGGGGGGTTTAGATTTGTGATGGAGTATATGGGTCTGAGCCCCCGGCCCCACATACTCGGAAGAACAGAAAGCACAAGACAACAGAGTGGCGCCCTCGTCGGCCGAAAAGGGGCCAACTCGGATTATGGTCCTGAGTCCAAGAAACCCGGGTGCCCTCGTCGGCCGTGCCCTCGTCGGCCACGCCCTCGTCGGCCACGAAGACCTCACAGAACCGGATTTTATACTTAGTCATTTATACAGCCCATTAGTGGTTTTGTATTCGGCCCAGTAGCGGTCCAGTTGTAAATGGGCCTCCCAAGCCCAAGACTTGGGAGCCCAACCCTAATTTTCTCTATAAATACTCCCCTTGGGAGTAGTTATAGGGGTTACAAATTCATTCTATTGAAGCATATTATTGCACTTCTCTCTCTAGCTCTCACTTCTCTCTAGATATACTCTATCATTTGGTGCTCTCGTTGAGAGCTAGAACGATCAAGTTAGCACCCTTCGTCGCTACCAAGCACAGCTAGCCACTGATCATGGGGAGAACTAAGTCAAACCGCACCCTCGTCAGCAAAGCCATCCCTGAGGACCAAGAGCCCAGGGAGCACGATGAGGACGCCACGGCCGACCAGGTCGGCGGGGGGGACCTCTTCCAGGAGGCCTTCAACCTCACGACGGACCTCCGCAACCAATTCAACGGCGGAGTCCCCGACGCCCGCCTCGGCCTGGAAAAGAAACGAGCTGAGAAGACGGACCACGCCCCGGCCCAGCCTATGGCCGCGGCCTCTCCGTCCGTGGATCCGCAGGTCCAGGCCGCGCTGTCGGTCATCATCGCCAGCCTGGCTCAGAACCCCACCGTCCTCAGCGCACTCTTGCCAAGGACCGGGGGAAACGTCACTCCACCTCCTCATCCCCAACCGTTGGCCGTCCAGATAGGCAACAATGAGGGGGTTGTGGCCCAGGACACGGCGTCGTCCCACTCCCACCCTGATTCCCCTCTTCGGCCCGGGCAGACCCCAGCGCGTGGAAAAGCCTCTGCCTTCAATAGGCTAGGTGACACGCGTCGTCGTCCGGTTTCGGAAAGGATGGCGGGACGGATTGGTGATCCTCGTCCTGGCTCGCCAAGGGAAAGTTTGGGGTCTGTGTCCCGGACAGCGGACCAGCCCCGCCCGGACAAGGGCAAGGGGAAGTTGCACGAGGATGACGTGCGTCACCAGATCAACGCGGCTCACAACGACCGCCTGAGGAACCAGCCGGGCGCCGCCGCGGCCGATAGGGACCCCCGGGACGAGGTCATCGCCTAGCTGGAAAGGAGGCTGGCTCAGATGGAGGCCAAGCAGTCGGCCAACATCCTTACGGCCGGCGCCTCCAACGACCCCGGCCTCAACGCGCTCATGAACAAAGTTAGCGCCCTGGAGAGGGAGCTGGCCGAAGGGCGGGGTGACCCCATCATCCAGGTCAGGACTAGGACCCCTTTCACCAACAGGGTCCTCTCGGCCCCCATCCCTGAGAAGTACAGGGGGAACGCCATCAAGTCCTACGATGGCCGATCAGACCCCCAGGAGCACTTCAGCCGTTACCAGAACAACATGCTGATGGTGAACGCGTCCGACGAATACCTCTGCCGTTGGTTCCTCTCTACTCTCGAGGGGCCAGCGTACGAGTGGTTCAACGGGCTGCCAGAAGGAAGCATCGACTCATGGCAGGATCTCGCCCAGCGCTTCCTCACTCACTTTGCCGGGAGGAAGCGCGCCAAGAAGTATTTCACCCACCTCCTCTCCGTCAAGCAGCAGCACGAGGAGTCCCTCCGGTCATTCATCGATCGGTGGACGAGGGAGACCGAGGAGGTCGAGGGGGCCGATGAGCGCACCCTCCTCGCCTTGTACCAGGGAGCCCTCCGCAGCTCCCCGTACGCTAGGAGCCTCATCACCGACCCCCCGAGGTCGTACGCCAAGGCGCTCCAGCGCGGAGGCTTGTATGCCGACGCCGACGAGCTCCACAATCACAATAGAGAGGGGGGCCATCCCCCCAAGAAGACAAATCCTTCGCCGGCCCCGGGTCCGTCCCCGGCCGGCCAGGGTGCCCAGGGCCGTCACGGCTCTGGTGGACAGAGTAAGAAAGACCACCACTGGCGGCCGAGGTTGGAACGGCCGGGGGTAACCCTCACCCACCCGGTCGGCACCATCCTCGATTATGCCGAGAAGCACGGCCTCATCGAGCAGGCTCCTCGGCCGGCCGAGGAGATCCTTGCCATCCAGCAGGGCGGCACGTACTGCCGGTTCCACAAGAACTCGTCGCACAACACCGACGATTGCATCACACTGAAGAAGGCCATCGAGCGCCTTATTCGCCAGGGGGAACTCTCCCAATTTGTCAAAGGTGGCCCACGCAAGAACACTTGGGTAAACACCGGCAAACATGGGGGCGAACCCTCTGCGAAGAAGCAGGAGATTGGTAGGCTCAGCGACGACGAGGACTTCGAAGAGCCCCCGCCGAAGAAGAATCACATCCACCTCATCGTAGGTGGGAACACTGGGGGGGGACTCCGCCACTCAGAGAAAGAAATGGGCCCAATCCCTTTACATCGGGGAGGTGTCCCACGTTCCCCCCCAGCCGAAGAGGCAGCGAACGGAGGCGATCACCTTCACCGACAAGGATCTGCCTCCGGGTACAGAATCACACAGGGACGCCCTCGTCATCCGATGTGAGATCGGTGACTCCATCATCCACCGTACTTACATCATACGGGGAGCTCCGTCAACGTGATGTACCTGGACACCTTCAAGCAGCTGAAGCTGGACAGAGCTCTGCTGAAGCCGATCAAGACCCCGTTATCCGGCTTCACCGGGGACTCTATCGACGCCGAGGGCACGATAGTCCTCCCCGTGGAGGTCGGTGACGGCCCCCACAACGCCAAAATTGACATAGAGTTCATGGTGGTCAACCTCCGGTGCGCCCACAACCTGATCTTGGGCCGGCCAGCGCTGGAGGACTTGGAGGCCATCATCTCCATGAAGCACTTGTGCCTGAAGTTCCCCACCAACGACGGCATCGGCTACGCCAGAGGAAACCAGAGGATAGCCAGGGCATGCTACCTCAAACTGACAAGGCCGGCCGAGAGAGAGGGCCAGAGGATAGACACCATCACGGCCGCCGTCGCCATGGACGAAGAGAGACCACATGCGGAGCCGGCCGAGGAGGTCGAGGAAATCCCTCTGGATACCTCCCGGCCGGAGCGGGTTCTCAGGGTCGGAAAGCAACTGCCCCAGGTCTAAAGAGACGCCATCCTCCTCGTCCTACGGTCATATGCCGTTGTCTTCGCGTGGGGCCCGGACGATATGTCGGGCATCAGCCGCCAGGTGATCACTCACCGGCTGACCGTCGATCCGACCTCCGCGCCCGTCAAGCAGAAGCGGCGCTACTTGTCCGCCGACAGGCGGGACTTCGTCAAAGGGGAGGTCACCATGCTCCTATCGATCAAACACATCAAAGAGGTGAAGTACCCGACATGGTTGGCCAACGTCGTCCTCGCCCAGAAACCGCCGACGTTCAGAATGTGTGTTGACTACACTGACCTGAACAAGGCGTGCCCCATGGACCCGTTCCCTCTCCCCAATATTGACCAGCTGGTGGACGAGACGGCGGGGTGCGAGTTGATGTCGTTCCTCGACGCTTTCAGAGGGTACCACCAAATCTCCATGCATGAAGATGACGATGAGAAGACGGCATTCATGACCCCAGAGGGAATCTTTTGCTACCTCGTCATGGCCTTCGGACTCAAAAACTCCGGCGCCACCTAAACTAGGATGGTGGTCAAGATCTTCAGAGCGGTCCTTGGCCGGACAATGGAGGCGTACGTCGACGACATGATCGTCAAGAGCAGGCAGGCCACCTCCCACGCCGACGACCTCCGGGAAATCTTTGAAATAATGAAGGAGTTCAGGCTCCGTCTCAACCCCAAGAAGTGCGCCTTCGGCGTCTAGGGCGGCAAGTTCCTCGGCTACATGGTCAGCCGGAGAGGCATCGAGATAAACCCGGAGAAGACGCAGGCTATCATCAACATGGAGCCGCTCCGCAACGTCAAGGAGGTACAGCGACTGACGGGGCGCCTGGCGGCCTTAAACCGGTTCCTTTCCAGGTCAGCCGAGAGGGCACTCCCCTTCTTTCAGATCATGCGAAAAGCCAGCAGCTTCAAGTGGACGACGGAGTGCCAGGAGGCATTCGAAGAATTGAAAAGGTACCTGTCGTCCCCACCCGTGCTCTCCAAGCCCAGAGCCGGCGAAACCCTCTTCTTGTACTTAGGGGTGAGCACGTCGGCCATCAGCTCCGTGCTCATCCGTGAGGACGAAGGGGTGCAGAAGGCCATCTTCTATATCAGCAAGACACTCAGGGAGGCCGAGCTCAGGTACTCCCCCGTTGAGAAGACGGTGCTGGCCATCGTCCACACGGTGAAGAAGCTGGGGCACTACTTCCAGGCCCACGCCGTCCATGTACTGACCCAGCAGCCTCTCGGCGCACTCATGAGGAGCCCCACCAGCTCCTCTAGGATGGTGAAATGGGCAATTTTCCTCAGCCAATTTCAAATTGAGATCAAGCCAAGGCCATCCATCAAAGGGCAAGCCTTGGACGACTTCGTCATCGAATGCACAGCAAGGGAGACGGCCGTCGCCAACACCGGGCCGGAACAGGACGATACATGGACCCTGTTCACTGACGGCTCATCGGCCGCGAAATCATGCGGCGGCGGCGGCGTCCTCATATCCCCTGAAGGATTCAGAGCTTACTATGCCATCCGCTTCAACTTCAGGGTATCCAACAACGAGGCCGAGTATGAGGCCCTCCTCGGCGGTCTCAGACTCGCCGCCGGCCTCAAGGCCAAGCACCTCAAAATCAAGTGCGACTCCAAACTGGTAGTGGGCCAGGTGGAGGGATCGTATGAAGCAAAGGAAGGCCGGATGAAGCAGTACAAACAAGCGGCGGAGGAGTTGCTGAAAGCGTTTGAAACCCACGAGATCACTCAGATCCCAAGGGCCGAGAACGCCGAAGCCGACATCCTCTCCAAGCTCAGCTCGGACACCCCGGAGCACATCTCCCAGTTGGCCAAGATCGAAGAGTTGAGCATGTCCAGTATCCATGCCAGCCCCGTCTTATGCGTCCAACAGCGACCAGAGGACTGGATCTCCGACATCGCCACCTTCATCACAACGGGGGAGCTGCCCCCGGACGAGAAGAGGGCCAAACTTGCCAAACTCAGGGCCCCAAGCTACACCGTCGAAGATGGCAAACTCTACAAACGGTCCTATAATGGCACTCTCCTCCGATGCCTGCACCAAGACGAGGCCGACACACCCATGGAAGAAGTTCATTGTGGCGTCTGCTCCTCACACCAGGGCCCTTTCAGCATGTCCCGGCGTCTCGTCGTCCATGGCTTCTTCTGGCCGACGATGGCACGCGACTGCGCTGACCTGGCCAGGAAGTGCACCACATGCCAGGTACTCCAAAAGGCCCCTGGTCGGCCAGCTGTCAACTATGCCCCTGTCAGCACCGCAATTCCATTCTCCAGATGGGGGATTGACCTGGTCGGCCCCCTGCCCAGAGCCGCCGGGAATAACCGCTACATCATCGTCGTCGTCGACTACTTCACCAAATGGGTCGAGGCGGAACCCTTGGCCAGCATCACGGGGGCCAGATGCCAAAGATTTGTTTACAAGAACATCATCACACGCTTCGGCGTCCCCCAGGAGATTATATCAGACAACGGCACCCAATTCGAGGCAGCCCCTTTTCAAGAACTCCTCCGGGAGTTTGGGGTAAAGCATCGTTTCTCCTCCGTTGCCTACCCTCAGGGCAATGGGCAGGTCGAGAACGCCAACAGAACAATTATGGAGGGGCTGAAGAAGAAGCTCCAGGCCGCAGGAGGTAGTTGGGTCGACGAGCTCCCCAACATCCTGTGGTGCTACAGAACCACGCCAAGGAGGGCGACAGGTGAAACGCCTTTCGCCCTGTGCTACGGATTTGAAGCAAAGGCTCCCACGGAAGTTGCCATCCCCAGCCGACGGGTGGAACAATATGAGCCTGACACCAACGAAGAGAACATGAAGATCGACCTACACCTGGTTGATGAGAGGCGTGAGCAAGCTTACGTCCGAGCAGAGAACTACCGGCGTCAAGTAAAATCATACTATGACGCCAAGGTACGTTCCCGGGAATTTCAGGTGGGGGACTACGTCCTCCGCCGAAGGGAAGCAAGCCAGCCGACAGAGGGTGGCAAGCTAGCATTGAAGTACGAAGGGCCCTACATCGTCAGTGCCGTGGTCAAACCCGGCACCTACATGCTTAAACGCCCGAATGGGTCCAATGTACCACGAACGTGGAATGTACACCATCTGGTGAAGTTTTATCAGTAATCCGAAGGAGGTGCTGACGGCGAAGCCCTCACCCCTTAACGGGTTACTGATTGAACGCCACCCTCGGCCTCGAGCCACTTATGAATAAAATCATGTTCTGATTTTTTCTCTGGAATTTAAAGTAAAACATCAGCAGGCGCCCCCGTCGGCCACCTTAGAGCAAAAGGCTCAGGCATGGCCGACATGGCCCCTTGCATCTGCAGCCTACGAGCGACAAGCTCAGGCACTCCATTGTATTTTGTATCAGCAAAGGGCTCAGGCTTAGCTGAGAGAGCACATCGTCCTGGCCCCGTAAGCCTAGAAGTGAAATGCTCAGGTATGGCCGACGATGTCCCCAGGACGAGGGGCCCGCAAACGGCCCACGTCTTGAAACGGGAAGCTCACCGCGTCGTCCACGCGCCAGAACGCAGGACGACAGGCCTGAAATCATGGCCGAGGTGACAAAATCCCAAAACTCAGGGACGGGCAACGACAGCCGTTGGAAACCGACCAAAAGTCTTGCCCGCGTCATAAATAGGCGACGGGACCCGCCCTGAGATCACGGACGTTATAAACGAAGTCCGAACCGGCCGAAGTACGAGCACACCCTTCGGCCGAAGCCTGAAAGAAGGATACTCCCCGGAAATAAATATATATATATATATATATATATATATATATATATATATACAAGGGAAAAAGAGGGAAGTCGACGGCCGCGCACACTGGCAGGCCTCGAGCAATGAAAAAATAAAATCCCCACAACTCAGGCCCAACTAGGCCAAGTACATATCAGTTGAATACAAGTATAGTACCACTGACAGGTAACATGGACGACACGTCCACGCACCACAAGGAAATGATCAAGGCCGAAACACACGCCTATAAAACTCTAACCGCATCGGTTGGGTGACACGCGAGAGGTGACCTTCATCGGCCACGGTCCTTTGAAGCACTAACGCTTGGTATGGAACAAACCACAATCCTGAGGATGACCAGGACGACGCGGGCACTTATCACACCCACGGAGGAATCAAGCACTCAAAAACAATCCCCACCTACTACAGCACCCCGGATAGCCGTTACAGGCACCGGAACCTAGGCTGTTGGTCAAGCAGGTAGTTCAAGTGTTTGCCAAACACTTAGAGAATTTTGAGAAAAGGTTCCTCAAGAAGGTACTATGGCCAGCCGACGAAGGTAGAGCCATCTCCTTGAGAATACAAGGGGCACCCTCATCGGCCACCAAGCCAGACCTTGGCCGACGATGGTAGGGCCACCGCCCAAGCCGACAGCGGTACCACAAGGAAGCAAGTATGCCTTACATCTATACTTAGGAAATTCTCAAGTACTTAAATGAAGGAACTCTGGACGAAGCGGGTACCTTTATACCCAAGGGCCGATAGCTACCTCCGCCTCTGCATATGTACTCGGGAAAAATTCTAAGTTCAAAAAGATCAAGGTAAGGGCACCCTTATCGGCCACAAAACAACGATGTAGGCCGACAACGACACTGGTTCAAAACACTTGGGAAATCTCCCACAGTATTTGTCAACAACGAAAAATCCAATGCCAGGACGGAGCGGACACCACGGTCAAGGCCGAAAGGAAAGTACCTAAGTGGATCCATAACACTTAGGAAATTTTTGAAAAAAAAAATTCTAAGTGTTATGATACTGCATCAACACCGGTCAAGCTGACAAGGCCACCAGGCCGGAAGGGAAGCAACTACAAGAATCAAAACACTTAGGAAGTTTTTGGAATAAATCCTAAGTGTTGTGATAGTACAGAAATGACGGTCAGGCCGACCAAGCCACTAGACCGGGAAGAAAGCAACTAAGTGGATCAAAACACTTAGGAAATTTTTTGAAAAAATTCCTAAGTGTCCTGATAGTAAGGCAAAGATGAATAGGCCGACCAGGCCGACCTCATGGATGTAGCGGGCACTCGCGGGTGACCCAAGTTATGACCTTGACACTTAGACATTTCAGAATTGAAATAACAAATAGCAAAACAAGCATACAAGGAATTGAAAGCTGATCAGGAAAGCAAAAATATTTCATTTATATTCCATTCAATACAAAGGTGGGCTCTTCGGCCGTTACATCATTTGGGCAAAAATGAAAACTAACTACAAAGGAGTAGCTGATCAAGCCTCTGGAGCACCTCCATCTGCGGCTGGCTCTTCGGCCTCGTCTGCTCCCTCTTCGGCCTCAGCCTCCTGGCCGGCGGTGGCTGCAGCACTTGTGGCATCGTCCAAAAAATCAAACTCAGTGTAACCCGGCTCGCCAAGGCCGGAGCTTTCAATTGGGGACTCCCGCTCCGACAAGGGAAACTTTGCCTGCTCTTCTGGATCCTTCATCAGCTTCGGCAGCTTCAGGTTCCGTCTAGCCCACCCAGACGTATAGTTCATGGCTTTCAAAGCACGAGAGAGCCGCCGACACAGGAGCCTTTGCATCCGCTCCTTGCCCATGTTATAATACACAGACATCTCCCGGCTGAAATACTCCTGGCCGGCGGGGGAGTTCATCCCCCAACTCTCAAGCCTGGCGGCCACCACCCCGTAGCACCAGGGAAGCCTCTCTCGGCCTTCCACCCCTCGTCCAGGAACTTCTCGACGGCCTCATCAGCAGCCCTCACGACGGCGGCCTCGGCCTCAGCCTTCGCCTTGACGGCCTCCTCGCTCTTGCGCCGCTCGGCCTCCAGGGCCCTTTGGGACTCCTCGAGCCCCCTTTTGCTCTCCTCGAGCTTGGCCAGGGCATCGTCCCTGGCTGCGGCGGCTTCATCGGCCCTGGCCTGCAACGCCCTGGCATCCTCCCGGAGCCGGTCCAGGCAAGCTACCGCCTCGTCGGCCGAGGCAGCCTTCTGCTCCAGCTCCTTCAAGCGAGCTATCTCTCGGTATTGCCTCTTGTGGCTCTCCATAAGCATGAAGGCACTCTGCAAAAACAAGGGAAACAAAAGTCAGGCAAATGATTCTACACGGACGACGAGAAAAACGTCACTTACAAGGGAAAATAACTTACTTGGACGAGGAGGTCCATGCCGCCCTCGTAAATCTTAACGTCCCCGAGCTTCTTCAAGTAAGCCCGATCTTTGGCCGGCATGGCCTGGGCCAGGACTTCGTGCCCCAGGACAACATCATCGAACACACCCCCGCCGACGGGGTATTCTACCATCTTCTGGTAGGTGGCACCGGCTATCTCCTTGCCAGCCCTCTTCGTCCTCGGTTCCTGGACGAGAGGAAGCGACGGGGCAGCATCACCAGCAACAGTCAGGTCCACGACAGGACCACCATCGTCCACGCTGGGAACAGCCAGAGTACCGGCCTCGCTAGCCGGGGAAGGAGAAGGTGCCCTCTTCATCTTCTTGGAGACGTTCAGGCCGGCCTCAGTTAATTTCTTCTGGCCGTCAGTGGCCGGCCTCTTCTTTTTCGATTGGGCAGGCCTTGGGGGCGCATCAGTAGTAGCCCCACTCCCACCGGCCGCGGCACATCTGGCCGCCTCGGCCGCCTTAGCAGCCAGCTCCTCGGCCGCTTTGGCCTTGGCAATAGCCATTATGGAACGCCGGTCCATGGCAAAATCTACAAAGGAAAAACATAACAGATTAGTAAGGCAAAGGACAAAACATAAAGACAGAAAGCCGAAGAAAGAATTACCATCGGCCTCAGCAGGGATGCCCAAATCCGGGCCGTCGGCCTCTACAAAAGTGGTGGTCATCCTCGGCCAGAGTTGGAGGTCATCCTCCTTATCGCCATACAGATGGTATCTGAAGAAGCCGAGGGCGGTCATCTTGTATTCGGTAACGTAATCCTTCACGCTCCTCGGCCCCCCTTCCAGGAAAGCCTCCACCTGAGCGTCCAAGATAGAGCTCTTCGGCGGGTCATGGAGATTGAACCTCCTGGTATGGCCGAGAGAGGGGAACTCGGTGCCACTCTCACCCAGGGATACGAAAACGAACTTGCTCTTCCACCCATGAATGGACGAAGGCAAGTCCGTGAAGCTCCTCTTCTTCGGCAGCTGTTGAAGAGTAGCATAGGCCGCACAGTTCTTGTGGCTTCCTCGGCCGATCTGGTACAGATTCATGAAGAGGGCTGTTGTCGGCCTGTAGCCTAGCTCCTCACACCGGAGCAAAAACCCCACCATCAAGGAGTAGCTGTTCGGCGTCAGCAAGGCCGGAGGAAGCCCTACCATGTCCAGGTACTCAGTGATGAAAGGGTGAAGGGGGAACCTCAACCCCTTAGCAAAACTCATCGAGTATACTCCAAAGTATCCCGGTGGCGGAAGAAGAACATGGTATGTCGGCTTGGGTGCCCTAACCCGCCTGAACGGCCCCACGTACATCTGGGCAACAAGATAGTCGGCCGCACTGCTCTCCGGCTTGATCAAAAAGATATTGGTGAGATCCAGGTAGGAGAGGCCCGACCCATTCTTCGGCCTCCTCACCCTCTTCGGCTTAACTGCTCCCTTCACGGCAGACACCGGCCTCGGGCAGGGAATGACAGCAGAAGTGGACGCCCCGTCCACCACTCGGGACGCACCTACGTCCTCACCTTTTGAAGAGGAGGCAGACTCCTCGTCCTCGCCTTCCTCGTCCACCGGCTCTTCGGATTTGTAGGGACTTAAATGCTCTATCTCCTCCTCGAACTCCTCGAGCACCTCGTAGTCAAGTGACCTCGTGGAGGGCTGGTCGTCAGTAATCTTCGTTCAAGCTCTTCATAACTACTACTACGGGCCTAAGGAGACTAACTTCAGATCTAAGGGTGTTCAAACGCCTAACACTAGATCAATACTCTAGGAAGCAAAATATGAAAAGTGAGGAAGATCGCGATGAACACTAACCTTGAACAACGAAGAACACGAAGAACAACTTTGGGAGTTTATCTCTCTAGAAAAATGGCCAACACTTTGACAATTCAGAATGCAAATGTGATTTCTCGTCGGAGGGGGAGGGGTATTTATAGAACCCCCCACCCAACGGTCACTACACGTGGCACCCTCCCAATGGCCACGTCACCGGTCGCCAATGGGAGGCCACCACGTCACCAACGGGCCAAAACCAATATCAGCCCACCAGCAAAGCAGACTCTACGGCCTACACACGTGCCGGCTTCACAAGTACCAGCAGGAGCCCACGTCCCATTTACTTGCCAGGAGACGGTAACGGCCAGGAACGTAACAAACACCCATACCGGCCACAGAACAAAATGAACAAAGAAGCCCACAACCATCGGCTCCTCGTACTAACCCTTGATGATAACTCTCTACAAGCGATCTGCGCACAAGGGTTCTCCCACAGGGTTACCTTGGCCAGAAAATCGCCATGAGGGTTGGATTCAGGGGGACTACGGAGAGACCGCTTCGGCCAGGGACTCATGCAACTCCTTCACCCCTCACACTCTTTGGCCTGAAGCAGTGGGGGACTGGGGGACTACATCGGCCTGAAGCAGTGGGGGACTGGGGGACTACATCGGCCTCAACGAAACAAAAAGCAACAATGCAAAGAACATGAATGTAACCACACAGCATGGCCACATCGTCCACGCATCACAATGGACACATCGGCCAGAGGCACATGACATCATCAACAACGGCCAAAAGGAGTGCACGAGCACCCTCATCGGCCACCCAAAGGAAAGGACGCCATCGTCCTCGAAGCAAGGATCAACTTCAGTGGCCTCATCGGCCCAAACACAAACTTCAACCATCAACGCCCAAGCGAAACGTGCCTTTCAACGGCCGCCATTGAAACAAGACACCTATCGTCCTCAAATGAACACCTTAAGGAAACAACGGCCTCCCCGCCCCCAGCGAGGGACAGGTAACGGCCAAAGCACAGAACAGGATCACCAAAGAGGAAACAACGCCAGCGCCGCAACGGCTGAACGCCGGGGATGCACGCATCGGCCAAAAGCACTAAAGCACATAAATCTACTCTCCTTCACTTCGTCTACGTCTCAACTTAGAGAGTGGGGGACTCCTGATGGAGTATATGGGTCTGAGCCCCCGGACCCACATACTCGGAAGAACAGAAAGCACAAGACAACAGAGTGGCGCCCTCGTCGGCCAAGACGCCCCCGTCGGCCGAAAAGGGGCCAACTCGGATTATGGTCCTGAGTCCAAGAAACCCGGGTGCCCTCGTTGGCCGTGCCCTCGTCGGCCGTGCCCTCGTCGGCCACGCCCTCGTCGGCCACGAAGACCTCACAGAACCGGATTTTATACTTAGTCATTTATACAGCCCATTAGTGGCTTTGTATTCGGCCCAGTAGCGGTCCAGTTGTAAATGGGCCTCCCAAGCCCAAGACTTGGGAGCCCAACCCTAATTTTCTCTATAAATACTCCCCTTGGGAGTAGTTATAGGGGTTACAAATTCATTCTATTGAAGCATATTATTGCACTTCTCTCTCTAGCTCTAACTTCTCTCTAGATATACTCTATCAATTTGTTTGCTTTAAAAACACTAAGATAAACAACCTATATGAGTTTAATTCAATGAGATGAAGACTTGGTTTTGCTTTTATCCACTTAATGAAATGTTCGTCGATCCCGGTTATATCTTTAACTATCTTCCTCTCGAATACTCAATCGAGGAGTATATCCAGTTCATCGAGGGTAGTTATTAATAACGAGATGCGTTCATTAATAAAACTTACTATCGAGTCAATATAGAACAAACGCCGTATATTAACTTGATAGTAGCAATAAACTTAAGATGAAAACGATTGAGATTGATAACCTCAACACAAGCGGTTTATTGGTTTAATCAATATAATTAATTCCCCTTGGCATATTAACCATGAGATGCATGCATTAATATTCCAAGTTCACTACCGTTGAAAGAACCGGATTAACAACAAGCGTATTAACCGATTGATTCTAGTAATAATTAATATGAGAAACAATACTAGTTGATACTTTAAGTAATGTTTAAGATATTAACATGAAATATGAATAGGAATTAATTAATACTCAAGGAAGAATATTAAAATATATGAATCCTACTATGATTAATATCAAGATGTTAACTAATTGTCATCTTAGTAACACTCCCCAATATTATCATAGAAGAAGAAATAGCTATTACTATAACCAATGTCAAGATGTTAACTAATTGTCATCTTAGTAACACTCCCCAACTTTGATATAGAGATAGTATTTTAAAAGAAAGAATTAACATTCAAGGAAGAAGATTAAAGAAAATAACTCACAACTTACAAATTCATTAAGCTTCAAAGTAGCAAAACCAAGATGGAAGAGTTTAGCTCCTCATTTGGAGACTAAACATGATGAAAAATATAAAGAAAGAGCTATTCTATACTGAGCTTAGATGTACAAAGGGATTGTATATCCTTTTGTGAAGGAAAGGAGGTGTATTTATAGGTTTTTGGGATTGGATATCCTTTACATGGTACCCGATCGAGTACGTGTGTAACACTCGATCCGAGGCATACTCGACCGGTTTCAGGCTATTTTCTAAGAGTATACCCGATCGAGTATATATGAATACCCGGTCGAGTATGCTTAGAAAGTGGTATTCGGACCATACTCGACCGATCTTCGTTTGAAATTCAAAGGCATACCCGATCGGGTATGTCGGTCTACCCGATCGGGTATAGACATAAAATCGTGGCCGAAATCTTCCCTGCATGTTCCCTTGTCTTCGGATCTGATCCGATTTGAAGTTCCAACCTAATACCCGATCGAGTATAACTAATACTCGACCGAGTATAGACCAAAATTCAGGATCTTCTTTTGTCTTTGAACTTTTGCACCTTCTTTTCACTTCGTGGGTTCACCAACTGTACTTCGAGTGACCAAAACCTGCTTGAGCTCAGAATATATCTAATCTAACCTATTTACAAGAATTTAACAATCTAATCTATTACACCAAAAGTGTGTAATTTCCAAAGTAAAAGTCAAGCAAAACTAATTAAAAACGTAAACATAAATATGGAAATTACGAACGTATCACTCATATAGGTCTGCTAGAGTTCTTACCCGAAGAGGTGGAGACTCTGGAGAGGAGTCGTGATTTCTTGATGCATTAGCTTCAAAAGAGGATCTTGGAGTAGACGTGGGGCTTTGTTGATCGTGATTTTCCTCTTCTAGTATTTCCTCTAGTTGGACAGTAGTTGTCTTTCTTTCAACTTTTTCTGTCTCCCAATTCCAAGAGGCTTGCTCGTCAAACTCCACATCTCGACTTGTCACCAACTTCTTTGTCTTGAGATTGTAGATTCGATATCCCTTGGATTTGGAGCATAGCCAAGGAAGATGCCCTTCTCTGTCTTGTCTTCTAATTTGTGCCTTTTAACATAGGGAACATGAATGTAGCATATGCTTCCGAAGACCTTCAAATGTTTGGCTGAAGGCTTTTGTCCAGACCATGCCTCAATAGGTGTTTTGTTTAAAACCGCCTTAGTTGGACACCGGTTTAGAAGATAGACTGAAGTATATACTGCCTCTGCCCAGAACGTTTTAGGCATTCCTTTTTCAGCTAACATAGACCTTGCCATCTCCATGACTGTGTGGTTCTTCCTTTCGTATACCCCATTTTGTTGTGGAGTGTATGCTACTGTTAGTTGATGCTCTACACCTTCATCTTCACAGAACTTGTCAAATTCTTTTGAGTTGTATTCGGTACCTCGATCGCTTCTCAACTTCTTGATTTGATGACCACTCTGTTTCTCCACGAAGTTCTTGAATCTCTTGAATATTCTAAAGACTTCGGATTTTTCTTGGAAAAAATACACCCATGTCATCCTAGAGTAATCATCGATGAAGAGTATGAAGTACATGTTCATCGAAACGGAAGGCGTGCGCATTGGACCGCAGACATCGGTGTGGACAAGCTCTAGTATCTGTTTGGCTCTCCATGTCTTTTCTGTTGGAAATGGTTGCCTGTGCTGCTTCCCAACCATACATCCTTCACATACTCCTTTTTCATCCAGTAGAGGCATGTCTCTCATCATCTTCTTTTGGTGTAGTAATCTCAAGGCATTGAGATTGAAGTGCCCAAATCTTCGATGCCATAGACTCGTATCACTCAGTTGAGCCACCATCGCCTTTTGTGGATATTTCCATTGAATAGGAAAATTTCTATTATTTCCCATTTTTACTTTAGCAATTTCTTGATTATTATTCTTGTCATAAATTCGGCAAGAATTTTTCTCAAAGTGCAAGGCATATCCACTTTCCATCATTTGGCCAACACTTAGTAGATTTTGTGCAAGGCGTGGCACTAGGAGAACGTTTCTAATAAAGCGCGTACCTTTCTTTGTATCTATGACAATGGTACCTTTCCCCTTTGCCTCCACCAAATCGCCATTGCCCATCTTGACTTTTGTCTTGATAGAGGTGTCTAAGTCATGGAAGATGGTCTCGTTGGATGTCATGTGATTGCTGCACCCACTATCGATGTACCACTCTTCTTCTTTTGCTTCTATGGCTGAGTGACATGCGTAGAACATGTACTCCTTCTCCTTAAAATCTTCAGAATAGTTGGCCTGATAGTTTCTTCTATCTCTGCAATCTTTTTCTTCATGCCCGAACCTCTTGCAATTTTTGCATTGTGGCTTTCCTTGATGGTAGCAATCTTTCTCTAAGTGATTAGTCTTCTTGCATATTTTGCATGGTGGAAAGTTCGTCTTCCTCTCCTTGTTGTTAGAATTCCCATCTTTATGTGGTTTAAAGTTTTCACCATTTCTCGAGTGATTCCTTTTAATGTTGAGCTTAGACTGGAAGTCACTTTCTAATGAACTTTCGTGTCGTCTGTTTAGCCTTTGCTCACGTGCTTCTAGCGACCCCATTAATTCAGTGATGGACATTTTTGATAGATCTTTTGACTCCTCAATAGCCGAAACTACTGGATCATATTTTTCAGGGAGACTGATTAAGACCTTCTGGATTATTCTCTCGTCGGTTATGTTTTCTCCAAGAGTTCTCATTTCGTTGACTATATGTATAACCCGAGAGAAATAATCTTTTGCCATTTCAGAATCTCTCATTTTTAAATTTTCGAGCTCTCTTCTTAAACTTTGTAATTTAATAGTTCTAACTTTCTCATTTCCTTGAAATTCCTCCTTAAGAATATCCCAAGCTTCTTTTGCCGTAGTAGCACGAATTATTCTCGGGAAAATAGTATCACAAACGGATTGTTGAAGAAGATAGAGAGCTCTAGCATTTTGCTGTTTTTGTTTCTTACGTACCTCGGAAGTTGATGCGTCGTCGCTTCCTTTTTCCGGCATGATGATTCCTTCTTCAACAATATCCCAGAGATCATGTGATTCTAGGCAAGTCTTCATACGGACACTCCAATAGTCATAGCTTTCTCCATTGAACATCGGAGTTGATACCGAGAAGCTTGATGTCGCCATAATGCCCGCTTATGATCGAACAAGCTCTGATACCACTTGTTAGAAAATAGAAGAGGTTGTTGGTTGTATGAGTAGAATAAGTGATTTTAGTGAGGTGTAATGTAGATGATGTGTTTTAGAGGAGAGCTCTTGTCTCTAGAAAAGTAGTATTGTATTGATGTTTCTTGGTTTTGCTTGGTATGCAAATGAGTACAATGAGTCCTATTTATAGGAGCTAGAGGATCATTCTAGATCCTTATTAAATGCTATGATTCTAGAGTATTCTACATCTATGTCTAATTACTCTAGATTTTACATAAGAATTCTCTAGTAGAGAATTTTCTAGAATACTTTCTAGTTTTAACTCTCTAGATCATCTCTAGCATTTTCTACATAGAATATTCTAGATAAATTCATTACTATTTAATAAGATAAGAATAAAACGGATCAATTATATATTTTAACTAGTACGCACAGTATATTTTTAGAAACACATAATTTTATAGATTAATATACTATGTACTTCCTCTAGTTCTTAATTAACTTTACACTTTCCTTTTCGGATCGTCCCATATTAAACTTTACACTTCCTTATTTGCCTTATTTGACAAACAAATCTACACCAAACAATGCAAAATAGTGCAAAACAGTGCAAAACAGTGTCAAACAGTGCGAAACAGTGTCAAACACTGTATTCTATAGTAAAGTCAAATTTATTTCTTTAATATGTGTGAAGTCAAAGTGTAAACTTCATTAGAGACCAGAGGGAGTATTAATTTTAAGGAATAACATTTTCATATCATTTTCAAATTATAAATACTTTCGTTATAAATATATTATTGATCAAAATTTAACATGCAGAGTATTTGTTGGTTGAGCTCACATGTGAGACAATTCTGATCTTCCAGTACACGATACATTAACTGGAGGGAAAATTCCTTTTGTACACGCCAAGTTTTACACGCCGGGTTACACGCCTGTCAAATTGTCTGTGTACAGACAATTTGACCGGCTACACAGACATTTTGAGCGGCGTTTTACGAAGAAAATCGATTTTCACACAGACAAAAATAAAAAAAAAATGTATGTATGACACACACTTTATGTGATACAGACAAAATGATTTTTGTCTGTCATAGATTTTTTTTGATGTATTATAACTTTTTTATTTCTAATCCAAATTTTATAAAAAGCATATCAAAATTCATGAATTTTTATGATCTTTCATATGACACAAATATGTAATATATAAAAAATGATTTTTTTTTAAGTTTTAATTGTTGAAGTTTTCCTGAACCTAAAAACACGAAACACAAATTTTAAATTCATTGAGCCATCACCAATAACCCAATATTCCATAATCGAACTTTACTTGAACTACATTCATTTTTGTTAACCAAAAAATGTTAAAAAAATTAATGAAATTTATTTATTTTTACATCGAAATGTGTATTTCTATTTCATAATTATTCAACAAAAAAATGAGAAGGAAACATTACTTATAAAAATTTAAATAATGTTTTATTAAATTGATATGTAAAAAATGTGATAGACGTATTTTATTGACGATGCTGGCCGGAATGCGGAAAAATATGAGTCAAAACATTGTTTTCATATGAACGGAGTCTATTTTTGACATTTTGGCCACCACACCACTTCAAATGGTCTAATGTTCAAAGCATTTAAACACGAAAGGAATATTTATATCCGCATGGGTAGCTCAATTGGTAAAGTGATGGGGAACTTGGAGAATGACCAAGGATCGAATCCCGCAACGGCTGTGTGGAGGTCACCACTCCACTGTGTTGGAGTAGGCCTCTTGTGAGCACGAGTATAAGGATTATCACTGTTAAAATTGGTTGAGTCACCGTGACTTACATCCTCTCATATGCTTTGTCAGGTCGGAGTGTGGGAGCCCTTAGGGTTGGGGATTCAACATTTTGTTGGAGAAGAAAAGAAGTATTTGTACCCATACGGGTAGCTCAATTGGTAAAGCGGTGGAAAAGTTGGAGAATAACCAAAGATAGAATCCTCCAATGGCCGTGTGGAGATCACAACTCCATTGTGATGGATTGAGCTTCTGGTGCACAAGGGTATAAGGTCTACCACTGTTAAGATTGGTTGAGTCACAGTGATTTACATCATTCCATATGTTTTGTCAGGTCGGGGTGTGAGAGCCCTTGAGGTTGGAGATTCAACCTTTTGTTGGTAAACAAGAGGAGGAGTATTTGATCATCATCACATAACTAATCATTGAACATGTTTCATAAGATGTGCGGTCGCTTGTGTGGTGTAAAGTTTCTACGTGACTCTCCCTTCCTGACGAAGAAAAGGAAGTATACATCTTTTAAAAGCGTGTCTTACAACAATAGAATTAGTTAAATCCATTGAATTCGCTTAAATTTATTAAATTCTGAATGAAGTGACTAAATATGTTGAATTGTAAAAAATGATATTAAAAATATTTCTTATTAATAAAATTAAGGAAAAAAGTATATGAGAAAAACTAAAATCGTCTTCTACAACACTCCAATCAATTTATCCAGACTTAATTATTTTAATTATGTACTCCGTAATAATTTAGCACAACAAAGTAAAAGCTACGAAATTGAAAGAAAAAAAAGATTGACTCATGACATTGACATATTGAAAATTGGGATTATTGCTAAAATTTGGGCGCCGGCCATCAAACGTAATTGCAGGTCAATCTCCTTAGAATTTGGAAAACAAATGCCTTCACAATCATTACACTTTAGACTTTGGCCTTGCGCTTTCAACATTTTCTTCAAATAAAAGAAAACGTCAAACACTTGTTTTGCCGTATCATATCTCGTACTCCCGGTCTTTTTTGAGAGTAGTTCTTTTTTGGTAGACCCTCCGGTCCGTTCCCTGGTTTTGGGACGAGATAGGTCGTTATTTGCCGAAAAACAAGGAGAGACCCACAATTGGTCCGAATTAAGGATGTATTTACTTGCACTGAAATTTTGTTGGTCTAATCTGTTCTATTTGAGTCTGATCTATTTTGATCTGAACTGGTAAATGTCTGGTCTCTGTGTATTTTATAACTATGAAATTCTGGTTTGTTCAGGTCTGGTATGAACTGGCTTGGTCTGGCCTAGTCTAATATGTTTAAGTGTGGTCTCATCTCGTCTGCAACTGAATACAATCCAAATAAAAACATCCTAAAGAGGCCAGTCCTAAATCAGGACTGGGAGACTAGCCTGTCCGCTACCGATCCTAATTTCAGACAATATTTTCTCAAATTGCCCCATAATTTAATATTTGGGAAAATCACATATATGGTCCCTCAGTTATCCACGAAATTAAAATCTCAGACTTGTATTTCTGAGATTGTAAATGTCACCCCTCAATTGTCTAAATTGTTGTAAATGTGGTTCTTTAAGTGGTGAAATGTACTCTCATCCACATTGTATATTTCACCCCTCAAAAGGACCACATTTACAGCATTTTGGATAATTGAGGGGTGCCATTTACAATCTCAGAAATACGGTTCTGAGATTTTAATTTCGTGGATAATTGAGAGATCATATATGCGATTTTCCCTTAATATTTTGTATAAACAAAGAACTAAATACATTAAAATTAAATGTAATTGTATTTCAAAATTTTAATTGACTTGTACATTCATTCATACACATTCACACTACATTTTTAGTTTTTGCATTATATACCGTTTAGTAACCTCTATTTTCGGCTTTTCAGTTTTATCGTATATTTTCACCAAACGCATAATTTAATATTTTGTGCGCTGAGTTGTACAACAATCAAAATAAGTAAGGGCGAGGTCTTCTCAGTTCAGTACGTAGGTGTGTGTTGTTCATACAAATATTTAAGCTTCAATTGTGCAATAAAAATCATTAAATAGGAGTAAAGAATTTACAAAGGGCGCGTACAAGTAGGACTATCATTCTTTTCTTCCTAAAACTAGGATTATAGTTCTTTTCTTCCTAAAATAGAACTCATTCACTTCTAATATAACTAGAGAAATTTCGGGCTTTTAATAAAAAAAGTTCTATTTTATGAGTAAAACACAATTACCTTATTTGGGTACTTTGTACACGCTTTACTCCTATTTGGAGCATTTTTTTTTTCAACTGCCTATTGACGTGCACTTGTCGTGAGGTGCACTCAAAATAAATACAATACAATGAATATACGTAGTATAACGAAGTAAGGTTCGTATCCACAGGGAAAGAAATATTTATCTTTTATAATAACAGTAACGAAAGGGGGGTTTTTGAGTTTGATTTGATTTAATTTAATTAACACTAAGATGAACAACTTATATGAGTTTAAATAATAGAGATGAGGACTTTGTTTTGCTTTTATCCACTTAATGAAATGTTCGTCGATCCCGATTATATCTTTAATTATCTTCCTCTCGAATACTCAATCGAGGAGTATATTCAGTTCATCGAGGGTAGTTATTAATAACGAGACGCATTCATTAATAAAACTTACTACCGAGTCAATATAGAACATGCGCCGTATATTATCCCGATAGTAGCAATAAACTTAAGATGAAAACGATTGAGATTGATAACCTCAACACAAGCGGTTTATTGGTTTAATCAATATAATTAATCCCCCTTAGATTATTAACCATGAGACGCATGCATTAATAATCCAAGTTTTACTACCGTTGAAAGAACCGAATCAATAACAAGCGTATTAATCGATTGATTCTAGTAATAATTAATATATGAAACAAAACTAGTTGATCCTTTAAGTAATGCTCAAAATATTAATATGGAATATGAATAGGAAATAATTAATATTCAAGGAAGAAGATTAAAGAAAATAACTCACAACTTACAAATTCATTAAACTTCAAAGTAGCAAAAGCAAGATGGAAGAGTTTAGCTCCTCATTTGGAGACTAAACATGAAGAAAATATAAAGAAAGAACTATTCTAGACTGAGCTTAGAAGTATATAGGAAATTGGATATCTCATTGTGAAGGAAAGAGGGTGTATTTATAGGCTCTTGGGATGCAGCTCGGGTACCCGATCGGGTATATACACGGTACCCGATCAGGTATGTGTAAAATGCCAGATTCGAGGTATACTCGATCGATTATAGGCTATATTCTATAGGTATACCCGATCAGGTGTGCTTATATACCCGATCGAGTATGTGTAGAAAATGATATACGGGCTATACTCGACCGGATTTGGGGTTAAACTCAAAGGCATACCCGATCGGGTATGTCGGTCTACCCGATCGGGTATAGACACTTGATCGTGGTCAAAATGTTCCCTGCATGTTCCTTTATCTTCGGATCCGATTTGAAGTTTCAACAAGATACCCGATCGAGTATAGATGATACCCGACCGGGTATAGACCAAAAATTCAGGATCCTATTTTCTCTTGAGATTATGCACCTTTCTTCCACTTTTGGGGTTCACCAACTGTCCTTTGAGTGATCAAGACCTGTTTGAGCTCAGAATGAACCTAATCTAAACAATTTTCAAGAATTTAACAAACTAAAGTATTACACCAAAAGTGTGTAATTTCCAAAGTAAAAATCAATCAAAACTAATTAAAAATACAAATATACACATGGAAATTACATGATTATCAACTCTCCCACACTTAGTTTCTTTACTCGTCCTCGAGTAAAGTTAAATGTTCACAAGTGTCAAGTCTTTCACAGTTTCAACAATTTTAACAAGATAAAAACACAAAGACCACCAAGGATAAAACATGAGTTTTTAAGCTCAAATTACAAATATCATCTTGGGTTTTATGGCCTTCTAGTGCTTATCTTCTCTTCTTCTCCTCTCTTCTTCTTTTTTAATCTTCTTATTCTCCAAAGATATCAAATGAGTGCTTGCAAAAAACAAATATTTCTCTCATCTCTCATTTTGCCTAGGAGCCTTTTCAGGTTTTCATCCTAGCATCTCTTTTTATTTTCCATTCTCCCCAACTCACTCTTTTTTTATAAGCCCTTTTTTCTTAGATTGCCCATTTTTGTTGGGTTTTCATCCTAACTAGCATTTCTTTTCTTTTATTTATTCTTTTTTTTTAATATCAAGGGTAAAAGAAATTAATGCGTAGTGAAAGGTAAGAAATAAAATTACATACCATGAGGAGTCTCTCCCCCACACTTAGTCCAAGCACTGTCCCTAGTGCCCGCCTTCTCCGCCATAGAAGCTGCCTCCGAAACCGCCCCCAAAGCTGCTATCAAATCTGCCACCAGTGCCACCATCCCCGCCATCTCCTCCATCATACCCTCCACCTCCGAAGCTAGATCCTCCAAAGTTACCCCAATGAGTGGGGTCATACCACGAGGTGGTGGTGGAGGGGGGTTCGCCATAGTCTGAAAGGATCCTTGATGGGCTATGTAAGAGTACATAGGTCCGTAGAACCTACGTTGATCCTCTTCATATCGATGCCTGTCGGCTTCCCGGAGCTCCTCCATCCATTGAAAACCTTCCCTGTGCTCCTCCTGCACTTGGTTGAGCCGCTCTCCCATAGCCATGTAGTTAAGGTTCATTTGGTTGAACCCTGCAAGTAGTTGTTGTTGACCCTCCAAGATTTGTTGGAAATAGTTGGGTGGAGGAGGGTTTTGGTGCTGCTCGGGGATGTCTGCGTCCATGTCCTCATTATCATGGGGTTCGGCATAAGGTGCATCCTCGGGTTGGTATTGGAGTGGCTCTTGTTGCGGTTCTTGGAGGTGTGGTGGAAGGGCGTGTGGGAATAGGTAATGGGGCGCCTCTACCTCTACTTTGTAGAGTAGTTTGGGAAGGTCTGAGCTAGGCATGAGGAAATGTTTGATAGGCTTGGGGTGTATGAGCCAGTTATACATGTTCTTCGGTTGGTCACCCCCATAGAGCGTGTGGGAAAAAGTTGTGCATCCCGAATGGCCTAACCAAGCCATGTTCATCAAACAATAGTCGGGTATAGGAGAGTTATCCATATACCCGAACTTACTTGCCAAGTGCATAACCACCCCACCCAAAACAATTGCTCCCCTCGTTGTGCTTTCCTTTTTTAAATGTGCCCACATGAGATTGCATAGGTTAAAGTCCACATGACGACGGAATAGAGCCACCAACATCAAACACACATCCCCCATCCTAGTGTGGTGATTGTTGGGGCGCCTAAGCAAACAGTTTGCTAAAAACTTCAAGAACAATCGGAGGACAGGGTGTTGGACATGACTAATATATAGTTGGGAGGAGCTAAAGCCCACTTTTCCGGTCATCTTGGTCCACAGTGAATGACCGAAAATGGTGTTGTCGGAGATGGCTTTTTCGTAGGGGACGGGGATGCCAAAATGTTCTGAAAACTCATGTTTCGTTATTGAATAGGTGTGGTTAAACAAACGAAATGTGAGTTTGTCATCTCTAAAATCAGCCTCATCGTTCTCAAACTTCACCGAGCTCATGAATTCATAGACAATTCTTTCGTTAGAGTTGTATTTCATTTTGAAAATGCGGTTCATGTCCAACTCACGAAAGAATTGCTTGGTACTACTATAAATGCCTAGTTCACGGAGAGCATCATGGCATAAGAAACGGGAAGGTTTTACTTGTCTTGTAATTGTAGTGGTGAACCGAGCTCGATGTTCGTTGTCGGCGAAAATGAGGTCCTCGTACCCCGGGATGGGTTCCATATTCCTTGAGCTCTTCCCTTTGTCCTTCCTTGTTACCATTTTTGGAGATTTGGAGCTTGAAATTGGGAAAAATCGAAAACGGGTTAGGGCTTTTCGGACCTGTGGAAATTGGAGAAAAGTTGGGTTTATGGGTATGGGTGTGTAGAGGAAGGTGAGGGGAGTATTTTGGTGGAAGAATTGGGTGATTTGATGGAGAAATGAGGGAGATATGGTAGAGAGAAGGTTCAAAAATGGAGTTTGGGAAGAGGGTTCGAAAATTGGGTTGGGAATTTGGGGAAGATGAAGTGATTCGGGCTGTTTTGGTGTTAAAACGCAGGTATACCCGATCGAGTATTGTGTGATACCCGATCGGGTACTGAAGATAGTTTGTTCAGGACTTCGGTTTTCCAGCCATACTCGACCGAGTATCTCTCCATACCCGATCGGGTACAGGAGACAGTTTATTTGGGCTTTTGAAATTCCAGCAATACCCGACCGGGTGTATAGTCATACCCGATCGGGTATGTTTCTTTTTTCACATTTTGAGCCCTGTACTCAGTCGAGTGCTGGGAACAGGTTCTATTTGGTTTCATCCTTCTGAACATACTCGGCCGGGTGTGTAGTGATACCCGATCGAGTATTCTTCCTTTTGCAATATTTGAACCACGTACTCGATCGAGTGTCCGGGACAGGTTCCTTTTATCTTTTCCTTTCTATGTATACTCGACCGGGTATGTATTTGTACCCGATCGGGTATACATGAAAATTTGAAAAATTTACTCTCCTTCGATCGAGTAGTGATTCGGTTCCCCTTTTTTAGCCATACCCGACCGGGTGTATAGTGGTACTCGATCGGGTATGTCCCCAGATACTTCAAAACCTGCACTTTCCCTTTTTTTCAAAACATGCGATTAGTGCCCTCTCTCTCACCCTCTCAAAACAGAAACTGGAACTTTGACAGGGAAATAAAAAAATCACGTACCTTGCTTGGGTTGCCTCCCAAGAAGTGCCTTAGTTAACGTCGCGGCACGACGTTATTCATTTTTTTTTGTTTTATGTGGGATCGTGAGCATCCCTTGTTTTATTTTTTGAGGCCCTATTTAGCCATTTTTCAATTTTATTTTTCGGCCTTTTCCAGTAAGGCCGTGGTTTCTTTCTTGCTACTACCTCAACCGTCGGTGGTTTATCTAGTGATTCCTTAATGTTCAAAATTGATTCTCTAACGGGAGAGTGAGTTTTAATAGAATTATAAATGTTATATTCTATTTTCCTTCCATCAAATTCCATAGTTAAAAGTCCGCTAGAAACATCAATCGTTGAATTAGCAGTTTTTAAAAATGGTCTCCCCAACAAAATGGGGACTTTGTGTTCATCACTCTCCATTTCAAGCACGTAGAAATCGACAGGAAACACTAGATCACCTACTGAAACCAGTACATCTTCCACTACCCCTTTCGGGGAACCAATTGATCTATTAGCCAGTTGAATTATGATGCTTGTTTTATTTAAAGGGCCAATGTTCAAAGAATTATGCAGAGTATAGGGGGTCACGTTAATTGATGCCCCTAAGTCTAACATTGCCCTAGAGTTGGTGTCTCCTAGCTTGCGTGGTATAGTGAACATGCCCGGGTCAGCACATTTTTTTGGGAAGTTCTTTTCAAAAACTGCCGAGACATGTTCACTAATTTCACTTGGTTGTTTCCCCTTTGAATGTGGTGTCCTCTTGATTATGCATAATTCTTTTAAAAATTTAGCGAAACGAGGAACACTTTTCATTGAGTTAAGAAGTGGAATATTTACCTCACACTCGGCGAAGGTCTCATAAACATCTGCATTTCTCTCCAACTTCCTTGTTTCTTTGAGTGCTTCTGGGAATGGCGGGAGTGGCTCGTATGAAGACGGTGGTGATGACCTGGCCTTCGTGGTCTCCTCCTCCGGTTGAATGTCTCCTTCAGGGTATATCTCCTCAATCTCCTGATCTCCCTTTTCTGCCTTCTCACTTTTCAACATAATGGCATTCAGATGTTGTCTCGGGTTTGGCTCCGTTTGAGATGGGAGTTTACCCGAGTCCTTAGATTCAAGTCGGCTTACGACATGAGAAATTTGGCTAACTTGAGTTTCCAAATTCTTAATGCTTGACTTTGTCTCATGTTGGAATTGTATCATGGTTTGTTGAAATTGTCCCATGTTTTGTTGCATGGAAACCATGTTTGAGGTCAAAGTTCAGATCATGTCATCAGTTGACATACTAGATTGAGAATTTGAGCCTTGGGTGTTGAAAGATGGTTGAGAAGGTGGATTGGATTCTTGGAGGTTTCCATATCTTAAGTTTGGATGATCCCTCAATCCAGGGTTGTAAGAGTTTGAGAATGGATCATAACTCCTTTGTTGATGCCCTTGGAAACCCAGAGCGTTGACTTGCTCTTCTTGGAGCGATGGACAAGAATCGGTTGGATGCCCTTGTTGCGTGCATATGCCGCACACCTTGGCCTCTTGGTTTCTAGGATTTAAAAGGAAATCCTTAACCAAAGAAGTCAAGCCGGCCATTTGACTTTTCAAAGATGAATATGATTCTGCCGCGGCAACTTTACGGGTTGAGGACCGCCTGGTGTAATGCCTAGAATTCTCGGCCAACTCCGAGATGAGGTTTCTTGCTTGAGAGGGGGTTTTGTTGACAATACCCCCTCCGCATGCTGCATTAACCATTCGCCTATCATGCTCCGCAAGACCATCATAAAAATAAAGAATGAGGTATTGCTCTGTATATCCATGGTATGGACAACTAGCACATAGTTTCTTGAAGCGTTCCTAGAATTCATAAAGTGATTCATCATCACCTTGTTCGATATTACTTATTTGCTTCTTTAGAGAGGAGGAAATGGAGGCAGGATAATACCTCTCTAAGAAGCATTTCTTCATAGCTTCCCACGTATCTATACTTCCCGAAGGAAGATAGAAAAGTCAATCCTTTGCGGTGTCCTTTAGAGAAAATGGAAAAGCCCGCAACTTGATCTGTTCTTCAGTCACACCGTTTGGACACATGCTTGTGCAAACGATGTGAAACTCCGAGAGGTGTTTGTTTGGATCCTCTCCTCTCAGGCCATGGAAGGATGGCAGCAAATGAATGAGCCCATATTTTAGCTCAAACGTATTACCCTCATCAGGTGTAGGGAAGGTAATACATAGTGGTTGTTGATTCAAGTTTGGAGCTGTGAGCTCCCTTAGTGTTCTTGTTTCAAGAGCCATGTGAAAGGACTCTTCGGACTCGCTAGAACTAGAGCTAGCGGTGTATGAATCTCCGGTAGATGATTCTTCCAAGTCGGTATTAGAAAATTTACTTTTCAACCACTCGAAAGTTTGTTATATTTCCAGGTTTGTGTGATATGTGATTTCGTTTATGGAACGGTGTTTAACCATATACTTCACTAAGCTCATAAATAGAAGAATGAGAACTCTTTATATTTTGTTTATTATAATTTTTATTTTTATAATTTTTTTTTTGAAATGAAACAAAAGAAAAATTATTGCCTTTCCCCGGCAACGGCGCCAAATTTGATGTGCACTTGTCGTGAGGTGCACTCAAAATAAATACAATACAACGAAGATACGTAGTATAACGAAGTAAGGTTCGTATCCACGTGGAAAGGAATATTTATCTTTTATAATAACAGTAACGAAAGGGGGGGTTTTGAGTTTGATTTGATTTAATTTAATTAACACTAAGATGAACAACTTATATGAGTTTAAATAATAGAGATGCGGACTTGGTTTTGCTTTTATCCACTTAATGAAATGTTCATCGATCCCGGTTATATCTTTTACTATCTTCCTCTCGAATACTCAATCGAGGAGTATATCCAGTTCATCGAGGGTAGTTATTAATAATGAGATGCGTTCATTAATAAAACTTACTATCGAGTCAATATAGAACAAGCGCCGTATATTAATTCGATAGTAGCAATAAGCTTAAGATGAGAACGATTTAGATTGATAACCTCAACACAAGCGATTTATTGGTTTAATCAATATAATTAATTTCCCTTGGTTTATTAACCATGAGATGCATGCATTAACATTCCAAGTTTACTACCTTTGAAGGAACCGAATTAATAACAAGCGTATTAATCGATTGATTCTAGTAATAGTTAATATATGAAACAAAACTAGTTAATCATTTAAGTAATGTTCAAAATATTAACATGAAATATGAATAGGAATTAATTAATACTCAAGGAAGAATATTAAAGAATATGAATCCTACTATAGTTAATATCAAGATGTTAACTAATTGTCATCTTAGTAACACTTCCCAATATTAACATAGAGGAAGAAATAACTATTAGTATGACCAATGTCAAGATGTTAACTAATTGTCATCTTAGTAACACTCCCCAACTTTGATATAGAAATAGTATTTTAAAGGAAGAGTTAATATTCAAGGAAGAAGATTAAAGAAAATAACTCACAACTTACAAATTCATTAAGCTTCAAAGTAGCAAAACCAAGATGGAAGAGTTTAGCTCCTCATTTGGAAACTAAACATGAAGAAAATATAAAGAAAGAACTATTCTAGGGGTGTATTTATAGGCTCTTGGGATGCAACTGGGGTACCCGATCGAGTATATACAAGGTACCTGATCGGGTATGTGTAAAATGCCAGATTCGAGGTATGCTCGATCGATTATAGGCTAAATTCTATAGGTATACCCGATCGGGTATAGACACTCGATCGTGGTCAAAATCTTCCCTGCATGTTCTTTTGTCTTCGGATCTGATCCGATTTGAAATTTCAACAAGATACCCGATCGAGTATAGGTCATACTCGACCGGGTATAGACCAAAAAATCAGGATCTTCTTTTTTTATTTGATTTTGCACCTTCCTTCCACTTTTGGGGTTCACCAACTGTCCTTTGAGTTGATCAAGACTTGTTTGAGCTCAGAATAAACCTAAGCTAAACAATTTACAAGAATTTAACAAACTAAAAGTGTGTATTTTCCAAAGTAAAAATCACTCAAAACTAATTAAAAATACAAACATACACATGGAAATTACATGATTATCAATGTTCCTTTGTCTTCGGATCCGATCCGATTTGAAGTTTCAACAAGATACCCGATCGAGTATAGATGATACCCGACCGGGTATAGACCAAAAATTCAGGATCCTATTTTCTCTTGAGATTATGCACCTTTCTTCCACTTTTGGGGTTCACCAATTGTCCTTTGAGTGATCAAGACCTGTTTGAGCTCAGAATGAACCTAATCTAAACAATTTACAAGAATTTAACAAACTAAACTATTACACCAAAAGTGTGTAATTTCCAAAGTAAAAATCAATCAAAACTAATTAAAAATACAAACATACACATGGAAATTACATGATTATCACTTATTTCGGGAATACTAATGATATTGATAGTAAGAATAGTTAAACAATTTGTAGTAAAAAATAGTAAAAACAGTAACAAATTTAGAGGGCAAAGGTTTATATTTAGAGAAAATTATCATAGGTATGAGTAAAATATAAACCACTCATCTTTTCATATTAGTGAAACCGCACTTTCAGTCCCTCTATTAGTGTGCACATAGAAATGTAGTTCTCGTGTTTCTAATATTGTAAATGACATCCCCTAGTTTTCCAAATTTTTTCAAAATAGTTATCTCACCCGTGCATTGTAAGAGATTTAATTTTTTCAATGATATTAAATAGTTTTAGAAGTACATATAATAATGATTGTACTTCACGACATGTCGGGTAAATATTGATGTATAAAATTATGGAAGACAATGTAATGACATTAATTTACACTTCATGAAAAAGATTAATGCACATTAATTAAGCACAATTTCAATTGTGAGATTACAATACATTTAGCGTAAATATGTATTGCACGGTAATCAAATTACTCACATTTATTTGATGGAGATTACAAAACAAATAGGGTAAAGATGTATCGTATAAAGTTTTGCACAATACGCACAGTTTCAACCGGACCTGCCTTCTATATATATATATATTTAAAAATCACACCCACACACCCACATACAATTACATATTTCTTGATTACTCAATTGATGATCCAACCCCAATAAATATAGCAAAACGTCACTCAATCTATTGGTACTCGAAAGTGAAAGACAATGATAAAGTGCAGACAATTTGGGATATGGAAGTATACCTAACATGGTGATAGAACTCTTGCTTTTCATCTACGATTAGGAAAGGTATCTGCCCAATTTTAGAGGAGGTGTCGATGAACTTGAGGTTATTGTATTAGCATAGGAAAATGATCGACACAGGGGAAGAAGATGGATTTTGAAATTCAACGAGGGTAAATGAGATTTTTGCTGGGACCTTTTGTGTGTATGGTTCCATTAAAATCATTTCAAATCTATACAAATAAACAATAGATGAAATCTATAGAATATTTGAGGGAACTAATATTTTTAGTTATTACATAAAATATCAAATTGAGGACACCTAAATTCAGTAAATTGTGATGGAATTTTAAATTCTCGAAGAATTAAGAATTCATAAAAATGATAATTCCTCCTTAGTCTCAAGTCTAGATTTATAATGAACTCAATCTAAATTTGGAGGTTTTTCACGAGGAGTGAACATCACTCTATTTTAATCAATCTAGATGTTTTCACTATGAGCAAGACTGCAAGAGGTTGCTCAAACCTATTCTTCTACTCAAGATTTGATTATGGAGCCCTCTTTAAAAAATTCTAGTTATATAGATCAAGGGGATACTAAAGATCCAACTAGCTAAACTCTAAAGATATTTAAGTGAGTGTTTAGGAGTTTTGAGAAGTGTTGGTGATCTAAGGTAATAAGTGATTGATCAACACATTCTTCTTGCTAGATATCTACGTATACACTTGTTTGGTTTTTAGCTCCACGCTATTTAACAAACGCTTCCTCTGTATTTATATACATACTTGAGCGTTGAACATCTCGAATTGGTGAACGAGGCTAATATAAATCTGATCCATTGAATATCTATTTTATTAATGTAAGGTGTGGCTTCAATTTTCTTTGTGTGTCACAGGTTTGTGTCCTTTTTGTATTTTAGTCATATTTGCAAATCTTAGCTCATGAGTGAGTTTGGCTGAATCTTGAAAATAAAAATTTCATCTCTGATCCCACATCATATCTTCCGCGAAATTATTGAATATCTTGTCTTCTCGTTACAACTAAAAAATTGTTAAAAATAGGTTTAAAACATGTGTACAATTCCTAAATAAGAGTTTATGGTTTGTATTCCCTAAATAGGACTACCTTAATATAATTAATTCTCACAGCCTGCTTAATTTGGGAATCGGGCAGCATTCGGTGAAAAGTGACAACGACAATCTAGCAACGATGGTAACACTCGAATTAAAGTAAACTTGAACATTGGGCGGTGGCCCAACAACAGCTGCCCAATGTTCAAGTTTCGTCCTCTACAAGGGTGTTTTAGGAGAATTCTAAACATTGGCTCCCATTTTCATACTTTAAGTGTGTTTTACTATATTGTAAGAACTCTCTCTTACAATTATCAAGTACAAAGTACTATTTGTACTAATTCATCTAAAAAAACTAAAATTGGAAAATAAATTACGTAGTAGGAAAAATTGTTGGTACACACTTTTTGTACACAATTTGTGTACACCATTCAAGTTGTCTGTCTACACACGCAATTCGTTAAAAAACTACCCTAATAAAATAAAGATGACACTCCATCCCTGAGGGACTAAGGTTGTAAACGAATCAAATAATTTGTGCTCGATTCGCGATTCGAATTCGTATAAGATGATTCGAATTCGGAAAATTCAAATACAAATAAGAATATTAAATTTGATTCGAGTTGTTATCAAATACAAATAAGAATATCAGTGTATTCGATTCGAATATTAATCAAATATATTCAATTAATAATAACGGTAATATTAATGTCAATATTAATAATAATAATAATGGTAGTAGTAATAACACTATAATAACTTTTAAAAGATAGTCATGCCCTCAAAGTGTAACCCACATATACACTTTTGCATACAAATTTCAAACCTATTTGTAATAAATCGGAATATAAATACAAATACAAATCAATTTGTTTGGTTCAAACGTCTTTCAAATACAATACAAATAATTATGTATTCGATTTGAAGAATAAAATTAGAGTTACGTTGTTTGACTTTAATATATACAATTATCAACTTATTTCACACATTATAAGTATAATTTCTAATATGTGTGTGTTAGTGTTTATTTAAAAAAGTTTAGATTTATATATATTAATCATAAAATTAATTCACTTTAGTATATTGTGTACCATCTAAAAATGCATTGATCCATTAAATTTAAATTCAAAAAACACATATTAAGTCATAGCATGCATTTACAACATAAAAAATATGGAATATAAAAAAGTTATTTTAGAGAGATATTTGACTAAAATTTGACTTATGCTCAAATCGATTCGATATTCGTATATGATTCGTTAACTATTTGTATTGTTAAACAAATACAAATACAAATTAAAATTAATATTCGTTTCATATTTGAATTCGAATTCATATTCGAAAAAATTAAACAAATACAAATACAAAATCTCATTATTCGACTCGATTCGGTTCGTATACAACCCTATGAGGGACCCCAACACCGACCAGACAGTTAGATGTGTTGGGTGTGTATCAGAAAAACGAAGAAATATTAATTAAATAAAATTAATTAATAAATAAAATAGGCAAAGAAAATCCGAAAATAGATGGAACAAAAATTAGTCGGACCTCGTGCTACGCACGATGTCCTTAAAAATATTCGTCGCCTCTCACGGTGCTAGGAGCGTTGCAACGACTGTTTTCCAGGATACGATGGCTAACGAACTGACGTTTGAGCACACAAATGAAAGTTCCGGCCAACGGAAACACAAGAAGAACACAAAGGAAATTTTCGGGGAGCTGGAGGTGTTTTTAGCTGAAGGAAAAACGTGCAGAATGTGTATGATTGCATGTGTTTTTGCAAAGCACCTGCCAGCTATTTATAGGAGGATTTGTTGTATGTTAAAGGAGAGTTAAGGGACATGAACGTTGTACATCAATGACCAGTCCGTTGGCCATTGAATCGTACATGAACTGTCCATTTAACGCTGCATTAAAAGATAAGAACGTCGGGATTTATTGTTGTAACGGTCTAGAAATGCTCTCAGGTATTCTGATTCGAAGCCAATAGCATACCTCTCTGGTCTTCTGGTTCAGAAGCCAACAGAATACCTCTAAGGTGTTCTATTCGGAAGCCAACAGAATACCTCTAAGGTTTTCTGTTTGGAAGCCACCAGAATACCTCTAAGGTCTTCTGGTGCGCAGAACAGAAGAGCTCCTCACAGAACATATGCAATTCTTATTCTGGGAAAAAATAAAACGTTACGGGAAGAAACAAAAAATAAATCATATCTTTGGAAGATAGATTTTTGGACGACATTCGTGTCCGCACGTCGCCCGCGCACGCCAGTCCCGTTTTCGGGATTTGATCGGCACCCCCCTGCGTCTGAAGAGAGTCTTTCTGTGACACCGCACCCGGATGTACTTGAATTTAATATTCAGTATGTATTTGAATTTTCTAGCGAATAATTTCGTGTAACAGATTGGTATATTTAATCAATGCGTGATTAATTAAATTATTTTATCCGGTCCATTATATTGGGAATGAGCTACCAAATAATTAGTTGGGTCATCATAATAATTATAGAAGCTCAATAAAAATGCCAACCGAGATTGAAGAAAATATTTGGACAACCCAAGTGCTATTTTGACCCAACCTGCCAGAAATAGCAGGAATAATTGAGAGGAACTTCCTACACCCACTGGGGTATTCTGCACCCCTTGTTGCCTCAAATAAGTGAGGGGAACATGATGGATGGCTTAGTACGTATAGGGGGGTGAGGGGTCTCCTTGAGACAAAAACTCATGCCCATGTCCTATCTCACACAATTAATTGTGTTGATTGAGAAGACATCTTCGCCACCTCCTTACACCCATTCGGCCGACCCGCAAGAGAAGAGAGAGCTCAGGAAAAGAAAAGAAAAACAGACTCTCAAGTCTTAGTTGGAGGAAGGAAAAGCTAAGAAAAATCCACAAAAGAAATAGTTTGAGTTCAAGGTAAGAACTCCACTATTTATTCTTTTAACTAGTTTTATGTTGTATGATTTTTAAGAAATCATGTGGTGGATTAAATCATGAGTTCTAGACGTTTAAAAGTGTAGAATATTGTTATAAAGTGGTGGTATTTAACTTAGAAGAGTTGGTGAATCGATAGGAGTCGAAATCGCCAGAAACCGCCAAGAAAAATAGGTTACTCGAAGCTGCAGTGCACAAACACCGCCCGGCTTTCACGAAAGCCGCCCCACCTGCTGTCCAGGTTTTTCACTTTGAGCAGCCTAAAACAAGGACGGATTGAGGGGTTTCGCAAAGGCAACTACTTAAGCACTCTATAAGGTGAGGATGACTGACTATATTGCTTATAATTAGTGAGTTAATTTCATGAGATTACCTAATAAGGTAATTAAATGTGTTCTTTTTGGATTATTAATGATTAATAATGCCTAAGAATGAGAAGACTATGGTCTATAAGGAAAAGAGCATGATATACAAATTTAAGAGTAAATTGTGTATGATCATGTGTTATGAGTATGAATACTTGATAGTGGAATTAACTATGAAACTTATGTTGGAATATACTTTTTACTTCATATAAGAATATATGAGTGATTAAAAGTGTTATTTTGTATCTACAATATTATAAGCGAGAATATTGTTAGGGTACAATGGGGATAATAAAAATGTTGGTGTCTCTTAATGCATTAACTCATTATACATTACGTTTATTTTGTTGTACATATGACTTCATTTTAACTTTCCGTTTTAACGGAAATGTTAACGGTGACGTATTCCTTCATCTTTTCTTCCCAAAGATGCGATTTCCGTCGTTCTTTGAATTTGAGAGACTGTCGTTTGGGATTCTTCTCACATCCAGAGTTTTATCTTCTCCAGTTATTCGATAATCGTTGGAGGGATGATTATCCCTTTCAATTGCTAGCGATGAAAAATAATTAGCATCGTCTATATCTAACCTTTGACAGCAGTTGAAGTTACCAGAAGCTCTGAGGTTTTCGTGGGTTGGTTCGTCGATACGCAGTGGAGCAGAGGGGGCGAGCTGACTAGCACCGTTTGTTGTAGTTGACAGTTCGCCAACCGTCTGGAGTCTCCCCAATGTTGAGGCTGTAGAAGGAGTGGCTATAGGGCTTTCTTCGCCGTACCAGGTTGTTACATCTTGCAGTAAGTTCATATTTTTCCTTGGTCGTTTTTGAATTTTTGTTATACCTGGAGTTGTAAAAGGGAGTTCCATAATAGAATTTGTTATGTCTCTGTTCGTTGTGCCTGGGATGAGTTCCTTCAAACCACCGCCTGCGATTAGGATAGCTGTTGTTGCAGTGGCAATAGGGTGAGTTAGGATAGCACTAGAACCCCAATTCTCTTCTTCGATTGTCCAGAATAAAAGTCAAATTGAGGTCCCAAATAAACATTATATTGCATTAGACGTACTATCATCAGGTAATATAAAGGGTGGTAAGAGTTAAATGGGATGAGAGGTGAATTATAATGGAAATGGGAAAAGAGATAGGACGGTTTTATATGGCAGAAGAGTTTAAGAAAGAGAAACAAGAGGAATCAATGAGTAAAGATGCACTGATTAATGGATGGATTTCACCATCTTCAACTGCAGACAACATTGGATATCAATGCTGAGATTAATTCTCCATCTCGGCTTGAGGAAGTGAATAAGCTTGAGTACGGAAATCCATCGCTGGGATTAATTCTCCCGGCAGTCGGCTGATTTTTAAGCACTGCTCCGCCAGAGCTTAGTCGCAATTGGTAATGTGAGAAATTCTTCCATGCCAAGAGTTTCATTTTCAGCTTCCTCGCATAAAGAGGTACAACCCTTCCAAGTACAAATCCTTGGCTTGATTCTTGGTTAATCTCATAGAGTCATACTGTCATAGGATTAGAATTTTGCTCGTAGAGGACATGTTAATAAAGGTTCCATAAACAAGAAATCAATTTATGTGGCTGGACTTTTTAGTTGTATAAATATTACGGAGTACTAAGTAATACTACCTCTATCCCACTATGTTTAGGACAATGGAGTATGACACAACTTTTAAGAAAAAGTGGAATTGTGTGATTGATATTAGATTGATAAAGTGTGAATAAAGTAAGAATGAATTGTAACCACCCAAATATTACCAAATATTGTATGAGGCAAACTTAATGGGACGGACGAAAAAGGTAAAGCGGGACAAGTTAGGGGGACGGAGGGAGTACATGTGACCGATATATGCTCGTAGAGGAAATATTAATAATGGTTTCTTGAACAAGAAATGTTTTATGGTAATTGATGGAGTATATGGGTCTGAGCCCCAGGCCCCACATACTCGGAAGAACAGAAAGCACAAGACAACAGAGTGGCGCCCTCGTCGGCCAAGACGCCCCCGTCGGCCGAAAAGGGGCCAACTCAGATTACGGTCCTGAGCCCAAGGAACTCGGGTGCCCTCGTCGGCCGCGCCCTCGTCGGCCGTGCCCTCGTCGGCCACGCCCTCGTCGGCCACGAAGACCTCCCAGAATCGGATTCTACACTTACTCATTTGTACAGCCCATTAGAGGCTTTGTATTCGGCCCAGTTGTAAATGGGCCTCCTAAGCCCAAGGCTTGGGAGCCCAACCCTAATTTTCTCTATAAATACTCCCCTTGGGAGTAGTTATAGGGGTTACAAATCATTCTATTGAAGCATATTACTGCACTTCTCTCTCTAGCTCTCACTTCTCTCTAGATATAATCTATCATTTGGTGCTCTTGTTGAGAGCTAGAACAATCAAGTTAGCACCCTTCGTCGCTACCAAGCACAGCTAACCACTGATCATGGGGAGAACTAAGTCAAACCGCAACCTCGTCAGCAAAGCCATCCCTAAGGACCAAGAGCCCAGGGAGCACGATGAGGACGCCACGGCCGACCAGGTCGGCGGAGGGGACCTCTTCCAGGAGGCCTTCAACCTCACAACGGACCTCCACAACCAACTCAACGGCGGCGCCCCTGATGCCCGCCTCGGCTTGGACAAGAAGCGAGCTGAAAAGACGGATCAAGCCCCGGCCCAGCCTATGGCCGCGGCCTCTCCGTCCGTGGATCCACAGGTCCAGGCCGCGCTGTCGGTCATCATCGCCCGCCTAGCTCAGAATCCCACCGTCCTCAGCGCACTCTTGCCAAGGATCGGGGGAAACGTCACTCCACCTCCTCATCCCCAACCGTTGGCCGTCCAGATAGGCAACAATGAGGGGGTTGCGGCCCAGGACACGGCGTCGTCCCACTCCCACCCTGCTTCCCCTCTTCGGGCCGGGCAGACCCCAGCGCGTGGAAAAGCCTCTGCCTTCAATTGGCTAGGTGACACGCGCCGTCGTCCGGTTTCGGAGAGGATGGCGGGACGGATTGGTGATCTTCGTCCTGGCTCGCCAAGGGAAAGCTTGGGGTCTGTGTCCCGGACAGCGGACCAGCCCCGCCCGGACAAGGGCAAGGGGAAGTTGCACGAGGATGACGTATGTCACCAAATCAACGCGGCTCACAACGAGCGCCTGAGGAATCAGCCGGGCGCCGCTGCAGCCGACAGGGACCCCTGGGACGAGGTCATCGCCCAACTGGAGAGGAGGCTGGCTCAGATGGAGGCCAAGCAGTCGGCCAACATCCCTACGGCCGGCGCCTCCAACGACCCCGGCCTCAACGCGCTCATGAACAAAGTTAGCGCCTTGGAGAGGGAGCTGGCCGAAGGGCGGGGTGACCCCATCATCCAGGTCAGGACGAGGACCCCTTTCACCAACAGGGTCCTCTCGGCCCCCATCCCGGAGAAGTACAGGGGGAACGCCATCAAGTCCTACGATGGCCGATCAGACCCCCAGGAGCACTTCAGCCGTTATCAAAACAACATGCTGATGGTGAACGCGTCCGACGAATACCTCTGCCGTTGGTTCCTCTCTACTCTCGAGGGGCCAGCGTACGAATGGTTCAACGGACTGCCAGAAGGAAGCATTGACTCATGGCAGGATCTCGCCCAGCGCTTCCTCACTCACTTTGCCGGGAGGAAGCGCGCCAAGAAGTATTTCACCCACCTCCTCTCCGTCAAGCAGCAGCACGAGGAGTCCCTCAGGTCATTCATCGATCGATGGACGAGGGAGACCGAGGAGGTCGAGGGGGCCGATGAGCGCACCCTCCTCGCCTTGTACCAGGGAGCCCTCCGCAGCTCCCCGTACGCCAGGAGCCTCATCACTGACCCCCCGAGGTCGTACGCCAAAGCGCTCCAACGCGGAGGCTTGTATGCCGACGCCGACGAGCTCCACAATCAGAAGAGAGAGGGGGGCCATCCCCCCAAGAAGACAAATCCTTCGCCGGCCCCGGGTCCGTCCCCGGCCGGCCAGGGTGCCCAGGGCCGCCACGGCTCTGGTGGACAGAGTAAGAAAGACCGCCACTGGCGGCCGAGGCTGGAACGGCCGGGGATAACCCTCACCCACCCGGTCGGCACCATCCTCGATTACGCCGAGAAGCACGGCCTCATCGAGCAGGCTCCTCGGTTGGCCGAGGAGATCCTTGCCATCCAGCAGGGCGGCACGTACTGCCGGTTCCACAAGAACTCGTCGCACAACACCGACGATTGCATCACATTGAAGAAGGCCATCGAGCGCCTTATTCGCCAGGGGGAACTCTCCCAGTTTGTCAAAGGTGGCCCACGTAAAAACACTTGGGTAAACACCGGCAAACATGGGGGCGAACCCTCTGCGAAGAAGCGCGAGATTGGTAGGCTCAGCGACGACGAGGACTTCGAGGAGCCTCCGCCAAAGAAGAATCACATCCACCTCATCGTAGGTGGGAACACTGGGGGGGACTCCGCCACTCAGAGAAAGAAATGGGCCCAATCCCTTTACATTGGGGAGGTGTCCCACGTTCCCCCCCAGCCGAAGAAGCAGCGAACGGAGGCGATCACCTTCACCGACAAGGATCTGCCTCCGGGTACGGAGTCACACAGGGACGCCCTCGTCATCCGATGTGAGATCAGTGACTCCATCATCCACCGTACTTACATCGATACGGGGAGCTCCGTCAACGTGATGTACCTGGACACCTTCAAGCAGCTGAAGCTGGACAGAGCTTTGCTGAAGCCGATCAAGACCCCGTTATCCGGCTTCACCGGGGACTCTATCGACGCCGAGGGCACGCTAGTCCTCCCCGTGGAGGTCGGTGACGGCCCCCACCACGCTAAGATTGACATGGAGTTCATGGTGGTCAACCTCCAGTGCGCCCACAACCTGATCTTGGGCCGGCCAGCGCTGGAGGACTTGGAGGCCATCATCTCCATGAAGCACTTATGTTTGAAATTCCCCACCAATGACGGCATCGGCTACGCCAGAGGAAATCAGAGGATAGCCAGAGCTTGCTACCTCAAGCTCACAAGGCCGGCCGAAAGGGAAGGACAGAGAATAGACACCATTACGGCCGCCGTCGCCATGGACGAGGAGAGGCCGCATGCGGAGCCGGCCGAGGAGGTCGAGGAAATCCCTCTGGATACCTCCCGGCCGGAGCGGGTTCTCAGGGTCGGAAAGCAACTCTCCCAGGACCAATGAGACGCCATCCTCCTCGTCCTACGGTCATACGCCGTTGTCTTCGCATGGGGCCCGGACGATATGCCAGGCATCAGCCGCCAGGTGATCACTCACCGGCTGACCGTCGATTCGGCCTCCGCGCCTGTCAAACAGAAGCGGCGCTACTTGTCCGCCGACAGACGGGACTTCGTCAAAGGGGAGGTCGCCATGCTCCTCTCAATCAGACACATCAAAGAGGTGAAGTACCCGACATGGTTGGCCAACGTCTTCCTCGCACAAAAACCGCCGACGTTCAGAATGTGTGTTGACTACACTGACCTGAACAAGGCGTGCCCCATGGACCCGTTCCCTCTCCCCAACATTGATCAGCTGGTGGACGAGACGGCGGGGTGCGAATTGATGTCGTTCCTCGACGCTTTCAGAGGGTACCACCAAATCTCCATGCATGAAGATGACGCCGAGAAGACGGCATTCATGACCCCGGAGGGAATCTTTTGCTACCTCGTCATGGCCTTCGGACTCAAAAACTTCGGCGCCACCTACACTAGGATGGTGGCCAAGATCTTCAGAGTGGTCCTTGGCCGGACGATGGAGGCGTACGTCGACGACATGATCGTCAAGAGCAGGCAGGCCACCTCCCACGCCGACGACCTCCGGGAAATCTTTGAAATAATGAAGGAGTTCAGGCTCCGCCTCAACCCCAAGAAATGCGCCTTCGGCGTCCAGGGTGGCAAGTTCCTCGGCTACATGGTCAGCCGGAGAGGCATCGAGATAAACCCGGAGAAGACGCAGGCTATCATCAACATGGAGCCACCCCGCAACGTCAAGGAGGTACAGCGACTGACGGGGCGCCTGGCGGCCTTGAACCGGTTCCTCTCCAGGTCAGCCGAGAGGGCACTCCCTTTCTTTCAGATCATGCGCAAGGCAAACAGCTTCAAGTGGAAAACGGAGTGCCAGGAAGCATTCGACGAATTGAAGAGGTACCTGTCGTCCCCACCCGTGCTTTCCAAGCCCAAAGCCGGTGAAACCCTCTTCTTGTACTTAGGGGTGAGCACGTCGGCCATCAGCTCCGTGCTCATCCGTGAGGACGAAGGGGTGCAGAAGGCCATCTTCTACATCAGCAAGACACTCAGGGAGGCCGAGCTCAGGCACTCCCCCATTGAGAAGACGGTGTTGGCCATCGTCCACACAGTGAAGAAGCTGGGGCACTATTTCCAAGCCCACACCGTCCATGTGCTGACCCAGCAGCCTCTTGGCGCACTCATGAGGAGCCCCACTAGCTCCTCGAGGATGGTGAAATGGGCGATCTTCCTCAGCCAGTTTCAGATTGAAATCAAGCCAAGGCCATCCATCAAAGGGCAAGCCTTGGCCGACTTCGTCATTGAATGCACAGCAAGGGAGACGGCCGTCGCCAACCCCGGGCCGGAGCCGGACGACACGTGGACCCTGTTCACTGACGGCTCGTCAGCCGCGAAATCATGCGGCGGCGGCGACGTCCTCATATCCCCTGAAGGGTTCAGAGCTTACTACGCCATCCGCTTCAATTTCAGGGTATCCAACAACGAAGCCGAGTATGAGGCCCTCCTCAGCGGTCTCAGACTCGCCGCCGGCCTCAAGGCCAAGCACCTCAAAATCAAGTGCGACTCCAAACTGGTAGTGGGCCAGGTGGAGGGATCATACGAAGCCAAGGAAGGCCGGATGAAGCAGTACAGACAAGCGGCGGAGGAGTTGCTGAAAGCGTTTGAAACCCACGAGATCACCCAGATCCCAAGGGCCGAGAACGCTGAAGCCGACATCCTCTCCAAGCTCAGCTCGGACACCCCGGAGCACATCTCCCAGTTGGCCAAGATCGAGGAGTTGAGCATGTCCAGCATCCATGCCAGCCCCGTCTTGTGCGTCCAACAGCGACCAGAGGACTGGATCTCTGACATCGCCACCTTCATCACAACGGGGGAGCTGCCCCAGGACGAGGAGAGGGCCAAACTTGCCAAACTCAGGGCCCCAAGCTACACCATCGAAGAGGGCAAACTCTACAAACGGTCCTACAATGGCACCCTCCTCCGGTGCCTGCACCAGGACGAGGCCAACACAGTCATGGAAGAAGTTCATTGTGGCGTCTGCTCCTCACACCAGGGCCCTTTTAGCATGTCCCGGCGTCTCGTCGTCCAGGGCTTCTTCTGGCCGACGATGGCACGCGACTGCGCTGACCTGGCCAGAAAGTGCACCACATGCCAGGTACTCCAGAAGGCCCCTGGTCGGCCAGCTGTCAACTATGCCCCTGTCAGCACCGCAATTCCATTCTCCAGATGGGGGATTGACCTGGTCGCCCCCCTGCCCAGAGCCGCCGGGAATAACCGCTACATCATCGTCGCCGTCGACTACTTCACCAAGTGGGTCGAGGCGGAACCCTTGGCCAGCATCACGGGGGCCAGATGCCAAAAATTTGTTTACAAGAACATCATTACACGCTTTGGCGTCCCCCAGGAGATTATATCAGACAACGGCACCCAATTCGAGGCAGCCCCTTTCCAGGAGATCCTCCGGGAGTTTGGGGTGAGGCACCGTTTCTCCTCCGTTGCCTATCCTCAGGGCAACGGGCAGGTCGAGAACGCCAACAGAACAATAATGGAGGGGCTGAAGAAGAACCTCCAGGCCGCAGGAGGTAGTTGGGTTGACGAGCTCCCCAACATCCTGTGGTGCTACAGAACCACGCCGAGGAGGGCGACAGGTGAAACACCTTTCGCCCTGTGCTACGGCTTTGAGGCGAAGGCGCCCACGGAGGTAGCCATCCCCAGCCGACGAGTGGAGCAATATGAGCCTGACACCAACGAAGAGAACATGAAGATTGACCTACACCTGGTTGACGAGAGGCGTGAGCAAGCTTACGTCCGAGCAGAGAACTACCGGCGTCAAGTGAAATCATACTATGACGCCAAGGTACGTTCCCGGGAATTTCAGGTGGGGGACTACGTCCTTCGCCGAAGGGAAGCAAGCCAGCCGACAGAGGGTGGCAAGCTAGCATTGAAGTACGAAGGGCCCTACATCGTCAGTGCCGTGGTCAAACCCAGCACCTACAAGCTTAAACGCCCGAATGGGTCCAATGTACCACGAACATGGAATGTACACCATCTGGTGAAGTTTTATCAGTAATCCGAAGGAGGTGCAGACGGCGAAGCCCTCACCCCTTAACGGGTTACTGATTGAACGCCACCCTCGGCCTCGAGCCACTTATGAATAAAATCATGTTCTGATTTTCTCTGGAAATTCAAAGTAAAACATTAGCAGGTGCCCTCGTCGGCCACCTTAGAGCGAAAGGCTCAGGTCTGGCCGACATGGCCCCTTGCATTTGCAGCCTACGAGCGACAAGCTCAGGCACTCCATTGTATTTTGTATCAGCGAAGGGCTCAGGCCTAGCTTAGAGAGCACATCGTCCTGGCCCCGAAAGCCTAGAAGTGAAACACTCAGGTATGGCCGACGATGTCCCCAGGACGAAGGGCCCGCAAACGGCCCACGTCTTGAAACGGGAAGCTCATCGCGTCGTCCACGCGCCGGATCGCAGGACGACAGGCCTGAAATCATGGCCGAGGTGACAAAATCCCAAAACTCGGGAATGGGCAACGACAGCCGTTGGAAACCGACCAAAAGTCTAGCCCGCGTCATAAATAGGCGACGGGACCCGCCCTGAGATCACGGACGTTATAAACGAAGTCCGAACCGGCCGAAGGACGAGCACACCCTTCGGCCGAAGCCTGAAAGAAGGATACCCCCGAAACGAAAAAAAATAATAATAATAATATAAGGGAAAAAGAGGGAAGCCGACGGCCGCGCACACTCGCCGGCCTCGAGCAATGAAAAAATAAAATCCCCGCAACTCAGGCCCAACTAGGCCAAATACATATCAGTAGAACACAAGTGTAGTACCACTGACAGGTAACAAGGACGACACGTCCACACACTACAAGGGAATAATCAAGGCCGAAACACACGCCTACAAAACCCTAACCGCATCGGTTGGGTGACAAGCGAGAGGTGACCTTCATCGGCCATAGTCCTCTGAGGCACCAACGCTTGGTATGAAACAAGGCATCGCAATCCTGAGGATGACCAGGACGAAGCGGGCACTTATCACACCCGCGAAAGGATCAAGCAATCAAGAAACAACCTCTACTTGCCACAGCACCTCGGATGGCCGACGCAGGCACTGGAACCAAGGCTGCTGGCCAAGCGAAAGTTCTCTGAGAATTGGTTCAAGTGTTTACCAAACACTTAAAAAAAATCTCTTGAGAAGAAAGAAAAAGGGTTCCCCAACAAGGAACCAGGGCTGGCCGACGAAGGTAGGACCATATCCTTGGAAAGCCATTCCTTACCCAGCACCTCATCGGCCACAAGCCATACCTTGGCCGACAACGGTACCGCCGCGAAGTAAATGCCCAGCATTCACACTTGGAAAACTCTCTTGAGTACTCAAGTGGAATAACCCTGGACGAAGCGGGTACATACATATTGTAAGGCCGTTAGCTACCTACGACTTGCATATGTACTTGGAAAAAATTCAAAGTCCACAAGAATATGGTGAAGGTGCCCTTATCGGCCACAACACAGGGACACAGGCCGACAATGACACTGGTTCAACACCACGATCAAGGGCAAAAGGACGTGGCCAAGAACCACCGGTCAAGCCGACAAGGCCACCAGGCCGAAAGGAAAGCACCTAAGTGGATCCCAAAACACTTAGAAAATTTTTGAAAAAATTCCTAAGTGTTATGAGACTACGTCCAGGCCGATCAAGCCACTAGGCCGTAAAGACAGCAGCTACATGGACCCAAAAACACTTGGGAAATTTTTGATACAAAATCCTAAGTGTTATGATAGCAAAGCAAAGAGGAATAGGCCGACCAGACTACTGGACAGGAAGGCCAACCTTACGGACGTAGCGGACACTCGCGGGTGACCCAAGTTATGACTTGACACTGACAATTTACAGAATTGAAATGACAAAAGGCAAACAAGCATGCAATGGATTCAAAGCCGAGAAGGATGGCAAAAATTCTTTCATTTAATCAATTCATTACAATGGGGGGCACTTCGGCCGTTACATAATTTGGCAACAAATGAAAAGCTAATTACAGTAGGGAATAGCCGATCAAGCCTCCGGGGCACCTTCATCCGCGGCTGGCTCTTCAACCTCGTCGGCTCCCTCCTCGTCGGCCTCATCAGCCTCAGCTTCTTGGCCGGCAGCGGCGCTGGTGGCATCGTCTAAGAAATCAAATTCAGTATAATCCGGCTCGCCAAGGCCGGAGCTTTCTATGGGGGACTCTCGCTCCGACAGCGGAAGCTTGGCCTGCTCTTCTGGATCCTTCATCAGCTTTGGCAGCTTCAGGTTCCGTCTAGCCCACCCAGACGTGTAATTCATGGCCTTCAACGCCCGGGATAGCCGCCGACACAGGAGCCTTTGCATCCGCTCCTGGCCCAGGTTGTAATAAACGGACATCTCCCGACTGAAATACTCCCGGCCGGCAGGGGAGTTCATCCCCCAATTCTCAAGCCTGGCGGCCACCACTTCGTAGCACCAGGGGAGCCTCTCATCGGCCTTCCACCCCTCGGCCAGGAACTTCTCGACGGCCTCATCGGCAGCCTTCACGACGGCGGCCTCGGCCTCAGCCTTCGCCTTGGCGGCCTCCTCGCTCCTGCGCCTCTCGGCCTCAAGCGCCCTGTGGGACTCCTCGAGCTCCCTTTTGCTCTCCTCGAGCTTGGCCTGGGCATCGTCCCTGGCTGCGGCGGCTTCATCAGCCCTTGCCTGCAATGCCTTGGCATCCTCCCGGAGCCGATCAAGGCAAGCTACCGCCTCGTCGGCCGAGGCAGCCTTCTGCTCCAGCTCTTTCAAGCGAGCTATCTCCCAATACTGCCTCTTATGGCTTTCCATAAGCATAAAGGCACTCTGCAGAAGGAAAACAAAGGTCAGGCAAAAGACTCTACACAGACGAAGAGAGAAACAAAAATATAAGGACAGTAACTTACTTGGACGAGGAGGTCCATGCCGCCCTCGTAAATCTTCGGATCCTCGAGCTTCTTCAAGTGAGCCCGATCTTTGGCCGGCATGGCCTTGGCCAGGACGACGTGGCCAGGGACGAGATCATTAAACACGCCCCCGCCGACGGGGTACTCTACCACCTTCTGGTAGGTGGCACCGGCAATCTCCTTGCCGGCCCTCTGCGTCCGTGGCTCCTGGACGAGAGGAAGTGCTGGGGCAGCATAGTCAGCAACAGTAAGGTCCACGACGGGACCACCATCGCCCACGCTGGGGACAGTAAGAGTACCGGCCTCACTAGCCGGAGAAGGGGAAGGAGCCCTCTTCGTCTTCTTAGAGACGCTCACGCCGGCCTCAGTCAACTTTTTCTGGCCGTCAGTGGCCGGTCTCTTTTTCTTTGATGGGGCAGGCTTTGGGGCCGCATCAGCAGTAGCTCCGCTCCCACCAGCAGCGGCACGTCGGGCCGCCTCGGCCGCCTTAGCAGCCAGCTCCTCGGCCGCCTTGGCCTTGGCAACAGCCATTATGGAACGCCGGTCCATGACAAAGTCTACAAAGGAAAAACAAACAGATTAGTAAGGCAAAGGACAAAACATAAAGACAGAAAGCCGAAGAAAAAATTACCATCGGCCTCAGCAGGAATGCCCAAATCCGGGCCATCGGCCTCCTCAAAGGTGGTGGTCATCCTCGGCCAGAGTTGGAGGTCATCCTCCTTATCTCCATACAGGTGATATCTGAAGAAGCCGAGGGCGGTCATCTTATACTCCGTGATGTAGTCCTTCACGCTCCTCGGCCCCCCTTCCAAGAAAGCCTCCACCTGAGCATCCAAAATAGAGCTCTTCGGCGGGTCGTGCAGGTTAAACCTCCCGGTGTGGTCGAGGGAGGGAAACTCGGTGCCACTCTCACCAATGGACACAAACACGAACTTGCTCTTCCACCCATGAATGGACGTAGGCAAATCCGTGAAGCTCCTCTTCTTCGGCAGCTGCTGAAGAGTGGCGTAGGCCGCACAGTTCTTGTGGCTTCCTCTGCCGATCTGGTACAGATTCATAAATAGTGCCGTTGTCGGCTTGTAGCCCAACTCCTCACACCGGAGCAAGAACCCTACCATCAAGGAGTAGCTGTTCGGCGTCAGCAAGGCCGGAGGAAGCCCGACCATGTCCAGGTACTCAGTAATGAAAGGGTGAAGGGGGAATCTCAACCCCTTAGCGAAGCTCATCGGGTATACTCCAAAGTATCCCGGTGGTGGCAGAAGAACATGGTCCGTCGGCTTGGGTGCCCTAACCCGCCCGAACGGCCCCACGTACATCTGGGCAACAAGATAGTCAGCCGCACTGCTCTCCGGCTTGATCAGGTAGATGTTGGTGAGATCTAGATAGGAGATGCCGGGCCCACTCTTCGGCCTCCTCACTCTCTTCGGCTTGGCAGCTCCCTTAACGGCAGACACCGGCCTTGGGCACGGAATGACAGCAGAAGTGGACGCCCCGTCCACCACTCGGGACGCACCTACGTCCTCACCCTTTGAAGAGGAGGCGGACTCCTCGTCCTCGCCTTCCTCTTCCACTGGCTCTCCGGATTTGTATGGACTTAAACGCTCTATCTCCTCCTCAAACTCCTCGAGCACCTCGTAGTCAAGCGACCTCGTGGAGGGCTGGTCGTCGTAGGGGTAGTAGTCGTCGTTCAAGCTCTTCATAACTACTACTACGGGCCTAAGGAGATTTAACTTAAGATCTAATGGTGTTCAAACGCCTAACACTAGATCAACAACCTAGGAAGAAAAGTATGAAAAGTGAGGAAGATCACGATGAACACTAACCTTGAACAACGAAGAACACGAAGAACAGGCTGGGAGTTTATCTCTCTAGAAAATCGGCCAGCACTTCGACAAATTCAGAATGCAAATACATTTCCTCATCGGAGGGGGAGGGGTATTTATAGAACCCCTCACCCAACGGTCACTACACGTGGCACCCCCCCAATGGCCACACCAACGGCCACCAATGGGGGACCACCACGTCACCAACGGGCCAAACTCTATCAACAGCCCATTGGCAAACCAGACTCCAACGGCCTACACACTTGCCGGCTTTACAGGTACCAGCAAGCGCCCACAACGTCCCACTTGCTCGCCAAGATCACAACTACCAAACAACAAGGAGACGGCAACGGCCACGAACGTAACAAACACCCATAACGGCCACAGAACAACAGGGACAAAGATGCCCACAGGCATCGGCTCCTCATACTAACCTTTGATGATAACTCTCTACAAGCGATCTGCGCACAAGGGTTCTCCCACAGGGTTACCTTGGCCAGAAAATCGCCATGAGAGTTGGATTCAGGGGGACTACGGAGATGCCGCTTCGGCCAGGGACTCAAGCAACTCCTTCACCCCTCGCACTCCTCGGCCTGAAGCAGTGGGGGACTGGGGGACTACACCGGCCTCAGCAAAGCACAAAGGAAACACTACAAAGAACATGAACGTGACCACAAAGCATGGCCACATCATCCATTCAGCACAACGGAACTTCATCGGCCAAAGGCCCATGACGTCATTAGCAACGGCCAACAAGCCACTAGAGGCAAGGACACTCATCGTCCTCCGCCAATAATCAATCTTGACGGGCCCTTCGGCCAAGAACAAGAAGGCCAACCAGCGACGGCCAAAAGGAGTGCGCGAGCGCCCTCATCGGCCACCCAAAGGAAAGGACGCCATCGTCCTCAAAGCAAGGAACAACCTCAACGGCCTCACCGGCCCAAACATAAACTTCAAACCACCAACGTCTAGAAAGGGAAAGCGCGCCTTCAACGGCCGACATTGAAACAAGACAGTCATCATCCTCAAACACATTAAGGAAACAACGGCCTCCCCGCCCACAGCGAGGAACAGGTAACGGCCAAAGCACGGAACAGGATCACCAAAGAGGAAACAACGCCAACGCCGCAACGGCTAACGGCCCGGGGATGCCCGCATCGGCCAAGGGCAACAAAGCACAGGAATCTACTCTCCTTCACTTCGTCTACGTCTCAGCTTAGAGAGTGGGGGACTCCTGATGGAGTATATGGGTCTGAGCCCCAGGATCCACATACTCGGAAGAACAGAAAGCACAAGACAACAGAGTGGCGCCCTCGTCGGCCAAGACGCCCCCGTCGGCCGAAAAGGGGCCAACTCAGATTACGGTCCTGAGCCCAAGGAACTCGGGTGCCCTCGTCGGCCGCGCCCTCGTCGGCCGTGCCCTCGTCGGCCACGCCCTCGTCGGCCACGAAGACCTCCCAGAATCGGATTCTACACTTACTCATTTGTACAGCCCATTAGAGGCTTTTTATTCGGCCCAGTAGCGGTCCAGTTGTAAATGGGCCTCCCAAGCCCAAGGCTTGGGAGCCCAACCCTAATTTTGTCTATAAATACTCCCCTTGGGAGTAGTTATAGGGGTTACAAATCATTCTATTGAAGCATATTACTGCACTTCTCTCTCTAGCTCTCACTTCTCTCTAGATATAATCTATGAGTAATGTAAATAATCTTTTGGTAATTAATAAAATAATTATCAAAGAAAAGCCATTGTATGTTGAAAAACATTGAGGTGATGAAGTGGTTATAGTGGATCACAAGTAGTACTTTGTTTGGAATAGGGATGGAAATGAAAGAGAAATATTTTGTGTTTGAATGGCTAACTCTGTGAAAGTGTAATTTGATGGAAGAACTGGCAGTTAACCACTTAGGTGGAATACTTTAGTATTTCCCAAAGTCTTAATTACTCGATCCGGAGGGGATGCACAATTAACTCTTATTTTACTACTTAATTTGTTTTGTTTTGGACTACAAGTATTTATTCAATTATCTAAATCATGTGCTATCATTGCAATGAAGCCAAAGTTTCATTATTTTTTGGCTTGAGATTATGATGGAATAAAGTTAAATGGTTCACTAAATTGTCTGCGCTTCTTTGTTATGAAGCAACAGTCAGTCCATGCAATTTTGGACGTGATTTTCACTATGGGTCATCCGGAAAGTCTCTCTGTGCTTTAGTACAGGGGTAAGACTACGTACATTCGACCCCCCTTACCCCATCGTAGGTGGGAGCCTTTGCGGCACTGGGGTAAATGGAAATGATGATGATCTAAATCATGTGCTATGATATTAGATGTAAAAATAAATTTAAATGTAATAAAAATATTAATGGTCTTCTTCTCATCAAAATTCTCTAAACAAAGAATTCTTTAGAGTGGGAATTTTCTTTTCATTATTTTCCTTAAAACTAATCTCAAGTAGAAAGGAAATTACAAACTCAATAGCTTCATTCAAGTTTATGCTTTTTAATTGCATTTGGAATATTTCAATGGTTAATATTTCCTACATCAATTTCATTGGGGTATTGGGCATGTACCCGCTCGCGCAACGCGCGAGTAAAAACTAGTATTGATATAAATGACATTTTCAATGGAAAATCGGTTGGAATTTGTCTATATGACTATGAATGGAGAACCTTGTTTGTTGGAATTAATCCGACTAGTATTAATATACTAGTCGGTCATTAAAGTGAGGTGTTGCTGGAATTGATCCTAAGGTTGGATTGTGAAATGTTATGCCTTAAGTAGTCTTAAGAGATGTTTTAAGGTAGGAATATACGAACTTTAAGTTATACTAGGGGTAGGCCTCAAGGGATACCCAAGATAAATTGAATAATAAATTGATCCTAGATATAGGATTGGCCTATGGGCGTGTTCGGTAGTCTTTGAGGATAGCCGGTTGAATTATGGTAATAAGTAAGGACCATGGCCCTTCCGACTCTAGAGAGCGGGGTTGGATATAGGGTTGTAAACGAATCGAATCGAACCGAATACTTGATAATATTATTCGTATTCGTATAATTATCGAATATTCGTATTCGTATTCATTTAAAATTCGAATCTTATTTTGTATTCGTATTCGATTCGTTTGATATATTCGAATCTTTTTCGAATCGAATTCGAATATTCGAATTCAAAAAACATTAAAGTTAATTTGTGAAAATAATTAAAATTATGACGTTAGTTTGCCCCTTTTAACTAATTTTCATATTACATATTTTATAGGAAACAAAATTCATTTACAGAAGTCACTTCAAATTTAATATCAATACAGATAAATCAACGGAGAATTTTAATTGTAAATTAAGCTATTTTGACCTGGTAAAGTAATAATTTTTAAATTAAAATATGCAAAATATTTACATGAATATTTTGTTATTAATATTTTTACATTGAACTATATGTATTCATAAGAAGTAGTATATATTGTATGAATATATATATATATATATATATATAATTCGAATATTATTTGAATCGAATATCATACGAAGTAGTATTTGTATTCGTATTCGTAAAGTATTCGAATCAAAAAATAGATTTGTATTCGTATTTGTATTCTACTTACTCGAATTCGAATTGGCATTTTCGAATTCGAATCACGAATCGAATCAAAATTATTCGATTCGTTTGCAACCCTAGTTGGATAGCATGGACTTGCAACGTGATCATGGGTTAAGGTGGAATCCGAATCGGAGACCTAACTAGGCTCCGACAGCGGTAACACATAAGATAGGACCCCGAAGGGCCTTACCTTCCTACGGGATGATGGGTATGAGTACAGGGGCGGGATGTTGGAATCCGAACCGATGGCTTTATGAAGCCTTGGGCAGCGGTAGCAAGTCCCGTAGAAATAATAAGACCTACGTGTTGTGTCGTGGAAACGATGTTGAAATGGAAAATAAGAAAGGGCCGCGTGCCGACCAATTAATGAATCAAGTTCTTATAAAGATAATAAGTGTGATATATAAATTATTATTTATATTATGATATCACCCTATTTTGAGGGTCTCGGAAATTAAAACATTGATTATATTCAGTGTAGTTGTCATTGTACCTTTCAAATGCTTCAAAGTACTGACATCCCCTTCACGGGGGAGACCACCTCACAGTTTCAGGTAAAACTTGAAGGTTGTTACCATCGCTCGTTGTTTCGGGAAGATCAAAGAAAGAAGATGTGGTTCATGCTTCTTCCGGTCTTTTTTAAAAATACTCATATTAATGCTCATGGATATTACTTTCTGAATAATTAAATTGGGGGCTTGTATGCCTAATTATGCCAAGTGTAGCTTGAACACTTGTATTAATGCTTCCGCTGTATTAAATGAATGTTTTACGTTATGTTTGTTTATGGATGTACTATGTGTGAATGGTATTCAAGACGCCTTGTATAGTACGGATGCGTTGGACTGCGGTTGACTATTCATACTATACGGCGGGTTGTTGATGTGTCTGGGTAGGTCTGGGGCGTGACACTTTCCACCTAAGAATCTTAACCCCTTCAAAGAGGGTTCCCTTTATAAGGGGGTGAAAATCTTTTGGGTTTTCCGGTGTGGGACAAATCCCAATAGAAACCACCATTTCTCAGTTTTCCATTTAAACGAGTGAACTTCGAGAATCAATTTCTCATTCACCCGTTATCTGTTTGGAGTGTACCATATATCGAATTGTAGCCTTTAACAAGGACAATCCGAAACCACTTTGACCCGACCCAAATCAAAAGTGGACCTCACTCAAAATATTGCTTCAAATTGACTTGTATCAAAAATATATCAAAACACATTTTCCCAACAGATGAGGGGTTGTAAATTGGACTTGAATCACAAGCTGACAGATAGAGAATGGGGATCTGACTCTGGTACTTGTAAAGGCCCTATGCATTTTTAACATATTAACCCCTCATTGGAAAAAACCACCCTATAAACAAACAATTAGGGATGTACACAAAATGTATACAAAATGTATGTACACCGCACTAAAGGTAGAAACAAAGTTTATACTCCGCCCTACCTCCTACATCTCATAAAACTTGACAAATAAACTTGACTAATGTTGATTTGCATATAAAATACTCCCTCCTTCCCGTAAACAACTTCACACTTTCCTTTTCGGGCAGTCTCGAAATTAATCTCACACTTCTTCCCACTTCCTTATTTGGCAAATTCTCTACATCCAAACAGTGCCAAACAGTGTCCAAACAGTGTCAAAATAGTAAAATGTACCCCTAGTAAGTTTATTTCCTTAATATCTGTGAAGTCAAACTGTGAAGATGTTTACGGGACGGAGGGAGTAATAATTATAAAAATTTGTGTTATTGAGAGAGAAATAATTTTAAATGTAAATGGCAGTTTTTTAGGGATAAAAATGGAATTTGGCACCCGCACGGGTAGCTCAGTTGGTTGAGTGGTGGGAAAGTTGGAAGAATGATCAAGGATCGAATCACGCAAAGACCGTGTGTAGGTTACAGCTCTTGCGTGCTGAGTTGGACCTCTGGTGCGCACGAATAAAACATCTACCACCATTGAGCCGATTGAGTCACCTTGACTAACATCCTCCATAAAGTGTTGTCGGGTCGGGGCATGGGGGGCTTTGGGGTTGGGGATTAACTTTTTGGAAGAAAACATGAAATTTGGCCTCCGTTTGTGGGTATTTTGTGGGTCATAGTGTCTACTAGGGGAGAGCAAACCCGACCCTACCCGATTGACCCGATCAGATATATCCGATTTTTTGTTGGGGTTGGATTACCCGACCCGAAATATCCAAACTCGGTCCGATTCTTGCAACCCGAGACTTAAGCGGGTAGCGGGTAGAGTTACCAAGTATGCTATCCGATCCGCCCGAAAAACCGAACTAGCTTAGTATATATACTACTTTGAATTATTATGCATATTCAAATATCTCAATTATTGTATGCCAATTACCATATTATGTATGTTCAAATATTCCAATTACCGTATTTGTACAACCATAACTTTGAATGTTGTATTGTTATGACTTTGAATGATATTGGGACCAATTATCATTTTTTATCACAATATCAAATATGTCAATCACCGTATATTATTATTTTACATGTTCAAATATGTCGATTACCGTATTTATACAACTATTACTTTGAATGTTATACTAGTATAAATTTGAATGATATTTTTACCAATTACCATTTTATTTATCATAATTTCAACAATAATATATTAAAATCTGAATGGACCCGAAAACCGTATCAACCCGACTGCAACCCGAATGTCTTCAACCCGAAAAATCTGATAAATTTTTTAATAGAGTAAGGTTTGAAATTATCAATCTCATTCCCGAAGAGGTTTACCATTTTTGAACCCCACCAACCCGAACCCCACCCGTGCTCAGCCATAGGGTCTACACTCATGTTGTTCACTTGGACTCGTAAGTCTGGTGGGAGGAGAGGAATAGAGCCCTCAACGTTATCCTCCATGGAGATTCCATAGTAGACCGCCATTGTTCACCCTTGAGCTGTGTTTCGTCTATCGGATAAAGAATGGAAGGTGGGGCTGGAGTAAGAGAGGAGCAGAGCTCTGCTCCTCCTAGGCCCTCGAAATTCGCGGTGTATCAAAATCCAGCTCTTTCCGCCGCCCTTACCTCCAATAGCCTCCTCCCTTCCAAGTCAACTTTCCTGTTCTTCATCTCTATCTCTTTCGCCTCCGCATTTGCCCTTTTCAGCATCATATATAGGTATGCTTGCGCGCGATTTAGTGTATGCTGTCTGTCATTACTCATTCTCCCAAAACATAATGTTCACGTGTGTCATATTTTCTGTTGCCTTCTTTTTTGTATCTTGATTCTCAAAATTAGGGTTTTATAGCAATTTAGGACCTTGTAAGATTGCTTTTAGTTTTAATGAAAAAGAATTGGCTTGTATTTGTTTACTCCGTATTTAGTTATTGTGGCATGTGAAGACGTTAGGAGCTTATGTAACATATTTTCAGGAATACACCTCCAGCAGGTGTATTGTGTGAACTGAAGCTTGCTTGTTTGTGGGGTCAGTTGGTAGCTATAGTTGTGTTTAGCCAGTGTAATGATATTTTTGCATCATTGATCAATTTGGAATTGGTAGTATCATGATTTAATTACTACCATATTTTAGTTAGCTGAGCGATGCTAACAAATGATCAGTAGTGCATTTAAACCACAAGAGTCTAATATGGCGGCCAACCCAGTCTCAGGCCCTCTTAACCCAGTTTAAATAGGTGCATTCTGGCCCGCCCTGAATTCAAGTTTTTTGAGACCCTAGCTACACACTGATAACGAAACAAAGCATTACCTTGCTATAGCTTTGCTCAATAAGCTTTCTATGATTTCAATATTTCATGTTCATATTAAGGGGTGTTTGGAATTGATTATGCTTTTGCTTCTTTTTTAAAAGTAGAAGTAGAATCAAAATATGTTCTTGAGAAGCTGGTGTTCCCAGCTTCTAATAAACTATTTCTAGGAGTAGTTTGGAGCACCTAGAAATACTTCTACACTTTCCCTCAAACATTCCAATATCTACTCCCTGCTCCCTAAGAGCAGAAGCAGTTTAAAAAGGTAGATCCAAACACCCCCTAAAGCTCATAACTATACTACGATGATGCATACTGTGATTGCTGTCAATAACTTGTTCCTGAGTTCCATTATATTAATTCCTACCTCCGTCCCATAAAAAGTTCCTAACTTGACCCTCGCAGAGTTTGAGAAAATTAGGATTCTTTTTCTTTGACTTCCTGAAGTGTCATTTTTACCATGTTTAATGTAACTGCAAAGTGCACTCTTTTGACAATATTATTTGAGGGTAGTGGAGTAATATGAGATTTTCTCTACCAAATAAGGACAGATTATTTAGGGGCGTCCTGAAAAGGAATACATGGACTTTAAATCAGGACAGAGGGAGTATTTTCTTGATTGCTATCTTAGACCAAATTCTTTTTTTGTGTGTGGTCTACTGGTAGTCTGGTACTGCTACTCTAGGTAGTTAACTCGCTACTTGGTAGTAACTCGATCAAGGACCGAGTAGCGAGTAGGACCGATTACTCGGGATTACTCGGTGATTACTCAGCCTTGTATTTATTAAATTTAATAACATAAGTGCCAGAGAGTATAGAAATATAATAGTCTTACAGTTATCTAAAAATGCATAGAAATGAATAAAATGATAGAAAACGATGGAGTAGCAAAAGTCATAAGCATTCTAAGTTTTCACGAAAATCAATCATCTAATAGTTTCGTAAGATCTATGTTCTCTCCCCATGTCCATCCTATATCATCTGATTTTCTCTTAAGTGTAGTATTAGCATATTCAGTCCCATTATAAGCCTCAGCAGACTGGGCAGATTTCATGATTGTCAATCAATGATGTGTGATAGTGTGTATCAATCAATATAGTGATATTAATTAAAAGTTACGTAATATAATATATATAGCCATACTAGTGAAAAGAATTTATTTATATCAAAATATATGTGTGTTGATACTTTAAAATACAAATCAACTGAAAGATGGGAGGGTGAAAGAAGAAGAAACGAGAGAGGGGAGAGGGGAAGATAAGAGAAAAAAGATGACAACTTTTTGAGAAATTGTAGTCACAGATCTGGGGGATAGTAGATGTCAGAAATTCCGTTCAATCTAGGTTTTGTAACTTAATTTTTCAATTTTTTAAGGGGGACCGAGTTAGACCGAGTAACTCGCCGAGTTGAAAACTTCACCGAGTTGAGAAACTCGCCGAGTACTCGGCGAGTAACTCGAAAATAAAACACGGACCGAGTTAGGTAGCTACTCAACAAGGTCAGTACCCGAGTTGTGAGGACTCGCCGAGTACTCACCGAGTAGATAACCTAGCTGCTACTTATCATGTACGAGTGCTCATTTCATTGGAAATGTCATTCAAAAAAAGTTATGGTCAGCTGAAGACTAGTGATTTGTTGTTTTGATAGGGAAAACTTGTACTGCTTTACACTAAATGTTACTTTGTACATGGTTCTCATTTACTTGAAGACAAAGTTGTAAAATAAACAAAAAAAAAACAAAGAAGTATTGGATTTTGTTTTTCTCAATATCCCATTTTGCGATTGACTCTGGTAGTTGTATTGGATTTTATTTTTTCTTTTGCAAAACAAGATTTTTGATATATTAAGTTCTGTTGTCATAATGGCTTTATTTGAATTTGAACTTCAGGGAAAAAGGAGTTATTGACGTTTTGAAAGTTGGATATGGCCCTGCTCGTAAGTGATGATGTACAAAGTTTCTTCTCAGTTCTGATAATGCTAAATTGCTAATTGTTAAGAAATTAATTGGTCTGACCCTACTGTTTTGCTCAGGCCTTTTTACCAAAGTGATACAAAGCATTGCCGGTTTTATCTTAATTGGAACTTTCATTGCCCTTTTCAAGGCTATTCTGCTATGGAGTAAAAAGAGTGCAGTAGAATGGAGGATTACATCTCCATCTAAAGGATCAAAGGAACAGTTGCGGCTGACCAATCGACAACTAGCACTTCTCGGAATTAAACAAAAAGTTGAACAAGGCAGTGCAGAATCTTCAAAGAAACCTCCTAAGTCCAAAACGGTCTCTCCATTAGATGCCCTTGTCCCACTTCATAAGCCAATCTCAAGTGCAAGTCATTCAGCTAGACTGAGTAGTGAGAAATCAAGTCCTGGTAGTGGATCTAAAAGACATACTTTTAGTACCCCATCAAAGTCTCCTGCTTCTCAATCTCTGAGTCTAGGCCCTACATCCTCACAATCTCCTTCCCTGCAGACTTCACCGTGGTCAAACACGCGAGCTTCTTTTCACAAAGAGATGATGACAGAAGAAGCATTTGAGAAATTTTTGGCCGATGTGGATGACAAAATTTCTGAATCGGCAAGTAAACTATCCACTCCTCCACCTACCATAAGTAGTTTTGGTGTAGTCAGTCCTAGTAACATACCCACTTCAGCCAATGCTTCTGGAACTCCGAGAAGTACTCCTTTAAGGCCAGTTAGGATGTCCCCTGGATCACAAAAGTTCACTACTCCTCCAAAAAAAGGGGAGAGTGATCTACCTCTTCCTATGTCAATGGAGGAATCTGTTGAAGCCTTTGAACATCTTGGTATATATCCACAAATTGAACTATGGCGTGACCATCTTAGGCAGTGGTTTTCAAAAATGTTGCTCAACCCCTTGCTTGACAAAATTGATACCAGTCACTTTAAGGTGTACTACCTCATCACTTCGTCCTCTATATTTTATCCCCATCTTTATTTTCTGATCTTGCTTATGTTTGTGAGCTCTAAATCGTGCCTTTTTACCTTGCTGTTAGGTCATGCAAGCAGCTGCTAAATTAGGAATTACTATCACTGTCAGTCAAGTGGGAAGTGAAACCTCACGTACTGGAAGTACTACTGCCTCCGCATCTGCAATGAGTAATGAGTGGCAACCCTCATTTACCCTTGATGAGGATGGTCTTCTTCATCAACTGCGTGCCAATCTTGTTCAAACTCTTGATTCTTACATGTGTGAGTTTCTTCTCTTCGTTTTTTAATAAAAAATAAGTTAATACTCCCTCCATCCCTTAGAAGCTTCATTTTTATTATGAAATTTTACTGAAATTCAAGTTAACCCTTCCCTAATAATATGTAAGCTGGTAATTTGGTATTAATAATTAAATTTACATATTTAGAAGGTATCCTACCCTAAGAGTTCTAAAAACCGTCAAAGGAAATTTTAAATGTGATAAAAGGCTGATACAAAAAACATATATTAAAAGAAATTGGATTGACAGCATAATAGGGAAATGAACTTTTATAATGGGATGGTGGGAGTGTTATTTTTATGCTGTTAAATGGTATTATTGTTTTTTATTTCATTGGGTATGTTGGTAACTTACTAACTTATGTGGATTTTCATTTCAGTAAAGTTGAGTTCTGGCAATTTGCAACAATCCCCAGAGCAGAGCACCTTGATCCCTGCTGTGCAAGAGTGCATCAATGCTATAACGGAGCACCAGAGGCTTCTTACTTTGATAAAAGGAGAATGGGGAAAGGGTCTGCTAACACAAAATACTGTACGTGCAGGTTATACAGTACGTAGAATTCGAGGTATACTGATTTTCATTCATTTTGATCATTTAATATGTAGTATTTGATAACTTTCAGCAAATGAAATAATAAGATAAAGGGTTTTGATAACACAATCTTTTTGTCTGTTTATAGATTGCAGTTTGTGATAATATCCACTTTTTTAATAAAGTAGGCAATAATGCATGGTTTGTGGAAGTGCAATAAAAATAGATTAAGTTTCTTTTATAATTTCACAGAAAATAAACATAACCTTATCCTCTGAAATATGCCAGATCTTGCTGAAGGGTCGTGTGTGAAGAAGTACGAGTATCTGGGAGAGATATATGACAATTCAAAGAAGTGGATGAGTGACGTTCCTACGGATTCACACCTTCTCCTATATCTCTTCTGTGCTTTCTTGGAACACCCAAAATGGATGCTGCATGTTGATCCTACCTCATATGCTGGGTCTCAATCAAGCAAGAACCCCTTGTTTGTGGGTATTCTTCCTCCTAAAGAACGGTTTCCAGAAAAGTATATAGCTGTTGTTTCGGGTGTACCCTCTGTGCTTCATATAGGAGCTTGTATTTTGGCTGTTGGGAAACAAAGCCCCCCTGTTTTTGCACTCTTTTGGGACAAGAAGCCTCAGTTCTCTTTACAGGCAAGTGTTGCCTCCTACATCTTAACTGCCCTAATTATGAATGAGTAGGTCTTCGTTTTGTATTATATATTAATATACTTCTATGACTTTAGAACCAGTGCAGTGACAATAATTAGTATTTGTGGAATATTGACTCACCAAAAGGTTAAACATTATAGCCTTGTATTTGGCCCTTTATGGCTCACACTCGCACTGACATTTGTGCAACATTAATTAATTCAGGGGAGAACAGCAGTATGGGACTCGATATTGATTCTATGCTATAGGATAAAGGTTGGGTATGGTGGGATAGTGCGAGGCTTGCACCTTGGTTCATCAGCCCTGGACATTCTTGCCATTCTTGACGCGAAACCAGAAGATTGACAAACTGCAAGGTGCTGCTCATGTTAAGAGGCGAATGTTAAAATCCCTTCTAGCTTCAGAAGTATTCATTTTATTTTGAATATTTTTAAGTGAATTTCAAAATGCCCAGCAGTTTTGATTTAGTCAAAAAGGGCATGTAACAAGCATACTTTAGAAGGTGCTAATTTGTGCCGCCTAGTGTTGTGTGATAGCAGTATATTTTAGTGAGGCATGCAAAATTGATCTCATTTTGAGTCGTTTTTACTGATACATACACCTTATTGAAGTATCAGATGACTTACATTTGAATGATGATGACTTATTTCCATCTGGGAAGGCAAATGGTTGTTCTTGGAACTTTGGGTTCACATATATTCTGAAAATAACTTGTACGTAAGTACAAATCTAACAATCTAACAAGGAATACCCCATGAGGCCACAAACAGATCCAGAAGACCAGCCGGATTAGATCCCCTCTAGTCAGCTTATTTGCGCAATGGAACTGAAAATAGTTGCAGCCCGGAACCCCTCCAAATCCGTTTTGGTTCTTTCAAAATAGGACCAGATTGAATCGGTTTTGGACTTTTGGTTATGTTTTTTAAATTGGACAAGAAACATGTCTAAATGCCGTGAACAGACATTGGCATTGACCCAAATTTGGATTTGGTATACTGGTATACGATTATGATTCAACGTACCAAATAGTATAGGGCTATGGTCACTCCTCACAACATCACAAGTAGTCACTCTCCTCTAGTCCTTTCTATGGCTGATTGAGATGCTTGTAGCTCTAGGCAACAAAGCGTATCACATTTGCCTAAAGTCCACTTTTACAGCTTGGCATGGACACATTCTAAGTTGTCTCAAAAAAGAAATAATGTGGCCTGTGATGACCTATATTTTCAGTTCTGGTTCAGCGCAGGTCCCGATTTGGTCTCAGTTTATTTATTATTTTTATATTTTTAAACCCTCGATTCCTCTCATCGCCCCACTCCGCGCCCTTTTCAGCTTTTAAATGTACTTCTACGGTTCTACCCATTTCAAGTTGCTTCTCAATGTATGGTTGTATGAGTCTGTATATTAATAATTTATAATCTATTTGATTATGCTGGAGTAGGGCAGGGATGAAACATGTTAGCATCCATGTCACCCAATCATATTTTAGACTTTTAGTTGGGGGAATATCTCACTCATCTCTTCTCCACTCTATCTCTCGGGAAGGCCCTCATTCCCATCTTAGGTGTATAGTGGAAAGTGCGGGTTATTGGAACCCTTAGAAATTACTAGAGAGGAAAAGCATATCATATTAATGGTTCAAGAAACAACAGATCTGGTATAGGTGAAAGACACAACTAGTTTGCTCCAATGTTTGACAAGTGAAATTTTATTCTTTACAAAAAACTGTGGACAAGTTTCATTAACACTTTCAGTCCAATCTTCTAACGAAGGGAAAATCGGATCTTTCCTCCATATTGATCTCAATTTGGTGCAGTGATCATCAATTTTCTTTTCTACAATATTATCATCACCATGTCGGTGCATCACGGTGTTGAAATACGAAGATGGTCCATGTCGTAATTGTCGTCGGATGCTGGATTGGAGCCACCATCATTTTCATCACTCCAGTCCCAATGCCAATTATATTATATTAATTTGTAGAAATCAAATTTATCCTACACGATTGATTGAGTTGTACTCATAATGTCCATTTCTCTTAGATATGGGCCTTGCCCATGGAGGAGGTGCATTGGAGATAAGCCATAGTTTGGAGGTGTTCCTGGTCGGCTTGACATCAAACTCACCGAAGTACTGCTATTAATATTGTTCTGATCTTTAATTCGTTTCTTCGCAGTGCGGTGCCAGCGCTTCAGTGCCATTGCTATCCTCTCATTGAAAATTGCAGGTTTCATCTTTGAGCCCATCTGCATACATTTTTTACGTCACATTACACCCCTACATATATACTCCCCCACTCGATCAATATTCAGAAGAAATACAATTTTGATGACTAAATGAATAGAGGTGACAGAAATACATTTGTGAAAACTTCTTTTCTTATATGTAGAAATTAAATATCTATATAAAAAGTTATATGATTGAGTTATTCTATTCTTATACATATATAATAATGTTTGACCAAATATATATGCAAAAATCACTCTTAATGCAAACAGATACTATCGGTATATTAGTACTAACATACTAACATTTGATACGAAGAGTAGTCCAAGTGAATCACATCTCACACTTATGAGTTTAATTTAATTGGAGTGTTTCTTTCAAATGTTTACCCTGTAGTCCAAATGAATCATGTCTCGCTCAAGTGACAATGTATAAGTTAGCTTCTTGTTGGGAATAGGAATGAGATGGGCTTAATCTGTTAAGGGTGAATTTTTGTGTCCATTTGTATAGATGATGTTAGAAACTCATAGGGTTGTTCGAGCGCCTTACAATTTACTTCTCAAGGGTAAAGGGTGGTTCTTCAAACTGTTTGAAGCTTAGAATTTCTGGTGAAATTGTGATAACCTAGTTCTAAAAAGATAATAGTTGCAGCTTATATTGCTACTACACATCCTATGACATTAATATTGGATGTACTGGTACTTCCACCATCTAGTTATACCTTTGATAGCAGATATCATAAGCTTGTGCCTCTTATGGCTACAGTTGCTACTATGCACCCACCATCAACTTTTAATATTTCCAACATTTAGTGCAGGATTGCTAATGCATGGAACTATTTTTAATAAATAGAGACTATTTTTACCTGTGTTACAATGGCATAAAGAGGTAGGGTAACATAACTGCAAGTGTTAGTAGCTACGGGAGTATTTAAAAAGGGAAGTGCTCTTTAGTTTAAGCTACTAAAAAACATTGTATTTCAAGTTTTTTAACTTTTATTTCTTAAATCTACTCAAAAAATAAACGCAATAATTACAGTCTATATTATTAGAATAAAGATGGATGGATACAAATGTGAGTATGTGACATCTTTCTTGTGTATAGTGATTATATTAATAACTCATCATTTTCATTTTCATTTTCATTTACCTCAGTGTCGCAAAGGCTCCCCACCTACGGTGGGGTAAGAGGAGTCGGATGTACGCAGTCTTACCCCTGTACTAAAGCACAGAGAGACTGTTTCCGGATGACCCATAGTGAAAATCATATCCAAAATTGCATGGACTGACTGTTGCTTCATAACAAACAAGTGCAGACAGTTTAGTGAGTCATTTTACTTTATTCCATCATAATCTCAAGCCAAAAAATAATGAATCTTTGACTCCATTGCAAATGATGGAAAAGATTATATTAATAACTAAGTTATTATAATTATGTTCAATTCTACATTGTACGTGGTAATTATGATCATGATCGATATTATGTTCATAATAACTTTAGTCACATTTTTATCCATATAAATTTATTTCACTAATATTTTAGGGGGAAATTTAATAATAAAGTAAGTGTACAATAGTTTTTTTATGGTAAGTAAGTGTACAATAGTTGAATAACCAACCTAATTCCAACAACCACTTTGAAATCGTTTTCCAATGATCTTTTGATATACTTGTGAAAGTTGAATTTTGTCTCGCTTTGAGGTGTTAAATGAGCCTGCTTATACAAAAGAATATACATACATTTAATTACTTTGGTGCCCGCATATGTGATTTGTCAAGAATTTGCTGATTAATTTGTGTGACTAGACATGGACCCAGTCCAGAATTGGTCCAGTACTATATAGGCCTGGACCGGGTTTGTTTTTTTGTATCCAGGTTGACGACCGGTTCTGTTCGGGGTGGGTTTGAATATCCGGTCCCGGGTTACATGTTTTGGGATTGAACTGGGTGGTTCCAGTCTCGGTTTCAGTCCCAACAATAATTTATTTATTTTTTATTTCAGGCCGGTAAAAAGAAAACGGGACCAAGACTAAAATCAGGACCCGTACCGGTCGGGTACCCAGAACCGAACCGAAACCCTATATAAGTGGGTCAGGCCCGGGTTTCACTACCATTTGGAATGGATTGGGAGGTCTCGACCCAGAACCGAGACCCGACCACCCAGGCCCATGCCAATGTGTGACTGTGTTAGAGAGCATAATTTTTCCAAAAAATCTGTTTGTACACACTTTTGTACTCACCCCCTATTTTGTCTGTGCACTCAGGCAATTGTTAAGAAGAAGGCATCATTTTGTCTGTTTGTCTGTGTTTGTCTGTGTACACAGATAAAATAAGGAGGTGGATACAAATGTGTGTACAAAAATGCGTACAACAAGAGGACTTTAATTTTTCATACCATGATAAATCCATGTCCGAGAGTCTGATAATCAACTTTAGTGAGAGGACGTATGAGATGCTGAAAGAAACAAACCTGAAAACCTCCAATTAACTCTAAAAAGTTTTGCGATTGAAAACTTTCAATAAAAGGTGGCGCAAAATCCCATTGTTGTTTTAAATTATGTTATGAAGTATGGACTATTATAAGGAGAGAATTCTCTAAATAGGAGTAAAAAAGTTTTGAAATTTTAAAATAGGAGTATCATGTTTTTTATTCCGGAGTAAATTTCTGCCAAGTTTGGCATTACTAGGCTCTAAAACATGGCATTTTTTCCAAACTTGACAGATTAATCCTATTCAAGGAATAAAAACATGATACTCCTATTTTGGAATTTCAAAACGTTTTTACTCCTATTTAGAACAATTTCTATATTATACTCCCTCCGTCCCGTTGGAATGTTCCCGCTTTCCTTTTTTGGATGTCCCGTTGGAAAGTTCTCATTTCCCAAAATGGAAAGTTATCTTACATCAAAACATGGTCAAACAGTGCAAAACAATGTCAAACAGTGTCGAAACAGTGCCAAACATTGTCGAAACAGTGTCAAAACAGTAAAATTTACCCCCTGGTTAGTTTATTTTCTTAATATGTGTGTAGGTCAAATCGGGAACATTCCAACAGGATGGAGGGAGTAATTGGTTTTGTGCTATTTACTCCACGTTTAATATGTACGTAGAATAGACGTATAGTCAATAAATATTCACTAAACTGACTAGTAATAATAATTTAAATTCGATTGATTCTTGAAGCGACTTTTTTATATAAAAAAGATTTCAGTCAAAAAGTAGATAGTGATTATTCAATTTAATTAACCGAATAGGAGGACAACTCAAGACTTTGAATGCTACGCTACTTTGAAATTGTATATGCTGCAGGTGTGCTCTTTATTGAAGGTTATCAGGAGCTAATTAATTGCTCTTTCAAGCTTAATTGACTTTGATACTATATTATAACCTGATACTTTATCGTAAACTTGAACCTAATATAATAAGTAGTTCAAAACTTTATATGTTGGTTTGTATTTTTATGTGTTTAGTTTGAGATCACTTAATTCACTAATGCTTGAGAAGGCAATCTCGATAAGTCACCGCTAGACACCTATGAGAAATATAATTACAAAAAGAATGACACCTCTACCCTTGAGGCGCCCCCATCCAACAGTTAATGGACAGTTAAATGAGAGGATATAAATTGGACTTTAATAACAAGTTAACGGATGGCGAGTGAGACTCTTGCTCATGTACTAGCAGAGACTCTATGAATTTTTGCATAGTAACCTATTATCGCAGTTGCAGTTGCCGAGATTCGAACCCGAAATTTACTCTTGTAACACTCCCTATCTATCAGTTAGTTACGTCAGAGAAACATCTTCACTATTTTGTGTTTTGATAAAGAAGAGTGATTACTATCCAAAGAAGAATGGGTGTTTTTGTCCAAAAGCTCAAATGTCTTCTTCCAAATGTTGTGTCTCTAGCATATCGAAATCTCTCCGGACCTGGCATTTAAGTATGGCAGAAAGACAAATGTGTCTAGCTTCATCACCTTGAATTTGATAAAACTTCTAACATATTTGATAATGATGTTTCTTTAAAATGTCACACAAAAACTTTTTTACATAAATATAACTACAATTATTGTGTGTATATTGTCATGATCACTTAAGTTTAAAAATTAAACGTAGATTTCTATGATTAAAATTTCATATTTTTGTAAACACCATTTATTTTAGTTATAATTTTGTAATTACTTTTAGATGAATTTGCCTAAATTTTATTTTAAAAAATTCGTTGTGTCGTCCTATTATTCCAAGTTTAGATATTGGCCTGAATGATCCGAGACCAAAGTATTTATCCAATTCATACCAACTTCTATACGGAGTATATTTGAAGCAATGAGTGTAAAACCAACAAACAATCACATTATTCATATTTATTTGAGATGACAGTTGATGGTCATTTTAATGGGTTGTGATTATTTAACATAAAAACTTTGTAATCTTAAAGCACCATTTAGTGACCGATGTTTTGTGACTCGTTAATCTTATCAATCAACTTTTTCAATAAATATATACTTTCTTCGTCCCCTTAAAACTTTGTCAATTAATTTTTTTTTGTCCTACTAATTTTGCCAATTTCTCTTTTAAATATGGAATTTATGCTTCAAGTTAATTCTCTCTCCTCTGCACAAGTCTCAATCATACAGATTTTATTTTATTAATCCTCGTACTGATCAAACTTGGCGAAGCTTTAAGAGATAAAGGGAGTAATTTTCTACTTCATGCGCTGAAATGTGTAATGATCAAATGAAGTAAAGTAGGAGTTATTTTTTTGGCTAAATTGGTTGAAGGTTTGAAGTCATTGTTGAAGGTCATTTTAGTTATTTTCATATACAATGTATTTTTTTTCTATATTTTATAAATAAAATACTTTACATATTTTATATATAATTTTTTTAAATCAACAGATCCAGTGTATAACTTAAATTAATTTCAGTAGAATATGTCAATGAAGTCGACTTAAGTACTACCAAAGGGCCCTTAATTTAAAAATGGCAAGGTAACGTGGAAGTAACAAAAAATACTGATTGTATGGGAAATGCAGATGAGGATGCTCTAATAAAAACAATAATGACTGAGATTTACCATGAGTGAATTGGTATTCAAGCGTCTCTGTTTCCTTGTCCCACGCTTTACATCTTTTCATCTAAAGCAAGTACCGTTTTAAAAAGGCTAAAAGGTTAAATATGACATCTAAACTAACTTAAAAAGTGCAAATCACCTCTTATATAGGAAGGTTTATCCGGCCGTCGTTATTTGGTGCGATTTTTTGTGAAAGTTTTTGATAAAAAATTTTGAGCAACTTCTCCATCAAATCTAGTTTACCCATACCAAATTTCAGATAAAAGTTCAACCAGAAAGATAGTCAAATGATTTTCTAAAATGTACGTTTAACTGCGCAGTTATCTTCAAAAACTCATTTGACTGCCTTCACGATTGAATTGTTAGCTGAAATTTGGTATGTGTAAACTAAACTTAATGAAAAAAATGCTCAAAAAATTTCATCAAACAATTCCACCGAGAACCGCCACAAATGGTGACGGCCGGACAGAGCCTTCTATATAAGAGCCTATTTAACTCTTTAGCCTTTTAAAAATGATTTTAAATTTAGTAAGATCAAAATCTTATAATTACGACTAATTAAAGATTGTATTAATTTAGTGATTACAGTGGAAAATCTATAATTACCTTGGCTCTCCCCAAAGTTACGGTTGCAATGCAACATAGTACATGAAAAACTGCTAAAACAAATATGAATTCATGTAATTGATGAATACCGTCTAGAGACACCAACGGCACTTCTCCCTGAAAAGAAATAGAGACTGGAAATAAATTAAAATGACATTTTAGGTAATACTCAATTTTACATTATTTTGGTCAACCTAGTCTAATGTGAAGTATATTTCTCCAATTTTACAAGCACAAAACAACTAATTCTAGATTAATTCGCATATTTTGAGTTTTTTTAAAAAAATATTACTAAAATAAAACTTATTTACACAGATATGATTAATAGTTATCACAATGTAATGTCATGGTTACTTAAATTTTAAAATTGAACATAAGTTGCTATGATTTTATTAAGTTTAAAAATTGAACATACATAAATTACTATGATTTTATTAGTACTGTAGTAATACGAGAGAAGATTGAACGTCTAGTCCAATTAAACTAATCACATAGAAGATATTTTAAATCTGCATGTTTCAACCATGTTCTCACTTAACTTATCACTTAGTTAACACTAAAATTTTAAGGTCGAATAACCTATGCTCACCTCTACTAGTTAAGTCTGATTTGGTCTGGATGGTCAGAACTAATTTGGAAAACAAGTGTTAGTATGATTTATTTGATCTAATGTGATTTGATGTGAGGCTGGAATTAATTCGACTGAGAACATCTCCAATTAGGTTAATTTAAGTCTTGAAAAGTGATGTATGATTAAAATTGATTTTGTAGACCTAATAGGACTCAAAATGAAATATACATTGGCTAGGGGTCAACTCTGTCTACCAAGTTGAAAATTTAAGGTCATCTATAATTGCAAAAATTAGAAAGGATTAGATTAAATTATAAGAAACATCAAAGATCCCTAAAATGGCATAGTTATTTACATGCCTTGAGAGCACATTTGTCATCTCCGGCAGGCGCCAGAACCCGCCGTGTTCCACCACGGACGAGAACTCTCCGGTGCTCGGAGCCTTGCTTATTGGTGCATGGAAGCCAGGAGTCCCCAACACTCGCAGGGATGCATATTCTTGAAATAGGATTTTGCAATACAGTTAGCAACAGTGATATGAACCCCAAGCGCATCAGCTCTGCACCATGTACACCCAAGGTTAAGTTTACAAATACAATTACTAAGACTTGTTTAAAAGTTGGGAAATTTCAATTGTCATTTCCAATAGTAAACTCTTATGATGTGTGTATATATATTAATAAAGGGAATTCCCTAGGGTAGTAGGGATAAAGGGAATATCCCACGGTCAAAGTATACACGGCATTTTACACGTCGGTCGAAATGTCTATATACAGACAATTTGATCGGTGTTTTGTGAAAAAAATGGTTTTTGTCTGTGCCACAAATGATTTTTTGTCTGTGACGTAGGCAATTATTTTTGTCTGTGCGAATACTGGTTCTCTTCACAAAACACTGATCAAATTGTCTGTGCACAGATAATTTAACCAGCGTGTAAAATGACGTGTACACTTTGTCTTGTACAGATAGCTTTTTGTATTATATATACTTTAAAATACATCACAAGAGAAATAAATTATTATTTCTCACTTCAGAATTGAAGTATAACTTGTAGTAATTAATTAATAAGAATTGAGAGGTATCACTTGTAGCAAGAAGAATAACTTTAATTTTAACATAAAAATATTGTGGCTTCTAATCAACTTTTTGCTTTAAAAACTATTAGTAAAAACAACCAATTAAAAATTACACAGAGTATATGTGCATGTTTGGTAGGCATAAGCTCTTACCTTCTAGCTTCGACCAAAAATTCATACACACATCCCACCATGAGTCCATGATCATACCTGATTTGATCTTTTCAAGAGCTTCATATAAGGCTTTTTTACGTTTCGACTTCAACCGCTGCACATAGCAAAGCATACATGCACATTATAAAATTTTAAAAATGAAGTACCTTACCTCTCATTCGCTTGATTGGTCCAAATAATTATATCATTTTTAATTTAGATTTAAATAATTCAACTGCAACATTCTGATTGGTCCATATGGACGAAGGTATGCATGACACCTTATAGCTTATGGGTACATAGAATCTACCTAAAAACTAAAAAGATTTACGAGTTCTGTTACGCATAAGCAGGGCCAAACCTATTGATGAGTCAGGTCCACAAATTTGAAAAAAAAAATCACTTTTGGTCTCATCACTATTATACAACTTCCACATTTAGTCTTTTACTTTAAGATTGTCCACATTTAGCTCGTGACCATTATCCCCTCACCGCCCTCGGTCCTTCCGGCCAAAATTCCGGCAAATTTAATCCACTTCTCAGCCTCAGAATCAGTCTTTGCATTTAATTTTGTATCAGGTTGAGTTTTTCATATCAGTCTTTGCATTAAATTTGGTTTTTCATACGTAAAATCTGCATTAAATTTGCCGCAATTTTGGCCGGAAGGATGAGAGGTGGTGAGGGGATAATGGTCACGGACTAAATGTGGACAATCTGAAAGTAAGGGACTAAATGTGGAAGTGATATAATAGTCATGAGACAAAAAGTGGAATTTTTTCTTTGAAAAAATAGGGCCCAGAAATATTTAGCTCCTTTATATATATTTACCTATAGCAAAATAGGCCTAGGCCCAACTTGAATTGCCGTTGATTAGCAGATTCTATATTCTGCTCGCCTCTAGTTTACAACTGCCCTGATTTCAGATTCCAAGTTTCCAACATCGATCCTTGAAAGGAAAAGAGTCAGATAGAGTCTCGAACTTATAAAAATGTCAAAGAAGGCCTTATACAGGAGGTTATGTTCAGCCTACACCATTTGGGGGTTTCTGGTGGAATTTTTCAATGAAATTTTATGACAATCTTATTCATTAAATCTATCTTACTCATACCAAATTTCAGCGAAAACTTCAACCGGGAAAGCATACAAATAAATTCTTGAAAATAACCGCCCAAATGGCGTCGGCCGGCTAGAACCATAGAAGTGCAGTCCAGAAATCCAGAACATCCCAGGTAAGTATAAATGTTATTAAATGTAATTATAGGGTTTTTAAATATCAATTTTGTGCAAACTGCAGTCCGCTATTTTACCGTAGATATTTCATTGTGTTCTTAATTCTTAATCGTTGTTAATTGAAAATTGGAGTTTAGGGAAATTGCTATTGATTATATTTTTGTGAGATCACACGATTCAACAATCATCATCAGTTCATTATTATCCAAACATTTAACTCATAAGTTTTAGTTTAATACTAATTCAACCATAAGGCGTGTTGTCTTCAATTAGGTACTTTGATATTTATTTTATTATACTCCCTCCGTTTCTGTTTCTTTGACACACATTCCTTTTTTGGCTGTTTCCAAAAGATTGACACACTTCCTTATTTCTTTATTTGGCAAACAAATTTTTATCATAACAGTGCAAAACAGTGTCAAACAATGTTCAAAAGTGTCAAACAGTGTTCAACCAGTATTCAAATAGTGCCAAACAATGTACTTTACAATAAAATTTACCTCTCATTAACATTTTTTCCTTAATTCTTGATAAGTCAAAATGTGTCAAAGAAAAAAGAGAGTAGTAAACTGTTTAATTATTTTGTTTATTTCTTATGGTACTTAAGGGCGTTTTTATTCCGTTCGGCTCGGCCTAAAAAACTCTTAGGATCGACCAAAAGCTATTTCTAACCTTTCCTAGAAGATGGATGGTGTAGTGGATGAGATGCGAAACCCCAACCAAAACCACAAAGACGGGGGCGACGGCCCATGTCGGCGTTTCCTCCAATGATCTTTCTCCCTCACTTTCGACCACCATTCTTATATTTAACCTATGTGAGAGGGAAATTTTATGATATATAGCAACTATCACCCAGTTTTTATTCTTATATTTAACCTATGTGAGATGACGTATGCCCATACATAATGGGAACTGTAAAAGTAAATCATATTTGTATATTTAATTCTGAGTTTTTACTTCAATCGCTATCATATGTTATACATTCACACAAGCAAAAATAAGTTGGTCGTACTATACTTGAACTTTGTTCTTTACTACGAGTAATAGTTATAATCAATTTATATTTCTCTGCTAACTCTATCCCCGAAAAGGTTTGTCATATTGATTTTTCTTGGTCAATGATAACAAACTTTGAAAAATAATTTTTGTTAAAATATTTGTATATATTTTATATATTTTATACTTTTATGAAAATATTCTGAATAAGAAACATTTTAATGCATATCATAGTTTCCATATTTAAAGTAATTTCGTATTAAAAAACATCGTTGATCAAAGTTGATTATACTGAACAAGAAAAGTGATATTGACAAACATTTTTGGGAGAAAGAAAGTATAATAATACTTCAGAATATATATGGAGTAAGGACACAAATGTTACATATAGCTTTGTGAAACAATGTGACTACTTTTTCTTTTGTTCAAAAATATGACTAACCTAGTTTAATTAATTCATCATCTTTCATTACAAATTACAGAGTATATCAAATCTCTGCCCCAGCCCCCTTCTCACACGCATGCCTAGCCATGGCCGGGTTTGCTGCCAGAAACTGGAAAAGTTACCAGTAACCACCACCAGAAAAGTCAATGAAATTTTTTCTTCTTTTTTTCGTTTTTTCCTCAAAAAACGTCGGAAAAAGTCACTGAATTTTTTTTCATGGCGACATGTTTGACAGCGGAAGTCACATCCGAGAGTTACTTGAAAATCTAGCAGTGACATCTACTATTACTATTAGGATGTTTTCTTTTGGACCGTTTTCAATCCCAGATCGGACCGGACCAGATAGTGACATCATGTTTTTCCAAAAATATTACCTTATTACTTATTAGTCACATTTTTGTCTATATGTAAAAGTGATCACTTGTTTTGGAAATTAACTTGAATCAGACATATTTAAAAAAAACTCATAATATATTAATGCTCAATGACCCACAAAACATATGCAAATGCAGCTTCTGACTCTACCGCTTCTAAGGGTCTTTTTCGTTGTAAATTCCGCCGTAAGAAAGACCATAGCCACCGAGGTTGTCCAAAATTCAAGGAGTGGCTAGCGAAGAACGGTTCATTTATTTATGATTTATGAGTCTGATGGAGTATATGGCCCAGAGACCCCCGACCCACATACTTCCACTACTGTAATGAGGCCCAACATGCCCAAACGGGCCAAGCGCAGCAAGATGAAGCTCTAAACGACCCACAATACATAAAAGGGGTGCCTTCGGCCCCATGGCCGAAGGCTACCTGTGACAGAACCGGGCTCAGAAACATCACAGGAGAACAAGGCTTAAAAACTAAGCCTTCGGCACTTGACGCCCTCGGCACAGATAAGCCCTCGGTAAGAAGAGCCTTCGGTCCAACACCCTTCAGCCGAAGGCGTTCTCCTCGACAAAATATCCTCTCCACATGCGCCTGAATCACCGTACCAAGTACAAACATCGCATCCAACCACCACATTTAATGCGGCCACATGCAAGTGTCGGTGTCACCCCGATTGAAGTGACCTTCGGCCGTCGGATGCTTGACACGTGTCCCTATCTAGCATTTATTACTACTATAAATTGCTGCCACTTTCCCCTTTGTAACACACAACTTGAATACTCATTCTATATTCGAACTCTTTATCTCTCTTACTTATTTGCTCTGACTTCTCTCTAAGTTACTCCCCGCAGTAACCCCCCGGATAAGCTACCCACGGGTACACTATCCATCATTTGGTGCTCTCGTTGAGAGGTCGAACAATCAAGTAAGAAACCCTCCCCTTCACCAAACACAAAACACCAACGAAAATGGGAAGAACTTGTGCTCAGTCCAAGACCCTCGAGGACAACAACCTGCCCCTCGGCGAAGTCAACGCCCCCGGAGCCTCCAACAAGGCACCCGAGGGCAGGGTCATCGCTGGGTTGGAACAGGCTGTTGTCGACCTGCGGCTTCAGCTCCAGCAGAACGCTCCCGATGCTCGCCTCGGCATCGAGACTCGAAGGAAGGACCAGAGCGAAAACCAAGTGAGCCCTCCGGTTCTCACTATTGACGTACAGTCGGCGTTCTCCGCTTTCATCCAGACACTCACACTGAATCCAGGTGCCTTCGGCACTCTGGTACCCCTTCAGCCGCAGGTCGGGGAGAACGTCATTCCTCCCACTCCTCCGCCCCTTTTCGTAAACCCCATCCTCCGGTTGGGGAACGCCGAAGGGGTCATGGCCCAAGACACTGCATCCCAGGAAGTCCAATCCCGGGACTAGCGCGGCGTGAACAAAGAAAGGCCTCGGACATCCGCCCTCGAGAGGCTCGGAGGAGTGCAAGATCGTCGAGGGGTCCAAGACCACCTCGGTGGTAAGGCACTCCAAAGACCTCAAGAAAGCGGGGGGTCGGTATCGAGGGCAAACGAGAGGCGTCCCCCTCAGGACAAAGGAAAGGCACCACTACATACCGATGACGCCAGACACAAATCAACCAGGCCCACTCGGCCCGTGTTCAATCGCAGGGGGTGGAGGCCCTCCCGAAGGATCACAAGGATGAAATTATCGAGACCCTCCAACGCCGCCTTGATGAGATGGAGGCCCGCCAAGCGCACACTATAGCTTCCGCCTCACAGACGGACCCCAAATACGCCGCCATGCTGGCCAAAATGGAGGACATGCAGAAGAAAATGGCCGAAGGCTCCGGCGAACCTGTCATCCAACTCCGGACCAGGACGCCACTTACCCCAAGGGTATTGCGGCCTAGATTCCGGGAAAGTACCGAGGGCAACCCATCAAGCCCTACGAAGGAAAGACTGACCCCCAGGAGCACTAGAGCAGATACCAAAACAACATGATGGTGGTGGGGGCATCAGATGAATATTTGTGTCGTTGGTTCCTTTCCACCTTAGAAGGACCAGCGTATGAATGGTTCAACCGATTGCCCGAAGGTAGCATTGACTCGTGGCAAGAATTCGCCCAGCGCTTCTTAACACAGTTTGCGGGAAGGCGCCGGTCAAGAAAACACTTTTCCCATTTGTTAACGGTGAGGCAAAAGAAGGAGGAGACCCTCCGGGATTTCTTGGAACGCTGGAGGCTGGAGACAGACAAAGTTGACGGAGCCGACGACGAGACCCTTCTCGCTCTCCAACAGACGGTCCTCCGCACTGGGAATTTCTCAAGGAGCCTCATCATTGAACCCCCTCGCGATTATATAAGGGTCCTCTAGCGGGGGCCGGTATGTAGAGGCCGAGGAGGTAGAGAAATGTCTCCAGAACCCCGAGCAGCAGCGCCCCTGGCTAGATGACCGGAACAACCGAGGGTCGGGGGGTCCATCCCATCAATCCAAAGGCCCGACCCCCTCGGGTGATCGCACCCGGCACGGCCAAGCCAAGCCTGGGGGAGGTTATAAGCACAACCCGAAGGCTTGGGCCCAGCCCATCCTTCCGAAGCACCCCCGGACGCCTCTGACGCATCCCATCAGCGTCATTCTAGACTACGCCGAGGAGAGAGGCCTCGTGGAGTGCGACTCTCACGCGTCCTTGGAGGTATATGCTGTCAACCCCAATGAGCCATACTGCCGCTTCCATCGTAATCAAGGGCACAGAACCGATGACTGCCACCAGCTGAAGTCAGCCAGCGAGAGGCTTATACAGGCGGGCCATCTGTCCCAATTTGTCAGGGGCCCTCAGCCTCAAGGGTCCCCGCGAGGACCGCCGGCGAGGGCAAATGCTTGGGTTAATCCAAACACCATTCCCCTCGGTGACCCGAAGGGTAAGAAGCGGAAGATCGGGAATCTCGATGAGGAGTACAGTCAGTACCAGGAGAAGAAACGCCACATCCTCATGATTACAGGGGGCAACACGGGGGGAGACTCCACTAGCCAAAGAAAGAAGTGAGCACAATCGCTTTATGTGGGGGAAGTCACCCACATGCCCCTCGTAAAGCGGATGAGAGAGGAACCCATCATGTTTACCAACGCCGATCTTCCCCCGGTTTCCTCTCCTCATAGGGCTGCACCTAGAGAGGAGTTGCCTTCGGCCCATCCGGGCCCCCCTGTCCGGATTCACCGGAGACACCATAGATTCTGAGGGGGTGGTGACCCTCCTGGTACTCTTCGGTGACGGGCTCCATAGGGAAGCTCAAAGTGGAGTTCGTCGTCGTCAACATTGACTGCGCCCACAACATCATCCTCAGCCGCCCCGCCCTTGAGGACCTGGAGGCTATCATCTCCATGAGGCACCTATGTCTCAAGTTCCCAGGTGAAGGAGGCATCGGGTACTCGAGGGGGAACCAAACGCTCGCCCGTGCCTGCTATCTTCAGATAACGAAGAAGGTTAGTAAGAATGAGTTCCAGGTAGACACCATCGTCGGGACTGTTGAGAAAGAAGATAAAAGGCCGAGGGCTGAACTAGCTGAGGACGTAGAAGACTTCACGCTCGATCCGGCCAAGCCGGAGAGAGTCGTGAAGATAGGAGCCAAGCTCCCTGAAGATTTGCATGGGGGATGGAGGACATGTCAGGAATTAGCCGAAGGGTCATCACTCGCCGCTTGTCGGTGGACCCTTCCTCCAAACCTGTGCAACAGAGAAGAAGGCCCCTCTCGGCCGAGAGAAGGGATTTTGTGAAGAAGGAGGTCAGCATGCTTCTCTCCATCAAATACATCAAGGAAGTGAAATACCCTTCATGGCTTGCTAACGTAGTCCTCGCACAAAAGCCGCCCACCTTCCGCATGTGCGTGGACTACACGGATCTAAATAAGGCGTGCCCTATGGACCCTTTCCCGCTGCCAAATATTGACCAACTGGTAGATGAAACGGCGGGATGCGAAATCATGTCATTCCTCGACGCCTTCCGCGGATATCACCAGATCTTCATGTACGAGGAAGACGCTGAAAAAACAGCCTTCATGACTCCCGAAGGCATATTGTGTTACCTAGTCATGGCCTTCGGCCTGAAGAACTCTGGCGCCACTTACACCCGGATGGTGGCCAGGGTTTTTCAAGCCGTCCTCGGGCGCACCATGGAGGCCTATGTTGACGACATGATCGTCAAAAGAAAACAATCATCAAGCCACGCTGACGACCTCCGGGAGATCTTCGCCATCATGCAAAAATTCAGCCTTTGGCTAAACCCGAAGAAATGCACCTTCGGCGTGCAAGGAGGCAAATTCCTAGGCTACATGGTGATCCGAAGGGGTATCGAAGCCAACCCCGAGAAAATCCAGGCCATCATCAATGGAGCCCCCATGTAACGTAAAGGAGGTTCAGCGGTTGACGGGCCGCGTAGCATCCCTCAACCGCTTCCTGTCCAAGTCAGCGGAAAAGTCCCTCCTCTTCTTCCAGATCATGAGGAAGACCGCCGGCTTCCAATGGACGTCAGAATGCCAGGAGGCCTTCGATGAGTTGAAAAGGTACTTATCTTCACCCCTTGTGCTCTCCAAACCTAAGGTGGGGGAAACCTTGTACCTTTACCTTGGCGTTAGCCCTGCCGCCATCAACTCAGTGCTAATCCGGGAGGAGGATGACATCCAGCACGCCATCTTCTATGTTAGCAAGACCCTCAGGGAGGCGGAACTCATATATTCTCCCATGGAGAAGACGGTGCTAGCTATTGTTTGGACCGTCAAAAAGCTAGGCCATTATTTCCAGGCACACCCTGTCCAGGTCCTCACACACCAACCCCTCGGCGCTTTGATGAGGAGCCCCACCAGCTCCTCTCGGATGGTGAAATGGGCCATCTTCCTCAGCCAATACAACATTGACATCCGTCTGATGCCTGCCATAAAGAGCCAAGCCCTGGCAGACTTCATGATGGAGTGCACGGCAAGATCAGCGGTGGATGAGGAGCCCTCGGCACCCTCGGGCGAATGGTGGACCCTATATACCGACGTCTCCTCAGCGACCAGAGCATGCGGAAGAGGGGTAGTCCTCATTATGCCCGAAGGCTTCCGCGCCTACTACGCCATCCGTTTCTCCTTCAAAGTCTCCAATAACGAAGCGGAGTATGAGGCCCTCCTCTGTGGCCTTCGGCTGACGGCTAACATGAAGGCCAGACAGATCCACATGAAGTGCGACTCCAAGTTTGTCGTTAGCCAGATTTCAGGGGAATATGATGCCAAGGAGGGGAGAATGAAACAGTGCAAGGAAGCGGCCAAGGAATTGCTTAAGGTATTTGAGGCACACTCTCTCACTCAAATACCGAGGGCTCAAAACTCTGAGGCCCTCCACTGGTCATGGTTATTTGGATGGAAAACTTTATAAACTTTACCTAGATGACCAATTCTCACTTAACGTTTAGGTCATATATCACGAGATCGAATGTTAAGACTCGTGAGGGATGGAAAATTACCAACTACTCTTGACTTCAATGATTTTGAGACATGTGTGAAGTGCCTTAAAGGCAAAATGGCAAACGGAAATAAAAGAGGCATCACAAGGAGTTCTAATTTGTTAGAACATATACACACAGATATTTGTGAACATTTTCTCGCCGAAATTTCTGGATATAAGTCATTTATCACTTTTATAGATGATCATTCATGTGATATGTGTTTGTATTTAAATAAGGAGAAAGATTTGAATCACTTGACATATTCAAAGCCTTTAAGGTCGAGGTTGAAAATCAACTCGATCGTAAAATAAAGGTATTGAGATCGGATAGAGGAGGTGATTATTATGGTAAACATACTAATATTGGTCAAGCTCTCGGTCCCTTCTTTGGGTTTTGTAAAGAACACGGGATTGTGAACCAATTTACCATGTCGGGTACTCCTCAGTAGAATGGTGTTGCCGAGGGAAGAAATATGACTCTCATGGACATGGTAAGAAGCATGCTGGTTGATACCACCTTGCCTCAATTCTTATGGACCAAAGCATTAAAGACGACAGTTCATATACTCAATATGGTTCCTTCTAAATTCGTTCCTAAGACACCTTATGAAATTTGGACGGGAAGAAAACCGAGCTTGAGATATATGAAAGTGTGGGGATGCCCTACCGAAGCTAGTTTCTTTAACCCTCAACAAGGAAAGCTTGACATGAAAACAATCAGATGTTTCTTTATTAGGTATCCAGAACGACCAAAGAGATATAAATTGCATTGTCACTCTTATTCGACTCGCATCGTTGAAAGTCGTCGATCATGTCATGTTCTTAAAGAACTCTAATGTTAGTGGGAGAAATACAACTCATGCAGACTGCATGTCTAGAAAAAGAGTACATTCAGGTTATATTTTTTTTAGGAAACTAATTTAATTAAGGCTTTTAATTAAAAGGAAAGCCCAAAGTAATCTTATGGACTATTCGTTACAATCATCGTCTAACTCAAGTAGCAAAGTCATAGAGAACAACTCACATGAAGCATATGAACTGTAGAACTCTAAGAAGAAGAAGTTGCTGAACTCACCCTGCCACAATGACTCGATGCCTCCCTCGCGGAAGCAGATGACCTACCTGTACGTTCCAAATCATGATCTCTTCTCGTCTGGTGGAGTGGTGGATTGATTTTTAATATTTTAATTAATTAAGTTGTTCTCCTTCCGTCTCTTAAAACTTTGCCAACAAATTCACACTGTTTTTGCACCGTTCTAGAACAAGAAGCCTCAGTTCTCTTTAGAGGCAAGTGTTGCCTCCTACCTCTTAAGCGCCCTAATTATGAATGAGTAGGTCTTCTTTTTGTATTATACAATATACTTCTATGACTTTAAAGCCAATGCAGTGACAATAGTTAGGATATGTGGAAAACTGGCTCACCCAAAGGTTAAACATTATATAACCTTGTATTTGGCCCTTTATGGTTCACACTGACCTTTATGCAACATTAATTAATTCAGGGGAGAACAGCAGTATGGAACTCGATATTGATTCTATGCTATAAGATAAAGGTTGGGTATGGAGAGATAGTGCGAGGTTTGCACCTTAGTTCATCAGCCCCGGACATTCTTGATGCAAAACCAGAAGATTGACAAACTGGGAGGTGCTGCACATGTTAAGAGGCGATTGTCAAAATCCCTTCTAGCTTCAGAAGTCTTCAGTTTTTTGAATATTTTAATGCGAATTGGGGGTTATGATTTAGTCAAAAATGTCATGTAACTGGCATACTTTAGAAGGTGCACACTTGATGATGCCTGGTGTTGTGTGATAGCAGTATATTTTAGTGAGGGATGCAAAATTGATCTTATTTCAAATCGCTTTTACTGACACCTTGGATGATGAATTGATGATGAGTTATTTCCACCTCCGAAGGCAAGCGTACTTTTAAAAAATTGAATTTTTTTTTCAAGTAACAAAATCAAGCACATGAAAGCTAAAACTTAAAGTAATTGAAGGGATGCTCTAATCACATTTCCCTTATATTATTATAGAAAAGTACATTTTACCAAAAAATATTAACTTTTACTATTTCAAAATATCATTTTTATCCGTCAAACATTGGCACATTTACTGTTAAGCGTTTTTTTAATATCACATTTAGAGTAATTTCAACCACAAACACTCCTTTTTACACCTATTGACGACTTAGTTCGGAACAGGCTAATCTGATTAACAAATAAGAACCAAAATATAAATATTTTATAGCCGTTTATTGGATTTGATAAGAGACTATTTCTTCACTTCCAGTTCACAAACGTTAAAAAATGACCCATTATCCAGACACTGATAAAATCTTTGAGGAATAAGACTTAAAATTGTTAATTACTCATTCCCAGTAATTGGTCAACCAAGCTAAAGTGCTAAACCCAACCGATTGATTTGATTCATGATTCATCACTTTTCCAAAGAGAGCCGAATGCAAAATTGGAATTAGTAGATTACAGCTATTTAGCAATTCATATTTTCAAGTTTTCAATTTATTAGTCTCATCTGCCAACATTCTTATCACATGCGTAAGTTTTAATTTCGCGCATTAAATTACTCCATCCGTCCCGAAATAATTGTACTGTTTTCCTTTTCGATCCGTCCCGAAATAATTGTCTCATTTCCTTATTTGGTAAATAAATCTATACAAAACAATGTCAAACAGTGCAAAACAGTACCAAACAATGTCGCTACATTGCCAAACAATGTCACTACAGTGCCAAACAGTGCCGCTACAGTGTGAAGTCAACTTCACTTTCTTAATCTGTGTGAAGGTCAAACCAGGACAATTATTTCGAGACGGAGGTAGTATGTAATAATCAAAATAAGTACAATTGAAGTTACATTTTTTGCTGCATTGCTGAAATTACTACAAATGACCATTTTAATTATTTTCATATTTTTTAATTGATTAATAAAATGTTTTAAATATAATTTTTCATAATTCAAACGGATTTTCATCAATTTTAGCAAATTCATCCGATTCACTGTTATCAAAGGGTTCTTAAATTCTGCGTACACTTCATAGAGATTAGAGAAGGAAGCTAATGATGAATTGACTTAGATTAGTAGTTTCTAAAAGCTTTGTACAAAAAATGTTGGACCAGTGACTCAGCGTTAATACACCCACCCCCTCAACAACCAGCAGGCTTCCACTTTATACTTTATAGTATGCTAAGATAAGAAGTGCACATGTATAACTCACCGTCCAAGTAACCTGAGACGAAACAAGGAGACAAGTAAGGACTAGGGAATGCACTTGCGCAGAACGAAAGCTGGGAGATAAGGTAAATGGAAAATTGCAATTTACTCCATCAATTGTTTGGCATTTATGTAATTTGGGAGATGCCCCTCAAATTTAAAATTTAATCCCTCAATAGTGATACCGAGACAGAATTAGTCCCCTGGATTAAATCATCTTTTTGTATTAAGGTTGTAATGTAGGTGCATTCTTGATATAGCAGAATACCCCCTCCTCCCTCCCCAAGCCCAATTTTAAACCATATAAATGGCGGTTTTAACGGAGTAGACTAACTGTATCTTCTCAGTTATACGGACTAAAAAGGAACTGAATTTACAGAAGATTGGAACGACATCAAACAATTAAATTGAGGGACTAAATGTGCAATTTTCCCTTTCATAGGCGGAACTTTTATTAAAGAGCTTACCCAATCGGCACCAAAAAGGAATTCCAAAAGTGATGACAAGCATACAAAGTTGGGTTCTCTCTGCTTCATTAAGGAAATGGACCGTCAATATCTTACATTGCTTGGCCTCTTCAATTTACATATGGCCAGACTGCAGTGAAATTACTGACCTGCAGATAATTTAAGTACGCATCTACTACGTATAAAATTATCTTCATATTTTCAAAAACTGCCCAATGTTATCCATAAATTTCCTACGTAGAATCAAAATAATCAATATTTGAGTATGGTCTGGGTCTTGCAGAACGGCGTTTGCGAGGAAATGCAAGAGGGCTGCCTGGTCCTTCTCTCCACGTCTTATTGGATTTAATATCATTCACTGAAACCGTATTAAAGATGAAATATGTATTAGTTTCATTTCAGTGAGACACTTCTTCAAATGTATTTATTGCATGCAATATTACCTTTTCGATGAAACATAGGAACCCACTAGAAAAAGTAAATACTCCGTAATATATTAAAAAAAAAAATTGTAAGATCAAATCACCACAGATCCAGCAAGACAGACAACTTAAGGCACAATATCCCCATCATAGATCTAATCTGAAAGACTGAGCACTTAGCTAATTAGCTACCCTGACTCAAGAGTATGATGAATGTTACTATAATTCTAAAAGGAAACTCATCCATAATATTCTAGCCAGTTACCAATAATCCTAACACAGACCATTGCGTGAACAAAAAAATCCACTACTAAGTTCTGACCCTTGTACCAGTGTTTTTCAAAAATTGGTGGAATCTCGATATAAATCATAAAAATGTACAACTTTACTATTCTATAGTAATACTACATATCAATTTGAATCAGAGAAAATTGTAAACCCATAAACTAAACAAAATCATAATCGAATTGTATAAAATTCAGGACAAAATCATAGTGATCATTTTTAATGAAATTGTATTGATGTTTTTTTTGGCAACGAAATTGTATTGATATATAACTCCAATAGTATAAAGCGCAATATGAAATTGGTTTTACTATTATTTTTTTATAATCATTAATACTTCCTCCATCCCAAATAGATTTTCAATTTGTGCTCCAGTATGTTGATAGAGAGCAGCAGCTCGATTTGGAGGAAGAAAGGCCGATACCCCTGTTGGTTTACTGCAGGCGGGGACAGGAGCCCACCTTCGTGGGCTGGCTGTGGGCCGTTTACTAATTTTATTTTTTATATCTTTTCTGATGTTTCCTATTTGGAGTTAATTAGGATTGTTTAGTATTTAGAGTTAATAAGAATTTCTATTCTTTGATTATTAGAAGAGTATTTAAATTTTAAACCCCCAATTAGAGTTTGCCATGGAATATCAACTTAATAATATTGGATTTCTCCCGTGGGTTGGGCAATGGTTTTCTCCCGTTGATTATTAGTTTCAGTTGTCATCAAATGGTTTGACTTGTCGGGTCCCGTCCCCACCTGCAGTAAACCAACAGGGCTCTCCGCCTCTCTACCCCCAAGTCGGGGCCACTGCTCTCTATCATATGTCCACACATCCAATACACCGCACAATAATCTACACCATACACTGATACAATAATGCAAGTCTAATTGATGCCCAAAACAATTTACCCTTCTGTCAGCATACCCTGATCACCTAGAAATCCTGATGTACTCTTCCATTTCATCCACTATGTTCTAATTCTATATATAATACTACCTGCGTCCCAAAAAACTTGTCATTTTCAAAATTTTGACCAACTATATCTTTTTATTGGAAATTATTTATAAAATAAAAATTATATGAAAATGTTTTTTGTTAAAAGTACTTTCATAGAAGTGTAAAATTTATAACTTCCATAATATTATACTAATCAAAATCATGGTTCAAATTTTTCGAAATGGCAAAGTTTTTTGGGACGGAGGTAGTATATTACTACCTCTGTCCCAGTGGACTTTGCCAAGTGCAAAGTAGATGAGAAATAAGAAATGTAAAAACTGTGTGGTTGAGATTTGTGCAGAGTAGAGAGAAATGTGCAGAACCACAAAGTAGTTGCTTTAATAGGAAAGTGCCAAAATTTTTTGGGACAACTAAAAAGGGAAAGTTGGCAAAGTCCAATGGGACGGAGGGAGCATACAATTATAAAATGTGTGACTAGTCGCCTAATTGTCGCCTAGGCGGGCGCCTTATCGCCTAACGCCCTGTTTTGATTGAGTGTTAGGAGGTGTTAGTAAAGGAAGTGTTTAGGAGTGTTTGTTAACTAGTGTTTGGATGTGAAATTTAAAAAAAAATAAGGGTGTTAGTAAGTGTTAGAAAGTTTTAAGAAGGGTTAGAAATCACCTTCGCAACACCTCTATTGCTCACATTTTTAACACCCCAATTTGGGGTGTAAGGAGGTGTTAGACATATATTACCCTTCATTTACATGAAAAAATAAAACCTGACTTTCTTTCTATTGTTGTGCACATCGGTCAAGTGCATCAGCTGTTCTGCTCTTCTCATGTGCAGCAGGCGGTCATCTTATCTGTCCCACTTCATTACTTATTTACTCCTTCATACAAGATTGCTATATTTGGTGGGCCTTAACTAGAAAAGGCATATCACACAAGTATATCAGCATCATCATGGATATGTATGAGGATTGTACTACAAGTGTCCGTACTAGTGTAGGGAGGACTGAAGAGTTCCCTATTACTATCGAAGTGCATTAAGGATCGGCTCTGAGCCCTTTCTTATTTGCCATAGTCATGGATGAACTTACGAAGTCAATTCAAGACGATATACTGTGGTGCATGATGTTTGCCGACGATATTGTATTGATTGATGAGACGCAATCAGGTCTTAAAGCAAAGTTGGAAGTATGGCAACCAACATTGGAGAATAAGGGTTTCAAACTAAGTCGGAGCAAGACAGAGTACATGGAGTGCAAGTTTGGTGGAGGTAGAAGCAGTGGTAATAGCGCAATTACTCCGGATGGTAAGGAGATACCAGTCAGCGATATGTTCCGTTACTTGGGCTCCATAATTCAGAAGAACGGTGAGTTAGATGGAGTGTATCTCATAGAATCAGAACAGGGTGGATGAAGTGGAAGAGTGCGTCAGGATTTCTATGCGATCGAGGTATGCCGACTAGACTGAAGGGTAAATTTTATAGGAAAGCAATTAGGCCTGCATTACTGTATGGCGTAGAGTTGTGAAACAATGTCACATTCAAAAGATGAGTGTGGCAGAGATGCGCATACTGCGTTGGATGTGTGGGCATACTAGGAAGGACCGCGTGAGGAATGAGACAATCAGACAAATGGTGGGAGTAGCACCAATTGAAGACAAGATGCGGGAGTCGCGCCTACGGTGGTTTGGTCATGTGCGTGGAAGACCGAGTGATACACCTGTCAGACGAGTTGAGATGTGTGGAGAAGAGGCAGGGAAGAGAGGGAGAGGAAGACCCAAGCAGACGTGGGTTAGGGGAGTTCGAAGTGATATGCTTCTTCTGGGTTTGGATGAGGACATGACTTTGGAGAAAGCTAAGTGGAGGGCGGATATTCGTGTGGAGGAGTGATCTCGTATCATCTTTTTCCCTCATCTTTTTTCCTTGTTTTTTATCCTTATATATATAAACATTATTTGTATCCTTTTTATTTTATCATTTTTATGTATATTCATCTCTTTTTATATTATCTTTTTATCATAGCTTATCTTTTTTATCTTTATTTTCTTTCTTTTCCTTTTAGTGGTGATATCATGTATCGATTCATGTTAGCCGGCCCCAATATCTTTTGAGACTAAGGCTTTGATGGTGTATACAAGATTGCTATATTTGACAATCCATCCACCTATTTTTCTGTTCAATACTCTAGTTATTCACTTACTCCACTACAATTCTCAATTTTGTTTTTCTGTTCTCACTTAGTAATTTATTATTGGGAAATTTTGAAGGGTGTACTATAGATTTATTAGCATATGAGGAATATTCAACTTCTTACTATAATTTCAGTATTAAAAATAGAAATTGCCCAATATAGTAGTAAATATAAACATAATTGCACAAATAGGAGTAAAACTTAAAACTTCCTTCAATAGGAGTAAACATTAATTTTGTACCCTTAATATCCCTAACCTAGTTAATTCTAAAATATGACTTATTTAATCATAACCTAGTTAATTTGTGACTTATTCAATAATAATAATTTATTTATTTATTTATTTTTCAAAAAATAAAAAAATACAAACAAATTTAAAAAAAAAACACACAAAAAAATAAAATAAAATTCACCGCTGCCTCTGCCGCCTCAGCACCACCACCTCCAGTCACCAGGGGGAAAATGCCAAGTTCATTACGAATGCCATATTTATGGCAGAAAACAATGAAAATGTTGGCATTCGCAAAGAGAAATATGACATGTTTTTTGCATTTTCAGAAGAAAAAAAAAAGGCAGTTTTTGGAAAATGGAATTTTTTTTCACCGCCGGGAGGTGGTGGTGCAGGGAGGTAGTACAGGCGGTGGGAAAGGCATCCATATTTTTTTTAATTTTTTTTATGGAGTTTTACTATTTTTTATAATTTTTTTAAAAAAAAAAATTGAAAAAAAAATATTTTTTAAAATTTTTTATTTTATTAATATTTTATAAATTTTTTAATTATTTTTCTACGATTTTTTGAATTTTTTTCGAATTTATTATGAATTAAACATTTAATTAAAAGTTGTTGTGACTTGGATAGGGGTATACTTGTCCAAACACTAAAGTTACTCCTATTCAAAACATGGTACTCCTATTTTTGCATTTTGCCTATGTTTTGCTCCTATTTTGGGAATTCTCTCTGTATTAAAAATCCTATTAAATTGTGTAAATGTAAAAGTTGGAATATTACTTATTCCATTGAATGGAAGAGGCCCGCTACTTATGAAGCGACAAAACCAAAGCGGGCGAAGAGAATGGCCCTACAAATTGGATTTGGTAACTTTTCCCAAAGGAAGAAGAAGATTAATGTCGCCGTTAGCATACACAGAATTAATTCAAAAAGTATAAGAATTATTTTTGTCAATTTATACAAAAACACTTCCTTTTATGTCTTTGGAGAGAGCAAAGTGGAGGGCGCACATCCGTGTGGACGATTGATGTCTTTTCTACATTTCCTCTCTTTTCTTTTATCATTTATCTTCTTTATCTTTTATATTCTTATGTTATTTTTATCTTCTAGCTTTTTTATGCTCTTTTATTTTTCTCTCTTTTATCTTCCCCCCCCCTCCCCCCCCCCCCTCCTTGTCCGTCTCTCTATTTGGCATCGATATCAAAGATCGATTCATGTTAGCCGACCCCAAATTCTTTTGGGATTAAGGCTTGGATGTTTTTGTATACAAAAACACTTCCTTTAATAACAATCCATTTTTATGCTCTCCAATACAAGGTTAGTTTATGTCTTACTGTTACACTTACCTTCCCTTCCGGGCCCATGCCAACCCTTAATAACACTTCCATTACTAACACCTTCCAACACCCCATCCAAACAGGCCATAAGTGATATGGCGGTCGGCTGGCGCCGCAACTTGACGTACCGCCGTGACAACTATGCAACCATGTATATCCCTCAATTGAAGTGGGAACCTTTTAATAGCCTGAGTATTAAAACAAAATGAATTTAAAGATGAAGACCAAAAACAGGAAATGTCTTAGTGGAGGACATAAGTCAAATTCCCTCGCATAAATATTTTTTTAGCCTACAACTAAGGGTGTGCATTGGATTAAGATCTACGAGAAAATTTTAAGATTAAAAAGACACTGTGAAAAGATGTTAGAAAACAATCAACAGGCTACAGGTCCATAGCAGTGTATATATCAGAGGCAAGGGATGCAAAAGGTACACACACCGGCAATCTGCAGACATAGCACTATAGCAGTGCCAGTCAATGGGAAAAACGATTTTTTAGAAAATTACAATTTACTGACCTGAATTTAACCCATTAGCACCTGTGGAATCAGATGTAGCCCCAATATCTCCTCCACTCCCAAGGGAAAGCGAGAACCAATCCTCACTTGGAACACAGGTTGTGGCATCAGGTGGTTGATCTCTCATATTAGGGTCTGCCATGGATGATGGATCTGATGGTATATTCGGAATAAACATCTGAAGAGAGGGATCAACATCACCGAATGAAAAGGGATTATTAACAACCAAGCTACTGTTTATATTGGCATTAGCATAAACAACAGAGGATTCAGTTACAGCACCAACTGATCCCATATCTGTGGGAAACCCACAGCCACTAATGAGGTTGTGCTGGACATCTGCATTTGAACCAAATATCTGAAAGCCCGGAACTACCCTCTGGATATTGTGGGGTGAAGGCCATGTTTCTATACCAAATTCATTGTTACTAGCAATAGTAGTTGTAGTAGTATTCAATATACCAATCCGTGAATCAGGAAAAGTAGGGCGGTCTTCATTACCATAAGAATCTGGAATCCCATTCTGTTGAAAAGAATAGGTAGGGACTTCATTTCCAGGAATCATTAACAGTTCATTTTCCTCATCCGAATCGCTCAAGACGATAAGTTCACCATTTCCCGGTTGTGCAGGTTCATACTCAACCCCACTGTTATCCTGATTTACACTGACATCATCACATCCTTCTTTGCCAATTACAGTGTCACTACTGCTGCTCATGGCAATGATTTCCTCAGGCTTACTAATTTGCCAAACGCCATTGGGGTTTTTCTTCAGCCCAACTCTGAGGTTTCCATGGCCATTAGAACAACCATCCTGAGACTTAAGAATTTCGAGGTTTGGCTTATCAGATTCTGCATCAGAAGATGTGCAGAGATTTCCATTAGGTAAGTGCCACTGTACAAGATCACCTAGACTGCCTAAATCACCTCCTGCCTTGACCCTCCAAGAACCATCATGCTTCACTTCTATTTCCATCACATTCTCTCCACAATTCTTCAGCTGTGGCCCAAGCAGAAATAAAAAAAAAATTATTACTCCCCAAGTCCCATAACAAGTCCAAATTGCTTTTTGTATGGATTTTATATGTGGTAACTTTTAGTATTCTGCCCTAAAAAGTTGGATGCTTTTGTAAAACGTTGTGAAAATAGATTAACATGTCAAATCAATTAATGTGGGACAAATTGAAAAGGAAAGTGACACAAAATGGGACGCGAGTATAAGGTAAAAGCTGGAAACAGGCCCTATTAAGATTTGAGGAACCGTATACCTTAGAAGTGACTCGATTGAGATAGGGATCAATAATTATATGCTCCAGGGAGTAATTCTTCAGACAAATGGGACATTGCCACTGAAGCACATGTACAATAATAATAATAAAAAAAAGTTCATTAGATAAAGAAGGATAGAATCCACTCATGATAGCAGAACTCCAAAACGCACTATACTGGTGCAGAACTGCTTACCTTTTTAGACCTTCGGTTTATTTCCACAAAAACTTCAAGATCAAAACAGCCCTTGTGAGTACAGGGCTGAAATCGCCCAGCAACCTTGATCCTCAAACCACTCATCTGGATCAATGCATACTAAAATATTACTAGCTCCGTCCCACTAACATTGGGACATGAGGAGGTGACACAGTAATTAAGAAAAGTGGGTATATGTGGTTGACATTGAATTGATAAAGTAAACTAAAAAGAATGTACTTAGGGATTAAGGAATGAAACCAATGAATAAAGAGTAGCACTACTACACCTCCTATGTTTAACAGATAAATATGCAAATTAATTACTCAAGAAAATCATTACGACATATAATGTGTCACCACTTTTCAGTATGTCTAATGAATAATATGATTTCATTTGTCCAATGGATGGATGTCATCAACTATTTGACTTACAGGGCACCGAAGATTCACAGAAATGAAGTCATCAACTATTTGAAGATCACTGTCACTATCAGCATTTTCTGCAACATCCCCACCACCAACACGACAAACTCTAGCAAGTGCATCTTCAAATCTCTCACCATCGGACTCCTTGGGAATACGATTGAGTATCTAAAGGATAGATCGAAACATTGGATCAGACAAAAACTATGGAATCCAACACCGATTTTCAAGTTTCAAATAGATGCAGAGTAAGTTATTTGCCAATACAACAACAACAACAAGAACATCCAAGCCTTAGCCCCAAAAGATTTTGGGTCAGCTAAAATGATTGGATACACCAACATCCAAGCCCTATTCTCAAGAGTATGGGGCGGCTATGACAGGAATCGACATCGTGTTGGAGTTAAAGGGAAAATCAAGTGACATAACAGATCTAAATAAAAATATACACATCCATACATGCAGGAACATGAAGACTTTCCTTCATTAAAATAGCGCAGTGCAAACTCCAGTTAAGTTTCTTAAAAAAATAAATTGATAAAAGAGGCTCTTTCTACAAGAACCAATATACCTGTTGCACAGTCCGCTTCTTCACTACTCTGACACCAAAACAAAACACACGGGCATCGATTCCCGCCATAGATATTTTGTTTATCCCTTCCCGAATGCATGTTGTTATCTAGAGAGAGAGAGACAAAAAAGATCAAAAGTAATCAAATGTAAGTTGGAACTGAAAATAGCAATTAATTGAAATTGGCAAAACCATGAAGAGGAGCAGGACAACTGAACTAAATCAAGTAAAAGTAAAAGTATACTTATAATGGGTCATACCAATTATTCCAGTAAAGGGTAAATAAATGAATGGAGGAAATGAAAAGGCATAAGATGCTCTTATGATTTAAAATACAAAAAATGGGCATAAGAATAAAGGTGTCTAGCGTCAACACTCACAATAGGTCCATCATCTCGACCATTAGCTCCTAACAACTGTGACCCTGGCCTGTTTATCACGCGTACAGGGACCCCTGGAGATGAAGCACAAGTAAATCTATAATAGATTGATATCTCACTAAAGATTGAAACAATTTAATAGCAACCAGTTGTAGAGGGGATAAGAAATGAGGATAATCGTGTAATGGATTAGATAATGAATCTGGACCAAATTTGATTAGCATATTCAGGAGTACATAAGACAGCATGATTAGCAAATGTCAAAGTACAGAGAAGTGGTTTGGCATATGTTAGTCATTTGAATTTTGAAGACCTCTGGATCCTACAGAAGCATGATGCATAACCAAAAGGTTTTCTCAAATAGCAGCAGCTTTAAGTCTTTAACAGTAACTACTTCACCCATAACAAATTATATGTTCCTAAAGCAAAAAGAATTGTAAGTAATCTGATAAGCTTATGCTTATCTTACAAGTTAGATAGTTTCCTCATGTCAGAAAACTGAAATAGTTTGAAAATTCTTAGAGAACGAATCTATTCCAGGGAATACCATTGAGCTGCAGAGAAGTATGCAGAGGCCAATGCATCCTAAACTGCACCTTATCATTGAGGAGCATGCACCAAGCCTGAAATAACCATCACTGCATCACAATTAGTAACACACATATAAGCTTGAGTGTGAACACATCTTAAGAAAAGTACGCAAACCTGAATATCATACTCCTGTTTTTCCACTAAATCAGTCTCTGCTCTAGTAAGTTGAAACGTTTTATCAATACTCTGTACAGGACTTGTTCTGAAATTCACAGGCGTAACATTGGAATTACAAGTGAATGCTACCCAAAACAGATGTGGATAAACAAGAATTGAAAGATTGATACCAGATGAATAAATATTAGTATTGTACATTAAAAGGAAATATAATCTTTATGACAGATGCGAAAATCAAGAGATGGTGATAATAATGTATCACAATGTCAATACAACATGAGTTCACTACAACACTATCCTTAGAATTCTTTCCAGTACAAATCCATCCCCTCCTGGAAACCCACAGCCTGAAGGAGTGGGAACAACTGGACAAGATATTCAATTACACCTCACATGCAAAATTTTCCAATTGAGGGAACTTACTCTTTTGGTGTAAAAAGATATTGCAGGTATTTAGGTTCAAGTCATACTGTTGCAATTATTAAAGGATGGAGGAGGTATAAATTTCATGAGTCAAGTTCAATGCTTTGTATCAAGTTTGGTGCATATCATGGTTTTTAGTAGTATTACGATTTCCTGTTCTCATTATATTTAGGGTTTAGGTTTCCTAGCCCTATTAGGTTTAGGCCAATTCTCTATATTGGCACAAGTTTGTGCCACTTCTAGTCCCCCTGACTATTGTGTCAGTGACACTTTTGTTACTCAACTTTTAACTTTTCCTATTTTAATCCTTCGACAATTGTGCGAGAGAGACTTTTGGTCCTCTACTTCAAAGTTACCCACATTTAGTCCCATGAGTATCAAATTGACACTTTAAATCCTTCCACAATGATTTTGCCACAATAAGTGGAAGAGTAAAAATGTCACTATAATAATAGTTGAAGGACCAAAAGTGTCACTTCTACGAAAGTCGAAGGACTAAATATGGAAATTTTCAAAGATGGGTTCCAAAAGTGTCTTTCACACAATAGTCTGAAGGACTAAAAGTGGAAAATTCATATTCGAGTACCAAAAGTGTCAGTGACATAAAAGTCAAAGGACTAAAAGTGGCAAAAACTCATATAGGCACTATAATAGTCTTTAGAAATTGTGAATTGTAAATGAAAATCATCAATAAAAGTAGTATCTTATTATTCAACATGTTAGAGATCTAAAAAGAAAAGTCCATCTAGTCAAAGTATGTGTTTGTATAGACATTATTTAATAAATGGAATGATGGTGCAAAAAATGACATTACGGCATTGGACCCATGGTGCGTCAAAAGAATGTTAAAGATGGAGATTTTGTGGATGACCACAGAACATTACTTCCTGCCCCAGTATTTTTATCCCAGCTTTCCTTTGTCCACTCCCTAAATTTGTCTCATATCACATCCGGTAACATCTGTTTGGTTCAAACTCATCCACACATCACAAAATTCAATATTTACCACATAATTCCACTTAATATGTGTCATTCTCTCACTACCAAAGATATTGGGAAGCAGGTAGTATATTTTAATTCATGTACCCGTCTTCACACGGTTTAGAAAGAATTATATTTGATTTGTTACATATAAATGTGAACTTTTCAATGCAATTTGGAGAACTATAAAGTTAAAATTAGATGATATTACTGATAGTGACACATTGTATTAATACATAGGTTTAGTGAAAAAATACCCCACTTAATAATGCAGACAGATAACTGTATGACCTAATGTCCATATGATATACACATTTTAATATCAGGTCCAATCCACAAATGCAAGTTTGAAGCATATCCATGTAAAGAATAAGCAAGCAAGACACAGCCCCCTAAGGCCCTAATTGTACATAACATTTAGGAATGTATCACACTATCACCACAGGTCCACAGTTATTGATCATAATAACTAGAATATTTTGACCAAATATGAGAGAATGGGGAAAGAGAGAAAACAACGCCAGCTAGAACAAACCTAAAAACCATCTTATTTGGAAGGTGAGTAGGCAATAACAATAATGCAAACTGAAAGTAGCCTTTTATATGATTAATAAGTAAACAATAAAGAAATAGACCAACTAAGTAGATGGACCATCATCTTGAAGTAACTAGGGATGGAGATGGGTTGAGAGCAATAGGGTACCAAATATCGCCTGACTCTAATTTTGAGTGCATTGGTAAAATGACTTAAGTACTTAACCTAGGTAGCACAGAAGCGCAAAACGGGAAGCACGAAACATGACAATCGGTATTTTAACAAAACTATCACAGGAAACGTAGAGAGAATGTGTAACTATAAAAACATAGGGATGTATTTAGAAGTATATTTTCATATACCAGTTTTCCAACACATTGTTTTCATGTATGAGTATACATTTTTTAAATAGCTTTGCTAATACCCAAAAATAAAAATAGTTAATATTTTCTAATTCTAATAAAGAAATTATAGACATACTAATATGCTAGTACATAATAATAAAATGTGAAATGCAATGTGAAATGCAATACATTTTCAGCTGCGCATTGCATAATGATATATCAGAAAGGATGTGATCATCATCATCATCATTACCCCAGTGCCATAAAAGCTCCCACCTACGGTGGGGTAGGGGGGTCGGATGTACGCAGTCTTACCCCTATACTAAAGCATAGAGAGACTGTTTCCGGATGACCCATAGTGAAAATCGCGTCAAAAATTGCATGGACTGACTGTTGGTTCATAACAAAGAAGCGCATACAGTTTAGTGAGCCATTTTGCTTTATTCCATCATATTCCCAAGCCAAAAAAAGTGAGTCTTTGGCTCCATCGGAAAGGATGTGATGCTATAAAAAAAACTCATATGAAATCCACTACAAAATTTCAAACCACAAACACAAATTTTAACATAAAAACCCACCAGGAAGAAAAAAATTGGAAACTCAAAATTTCTGAAACACAAGATATTTAGGAAAATGCATTTTCCAATACTTTTAATTACCACAACAGCACAGGCACAGGAATTCAAAGTTTCTAGGTTTTCGACATGCTACTAAGTTTCCGGAACGGCTACACGTGAACTGCAGGAAGTTTCTGTGCTTCTTAGATGTTAACTGGTGATATGGTTGTGAGTGGTTTAGGGGCATTGCGGTAACTGGTTCCTAAACCGGGTAACAGTTAATGAATGAATAATAACCTCAAAAAAAGATAAACTACAGTACAGTGAACCTTAAAAAAAATATAGCAAGCTAACAAACTTCATTTAGCCTATTTTGTGCAAAGTTTAGGTTTAAAATAAAGTATGTGGCAAATGGGATAAGATCAGGACAACAAAACGGAGCCGAGGAGTGGGTTCATGTACTTCTAGGTTTTTTGGAAATAGGACGGTGAGGGTTTGAGTTAAAAAATCTAAATTAACAACTTTGGGATGAGAAATGACAAACGGGTAGGGTATCCTGCTCATTGCCATCCCTATAAGTAGCTAATCCTCTTATCCAAAAGAACAATACTGCAGAAAAGAGTGTGTGTGTGTGTATAAAAGGAAAAAACATACACCACAAAAACATCCAAGCTTTATTCCCAAAAGAGTTTGGGATCAGCTAACATGAATCGACATATGATATTGGGGTTAAAATTAGGAGATTTCCAGTGGATATCAGATATTTACCCATCAGGTGGGATGTCTGTAATGGTCAGCTTCACTGGAAGTAAAGGGTTTGCCACCGATTCCCAGAAGCTGCAAAAAAAATATTAGGTATAGAATTTAAAATCATTTAACTCAAGAAGTCATAAAAGAGAGTAATCCTTGAAGAGCACTCAGATACCAAGTATTGGAACAGATTGTTATTTGTGGAACTGATTCTTCACACAAGCAGATTTTACAACACTTGGAACCTCTAGGTCAAAACTTCCGCCTCTTATAAAAGGCTTGTTTGAAATTCTTTTCGCTTAGTTCATAATAAATTATCTGAGGCTAAAGAAAAGAGAACATGGTGTCACTTACGGGTCAAGACGACTCAATCTACACAGTTCACAATAGAAAGTTTTGTGCGGTGTTGTTGGAATACCACCCTCAACATCTTTCTCTGGGATGACAACGCACCTAATATGTTGCCACACATGGCATTTGGGATCTTCACACTACAGGTGACGTAGAGCAGCTAGATGAAAGAGTATACCTTAAACACATGGCCTATATTAGGGAATGTACATGTATGTGGTACCTTAATCATCGATTCCGTCTGCATGGTGTTTCCACATGGACATTGAATCTTATACGTCTTGTTAGAGACTTCTATTTCATCGTTTAACTTCACAGTGCTACCATGTGAGAATCCCAGTGGTTTTGATGCAGAGTCAGGTGTTCCATAAACATGCATTTTTCTGGGAGTAGATGGAGAAGATCATTTTTCAAATGCATGGATATACAAATAATAGCAAAACCATAAATGATTCACTGGTTCAGAGCATCTGTCACCTATATGTCGTGATGAGTTCAAAGAAGGGTAGAAATAGAAATACATCGTCCAATTAGATCCTAACTCTAATTCCAGGATAATAATTCTTCAATTTATATACATGCATATGTATGTGGGTATCTTGGAATCAACATTCTTGAAACTTCAAAATAAACATTATAGAATAACAAATACTACAAGTTTAATCATTGGAATAACATTGCAAAGGTTTAGCACATAAGCATTTAAAAAAAGAACCACGTGCAAACTGCAAGAAAATAGCACACCTGGTCCAAAACTGCAAAATAAGTGGTCTTAACCTTTATCAGATTATTTACAATTTGCGAAAAAGCTAGCTGATACTAATAAGTTTCGTAAACAGTTATTTTATACAGTGAAGAGCAAAAATCAAATACAAGTGGCAAAATATTTATTAAAAACGGTAAAGAATATTAAATTGGTCTTTTCTGTACAAAAGTACAAATATGAAAGTGTAAGAGACCAATGTTGATCCATAGTGCAAACCAGCTTTCAGTAATTTCCTTCAGTAAGAGACCAATGTTGTAGAGGAGTGGATTTGAAGGTAAATGTTTCACCCTTCCCCTTTCATTTAGAGTGCTGGTGAAGGAATATTATAGTTGGAGATGGAAATGGGTCAGGGCCCAGGTTGTCACAGTAGCAACGTGAGGCGCAGCGCAGAGATGACAGCCTGGGCGGCAATTAGGGGAGAAGTAGCCATGTGCAATACTGCAAAGTTTTAGTGTAAAAAAGATATCTTATTTTAAAATTTTAAAATATTGTAAAAATATAATATTTTTATGGTATAAATTTTTAATACATTATTAAATAAGATGTATTTGAAGTAGAGTAGGTAAACGGTGTAAAAGTCAAAGTGTTGCAACTTTTAAAGAACCGCAGAGGTAATATAAATATAATATAAAAGATAGTACATGAATTACTAATTCAACATTTTAGATCAAAACATGAGTCTGATGTCTATTTCCAATAAATAAAACTACAAAACCTTGGGGTAAAAACAGTGATGTGATTCGAGTGAGTTATAACAAAGAAACGGGAAAATCATACAAAAAGTAAACTACAAAGATAAATAAAGAAAGAAAATGGGAGAAAAAAAGAAAGTGTAAACTTGGTGGGTTAGTCGTTGGGGCAAAATAGATTTGACGATAGTGGCGCATCCCCTATATTGCAAATATAGGAGATGTTGGGTTGTTAGATCAAAACATGTGTCGCTTGATTGCACGACGCCATATCCAAGGACAGTGAGTTGGCAATTGTTGTCTACCGATAAGGCAATGGCAAGAGCAAGACTCTGGTGGGTCAGTCTTCTGAACCTGACATGAGTCTAGTCTCAACTCTCAACAGTATGGGCCGCTGATGAGTATTTGGCCGATATTGCTTGGGATTATCCCAACAGCAACAGAAGTAAGAAATTATCCTCTAATCACAAGAAGGGATTGTGACATGTGCATAACTGTATGTGTGTGTACATACAGCCATTCACAATATATGGCAACTTGCATGTATGTGTATGTACACATACATGCCTTTATGTGTGTGAGTATACGTGTGCATAGAGTTAGATACAAATGTGTGCGCCAGTGTGTGTACTTGCATATGTGTATGTGCGTTAAGTACATATGTGTATCTGTGTTTTTATTTTTTATCCCCATAGAGGTTTACAGCATTTCACAACCTTCAGCTTGCATATCCACTTTGTCTTCGGCTCTTCGCCTCACTCAGCCCAAAATTGTAAAAAAGAGTACTTATTATGCCCTCGAATAGTCATATTAATATATATAAAAATTACTATCATTTATATGAAATTTATAAATCCATATTAAAACGTTAATGATGCTTTTATTTTTTAAAAGGATATAACAATAGAGAACAGGTATGATCTAACAAAACTGATTTTCCTTTAAACAATATGTATAAAGTTTATTAAAGAAAAATTGCAATCCATATAGCCAATCTGATAGAACCCAGTACCGCAATTTAGAATTGCAAGCCAATATCAAACATGTAAAGAACATAACACAACGGAAAATTTTCAACTTTAAGAGCTTTATCTTTATTCTCCTTTTTATCTCAGCTATGACGTTCTCAAGTTTAAAAGTAGACATTAATGTGCAAATATACCTGTAAATGTCATCCACAATATTTACCACCTTTTCCTTGGCAATAACAGTTTTCTTCGCACACATTCCTAAAAATTATCCAGGACAATTATGTTAGCAAAGAGAAGATAAGTCACTTGGTTCACCACTGTCATATAAGTTTACATGTGGAAACGCACAAAAAGAAAGTATTTTCATTGACAACTTACCCTGGTCATCAGAGAAGATGGCCAATATTCGATCAACGAGGACCTACAATACAAAAGTTGACATGATTATTACTAAACATGAGTTGCCTTACTGGCAATATGCAATAGGTGGAGGAGGGCGGCCATGCGCCTAAGCCAAGAAAATAGAGCAGCATAAGGTTGGAACCTGTTCTAGCAATATTAGAAGCTTAGTATAATTGTATTAATAATAAATATTATCACAAATCACAAAAGGTCTCCATGGAAAATGTAGTTGGTAACTTGGTGAAAGTACTTTGCTGCAGTTTTCCCCAAAAGTTAAAGGAGCATAAACTTCAAAGAAAAAGCAAATAGCAGGGAAAGTGCCCTACAAAAGGGCTCCAATTGAAACCATCGTCAATAATGGGTTTTAGTGAAGAATTGCTAACATAAAAGACTGAGATGAAAGATAATATAATCAGTCTGTTGAATGAGACTGGCAGCCCTGAATCCAATAAAATAATAGAAAAAGAAAAAATATATATACAGCTCTTCAAAAATAGGCATAGTGGTTGGGCTACATATCTAGCAAAAATTCAAAATTAGAGAGATCCATAGAATTATACCTGCTTCTTTCCTTGCTTTGAAAGACCAAGTTCAGTGAGGGCATCCTTTAGTTCTTTTATACGAAACTTTGCCAACTTGTCCTACAAGAGATATAAGACACAAAAAAATTGTAACTTTCATGGTTGAAAACGCAATTGAGAAAACTAAAAAAGCAATCGATGAAAATGAAAACCCATCATACCAAGAGAGAGATATCAGTTAAGTCAGAGAACACACCCATGGTTAGAATTCTTAATACAAAATGTTTGATGTCAAGTATTGCACACAGAAGATAAAGAAGAAAGATGCAATTGAAAAGGCATCAGAAAAGATGGTGCGGTTTGAATTCTCAATACAAAATGTTTGACCTCAAGTATTGCACAAAGAAGATAAACAAGAAAGATGTGATTGAAAAGGCATCAGAAAATGGTCATGAAACACTATTACAAAACGGGAGCAATACCATGTCATCTCACTTCCACAACTACCAGTGAAGATTATGTGATTCATACCTCCTTTACAGAAATGGAAAATATAATAGCATTCATATTATGAATAAATTTGTTTCCATGAGCATATGCAACATTAACATTGTCACGTTCTGTAGAGGTGATGGGTTTAATGGATGGAATGGGAGGGAATGGATAGATTTTAAAATTTCCATATTTGGATATATTATGTGGGGAGAGGTTCCAATGCTTGTTTGGTTTAGAAGGAGAGGGGAGAAAAGTAATACAGAGTAATAAATATACTTTCTTGTGCATATATGTTTACAAGTAGAGGGATAATTGTAATCAAATAGGTAAAAAGATTAAAATACGTTTTTACAAATGTATTTAGTTTGCCATTAATATATGTCGTATTGATATGAATAATTTAAAGGGAAAAGTACGGAAAAGGTGTTTGTGGTTGAACCCGTTTTCTGATAAGGTCATGTGTTTCATTCTTTATCAAAGTGGTTCATGTGTTTGAATTCCGTTATCACAAGAGGGTCACGCCATTAAAAACGTCTGAAAAAGACCGTTAAAAGTAACTCCGATTTTCAAAAGTGCCCGAAAAATTAAAAGAAAATTACCGGAAGGTGCGCCTCAATAAGACGACCATTAGGCCATCTTTCTTTTTTGTTTTCAGCCACCCTTGTCACCGGAAAGTACTTCGGAAAAGTGATATTAGCAAAATCATTTTTAAAAACTAATTCAAACAGATCTGAAAAATCCAAAGGCGGGGGTTGTTTGGAGGTCATCTTGACGAGGCGCACCTTTCAGTATTTTTCTTTTAATTTTTCGGGCACTTTTGAAAATCGAAATAATTTTTAATGGTCTTATTCAGACGTTTTTAACGGTGTGACCCTCTTGTGATAACGGAATTCAAACACATGAACTACTTTGATAAATAATGAAACACATGACCCTATCTGAAAACGGACCCAACCACAAGTAACTTTTCTTTACTTTTCCCTAATTTAAATTTAATATAAAAAGCAAGCAATTATTATTTATTTAGAACTAATAGAAGAGATGTTGACAAGTGCAGAGTGAGCAAAGATGTATGATGCAGCACACCAAGAAAATAACAATATGTTTTTTAGGGAAGTAGAGTAATTTAGTCTCAGATAGATACCAACATACCATCTCTCCCACCTAAATCCCTTGAATATTGGAGCAGACATTATGAGATAAGTGAAAGGGATACGTTTATTCGAAAAAACCTGCCTTCTACAAAAATATTGTTTTGCTTTCCAACAAAGGGAGTCCCTCCCCTCCACATCCCTCAAACTGAACATATAGTAAAATATACTATGCTAAGCAATCCTGTAATACAACCTAAATAGTTTCTGTTTTGCTACACGTTCCATTATACAGCTGAGGGTTCAAACCATAACCATTATACAATGATTTTAAATCCGTGCCGCAATTAACAAAAACATCAATAACAATAATATAGACTGATCCAAAAAAGTAAGATGCTCAACCGTATCTGATTACCTTGAGGTCGCCTAATGAATCCATGTTTAAGAGCTCACTGATGACTAATGGATGGTGTTCTCACTGTTCTGCAGCTTGAAAAAGTAAACAGCCAATAAAAAGTCAATTCAGTTACAAATTACTATCTCCATCCCTATAACTTTCCCAAATTTACTCTTTTGATTGTCCCAATAACTTTGCCACTTTTCCTTTCCCGTTTAAGCAAAGAGTTTGTGTTTTTCATTATCTATATCTCCATTGAACAAACCTCTTTATTATTGGCAGTCAACTTTCAACTTTGTCAAGGTTATAAGGGACAGAACGAGTATAACTGATTCAATAAAAGTCGAATTCAATCAACTTAAAATGAGAAACAAAACAAAATTCGTATGAAATTCCCAAATATATGTACACACATATATGTAATTACGTATATACGCATGGAAATATGATGCTAAGACTTACAAAGAACGGGAAACAGACGGAGATGTTTGGACCGTAATCGGTAAGTTTGAGGCTGTTCCTTTCTGGTTGCCGCAATGCCTCAGTCTCAGCGTTCGCGTCCTACTGCCGTAGTGCTCTAGTCTGGTCTATCTGGGACTAAGGTAACCGGGTTTTGAACCGTTCCGCTCTTTCCTTCTGTTTTCCACAGAAGGCGTTGTTTCTTTACGCCAATGCGCTCGTTGGCGGCAGCAGGAAGCAGCACTCTTTCTTTGCCATAACTTTCGGTATTTTGATCAGAATGTTTGAGATTTTAGGAGTGTTTGGCATTCGAATTGAGGAATTAAAAAGATTATTACCCCTTAGCACTTCGAATTGAATAGAAAACTTTGATCAAGGATTAAGGAACGATAATAAACGATGTTTTTTACACTTTTGTCCATCTTTCTAAAAGTAGATGTTTTTAAGTTAATGGAGAAAAAGTAAAAGTATGGGTAAATTTGTCACTTTATTCTTATTTACATACCTAAAATAGAAAGCGGAAAACCATTTTGGGACAACCAAAATAGGAAATTTTGCAAATCAAACTGGGACGGAGGGAGTATCTTATTTATGGCATTCATTCGAATTTAAATTGTTTTTACAAATCATTTTTTTATTTTAGTATTTGTCGAGAAGTATTAGAGAATCATCCGGCCATAGGGATAATTTGAAGGAAAAATTGTAGGGTTGCATGTGCTTTTGAGGGATGTTTTGGTGCATTCCACGTTTGATAGCATGTGATTGGTAATTTAATCCATGTCACTTGTTTTTATTAAAAATACATTAACACTAGATAAGTTGTTTCCCCAATCTTCAATTTTATCATTTTACGCTGAAATTATAATTCAGCTTAGCTTGTGAGTTATCCCTGAAAGCAAGCTGTGAGAGATGTTTGTGGGAGGCAAGAAACCAAGGAAAGCGCCGGAGGGGCGGAAATCTGGCATCTCAATCCAAGGTAGGTGTCATCATCTCTAATTTTTTGTTCTCTGTATTCAATTTCTTTGTTTGGAAGGTTAAAATTACCTCATTCATCATCATCCATCTCCTCTACATTAAGTTTTCCAATTTGTCTTTGAAAAGTACCATCGAATTAGGGTTTCTCTTTCGCTTTCTTCCTCCTGATCTATTGATGGGTGCAAAATTCAACTGCTTTAAATTTTGTACAAGTTTTTGTACGTAGTTTATGTGTGCAAATTTTTAGAAATACATTTAAGATGTGGCGTTGATGTGTGTCGCACCTTATTGTGCGTGAAGCCATGAATGGGTGGGCCTGATATCAACTATCAACAATGATTTAGATGTATAGACATGGAAATGTGATTCGTTATGCTAATTTGTGTAAATATTGCTGTTTGGGTAAATCGTGGTTTTTATGTACACCCTATCATGATCTTCTTCATCTTCAAAAGAAAGAGGTGAATAGCGCTTAGCTTATACGTTGTATAGTTTTATGGAATTTATAAAATTTACTCAATTAGTTTTGCTCAATAGATCAACAGGTTGATGTGTTTACTGTACTCTCTTAAATGACCCATAATTGAATACATTTGTAACAACTAACAAGCTTAAAGCATGTCATATTTTGTATATCAATGTGCTCCGGCCTCCGGGTAGAAAGTGTTGAAGTAGATATCATACCTTCCCCTACAGCAGACCTATATTTCTACAGTAGACTTAACCTACCCTTTTGCATACTCAGATTTGAGTTTTATACAGTCTTACCTTTACGATTCAATGATTCATATATGTATTCTGTATTCATATGCGTATCTTGTTGTGGTAGATGGACGTAATGTATCATGCATGATATTTCCTACTGTTCATAAGCAATAAGAGAACATTATTATAATCAATGTGTGTTCTAATAAGTAAAATGAAGGGATGTTTTTTTTATCAAAAGGGGGCTAAATCTAATAGCCTTTTGGTTTCTTGAAGAAGCTCCCTCCATGTAGGGATGGACTCGGGTCCGGTCCGGGTCCGGGTCGGGCCTAGGCCCGAGCGGGCCGGCGGTTCAGAAGTGGTGGACCCGGGACCGGACTGGGTAACCACCGGGTCCGGACCGGGCCGAGCCAGGTCCGGACCGGGCCGAGCCGGGCCCATTATCAATTTTTTTTCCTCTTCCTAATTAACCCCCCTCCCACCCCCAACCCCTCAAACCACCCCAAATGGCCCAAAATACCCAGCCCAACCCGAAAATTTAAAAAAAAATGATAAAAAAAAAGTTTTGGCCCGAACCGGGCCCGGCCGGGGCTTGTTTTGGGTGACCCGAGCCTGGACCGGAAAACCCACAGGCCGGGCCTACCCGGACCGGTCACTGACCGGGCCACCGGGTCGGGCCGGGCCGGTTCCGGGTCGGGCCACCCGGCCCGAGTCCATCCATACCTCCATTTAACAAACTCATGCAGGTTTAGATTTGAAAACAAAAAGTTACAACTCTGCCCCTTGAATAGGATAACAACAATAAGAATTCTCATGTCAAAGTTCATCAATAGGGGTTCAATATTGACATGATCATATATATTTGAAAAGATGAATGCAAAAGTCATATCCTCTGCCAATAAAGGGTGTTTGATATGATGAGACACGATTATTGTCTTTCTTGGTAAGTAAACCACTTTCTGCGCATTTAGTAATCACCATTTCAAAAGCTTTTGAGTCCGAGTAAGAATTGGTTAAAGAATGGCTTTATGATTTACGAATCCCACTATTTGGATAGTAGGTGACAGGAAGCCCCGCAATTGGATTATCGTGTCCCTATTGGCCGGTCCACAGCCTTTAACAAATAAAAGGGCTTCAACAAGGTCTAAATCTCCGGCTATCTTTAAACTCATATCACATCAAGAAAATGACATTTTTTTCTTAGAGACACATGTCACAAGTATGGTTCTCGAAGACCGTTTTTACCCAAAGACCATACCAGAAATCAATTCAAACCAGTTTTGATTCCTCCATAACAGGACCGGGCCAGTTTCGGTTTATACAAAGGCTAAGAAAGCGGTCCAAAACTGACCCGAGAACCAACCCCTATTCCTACTCACAAACATGAGGTCAAACATAGCTGCATATGCATGCACCTGTAAGGATAAAAGTGACAGTGGGGTGTCAAAAGTGGCATCCAAAGTAATATGATGTTTTTATCATTTCTCTAAAGCTTTTACAACTATTTGTTTGGAAAAGAATCATTATATACAAGCAAGATGATAATGATAAGAAAACGTCCATTTCAATAAATTACAAGTCACAACAACGAGTTTTTTGCTCCATGATGATAAAGCTCCTGACTATGAAGCATATACAAATGACTGGTGATCAATATGAAGAAACCTCTAAAAAATCAGCTTCCCCTCATGATTATTTTTTAAGGGAAAAGTTGTTCCAACTCACCCATGTCTTTTTCTTTTCTTTTTGTGCTTCTTATAAAGAGGTTGGAGAAGTAGAAGGGCATACAGAAGCAAACTTGCAACTCCTGCATTTCCAACGCTCCTCCATTGCAATAAAACTAGCTTCACGATCCCCTCTCCAAAATTATAAACAAGACTTTATTTGACCATTGACCCAATCTGAATCATGTTCAAATTCATCTTCACCTAGCAATGATTCATCCTCTTGCAATTCATACCTTGAAATATAATTGATTATCAAATGGCAAAACAATAAAACACATGTTTTTCAAACTGCTGCTTGAATGGTGTTAGCTATAGACTAAAAAGACACCACTACTAACCTCAACAAAAGACGGTTATGTGTTTGTGGAAGCATAGAACAAGTATTCCGAAAATACCCCATCACTTCACTGAGGGTCTGTAAGGAGGGAGAAAAATATAAGGAAGCCACATTTAGATGGTGACCTAAGGTAACAGTCAGATCAGCGTAATAATGGAACATAAATTTATGTTTTATGTGTAAATTACATTACCCATGTAGTTAATTACATTCAATCCCATTATGGCTTACAAATGTTGCCTTATTTTTTACAAGTGATTTTGTTTATTTACCTCTGCTGGAAAACATGATCCGGTTGTACTCGCTCGGATTTCATTAGATAAAATACAATTAGGATTTAATGAAAAGAAATCAAAGAACTGGCCGATAGGAAATTTATTAGCAACCAAATTGTCCCATATCTGCTTGTAGCACATAAGTTGAAGCTTGTACACCACATGCAAAGTTTCAGTTCATCAGTTAGTTTCCGTGAGAGAGATCATATTCTAACATAACCAACTCTATTTCTAATATCCAAAACAAGAAGGCTTAATATCTTCCTAATAACTTTTAGGTGAAACTTAAAAGGAATATTATAGATATGTTTTATATTACAACAACATCCAAGCGTTATTCCCAAAAAAATTTGGGGTCGGCTAACATGAATCGATCCCATGAAAGTATGATGAAAAGTATAAAAATAGATTTCCTTAAGGCATCAGTATTTGGCTGAATCAATGTTATGATAAGAAAAGTTCTGAAATATCTCTTTCAGCCAAATATCATTTAGTGCCCATTTGTTAACATTTTTTCCCTTGTCTACCCTATCCCTATCAAATACTAATTTTTTTTTTTTACCAGATACTAATTTTTTTATTACGTGTTGAAGTGTGTCATAGTGAATTTTGCTTAAGGGGACAATTTCAACTTTTATCCATACATTTTTTTAATCTTTTTTTTAAGATTAAAAAGACACTGTGAAAAAGTGTTAGAAAACGATCAACAGGCTACAGGTCCATAGCAGTGTATATATCACAGAGGCAAGGGATGCAAAAGGTACACACACCGGCAATCTGCAGACATAGCACTATAGCAATGTCAGTCAATGGGAAAACGATTTTTTAGAAAATTACAATTTACTGACCTGAATTTAACCCATTAGCACCTGTGGAATCAGATGTAGTCCCAATATCTCCTCCACTCCCAAGGGAAAGCGAGAACCAATCCTCACTTGGAACACAGGTTGTGGCATCAGGTGGTTGATCTCTCATATTAGGGTCTGCCATGGATGATGGATCTGATGGTATATTCGGAATAAACATCTGAAGAGAGGGATCAACATCGCCGAATCAAAAGGGATTACCAACAACCAAGCTACTGTTTATATTGGCATTAGCATAAACAACAGAGGATTCAGTTACAGCACCAACTGATCCCATATCTGTGGGAAACCCACAGCCACTAATGAGGTTATGCTGGACATCTGCATTTGAACCAAATATCTGAAAGCCCAGAACTACCCTCTGGATATTGTGGGGTGAAGGCCATGTTTCTATACCAAATTCATTGTTACTAGCAATAGTAGTTGTAGTAGTATTCAATATACCAATCCGTGAATCAGGGAAAGTAGGACAGTCTTCATTACCATAAGAATCTGGAATCCCATTCTGTTGAAAAGAAAAGGTAGGGACTTCATTTCCAGGAATCATTAACAGTTCATTTTCCTCATCTGAATCGCTCAAGACGATAAGTTCACCATTTCCCGGTTGTGCAGGTTCATACTCAACCCCACTGTTATCCTGATTTACACTGACATCATCACATCCTTCTTTGCCAATTACAGTGTCACTACTGCTGCTCATGGCAATGATTTCCTCAGGCTTACTAATTTGCCAAACGCCATTGGGGTTTTTCTTCAGCCCAACTCTGAGGTTTCCATGGCCATTAGAACAACCATCCCGAGACTTAAGAATTTCGAGGTTTGACTCATCAGATTCTGCATCTGAAGATGTGCAGAGATTTCCATTAGGTAAGTGCCACTGTACAAGATCACCTAGACTGCCTAAATCACCTCCTGCCTTGACCCTCCAAGAACCATCATGCTTCACTTCTATTTCCATCACATTCTCTCCACAATTCTTCAGCTGTGGCCCAAGCAGAAATAAAAAAAATTATTACTCCCCAAGTCCCATAACAAGTCCAAATTGCTTTTTGTATGGATTTTATATGTGGTTACTTTTAGTATTCTGCCCTAAAAAGTTGGATGCTTTTGTAAAACGTTGTGAAAATAGATTAACATGTCAAATCAATTAATGTGGGACAAATTGAAAAGGAAAGTGACACAAAATGGGACGCGAGTATAAGGTAAAAGCTGGAAACAGGCCCTATTAAGATTTGAGGAACCGTATACCTTAGAAGTGACTCGATTGAGATAGGGATCAATAATTATATGCTCCAGGGAGTAATTCTTCAGACAAATGGGACATTGCCACTGAAGCACATGTACAATAATAATAAAAAAAGTTCATTAGATAAAGAAGGAGAGAATCCACTCATGATAGCAGAACTCCAAAACGCGCCATACTGGTGCAGAACTGCTTACCTTTCTAGACATTCGGTTTATTTCCACAAAAACTTCAAGATCAAAACAGCCCTTGTGAGTACAGGGATGAAATCGCCCAGCAACCTTGATCCTCGAACCACTCATCTGGATCAATGCATACTAAAATATTACTAGCTCCGTCCCACTAACATTGGGACATGAGGAGGTGACACGGTTATTAAGAAAAGTGGGTATATGTGGTTGACATTGAATTGATAAAGTAAACTAAAAAGAATGTACTTAGGGATTAAGGAATGAAACCAATGAATAAAGAGTAGCACTACTACACCTCCTATGTTTAACAGATAAATATGCCAATTAATTACTCAAGAAAATCATTAAAACATATAATGTGTCACCACTTTTCAGGATGTCTAGTGCATAATATGATTTCATTTGTCCAATGGATGGATGTCATCAACTATTTGACTTACAGGGCACCAAAGATTCTCAGAAATGAAGTTATCAACTATTTGAAGATCACTGTCACTATCAGCATTTTCTGCAACATCCCCACCACCAACACGACAAACTCTAGCAAGTGCATCTTCAAATCTCTCACCATCGGACTCCTTGGGAATACAATTGAGTATCTAAAGGATAGATCGAAACATTGGATAATTTGGATCAGACAAAAACTATGGAATCCAACACCGATTTTCAAGTTTCAAATAGATGCAGAGTAAGTTATTTGCCAATACAAAAACAACAAGAACATCCAAGCCTTAGCCCCAAAAGATTTTGGGTCAGCTAAAATGATTGGATATACCAACATCCAAGCCCTATTCTCAAGAGTATGGGGGGGCTATGACAGGAATCGACATAGTGTTGGAGTTAAAGGGAAAATCAAGTGACATAACAGATCTAAATAAAAATATACACATCCATACATGCAGGAACAGGAAGACTTTCCTTCATTAAAATAGCGCAGTGCAAACTCCAGTTAAGCTTCTTAAAAAATAAATTGGCAAAAGAGGCTCTTTCTACAAGAACCAATATACCTGTTGCACAGTCCGCTTCTTCACTACTCTGACACCAAAACAAAACACACGGGCATCGATTCCCGCCATAGATATTTTGTTTATCCCTTCCCGAATGCATGTTGTTATCTAGAGAGAGAGTGAGAGACAAAAAAGATCAAAAGTAATCAAATGTAAGTTGGAACTGAAAATAGCAATTAATTGAAATTGGCAAAACCATGAAGAGGAGCATGGACAACTGAACTAAATCAAGTAAAAGTAAAAAATTAAAAATATACTTATAATGGGTCATACCAATTATTCCAGTAAAGGGTAAATAAATGAATGGAGGAAATGAAAAGGCATAAGATGTCTAGCGTCAACACTCACAATAGGTCCATCACCTCGACCATTAGCCTGTGACCCTGGCCTGTTTATCACGCGTACAGGGACCCCTGGAGATGAAGCACAAGTAAATCTATAATAGATTGATATCTCACTAAAGATTGAAACAATTTAATAGCAACCAGTTGTAGAGGGGATAAGAAATGAGGATAATCGTGTAATGGATTAGATAATGAATCTGGAACAAATTTGATTAGCATATACCGGAGTACATAAGACAGCATGATTAGCAAATGTCAAAGTACAGAGAAGTGGTTTGGCATATGTTAGTCATTTGAATTTTGAAGACCTCTGGATCCTACAGAAGCATGATGCATAACCAAAAGGTTTTCTCAAATAGCAGCAGCTTTAAGTCTTTAACAGTAACTACTTCACCCAATACAAATTATATGTTCCTTAAGCAAAAAGAATTGTAAATAATCTGATAAGCTTATCTTACAAGTTAGATAGTTTCCTCATGTCAGAAAATTGAAATAGTTTGAAAATTCTTAGAGAACGAATCTATTCCAGGGAATACCATTGAGCTGCAGAGAAGTATGCAGAGGCCAATGCATCCTAAACTGCACCTAATCATTGAGGAGCATGCACCAAGCCTGAAATAACCATCACAATTAGTAACACACATATAAGCTTGAGTGTGAACACATCTTAAGAAAAGTAGGCAAACCTGAATATCATACTCCTGTTTTTCCACTAAATCAGTCTCTGCTCTAGTAAGTTGAAACATTTTCTCAATACTCTGTACATGACTTGTTCTGAAATTCACAGACGTAACATTGGAATTACAAGTGAATGCTACCCAAAAAAGATGTGGATAAACAAGAATTGAAAGAATGATACCAGATGAATAAATATTAGTATTGTACATTAAAAGGAAATATAATCTTTATGACAGACGCTAAAATCAAGAGATGGTGGTAATAATGTATCACAATGATAGGATGCCAGCTCAGCAACCTATTAAATATTTTAATAAGGTTTATCAAAGGAAGAGGGGAAGGGCAGTTTAGTAAATTTGCTCATAAGTTAGTTATTTACTTTTGTCCCTGCGTGGACACTTTTACTATAAATAGCTAATAAATGCAGGCTGTATTTTGTTGGATGTCAGAACTTTGGAGGTTGGGCCCCTCGAATTTGCCCCTGAGCACTGTATCCTCTCGTGATCTGTTCGGTTGGATAATAAAGTTCCCCATCATCTCTCATATTTCTTACTGTGTTTTCTATCTATTTTGACCTTTCCTATCACTGGTATCAGAGCGGTCGCTCTTGGGGAATCGGAAAGTGAATCCCGACGGCAAGACAGTCTACGTACAGAGGTGGATGGTTAGAACGAGGTCAAAAATGGAAAACCGAGTTGATACCTTGGAACGGGAACTCGCAAACATCGCAGCTTCAATAGCGACGATGAACGAACAAATTCAGAGCAACGTAGCAGCTTCGATGGCCACCATGAACGAACAGATCCAGAGCCTTCGCGATCAGCCCCGGGGAAGATCGCGATCACAACCTCGCCACCATTCGCGATCGACCCACAGCCCTGAGCAACGAGAGGTAATTTTGTACATTCTCAAGCTCACTCTCGACGGATACATACTGGCAGGAAGGTAGACCTACCTCTATTTAATGGGGAGGGTGCTTACAACTGGATCATGAGGATGGAGCGCTATTACCGACTGAACCAGATAGATGAGGAAGATAAGGTAGAAGTCTCTGTAGTTGCAATGGAGGATCGGGCCTTAAACTGGTTTCAGTGGTGGGAACACCAAGCCGAGGAGAGAACTTGGGAAAATTTGAAGGATGCGGTGATCTGAAGGTTTCAACCTGATTTAATACAGAATCTGTATGGGCCTATGCTGAGCTTGAAGCAAACGGGTACTGTGCAGGAGTACAGGGATGAATTCGAGATGGTTATAGCTCCCGAGAAAGACGTGGACAGAGGTATTTTGAGAGGCATCTTCATTAATGGTCTCAAGGAGGATGTTAAAACTGAACTAAAACTGTATAATTCCAAGTCCTTATCTGCAATCATGGATAGGGCATTGTTGATTGAACAACGAAATGATGCTGTGTATTGGAAGCCTAAGGGGGAGGACAGAGCAGGTGGGAAGGATAAGGGCACCATGAATGTCAAACCACCAGTATGGGGAGAAGGATTTAAGGCAAAAAGTGGACAACCATGGTCCAACACTGGAAGTAAAAACACTGCAGATAACAAAGGCAAACAGCCTTTACACTCCTGCAGGGGTAAGGGTGACTGAAATCAACCCCTCAGGTATCAAGCGGGTAGGGCCACAACTTTCTCAAGAGGAATATCAAGACAGGAGTAGGAGGGGACTCTGTTTCAAGTGCGGGGAAAAGTGGAGTAAGGAACACACCTGCAGATTGAAAAATTACAAACTGATATTAGTAGAAGATTCTGATGAAGAGGTGGAGTCAGAATCAACTGAACCTGAACTAGCTGAGGAAGAGGAGATCAATATGGAGTCAAAAACCATGCAGCTTTCTGTGATGAGCAGGGAAGGGATACCTTCCATGAAAGCTTTTAAGGTGAGAGGCAGTCTGATATGGAGCCAAGGGGAATTATCAGTAGAAGCACTGATTGATAGCGGGGCCACTCACAACTTCATATCACAAAAACTGGTGGAAAAAATTGGGCATACCCTACCAGACCATTGCTGGGTACAAAGTGCAGGAAGGGAACGGTGATAAAATCTCGAATAATGGCAGGTGTGAAGGGCTGAGCTTAAGGCTGCAGGACACCATTATTAACCAGAAGTTCTATGTATTGGAATTAGAGGGTACTGATTTGGTTCTTGGCATGGAATGGCTGACTACCTTAGGGGATGTGGAAGTGAATTTCAAGAAGCAAATCATCACATGGCAACAATTGGGAGTAAGGCAGTCCATCCAAGGGGACTCTCATCTCAATTCACTTGAAGTATCTTTGCAGACCATGACCCAGATCATACAGGACAATGGGGATGGATATCTTATCTTATGTGAAGGCATTCTTACAGAAGAAAAAGAAGAAAATATGAAGGATCAGGGGTGGGAGGAATTGTTGGCAGAATTCAAAGAGGTAACCACTCCTTTGCAAGGGTTACCACCCCACAGAGCATGTGATCATGCTATTAACATCAAGGAGGGAGCTGACATACCCAACATCCGACCCTATAGGTACCCCCAACAACAACAACAACAACATCCAAGCCTTAGTCCCAAAAGATATTGGGGTCGGCTAACATGAATCGATACATGATATCACAAACAAAAGGAAAAGAAGGAATAAAGATAAAAAGATAAGCTATTATGAAAAAGATAATATAAAAAAGATGAATATATATATATATAAATGATAAAATAAAAAGGTTGCAAATAATGCTTATAAATATATATATATAAGGATAAAAAAAACTAGGAAAAAAAAAGATGGGGGAAAAAGATTATCACGATCACTCCTTCACGTGAATACCCGCCCTCCACTTAGTTCTCTCCAAAGTCATGCCCTCATCCAACCCCAGAAAAAGCATATCACTTCGAACTCCCCTAACCCACGTCTGTTTGGGTCTTCCTCTCCCTCTCTTCCCTACCTCTTGTCCACACATCTCAACTCGCCTAACAGGTGCATCACTCGGTCTTCTACGCACATGACCAAACCACCGTAGGCGCGACTCCCGCATCTTGTCTTCAATAGGTGCTACTCCCACCCTTTGTCTGATTGTCTCATTCCTCACGCGGTCCTTCCTAGTATGCTCACACATCCAACGCAGCATGCACATCTCTGTCACACTCATCTTATGAATGTGACATTGTTTCACCGCCCAACACTCTACGCCATACAGTAATGCAGGCCTAATTGTTGTCCTATAAAATTTACCCTTCAGTCTAGTCGGCATACCTCGGTCACATAGAAATCCTGGCGCACTCTTCCACTTCATCCACCCTGTTCTGATTCTATGGGATACATCTCCATCTAACTCACCGTCCTTCTGAATTATGGAGCCTAAGTAACGGAACATATCGTTGACCGGTATCTCCTTACCATCCAGAGTAATTCCGCTATTACCACTACTTCTACCTCCACCAAACTTGCACTCCATGTACTCTGTCTTGCTCCGACTTAGTTTGAAACCCTTATTCTCCAATGTTTGTCGCCATACTTCCAACTTTGCTTTAAGACCTGATTGCGTCTCATCAATCAATACAATATCGTCGGCAAACATCATGCACCACGGTATATCGTCTTGAATTGACTTCGTAAGTTCATCCATGACTATGGCAAATAAGAAAGGACTCAAGGCCGATCCTTGGTGCACTCCGATAGTAATAGGGAACTCTTCAGTCCTCCCTACACTAGTACGAACACTTGTAGTACAATCCTCATACATATCCATGATGATGTTGATATACTTGCGTGATATGCCTTTCCTAGTTAAGGCCCACCAAAGAACTTCTCGAGGTACCCTATCATATGCCTTTTCTAAGTCAATGAACACCAAATGCAGATCCTTATGAGCATCTCTATACTTCTCCATAAGTTGTCGAAGAAGGTGAATGGCCTCAGTTGTTGAGCGACCAGGCATAAAACCGAATTGATTTTCTGAAATCTTCACAGTCTTTCGAAGTCTTTGCTCAATCACTCGCTCCCAAAGTTTCATGGTGTGACTCATAAGCTTAATCCCTCGATAGTTGGCACATTCTTGTACATCACCTTTATTCTTAAATAAGGGGATAAGAGTACTCTTCCTCCAACTCGTTGGCATCTTGTTGTTTCTCCAAATCATGTTGAAGAAACTTGTTAACCACTCGACGCCTCTCTCTCCCAAACTTCTCCAAGCCTCGATCGGTATGCCATCTGGCCCCATTGCTCTTTTCCGTCCCATCTTCCTCAGAGCTTCTTTAACTTCCGTTGTTTGGATCCTTCTCACAAAATCACGGTTTACCATACAATCTGGTATGGACAAATCGCCGATATCTTGCGTTTTGTTCCCGTTGAATAGTGTATCAAAGTATGACCTCCACCTTTCTTTTATCTTTCCGTCGTCCATTAATATCCTCTGATCAACATCCTTCACACACTTAACTTTTGCAATATCTTGAGTTCTGCGATCACGAAGACGAGCAAGTCTATAAATATCTAGTTCTCCTTCCTTAGAGTCCAACTTTTCATACAACTCCTTGTTCACTTTCCCTCGTGCTTCCCTTACGGCTTTCTTTGCTTGTCTTTTAGCCTCCCTGTATGCTTCTATGTTCTCATCACTCCAATTTGTCCCCAACTTTTTGTAACAATCTCTTTTGTTCCTTATGGATTGTTTCACCTCATCATTCCACCAAGATGTGTCCTTTTTAGGTGGCCGACATCCTTTAGATTCTCCAAGTACCTCCTTTGCCACTTTGTTAATGGTCAACTCCATTGATAACCACACATCATCCACATGTGTTTCATTATCAATACGCCATACATCTTCACCGACCATTTTGTGTGTAAAGCTTTGTTGAAGATCTCCCTCAAGCCTCCACCACTTTATCTTTGGCTCCACTTGTTGTTTAACTTGTCTTCTATGGTTCTTACCTCGAAAGTCAAGCACAAGCATCCTATGCTGAGTGACAACACTCTCACCTGGAATAACCTTACAATCAGTGTAGCTAGTTCTCCAAGTGGTCCGTACTAAGAAATAGTCAATTTGGGTACTATTAGCTCCACTTTTATAGGTTACAAGGTGAGAGTCTCTTTTCTTAAACCAAGTGTTCATTATAGCCAACTCATACGTCAAGGCAAAATCCAAAATGTTCTTTCCCGCCTCATTCCTAGTGCCAAAACCATGTCCGCCATGAATATTCTCAAAGCCATCACGACTCGAGCCCACATGCCCGTTGAGGTCACCTCCTATGATCAACTTCTCTCCCCTTGGCACTCGTCGCACCACGTCCTCAAGATCTTCCCAGAACTGTTGAGTTGTAGATGCATCCAATCCCACTTGTGGTGCATAGGCACTTACCACAGACACAATCTCACCTCTTATCACCAATTTAATGCTCATGATGCGATCGTTCTTCCTGAAGACTTCTACCACATCCTCAACATAGTCACGCGCCACAATAATGCCTACCCCATTTCTAGTCTTATCTCTCCCCGAATACCACAACTTAAAACCTCCGGGATTAATCTCGCGTGCTTTCTCACCAACCCATTTAGTTTCTTGCACACACATAATGCTGATATTCCTTCTGCTCATAACCTCGACTACCTCAGAAGATTTGCCTGTAAGAGACCCAACATTCCATGTCCCAAAACGTAATCTAGCATTCCACCTTTTGTTCTTAGCCCCATCTCGGACCCCACCATGCCCTTGCCTATTTGACATCATCCCCGGGCAATGGAATGACGCGCCGCTTCTGGGCGGCGACCTAGCAACCTTAGCATTCTTATCACCACACCCTATAGGTACCCCCAGTATCAAAAAAATGAAATAGAGAAGATCATCAAAGAAATGCTGCAGTCTGGAATTATTCAACACAGTAACAGCCCTTATAGCAGTCCTATATTGTTAGCAAGAAAGAAAGATGGGGGGTGGAGGTTCTGTGGAGATTATAGGGCCCTAAATCAGATTACTATCCCTGACAAGTTCCCCATACCCATTATTGAAGAGCTGTTGGATGAGCTAGGAGGTGCCATAATCTTTTCAAAACTAGATCTCAAGTCGGGGTATCACCAAATAAGAATGAAGGAGGCAGATATACAGAAAACTGCTTTTAGAACCCACGAAGGACATTATGAGTACTTGGTCATGCCCTTTGGGTTAACCAATGCCCCCTCCACCTTTCAGGCTCTAATGAATCAGGTATTGAGACCTTTTTTGAGAAAATTTGCTTTGGTTTTCTTCGATGACATCCTAGTGTACAGCAGATCTAAAGAAGACCACCTTATGCACATGAGAGAAGTGTTATCTGTGTTAAAGGAAAATCAGTTGGTAATTAATTTGAAGAAATGCTCCTTTGGAAGGTCCCAATTGGTGTACTTGGGTCATATTATATCTGGACAGGGTGTGGCAGCTGATCCAGCCAAAATAGAAGCAATGCTCAGTTGGCCAGAACCTAAGAATCTGAAGGGTTTAAGAGGGTTTCTTGGGCTGACTGGATATTATAGGAAGTTCGTGAAGAATTATGGTAAACTTGCCTTACCTCTTACCCAATTACTCAAGAAGGACAGTTTCAAATGGGATTCAAATGCCACTACTGCTTTTACAGAACTGAAACAAGTCATGACCTCTCTCCCTGTGCTAGCAGTACCAGATTTCAACAAAAATTTTATACTAGAGACTGATGCATCAGGTACAGGGCTAGGGGCAGTCCTGACGCAGGAAGGGAGGCCCATAGCTTATATGAGCAAAGAACTATCCAAGAAAAATCAGTGCAAGTCAGTCTATGAAAGAGAGCTCATGGCTATCGTTCTAGCTGTACAGAAATGGAGGCCATATCTGTTGGGTAGATTTTTTGAGATCCATACAGATCAAAAAAGCTTAAGGTTTTTGGCTGAACAGAGAATTATGGGGGAGGAGCAGCAGAAGTGGACCTCTAAATTGCTAGGGTACAATTTTACCATCAAGTACAAGCCTGGAATTCAAAATAGAGCTGTTGATGCTTTATCTAGAAGACCTATTCTACACTCACTCTCCATTGTCACTTGTCAAGAGTGGGAGGGGTTAGAGGAGGAGCTACATTCTGACCCTAAATGCCATGACCTGATTCAGAAGATCATCTCTCAACCTGATCAGCATCCAGACTTTCAGATAATTAAAGGGTTATTGTATTACCAGAAGAAGCTGGTACTGCCTAGGCAGTCCCCTAGAGTACTCAAGGTGTTAAAAGAATATCATGATTCATCAGTGGGAGGTCATTCAGGGTACTTTAGAACCATGAAGAGGATAAGCAATATGTTTTATTGGTATGGAATGAAGACTGACATCAAAAAAATTGTTGAAGGATGTACCACTTGTCAAACAAATAAATATCAAGCTCTGAAACCCGCTGGATTGCTACATCCCCTGCCCATTCCCAGCAGTATTTGGACAGACATCAGTATGGACTTCATAGGGGGGCTACCAAGATCCCAGGGCAAAGATACAATCTTAGTGGTGGTGGACAGATTGACTAAATATGCACACTTCTTAGCTCTATCTCATCCCTACAATGCCAAGGAAGTTGCAGATTTATTCACAAAAGAGGTGGTTAAACTACATGGACTTCCTAAATCTATTGTGAGTGATAGGGATAGGGTATTTATGAGCTCCTTCTGGTCAGAGCTTTTCAAATTGGCAGGTACCCAGCTTAAATTCAGCACATCCTACCATCCTCAGACAGATGGGCAGACTGAGGTTGTAAATCGTTGCCTGGAAACATACCTGAGATGCCTAACTGGGAGGAAGCCTAGACAGTGGACCCATTGGCTACATTGGGCTGAATTCTGGTACAACACCAACTACCACTCTTCTTTGAAATTGACCCCTTACAAAGCATTATTTGGGCAAGACCCTCCTGCAGTCATCAGGGGGGATGTGTCTTTAACTGCTGTGGAGGAAGTATCTAAATTGACGGCCCAAAGGAATGCCATGTTGGATGAATTAAAAGGAAACCTAGCTCAAGCTCAGAATCTAATGCAACAACAAGCAAATAAGCATAGGAGGGAGATGGAGTTGACTGAGGGAGACCTTGTCTATCTCAAAATACAGCCTTACAAACTTCAAAGTCTGGCCAAGAGGATTAATCAGAAGCTGAGCCCTAGATTTTATGGCCCCTTTCAGATACTGGAGAAAATTGGCCCTGTAGCTTATAAACTCAAACTTCCAGAGAACAGCAGGATACATCCTGTGTTCCATGTTTCCTTATTGAAGAAGGCCTTAGCACCTACTACTGTTTGCCAGGACTTGCCCAAATGCCTCAATGAAGAACTAGAGCTACAAGTGATACCAGAGGAGGTGGTGGAGAGCAGAAGAACTCAGAAAGGAAAAGAGGAGGTTCTCATACATTGGAAGGGTTTACCAAAATTTGAAGATACTTGGGAAGATGCACAAGTAATGAAGGATCTATTCCCTGAGTTTCACCTTGAGGACAAGGTGAATCTCCAGGGAGGGAGTATTGATAGGATGCCAGCTCAGCAACCTATTAAATATTTTAATAAGGTTTATCAAAGGAAGAGGGGAAGGGCAGTTTAGTAAATTTGCTCATAAGTTAGTTATTTACTTTTGTCCCTGCGTGGACACTTTTACTATAAATAGTATGTTAGTGGCTAATAAATGCAGGCTGTATTTTGTTGGATGTCAGAACTTTGGAGGTTGAGCCCCTCGAATTTGCCCCTGAGCACTGTATCCTCTCGTGATCTGTTCGGTTGGATAATAAAGTTCCCGATCATCTCTCATATTTCTTACTGTGTTTTCTATCTATTTTGACCTTTCCTATCACACAATGTCAATACAACATGAGTTCACTACAACACTATCCTTAGATTTCTTTCCAGTACAAATGCATCCCCTCTTGGAAACCCACAGCCTGAAGGAGTGGGAACAACTGGACAAGATATTCAATTACACCTCACATGCAATATTTTCCAATTGAGGGAACTTACTCTTTTGGTGTAAAAAGATATTGCAGGTATTTAGGTTCAAGTCATACTGTTGCAATTATTAAAGGATGGAGGAAGTATAAATTTCATAAGTCAAGTTCAATGCTTTGTATCAACTTCGGTGCATATCATGGTTTTTAGTAGTATTACGATTTCCTATTCTCATTATATTTAGGGTTTAGGTTTCCTAGCCCTATTAGGTTTAGGCCAATTCTCTATATTGGCACGAGTTTTTGCCACTTCTAGTCCCCCTGACTATTGTGCCAGTGACACTTTTGTTACTCAACTTTTAACTTTTCCTATTTTAATCCTTCGACAATTGTGCGAGAGACACTTTTGGTCCTCTACTTCAAAGTTACCCACATTTAGTCCCATGAGTATCAAATTGACACTTTAAATCCTTCCACAATGATTTTGCCACAATAAGTGGAAGAGTAAAAATGTCACTATAATAGTAGTTGAAGGACCAAAAGTGTCACTTCTACGAAAGTCGAAGGACTAAATATGGAAATTTTCAAAGACGGGTTCCAAAAGTGTCTTTCACACAATAGTCTGAAGGACTAAAAGTGGAAAATTCAGAGTCGAGTACCAAAAGTGTCAGTGGCATAAAAGTCAAAGGACTAAAAGTGGCAAAAACTAATATAGGCACTATAATAGTCTTTAGAAATTGTGAATTGTAAATGAAAATCATCAATAAAAGTAGTATCTTATTATTCAACATGTTAGAGATCTAAAAAGAAAAGTCCATCTAGTCAAAGTATGTGTTTGTATAGACATTATTTAATAAATGGAATGATGGTGCAAAAAATGACATTACGGCATTGGACCCATGGTGCGTCAAAAGAATGTTAAAGATGGAGATTTTGTGGATGACCACAGAACATTACTCCCTGCCCCAGTATTTTTATCCCAGCTTTCCTTTGTCCACTCTAGGGATGGACCCGGGCCGGTCCGGTTCCGGGCCGGGCCCAGGGCTTTTTTGCAAAATGTTGGGCCCGGAATCGGCCCGGGTTGATACCGGGTCCGGGCCTAACCGGGACGGGCCCGGGTCAAGTTCAATTTTTTTTTTGTTTCTAATTAACACCCGACCCCCCCCCCCCTTCACCCCCACTCCCCAAACCCCCCAAAACACCCAACCCTAACCTAGAAAAGCAAAAAAAATTGAAAAAAAAAAATTGAACCGGGCCCGGCCCGAACCGCCCGGGCCGGTTCACCAAAAGTTGGACCCGAGCCCGGCCCGCCCGACCCGCCCAAACGGGCTAAAAGCCCGGAACCGGCCAACCGGTCCCGGTCCGGTCCGGGCCCAAACAGTAAAGGCCCGGGCCGGTTCCGGGCCGGACCGGGCCGGTTCTGGGTCGGGCCAGCCCGGTTTAGTCCATCCTAGTCCACTCCCTAAATTTGTCTCATATCATATTTGGTAAGTGTGGTTCAAACTCATCCACACATCACAAAATTCAATATTTACCACATAATTCCACTTAATATGTGTCATTCTCTCACTACCAAAGATATTGGGATGCAGGTAGTATATTTTAATAGATGTACCCGTCTTCACTGATTTGGAATTACGGATTTGTTATATTAGTTCATGAAACATCTATCTGTAGAATAACTCGTGTGAATCCAACCTTTATTCACACGGTTTAGAAAGAATTATATTTGATTTGATACATATAAATGTGAACTTTTCAATGCAATTTGGAGATTCTAAAAAGTTAAAATTAGATGATATTACTGATAGTGACACATTGTATTAATACATAGGTTTAGTGAAAAAATACCCCACTTAATAATGCAGACAGATAACTGTATGTCCTAATGTCCGTATGATATACACATTTTAATATCAGGTCCAATCCACAAATGCAAGTTTGAAGCATATCCATGAAAAGAATAAGCAAGCTAGACACAGCCCCCTAAGGCCCTAATTGTACATAACATTTAGGAATGTATCACACTATCACCACAGGTCCACAGTTATTGATCATAATAACTAGAATATTTTGACCAAATATGAGAGAATGGGGAAAGAGAGAAAACAACACCAGCTAGAACAAACCTAAAAACCATCTTATTTGGAAGGTGAGTAGGCAATAACAATAATGCAAACTGAAAGTAGCCTTTTATATGATTAATAAGTAAACAATAAAGAAATAGACCAACTAAGTAGATGGACCATCATCTTGAAGTAACTAGGGATGGAGATGGGTTGAGAGCAATAGGGTACCCAAAATTGCCTGACTCTAATTTTGAGTGCATTGGTAAAATGACTTAAGTACTTAACCTAGGTAGCACAGAAAAGCAAAACGGGAAGCACGAAACATGACAATCGGTATTTTAATAAAACTATCACAGGAAACGTAGAGAGAATGTGTAACTATAAAAACATAGGGATGTATTTCGAAGTATATTTTCATATACCAGTTTTCCAACACATTGTTTTCATGTATGAGTATACATTTTTTAAATAGCTTTGTTAATACCCAAAAATAAAAATAGTTAATATTTTCTAATTCTAATAAAGAAATTATAGACATACTAATATACTAGTACATAATAATGAAATGTGAAATGCGATACATTTTCAGCTGTGCATTGCATAATGATATATCAGAAAGGATGTGATCATCATCATCATCATCATTACCCCAATGCCATAAAGGCTCCCACCTACGGTGGGGTAGGGGGGTCGGATGTACGCAGTCTTACCCCTATACTAAAGCATAGAGAGACTGTTTCCGGATGACCCATAGTGAAAATCGCGTCAAAAATTGCATGGACTCACTGTTGGTTCATAACAAAGAAGCGCATACAGTTTAGTGAGCCATTTTGCTTTATTCCATCATATTCCCAAGCCAAAAATAGTTAGTCTTTGGCTCCATCGAAAAGGATGTGATGCTATAAAAAAAAATCTCATATGAAATCCACGACAAAATTTCAAACCACAAACACAAATTTTAACATAAAAACCCACCAGGAAGAAAAAAATTGAAAACTCAAAATTTCTGAAACACAAGATATTTAGGAAAATGCATTTTCCAATACTTTTAATTACCACAACAGCACAGGCACAGGAATTCAAAGTTTCTAGGTTTTCGACATGCTACTAAGTTTCCGGAACGGCTACACATGAACTGCAGGAAGTTTCTGTGCTTCTTAGATGTTAACTGGTGATATGGTTGTGAGTGGTTTAGGGGCATTCCGGTAACTGGTTCCCAAATCGGGTAACAGTTAATGAATGAATAATAACCTCAAAAAAAGATAAACTACAGTACAGTGAACCTTAAAAATAAATATAGCAAGCTAACAAACTTCATTTAGCCTATTTTGTGCAAAGTTTAGGTTTAAAATAAAGTATGTGGCAAATGGGATAAGATCAGAACAACAAAACGGAGCCGAGGAGTGGGTTCGTGTACTTCTAGGTTTTTCGGAAATAGGACGGTGAGGGTTTGAGATAAAGAATCTAAATTAACAACTTTGGGATGAGAAATGACAAACGGGTAGGGTATCCTGCTCATTGCCATCCCTATAAGTAGCTAATCCTCCTATCCAAAAGAACAATACTGCAGAAAAGAGTGTGTGTGTGTGTGTATAAAAGGAAAAACCATACACCACAAAAACATCCAAGCTTTATTCCCAAAAGAGTTCGGGATCAGCTAACATGAATCGACATATGATATTGGGGTTAAAATTAGGAGATTTCCAGTGGATATCACATATTTACCCATCAGGTGGGATGTCTGTAATGGTCAGCTTCACTGGAAGTAAAGGGTTTGCCACTGATTCCCAGAAGCTACAAAAAGAATATTAGGTATAGAATTTAAAATCATTTAACTCAAGAAGTCATAAAAGAGAGTAATCCTTGAAGAGCACTCAGATACCAAGTATTGGAACAGATTGTTATTTGTGGAACTGACTCTTCACACAAGCAGATTTTACAACACTTGGAACCTCTAGGTCAAAACTTCCGCCTCTTATAAAAGGCTTGTTCGAAATTCTTTTCGCTTAGTTCATAATAAATTATCTGAGGCTAAAGAAAAGAGAACATGGTGTCACTTACGGGTCAAGACGACTCAATCTACACAGTTCACAATAGAAAGTTTTGTGCGGTGTTGTTGGAATACCACCCTCAACATCTTTCTCTGGGATGACAACGCACCTAATATGTTGCCACACATGGCATTTGGGATCTTCACACTACAGGTGACGTAGAGCAGCTAGATGAAAGAGTATACCTTAAACACATGGCCTATATAAGGGAATGTACATGTATGTGGTACCTTAATCATCGATTCCATCTGCATGGTGTTTCCACATGGACATTGAATCTGATACGTCTTGTTAGAGACTTCTATTTCATCGTTTAACTTCACAGTGCTACCATGTGAGAATCCTAGTGGTTTTGATGCTGAGTGAGGTGTTCCATAAACATGCATTTTTCGGGGAGTAGATGGAGAAGATCATTTTTCAAATGCATGGATATACAAATAATAGCAAAACCATAAATGATTCACTGGTTCAGAGCATCTGTCACCTATATGTCATGCTGAGTTCAAAGAAGGGTAGAAATAGAAATACATCATCCAATTAGATCCTAACTCTAATTCCAGGATAATAATTCTTCAATTTATATACATGCATATGTATGTGGGTATCTTGGAATCAACATTCTTGAAACTTCAAAATAAACATTATAGAATAACAAATACTACAAGTTTAATCATTGGAATAACATTGCAAAGGTTTAGCACATAAGCATTTAAAAAAAGAACCACGTGCAAACTGCAAGAAAATAGCACACCTGGTCCAAAACTGCAAAATAAGTGGTCTTAACCTTTATGAGATTATTTACAATTTGCGAAAAAGCTAGCTGATACAAATAAGTTTCGTAAACAGTTGTTTTATACAGTGAAGAGCAAAAATCAAATACAAGTGGCAACATATTTATTAAAAACGGTAAAGAATATTAAATTGGTCTTTTCTGTACAAAAGTATAAATATGAAAGTGTAAGAGACCAATGTTGATCCATAGTGCAAACCAGCTTTCAGTAATTTCCTTCAGTAAGAGACAATGTTGTAGAGGAGTGGATTTGAAGGTAAATGTTTCACCCTTCATTTAGAGTGCTGGTGAAGGAATATTATAGTTGGAGATGGAAATGGGTCAGGGCCAAGGTTGTCACAGTAGCAACGCGAGGCGCAGCGCAGAGATGACAGCCTGGGCGGCGATTAGGGGAGAAGTAGCCATGTGCAATACTGCAAAGTTTTAGTGTAAAAAGATATCTTATATTAAAATTTTAAAATGTAAAAATATAATATTTTTATGGTATAAATTTTTAATACATTAATAAATAAGATGTATTTGAAGTAGAGTAGGTAAACGATGTAAAAGTCAAAGTGTTGCAACTTTTAAAGAACCGCAGAGGTAATATAAATATAATATAAAAGATAGTACATGAATTACTAATTCAACATTTTAGATCAAAACATGAGCCTGATGTCTATTTCCAATAAATAAAACTACAAAACCTTGGGGAAAAAACAGTGATGTGATTCGAGTGATTTATAACAAAGAAACGGGAAAATCATACAAAAAGTAAACTACAAAGATAAATATAGAAAGAAAATGGGAGAAAATAAAGAAAGTGTAAACTTGGTGGGTTGGTCGTTGGGGCAAAATAGATTTGACGATAGTGGCGCATCCCCTATATTGCAAATATAGGAGATGTTGGGTTGTTAGATCAAAACACGTGTCGCTTGATTGCACGACGCCATATCCAAGGACAGTGAGTTGGCAATTGTTGTCTACCGATAAGGCAATGGCAAGAGCAAGACTTTGGTGGGTCAGGCTTCTGAACCTGACATGAGTCTAGTCTCAACTCTCAACAGTATGGGCCGCTGATGAGTATTTGGCTGATATTGCTTGGGATTATCCCAACAGCAACAGAAGTAAGAAATTATCCTCTAATCACAAGAAGGGATTGTCACATGTGCATAACTGTATGTGTGTGTACATACAGCCATTCACAATATATAGCAACTTGCATGTATATGTATGTACACATACATGTCTTTATGTGTGTGAGTATACGTGTGCATAGAGTTAGATACAAATGTGTGCGCCAGTGTGTGTACTTGCATGTGTATGTGCGTTAAGTACATATGTGTATCTGTGTTTTTATTTTTTATCCCCATAGAGGTTTACAGCATTTCACAACCTTCAGCTTGCATATCCCCTTTGTCTTCGGCTCTTCGCCTCACTCAGCCCAAAATTGTAAAAAAGAGTACTTATTATGCCCTTGAATAGTCATATTAATATATATAAAAATTACTATCATTTATATGAAATTTATAAATCCATATTAAAACGTTAATGATGGTTTTATTTTTTAAAAGGATATAACAATAGAGAACAGGTATGATCTAACAAAACTGATTTTCCTTTAAACAATATGTATAAAGTTTAATAAAGAAAAATTGCAATCCATATAGCCAATCTGATAGAACCCAGTATCGCAATTTAGAATTGCAAGCCAATATCAAACATGTAAAGAACATAACACAACAGAAAATTTTCAACTTTACGAGCTTTATCTTTATTCTCCTTTTTATCTCAGCTATGACGTTCTTAAGTTTAAAAGTAGACATTAATGTGCAAATATACCTGTAAATGTCATCCACAATATTTACCACCTTTTCCTTGGCAATAACAGTTTTCTTCGCACACATTCCTAAAAGTTATCCAGGACAATTATGTTACCAAAGAGAAGATACGTCACTTGGTTCACCACTGTCATATAAGTTTACATGTGGAAACGCACAAAAAGAAAGTATTTTCATTGACAACTATTTGTTTGGAAAAGAATCATTATATACAAGCAAGATGATAATGATAAGAAAACGTCCATTCCAATAAATTACAAGTCACAACAACGAGTTTTTTGCTCCATGATGATAAAGCTTCTGACTATGAAGCATATACAAATGACTGGTGATCAATATGAAGAAACCTCTAAAAAATCAGCCTCCCCTGATGATTATTTTTTAAGGGAAAAGTTATTCCAACTCACCCATGTCTTTTTCTTTTCTTTTTGTGCTTCTTATAAAGAGGTTGGAGAAGTAGAAGGGCACACAGAAGCAAACTTGCAACTCCTGCATTTCCAGCGCTCCTCCATTGGAGTAAAACTAGCTTTACGATCCCCTCTCCAAAATTCTAAACAAGACTTTATTTGACCATTGACCCAATCTGAATCATGTTCAAACTCATCCTCACCTAGCAATGATCCATCCTCTTGCAATTCATACCTTGAAATATAATCGATCATCAAATGGTAAAACCATAAAACATATGTTTTTCAAACTGCTGCTTGAATGGTGTTAGCTATAGACTAAAAAGACACCACTGCTAACCTCAACAAAAGACGGTTATGTGCTTGTGGAAGCATAGAACAAGTATTCTGAAAATACCCCATCACTTCACTGAGGGTCTGTAAGGAGGGAGAAAAATATAAGGAAGCCACATTTTTAGATGGTAACCTAAGGTAACAGTCAGATCAGCATAATAATGTAACATAAATTTATGTTTTATGTGTAAATTACATTACCCATGTAGTTAATTACATTCAATCCCATTATGGCTTACAAATGCTGCCTTATTTTTTACAAGTGATTTTGTTTATTTACCTCTGCTGGAAAACCTGATCCGATTGTACTCGCTCGGATTTCATCAGATAAAATACAATTAGGATTTAATGAAAAGAAATCAAAGAACTGGCCGATAGGAAATTTATTAGCAACCAAGTTGTCCCATATCTGCTTGTAGCACATAAGTTGAAGCCTGTACACCACATGCAAAGTTTCAGTTCATCAGTTAGTTTCCGTGAGAGAGATCATATTCTAACATAACCAACTCTATTTCTAATATCCAAAACAAGAAGGCTTAATATCTTCCTGATAACTTTTAGGTGAAACTTAAAACGAATATTATAGATATGTTTTATATTACAACAACATCCAAGCGTTATTCCCAAAAGATTTTGGGGTCGGCTAACATGAATCGATCCCATGAAAGTATGATGAAACGTATAAAAATAGATTTCCTTAAGGCATCAGTATTTGGCTGAATCAATGTTATGATGAAGAAAAGTTCTGAAATATCCCTTTCAGCCAAATATCATTTAGTGCCCATTTGTTAACCTTTTTTCCCTTGTCTACCCTATCTCTACCAAATACTATTTTTTTTACCAAATACTAATTTTTTTATTACGTGTTGAAGTGTTACATAGTGAATTTTGCTTATGGGGACAATTTCAACTTTTATCCATACATTGTTTTTATTAAAATACTCCATATATTTTAAAGTATAATAATGTCATATTTCAGCAAATTCATCCGCTTCAGACATTACTTCAGCCATTTCGAGCAACTTCATCAAATTCAACCAATTTTAGTGTTACCAAACTGGTTCTAAAAACTATATTATGATGATAAGTAGGATAAACATAATACGCCGGTCATCGCTACCAAATAGAGCCTAGACCTAGCTTTAGGTTTAGGGCCATTATTTCCTTATAAAAACACTGCAATAAGTCTTTAGAAACTATGAGGTTAGATTAAAAAGTTAGATTGTAAAAGTCTCAACAAAAAGTTAGTTTTGTTTCTCATATTTAACAAGACGCTTCTAAATATTCATGAGATTGTATACCTTCCATTCCTCCGTTGTGCTTCAGAAGGAAGAGTAGGACGAAAGCGTGTTTTAGTGTCAACTATGATGGGGAATCTCTCATTTTCTTCTGTGGCCATTCGTATTTCATCTATCACTCCAACCATCCATACACCTTCTGCAAAGCCTACTCTGGTTTTCCAATTAATGTTTCCTCCGTCAGATATTATTAACAACTGTTCTACTCTATAAGGAGACAGCATCATATATTTTCACAGTCCATAGATAGACTTACAAGGGTAACTCTCGTGTCAAGCCATCGAATAACAACTGATTGACGCCAACCATAAAATTCATGAACTTAATTGCCCATACATCTTCCATACATTGAGTTTGAACTTTAACTCTTTTTACCACCTGCCAAACACATTTAATGTTGTGTTTATACAAATATATTTGATTGAGTCTGCCCAATCAAGATATAAGTATACAGTATACTTATTAAGTCTGCCCAAGTACATGGTACACAAGAATCTTTAATTTTTGTAACACCGGCAAATATTACTGGAGATATTCATGATCAATAATAATGCTTATAACTAAAGAAATTTGGTAAGAAAAATGACCTACAAAAGTTCTTAATCACAATGGCATGCTAAATAAAAAATATGATGCATTTTTCTTGACAGAAGACTTGCTGCTATCTGCACAGCTAACTGCCATGTGGAATCGATATTACCAACAATATTCACTTATTGATTTATATAAACAGACATTTCATGTCATTTAAAAAATCGATAAATGCCAGGGGAACAAAATAGGCATGAAAAATCGATGGGGGTGGGGGGGTGGGCGGGCGTATTAAAACATCATTCCAAACCTCAAACTCAATGAACTCGCTTTTTCCTCATACTTTGTGAGTTTGTATTATTTATTTTATCTCTAATACTTAAAGACTAAGAAATCTAGATATATAGAAACAAATAAACCATAAAAAAAATAATTCATTTTTCTTTGCATTTATGAGGAAACCAAGCATTAGGAAATAACTTTCTTTTCCCCTCTTTCTCTAGCACTTTATGGGATCCAAGCGCACCCTTCAAGTTTATTTTAAGGCTTCAAATCTAAGAGTAAACAAGGCTCATAGAGTTAATAAACATTATGTCAGGGTCACAAAGACACAAACCCAGACATAAACTCTGAATCTAAAAAAGTTACCTCTTCTTCAAGAGCTGCATGTCGCATGCTACCAGCTTTCATGGCTTTGCTGGCTTCCGGTCTACCAAGCAGAAGGAAATATTCCATTTGTTTTTCACACCATTCCTATGAACAGCAATATAACAGAATGGGAGTAATCCCCAATCCCCACAGAAGAAGCACATCATGTCATATAATAATCATATGAATTAAATAAGACAATGAAATAGGCTGACATTATTTTGTGAACAATTGAACAATACCCTTAATTTTTAGATATTCACCACATGTAATTATGTAAACATAAACAAATTACCAGTGTTTGTATTAGAGCTTTCTGATTCAGCTGAAATATGAAATGATGAAATCCAACAGAAAATCTTGACATTTCCAAATTTTATAACAAGTGTTGTGCCAGTAATTATGTTCCAAGAATTGTGACCATTCCTTGTATCATATATTCATACGAAGTATGTAACAAAGAAAGATCCTAAATTTATACAATTCCAACAAAAGCAAAAAAACTACTACTATTAATTTTCAAAACCAGGATCCCCTAAAAATCAAATTTTAACTGAAAGGAGGCAAACCCATATTATGAAATCCGAACCCAAAAAGAATAAAGAAATTCAAAGTTCCACACCGTGGCAGTTATATCAGTGACAGCCAAGCCTCTCTTTCTCCGAAACCGATGTAAAAGTGATTCTTTGAGCCGGTTCTTCTTGCGGGGGCTTATGACCCGATTCTGGCCATCCTCAATGTCACCTACCGTTGACATGACAGCATCCTTACACCCCGAAAGCTTCCGCTTTGACAACATAGTTATTGAGGGGATGGATCTGAAGCTTCTCTGCAACTGGGTCGAACAGGAGACGGAAGGGCATGCGGCGACTAAAGCAGCTTGGATGAGAGCCATTTCTTCGTCACTTATGATCTCTACCGGTATCTGGGGCAGGGGAGAAGGACATGGTGTGGTATCCGGTTCGGTGGGACTTCGAGGGGGTGACTCGGCCATTCCGGACTCGTTGAAGACGATGAAACCGCTTTTGCGGCGAGTTACCGTTGCCAAAGCCGACGGTATCAGTTTGTTTTGTAAGGTTGTTTTTACTTGGAGCGGCGAGTTACTCGGATCAAAACAGACCAGACCAGACGAGACTAGATCAGACCAGATTAAAACAGACCAGATTAAAACAGACCAGACCATATTTTATTATTACTATTATTATTATTATTATTATTATTATTATTAGGGGTGTGCACCGGTTCAAAACCGGACCGGACCGAACCGGACCGGATATCATTCCGGTTTGATCCGGTTCCGGTTTTTCCGGTTCGGTCTGGTTTTCCGGTTTAAACCGGATAGTGCACACCCCTAATTATTATTATTATTATTATTATTATTATTATTATTATTATTATTATTATTATTATTACTAATTTATTATTATTATTAGGGGTGTGCGCCGGTTCAAAACCGGACCGACTGTACCGAACAGACGGTCCGGTTTTATTATTATCCATAAATAAATATAATTATTTATGGATTATAAAATAAAATCTTATAAAATAAAATTTATATATAAAATAAAATCTTTATGCAAAAAATATAAAAATAAAATTTCAGACCAGACCAGACCAGACCAAACCAGACCAGCAAATTACAGTCCAAGTAAAAACATCCTAATTGAAACACTCAAAAAGGAAAATTTCATTTCAAAATAGGATTATTAGCTATTACTCCCTCCTTGGTGAAAAGTTTTGCGAAATTGACTTTTCTTGGTCAATTGTAATCATGGAGATTTCCCAAAATAGAACTAAATGAAGTATGAAATTCCAAAATAGAACTACTTTATTTTTATTCCCGAAATGGGACTAACATGGCAGTATTTACTGTCTTCTTGTAGCCGTGACTGCCAAATAGTTGCAGTACAGTGCATTTAACATGACAATATTTATTATAATTAATGACAGTATTTTTCAATCATGGTAGTATTTTTCATACATGACAGTAATAACTTCTATTTCGAGAAGAAAAACATGCTAGTCCTATTTTTGGAATTCCAAGTGTCATTTGCTCCTATTTTGGGTAATTTCCCTTGTAATTAACTTTGACCAATGATATTTTTTAATAGGAAATTATTTTGAATATGAAAATTGTATCAAAATGTTCTTTGTACAAACTATTTTCATAAAAGTGTAAAACTTATATATTTTAGACAAATACTACGTATAATAATTAAAATCATTGTCCAAAATTTGTCATAATTGACCAAGAAAAGACAATATGACAAATCTTTTCCGGACGGAGGTAGTATTACATGTCTTTTAGGAAGGGTATGTTTGGAAGTTTGATTAGCTATTATTACATGTCCTTTAGGAAGGGTATGTTTGGGAGTTTGAAGGGAAAGAAGAAATTTTGCATGTTAGTGAAGGGAAGGGATGGAAAGGGTTGGAAACCCTTCTTCTTATTTCGGAGTAATACGTTTGAGAAGATAAATGTTTTAGATGAATTATAATTAAAATCATTTCGCATATATGACGAATTCAAATAACTAGTTATCCTTCAAAATCCCCCAATATAGGGTAACTTCAATTTTGAGCATTTGAAAAGTTTTGGAGGGTTACAAAAGCCCTCCAAAACCATCTCCTTCGTGTTTTTTAACTCCCAAACATGAAAGGGAGAATCATAAACCCTTGTCAACCATTCTCTCCCCTCCAAAATCCAACTCCCAAACATGCCCTTCCCTTAGTTTTTTAACGGAAAAGAAAACTTATAACTCAATTAATCAAGAGTTTAAATTTCACCATCTATCTTTTCATAAGTCTTCATTATTCAAGAAAAGTCATACGATCATATTCTGAAACGTCAATGTCCAACAAGTAGTGTGAATCGTTAACCACAAAATGGACAATATAGAGTTTTGAAAGTCACAGTACTCACACCTATTATAGCATCTGCTCTTTGTTAGTGTTAGATGCCAACATTCTTGAATTATGGTGGATTTTGACCTGGTGACTTCCTCCTTAAAAGTGCCATAGTGATGTCATCGAACCACAAAGTGTTTGACATATGTTTTTTAATTATAATTTATAAAATAGAAGTAAACTAATATTACCCTTAAACATTAATATAACAGTATTAATATAGTAAGTGACATTATGTTTCAAGCATCACAATAATTAATTTTGAGGAAAACTACAGTAAACGTACTTATAGGGGCATGATATTCATTTTTTGACAACCACAGGCTCGTGATTTACTTTGTTATCTCACCCGGGGCACCCACCCCTATGACGTTAGTTTTCGGTTACGTGGCATCATCTATTTGGCCACATATGCTCCAACACATCATTAGTTGGAATTCAATTAAACACACATCATTTCCCTTCTTTAATCTAAAATTTAGGTTTAGCAACGAAGAGAAGAACAGGGTCGCCGCTGGTAAAGTGAAGTGGACGTCGGAATAGAAGGACGAATTTGCTGGGGAAGTGAGATTAGAAGCCGTCGAGTCTTAAATATCTCATCCTTCTGGGAAACGTAAGTACACCATTTCTGGTTTGATTTCTTACGGATTGTCTTAATTTGGATTGGGTTGTGTGTTAATGTCATACCCATGTGTGGAATGTGTAGTTTATGGGTTAACGAAATGTATGTAGAAGTCCGAATGACAGAGTATGTTAACTTGTTGATTCACAATGGTGGTAAATGGGACTGTGCGAAAAAGAAAAAGAAATACAGGAATAACAAGTTATTTGTGGCAATTGTAAGCAAGTGGGGCATAATGTTCGAGGATGTAAGACATCCCTTACACGAGAAACCCCATGGCAGAGAAGAATGAGGGTGAGAAAAGAAAAGTCTTCCGTAGCAAGGCCACCTGGTGATGCTGAAGATGCTGGAAATGAAGAGTCCACTGCCAACACTGGGGTAGATGCTGAAGGTACTGCAAATGAAGAGTTTGTCCCCAATACTTCTACTCCAAATGCAAGAAGTTCAAGAAAGAGAAGAATAATCTCCAGTTCACAACAATCACAACCATCATCTAGAAGAATCACAAGGTCCTCCAGTTCACAACCACGCCAAGCGTGATATGACTTACTGGTTTGAACTTTAAATGATTGTTTTTATACCTATTATAATGGATGACTATGTTGCAGGACAGACACTGCTGAAGATGGGTGGTTCAATGAGGTGGTGTGGTCTAATTGCTGAGAAGATGTCTGGTTGTAATCTCCTTGTAATGTAATTGGGAAATGTCTGAACACTATGTAATGTAGCAGACAATGGTTGGTCAAATGTAATATGTCACTTGTTTCGGATAGTTTTTTGTAGTCGTTTTGCTTGAATTGTGTAGTGTAGTATGTTTTGGAAGAGTTTTTGTACTCATTGGGTAATCACTGTAATGTACTACTTTGGATTGGTTTAACTTAAACATCAGTTGTGTATTTGTTGTTTTTGTCATTGTGGTTGGAATGAAATGATTAAGCCTCTGTTACTATGTGTTAATTTCATTTTTGCTTAATTTGGTTACAACTAAATGGTAGGTTTGAATGCAATGTTTGACAAATTAAGTTGACATGTAATGTAAAGCAATGTTTGACAAATTGATAAACCTCATAAACTTCATAACCAAATTGATAAACTTGGTATGTTTGACAATTAAGTTGACAACCACACTTCACGAACTTCATAAGCTTCATAACCAAATTGATAAACTTCATTACAATCATAAAACCAAATTCAACACACACACTCACTTCATTACAAGCATACAAAACAACTACGGACCCAAACAAGTACCCACCTGCTAAACATAATGAAATTTCATTGAGACATTTTATCAAACACATGTCAACCTTGACACCTAATACATCCTACTTCCCATCAAGATGATAATGAAGACGGCAAACCAAAGAAGATTCGAGGAGAAAGTCATGTTGCCTTTCTTCGACATCTTCAGTTCCTCTTCCATATTCTGGAGTTTCAAAAGACCAATCCCCTAAACACAACTCTTGATTTCAGCTTGCATCTCTAATTCTTTCATCCGGAAATTCTCTTCAACACTGGAAATCTTTTGGAGCAAAGTATCTATCCTTCTCAGGCAAGTATCTATCCTTTTTCGTGACCTCACCTCCCAAACATTCCTTTTTCTTTTTCGCACAGTCCCATTTACTACCATGGTGAATCAACAAGTTAACATACTCTGTCATTCGGACCTCTACATACATTTCGTTAAGCCATAAATTACACATTCCACACATAGGTATGACATTAACACACAATCCAGTCCAAAATTAAAACAATCCATAAGAAATCAAACCAGAAATGGTGTACTTACGTTTCACATAAGGGCCGTATATTTACGACTCGCCGGCTTCTAATCTCACTTCCCCAGCAAAATCGTCCTTCTATTCCGAAGTCCACTTCACTTTACCAGCGACAACAATGTTCTTCTCTTTGTTGATAAACCTAATTTTTAGATTGAAGAAGGGAAATGATGTGTGTTTAATTGAATTCCAAATTTCCAACTAATGATGTGTTGGAGCATACATGGCCAAATAAATGATGTCACGTAAGCGAAAACTAAAGTCGAAAGGGTGGGTGCCCGGGTGAGATAACAGAGTAAAATCACGAGCTTGTGGTTGTCAAGAAATGAATCTCATGCCCCCAATTGAAAACACCCCAAACCACAATTACGTTTACTATAGTTTTCCCTTAATTTTATTTTGAATGAAATGTGATACTCCTATTGTTAGATTCTATATTATATTTAGGGAAATTTACTATTATCCCCCCTGAGGCTAGGTCATAATTATTAATGCAACCTTACATTTTCAAAAATCAATTAGTTACCCCCTGAGTTTGGATCGTTCTCGTTCTTTGCCCCCTCACGTTAATATTTGTTAAATTTAAATTTAATATAATTCTTAAATTCAATGAAAAATGTCTATAGAATAATTTTTAATGTAAAACACAAATTATTATTATAATTATAAGTCATTGTTGTTGATCGTTATTTTTCTACTTAGCTACGTACTCCATCATGGAATAAATATTATTGAGAGGAATTAAGAGAAAATACTCACAAGTAAAATATAAAAATATCACGAATTTTTTATATTTTTATTTTAAAAAATTAAAATCATTTAATCTTATAAAACTAATAAACTTTTTACGGCAAAAAAACTTTTGTGAAGATATAATTATGACAAATTAGTAACAGAGTTAATAAAAATTTTAAAAAAATTAAAATCTATGATATTTTAGGTCTTAGCTTTCAATTATTCAGATCATTGAATAATTGGAATAATCATCACATGTTTTGTCTTTTAGGTCTCTTATTGATACTAAACTTATCTTTTAGGTCATGGAATGACAAAGAAAATCTTGGTATTTCTTCTTTGCTACACACGAAAGAAATGTTATTGCGATTAATTCAACCAAATGAATTACAAATAAGACTTTTATATTCATAATGAAGAAGTGCCTAGAATTTTGATAACACGTTTTGTAAACAATTCTTTTTATACAGAGTATATCCCATGAATATGACTCGTGAGTCCTCCCCTTAACTACTCTCATTAATACTTACTCCAGGATCGAGTAGTTAAGTAGAAAAACAAATGATCACCAACAATGACTTATAATTATGATGATAAATTGTTTTAAATTTTAAAAATTAATGTTATATACAACTTTCGTTGAATTTAAGAGCTATATTAAATTTAATTTAACAAATATTAATGTGAGGGGGTATACAATGAGAATGATCAAAACTTAGGGGGTAAGTAATTGATTTTTGAAAATGCAAGGTTGCATTAATAATTATGATATAACCTCAGGGGCTAATAATAATTTTCTCTTATATTTACTCTTATCTAAGATACTTTTCGATTAAACAAACCAAAGACTAATAAAGATTTACACATTTTCGAATATATTTTTTAAAATATGATTCATTTGTTTCTTTGAAAATATAAAAAAAATGTTTTAGTTTTTAAAGTATACATAGTGCCGGATTCAAGAAAAATGGTTGTTCGTTTGGACCTTTCATCGCCGCTTTTCGACATCTAAAAGGAGCACCACATCAGTGGATGATAAAATCCAATGAATGAGTTGTTGGGTGTGTTTCGGAAAATAAAGAAAATTAATTAAAATAATTTAATTAAATAAAATGACTAGAGAAAAACAAGAAAGGAGATGAAGCAGAATTAGCCAAAGCTCGTGCTACGCACGATTTCCTTAAAACGTATTTGTTGCCTCCCACGGTGCTAGGAGCGTTGCGACAATCGTTTCCCAGGATACGATGACTACGAACTAATGTTTGAGCACACAAACAAGAGTTCCAGCGAACGAGAACCAAGTATGAACACAGAAGGATTTTTGGGAGTAGCTGGAAGAGTTTTTAGCTCAAGAAAACGTGAGGAAAGTGTTGTGCGTTGTCAAACCGTGTGTTTGTTGCAAAGCACCTGCCAGCTATTTATAGGAGGATTTGTTGTGTGTTAAATGGGTGTTAATGGACCTGAAAGTTGGACATCAATGACCAGTCCGTTGGGCATTGAATCGTCCATAAACTGTCCATTTAACGCAGCATTAAAAGACCCCAACAGAACACCCCTTGGAGGGTTTCTCTTGAGAGATAGATTTTTGGACGGCATTCGTGTCCGCAGGTCGCCCGCGCACACGAGTCGCGGTTTTTCTTCTCCGTTTCGGGATTTGATCGGCACCCCCCCCCCCCCTGCGCGTAAGAGAGAGCATTTCGCTTTAGGAATCTTAACTCCTTAAAAGAGGCTTCCCTTTATAAGGGGGTGAAAATCCCTTGAGTTTTTCGGTGTGGGATAAAACACACTAGAAACTCATCATTTTCCCAGTTTTTTCATTTCAACGAGCGAACTTCGAGAATCAATTTCTCATTCACCCGTTATCCATTTTGAGCGTACCATATATCGAATTGTAGCCCTTAACAAGGACAATCCGAAACCACTTTGACCCGACCCAAATCGGAAGTGGACCCCACTCAAATAATTGCCCCAAAATGACCATTTAATGCAATTTTTAACACATTTTTCCAACAATCCCCCACATGAATGAAAATTGATTTTCGAGACTTAAAAAGACACGAAGATAGGATGACACGTTGTGTTCACCGGATGATCCTTGCATACGGAGAGGTAGGTTTTATCCTTTGAACCTTCCGTTGTAAAGACACGTTTATTTACTGGCTGTCTAGTAGACTCGATGTCCTTGAACTATACTGCCGTCGTGTAAACATTGACTTATCTTTACACAAGAACCTTCCAACTTTGTTCCGTTCTCATGGGTGTGCCCGTTTTGACCATGGGTCACCGTCCTGGTTCTGCAAGAGTTTCTAAAGAACTGAGTCTTTACAGTTCTCCTTTGAAGCGGCCCTCTTCTCTCTCACATAGGTGATTCTTTCACGAGTATCCCGCATACTCTTCCAATGTTATCGAGTAGATCAACATTTTAGAATCATTAAAGCAAACGTTTTTTGCTAACCTCGTGCGGGAGTCACTGTTTTAACGAGGAGTGGGTAGGAGTCCGGGACCCCCACAGTGACCATCCTTCGCTCTATAATTTAGTTGTCCCTTTTGAACCTATGACCAACTAGGTTGGGTATCCACTATAGAACTTTTTAATTCACGGGCTTTAGTCCCATTCCTCGTGACAACTTCTCTAACAATTCTCTATCCAATGCCTTGGTTAGCGGATCCGCTATGTTATCCTTTGACTTCACGTAGTCAACAGTGATAACACCCGTTGTGAGGAGTTGTTTAATGGTGTTATGTCTACGACGAACGTGTCTAGACTTACCATTGTAGAGATTGCTCTGTGCCCTTCCAATTGCCGCTTGACAATCGCAATGTATACATATTGGAGGGACAGGCTTCTCCCAACTTGGAATATCCTCGAGAAAATGGCGTAGCCATTCAGCCTCTTCAGTGCACTTATCCAAGGCTATTAGCTCAGATTCCATCGTGGATCTAGCTATTAACGTTTGTTTCGAGGATTTCCACGACACGGCTGCACCTCCCAAAGTGAAAACATATCCACTTGTGGACTTAGAGTCCTTTATGTCGGATATCCAACTAGCGTCGCTATACCCTTCAAGTACAGCTGGATATCTTCCATAGTGCAGTCCAAGGTTTTGGGTTTTACGTAAATACTTCAAAACCCGTATTATTGTCTTCCATTGTTCATCACCGGGGTTGCTAGTATATCTACTTAGCTTACTAACCACAAAGGCAATATCAGGTCTGGTACAACTCATTAGATACATCAAACTTCCAATAATCCTAGCGTATTCTACTTGAGAAATACACTCTCCACGATTTTTGGTAAGATGAGTGTTTTTATCTAATGGCGTCCTTGCCTCTTGATAATCATCCTTATTAAATTTAGTAAGGATTTTATCAACGTAATGGGATTGGCTTAGCGTTAGACCGTCAGGTCCTCTAATTATTTTAATCCCAAGGATTAAATCGGCCAGCCCCATATCCTTCATGTCAAATTTAGAATTTGACATGCTTTTGGTAGAATTAATCATTAGATTATTGCTACCCACGATGAGTATATCATCCACGTATAAACATAAAATGACATAGCCGTCTACCGTGCTTTTCACATAGACGCATTTGTCACTTTCGTTTATCTTAAACCCATTAATTAACATTGCATGATCGAACTTTTCGTGCCACTGTTTAGGGGCTTGTTTTAATCCATACAATGATTTAATTAATTTACAAACCTTCTTTTCTTGGCTGGGAACACGAAAACCCTCAGGTTGTTCCATATAGATTTCTTCGTCTGTATCGTCATTTAGAAAAGCGGTTTTTACGTCCATTTGATGAACTTCCAAATTCCGCAAAGCGGCAATCGCTAGTATCATCCTAATGGAATTTATTCTCGTCACGGGAGAATACGTGTCAAAGTAATCATGGCCCTCGCGTTGCTTGTATCCCTTGATTACAAGTCTGGCCTTATACTTATCAATGGAACCGTCTGGTTTCATTTTACGTTTAAAAATCCACTTGGATCCCAAAGGTTTACATCCCGGAGGGAGATCAACCAATTCCCACGTGTGATTTTTTAGGATAGAGTCCACCTCACTTTTGATGGCTTCTTTCCACATAGGACCTTCAGTAGACGTCACGGCTTCCGTATAAGTCCGTGGCTCGTTTTCTACCAAACATGTTAGAAAATCCGGTTCATTTTCTACCATACATGTTAGAATATCCGATTCAAATTCTACCAGGTAGGTGAGAAAATCCGGTCCGAAGGATTTTCCGACTCTAGCACGTTTGCTACGTCTGGGTTCGGGTTCTTCTCCGGATCCCTCGCTAGTATTTTCCATAGCTACGTCAAATGTTCGTTTTGAAGTGCTAGGCCCTTCGTTGGACTTGCATGGAAATACATCTTCAAAGAATGAAGCATTCCTTGATTCAATTATTGTGTTTTTATGTACATCCGGATTATTCGAATCGTACACTAAAAACCGATAAGCACTACTATTTTGTGCATATCCAATAAAAATACAGTCCACCGTTTTTGGACCTATTTTTATTTTCTTAGGTGTTGGTACAAGCACCTTAGCAAGACACCCCCACACTTTTAAATATTGATAGGAAGGCCGTCTGTCTTTCCACAACTCGTACGGAGTATTATCATATTTTTTCCGGGGAACCTTATTTAAAAGGTAATTGCTTGTCAAGATTGCTTCGCCCCACATATTTTGTGGCAAGCCCGAACTTACTAGCATCGCATTCATCATATCTTTCAATGTGCGATTCTTTCGTTCGGCAACACCGTTTGATTGAGGTGAATAGGGTGCGGTACGTTCGTGTACTAATCCCATACTAGCGCAAAAGTCACCAATTGGTGCTTCATACTCACCACCTCGATCACTCCTAACCGTCTTAATCCGTCGATTAAGTTGGTTTTCCACTTCATTCTTATAAAGAATGAATTTATCGATTGCTTCGTGTTTATTTTTTAATAAATAAACGTAGCAATAGCGAGTGCTATCATCGATAAAGGTAATAAAATATTTATTACCGCCACGTGTTTGTATTGATTTAAAATCACAAACGTCACTATGAATTAATTCAAGTGGTTCCGTTTTTCTTTCAACCGATTTGAAAGACGTTTTCGTTAGTTTTGCCTCTACACAAACTTCACATTTGTGCTTCACATCAATTGTGAATTTAGGAATGTGCTCCATGTTAATTAATCTACGTATAGAATTAAAATTAACATGTCCTAGTCTACCATGCCACACATTAGAAGACTCAAGCAAGTAAGCAGAAGGGATTTTATTATTATTATTAATAATAGTCATTACATTGAGCTTAAAAAGCCCATCACATGTATATCCCTTGCCCACATACATTCCCGATTTGGACAAAACCAGTTTGTCCGACTCAAAAACCATGCGGAAGCCATGCTTGTTCAACAACGAACCGGAAATCAGGTTTTTGCGTATTTCCGGAACGAACAAAACTTGGTTTAGAGTCAGCTCCTTGCCCGAAGTCATCTTCAGGACCACTTTGCCCACGCCTTCAACCGCGGAATGAGCCGAGTTACCCATCCACACTTTTTCACCATTTGATGCTCAAAAGTTGTGAATAACTTCCGGTTTGAGCAAATGTGCCAGGTTGCACCGGTGTCCACAAACCACTCCTTGGAATTGGATCCAACGAGGTTGACTTCCGTAACCACAGCCGCTAGGATGATGTCTTCATCCTTTTGCCCACCTTGCACCAAATTGACTCGGGAGTCTTTCTTCTTCCGTGGTGCCTTGCAATCCGAGGACTTGTGTCCATTCTTGTTGCAATTGAAGCATTTTCCATTGAACTTCGTCTTGGAAACGCCTCCCTTGGGACCGAGCTTGCTCTTCCCATTATTTTTATTTTTGGAGCCTTTTGCATGCTCCACCACGTTGGCCTTGGCGCCATGAACAATTGGGAGTTTCCCATCATTCTTCCGGTTATCCTCTTCAATCCGCAGACGGAGGATCAATTGCTCCAAGTTCATTTCCTTTCGCTTGTGCTTAAGGTAGTTCTTGAAATCCTTCCAAGCCGGCGGCAATAAATGAATAATTGACGCCACTTGGAAAGACTCACTAACTGTCATTCCTTCATCTCGAATTTCGTTGAAGATCATTTGCATCTCCTCAACTTGACTCAAGACCGTCTTCGAATCCACCATTTTAAAGTCAAGGAATCGACCAACAACAAATTTCTTTGCGCCGGCATCCTCGCTTTTATATTTGTGGTCCAAAGCATTCCATAGCTCCTTAGCCGTAGCTAATTTGCTATACACGTCGTACAAAGCATCATGCAGTCCGTTCAACATGTAGTTTCAGCAAAGGAAGTCAGAATGCTTCCAAGCTTCAACCGCGTTGAAAGATTGCGCATCCACCTCACCCCCGGTTGCTACCGGCGCATCTTCGGTCAAGAATCTAGCAAGACCGAGAGTAGTGAGGTAAAATAGCATCTTTTGCTGTCACCTCTTGAAGTTTAACCCGTTGAATTTCTCGGGTTTCTCCACAGAGTTGCTTGGCACGGTCACCATAGGGATAGCCCTTTGGTTGGCCAAAGCAGATGCACCGCGTTGTGAACTATTGTTCACCGGTGCTCCGCTTTCAGAGTGATTGTCGTTCAGAACATTCTGCCCAACACCAATCTCGTTTTCTTGAGAAGTCATTTTCGTTGTTTAACGTTTTTCCGAAAACACAAAAATTAAGTTCGTTCACCAAAGTGACAAACTACGTTTTTAGATTGTTTACCGCAGTACAACAATCAAGAAATACGTTTTAAGATTGTATCCGTATGATACAAGCTCAACAAATACGTTTTAAGATTGTTGGGTGTGTTTCGGAAAATAAAGAAAATTAATTAAAATAATTTAATTAAATAAAATGACTAGAGAAAAACAAGAAAGGAGATGAAGCAGAATTAGCCAAAGCTCGTGCTACGCACGATTTCCTTAAAACGTATTTGTTGCCTCCCACGGTGCTAGGAGCGTTGCAACAATCGTTTCCCAGGATCTGAAAGTTGGACATCAATGACCAGTCCGTTGGGCATTGAATCGTCCATAAACTGTCCATTTAACGCAGCATTAAAAGAGAAGAACGTTGGGCATTAATTGTTGTAACGGAAGAAGTGCGCGACAGAAGACCTCAACAGAACACCCCTTGGAGGGTTTCTGTCCGAAGCCAGCAGAACCCCCTTGGAGGGTTTCTGTCCGAAGCCAACAGAACCCCCTTGGAGGGTTTCTGTCCGGAGCACTTCTGGGAAAAAATAAACGTTTCGGGAAGAAAACAAAAATTAACTGTATCTCTTGAGAGATAGATTTTTGGACGGCATTCGTGTCCGCAGGTCGCTCGCGCACACGAGTCGCGGTTTTTCTTCCATGTTTCGGGATTTGATCGGCACCCCCTTGCGCGTAAGAGAGAGCCTTTCCCTTTAGGAATCTTAACTCCTTAAAAGAGGCTTCCCTTTATAAGGGAGTGAAAATCCCTTGAGTTTTTCGGTGTGGGATAAAACACACTAGAAACTCATCATTTTCCCAGTTTTTCCATTTCAACGAGCAAACTTCGAGAATCAATTTCTCATTCACCCGTTATCCGTTTTGAGCGTACAATATATCGAATTGTAGCCTTTAACAAGGACAATCCGAAACCACTTTGACCCGACCCAAATCGGAAGTGGACCCCACTCAAATAATTGCCCCAAAATGACCATTTAATGCAATTTTAACACATTTTTCCAACATGAGTTTGAACTATAATGAGTTATGGAGTATTTGTTAGACATTCAAAATACGGAATAAGAAACATTTTGAACACAAAAATGCATTTTATTACTACTTCACTCTTAAATAAAGTCCACTTTATGATTTACTATGTTTGAGCGGATATTAATTTATTCTTTTTTATAATAACAAATAATCATATGTTAGTAATTGTAATATAATCGAAAAAACTGAATTTGAGAATGAGCAAAGGTGAGTGCATAAACAAAAGGATGGATGTCTTGATGCAATTCAAATACTCATGAGCGCACCTAAATTTGATATATCTTGACACTTTTATATTTAAATTCAAATTGTTAAACCGTTTGTTTGGGTGTTAATATACTTTATAGTAAATTGCAAAAGATTCTCTAGTGCAAACGCGTCACTTGCTCAAAATCATATAGTAAGACAGTCAAATAGAACCAGTAGTACATCCGTTCCTATTGTAACTTTCAAATAGGTTTGACATACAATTTAAGATAGTGTGTATTGTGTGGTGGAGAGTTTTGCAGAGGAGAGAGAAATGTGTAAGAAAATGTTGTAAACCACAAATTCTTTACCAAAAAGGGAAAGTGAAAGTTTAATTTTAATCGGAATGGACTAAAAAAAGAAAATTGGAAGTTATAATAGGAACGGAGAGAGTATTACTTTATATGAACCTTATATGTTTTTAAGAGGATCTCCTCTATTCATTATATTTTCACATTATCTCAATATTTATTTTTTAATGGGCACTTGTGTCTCAGGAGCTTCTCCCATCGTTATGTTTCTCCGTAGCGGCTTAGCGTCGTGTAGGGTTTTGTCTCCCTAGCGGCTTTGCCGTCGCGTAGGGTTTCGTTCCACCAATTGTTTGTGCGGCTCTTCTTCTCTAGATTTCTAGAGTGCCTTTTAAGGAAGCGTGAGTGCGGTTGCAACTTTGGAATCGAATCCAAGGTTCAAGAAACAATAATAACGTCTTCTATGAATGATCTAGAGCAGCGTTGTCTCATTCTCGTAGTTGAGGAGGAGGTCGAAGGGTTAGTTTATGACGAATCAACATGGGTAGAGGGCGGTGGTGGTAGTGGAGGCGGAACGGGCTACGAGAAGATGGAGAGAGGTGAAGGGTTGAGCAAGGTAGAAGACAGATCGACGGTCCACCTCTATCCTGAACCGCCGCCTTGGAGGGATCGAGGTGCTAGGGTTTGGAAGAATTATCAATTATTTAATTTTTTATGATTTTATTTTGCGTTATGTTTTATGTTGCTCTGTTTTTTGTTGGTGCCTTTAGTTTTGGGTTTACAATTATGATTGACAATTCTGCTAGATATTACTCCTTTCGTCCCGAAAAGGCGAAAAGGTTGGCCAAAGTTGACTTTCACGTGGATTAATAAAGTAAAAACTGTGTGGTTGAAATTTGTGCATAAAAGAGAGAATTAGTTTTAGCCACATATTCCTTACTTTAAATGGAAATGACAAATCTTTTTTGGACATCCAAAAAGGAAATTTGGCCAACTTTTTCGGGACAGAGGGAGTATGTCATTAGAAGGATCTATATGGCCAGTGATTGGTGTGTCACACCTGCTTGGTGGTTAACGATTCGTATTGCGCTTTCAGAGTGATCATCGTCTCTGAGTCTAGTCATAGGGTTTATAGTGCTAGTTGGTTATGGATAGTTATTATCAAGGTTGGTCTTTTTGAGTTTGTTGTAACGATTCGATTCCTAATGATATTAATATAAGCGATTTTGTTTTGATGATAAAAAAGGCACTTGTGTCTAGAATAGAAGAAAAACTCAAGGCAAGATTAAATCTTTGATAGAAATGAGATAAAATCGCTTACACCTTATCCATTATTTAACAGTCTACGGCAAGACATAAATTATTTGTGAATTCTTGACATATGAGGAATGTAGGTATGTAAAAAGTATCCAAAAATAAACAAATAACATAAGATGGTGTATCATTTGGTTATACGAGCTCACTAGAAAGTTGAAGTCTCATGAAGAAAGTATTCACCTATCTCAAATGGGTTACGTATAAAAATACAAATTAACATATAAAAATATTGGAACACTATTATTAGATTAACTCATTAGGATGAAACCTTAGGCTTAACATATATCAGAGCCAATGAAGCTCCAATGAACACTTGAATCCTCATAAATCTCTAAAACGAACACACAAACAACAAGTTTGGTCTGCTACAAGTTTGGTTCCACTAAGATTGTTTCATCTTTCCATTTCGATATATTCTACTAATATTATCTCATGCCAAATTTGATGAATTTAGTGTGGTTCCAAATCATTCTTATGAGACATTAAGCTGTCCCACACTGACTATAAGATTGGCCATGGAACCAACATCTTGCGGGGAGTATTAAGCTCTGAACTATTTCTTCTATCGAGCTTTTAGAATGAAAATCCAAAATATAATAGAAAGATGGAAAAATATAATGTCATTTTTATTTATACAAATATGTTCAAAGTAATTGTCGGAGTGCATAAAGTAAGGGGGTGTTTTGAATTGATTCTGCTTCTGCTTCATTTTTAAAGCAGAAGCAGAATCAGAATCAGTTTTCAGAAGCTGGTACCCCCCAGCTTCTAAAAAAACCGATTTTAGGAGGAAATTAGAGCACCAGAATCACTTCTTCATTTTCACCCAAACACTCAACTTCTGTTTCTGCTCCCTGAGGGAGCAGAAGCAGTTTTATAAATCAGATCCAAACACCCCCTAAATCTCATTGGAGATTTGTAGGGCGTAGTGATGCAATACGGAATATCACACTTTATGACCTCTTCGTTTGGAATGCAATATTACGATTGATTTAGCAGTTTAAATTTATTTGTTATGATAGATTAGTTTAGTCTAAACTAGTGTTGGCTTATTGTGTCTCAAATTTAATTTATGTATATGTATATAACCCTGATTTGATTTGACCTCTTAGTATAATAATGAAATCCTATCCTATATACCTAAAAGCAAAATCTCTCACCCTAAAATTTTCCGCCTCTCTCTTCTAGTCATTTACACTCTTCAATATCCTCTCTCCTAGCCATTTACGCTTTCAATAACCCGTTTAATTCCTTCCGAAGGTTGATCACCAGAAACAATAAAACAGTTCACCCGTTTTCGCTTCAAATCGGCAGATTTCTCGCTTCCCGCTTCTTCATATGTTGGCAATCAAGTCATTCATTCCATCTGTTTGTTTCAAATGAAAATTGAGCGATTTACATACCATGAATCTGCGATTTCCACGTACAATAAGCATCAAAATCTTCGATTTCAGCTTTATAATCATATTGCTTCCGCAAATCCGGTCTTCTGAAGGTAACCGATGATTCAATTGCTCTTGTTACATTCTGTATTACCATATACTCCTCTTCTGGCTCTTCATGTTCTTCTTAATAAACACACGAACATGGTTCTTTCTTTCCCCACCTCGCCTCTTTCGCACTTCTTCTATAAGAATAAACAATGGCCTCTGTCATTCCAGAATAGAGAGTGGGCACCAGATTAGTTGAGTTCGTTTTGATAGATGGGGAGGTAAAACTTATTCACTGATGTAATTTTTCTTTAATAGCCACAACCTGATTCACAAACACACAATTTACCAATATTTATATGTTTCTCGATTCTTCTCCGTTTAGTTCAAACGACATGAAAAGCGATTGAAAAGTTAATTTTTCATCTCTAACCTCTAACTTTAGCTTTTAAGGCTATGTTGTAAAAATCGGACCGGAAAGCGATCCGGCCGAATGACCGGGACACGGGTCAACCCGGACCCGGCGGGTCAACCCAGTCAACGACGGAAAACCCGGTCAACATAGAAATTAAGTTATTATTCTAATATATACAAGTTTTTACAAAATATAAATTGTATTTAAATTAAATTGACAATAACTACAAATATATACTTTCACTTAGTATAATACTCCGTAGTACATAGTGTTCATAAATGTTGTTATACGTAGTATTTTGTTATGATATTGCTATTATTATTTATCAAGTAGTACCTAGTTTTTAATGTATTGGCTGAAAGATGATTAATAAATATAGCTAAGCATCAACTTGGAATAACAGCATAGAGTAGTAGTTCGGTGGTATGGATGCTTTTTAATCGTGTGATACACCAGTGTTCGAAACCTTTGGGCATATGTTTTGCAAATGATTCCGGGTTTTGGCCGTCCCGGTTACGGTCCGGGTCCGGCAGGTCTGCCGGGTAATTCTGGGTTTGGAGGCATTAGCGGGTTAATGAGTTACCGGACCGGATTGGGTTCCGGGTCGACCCTTCCGGTTCGGGTTTTAAAACATAGTAACTGCGTCCCCCTGTTATTGTCTCATTGCGCTTTACGATGATTGACGGCCTTGATCGACGATAAAGCAAATGGATCCCTCTCCGCCTTCAAATTATTTTTAGAAAAAAATTATATATTCAGAAACTACATTAAAAGCTTTACAAGTCACAAAACCCAGAATCAAATTTGATAAAATATTGATACATAAAGTAAGAGATTAAAGTGATTTGTGTTGACCAAGTGAATATGGAATGAGACAATAACAGGGGATGGAGGGAGCAGCTTTTAACGGGAGCTTATAGCATTACCATTTTAAGTCTAATAAATGTGAACTGAATGATTTGTTAAACACAATTGGATGAATGAAATTTAACACTGAAGGTGGTGTAATTGTATTGTTTTTTGTTGAGATATTTGGATCTCAAAATATGGTTTGATTGGCTAAACTAAATGGTTCATATTTGATTTTACTTTTTAAGGGCAGCTTATACTTATAGTAGCAATATTCCATGACACCGCCGGAGGTCAATCACTAATTACTACTTATGACGCCGATATCGATGACATGATACGTGATCGAGTTAAGTCTGCCTGAAACAATCGTGGAAATTATTCACACGAATAATTTGATTCCAGAATAGCACGACCTTCATAGGAGTACAATGGGTACGCTTACTTTAATTTAACACAATTATATTACCATGTCAGCCATCTATTTAAGTAATTATTATGTGATTGCAGTTACAGGTAATGATTGCTCTAAAGGGTTTGATTGTGAGGATGTTTTTAGTGACAATTTTTTATTATGCTCGGGAGATGAATTTCTTGGTCATGTTTTAGAGAGTGAGAAGAGAACATCTATCTCACCAATCGAGAACTTGTGGGATTCTGATACAAATGAGGACATTTGTAATAAGGCTCGTTTTTTCACTAAAGAAAATTGCTTGCCTACACAGAATCTCAATACACAAATCAAAATTTATAGGAAAAAACATGAGTGTTAGCATCACATGAGAATGAGATCTCAATCACATACAAAGTTGTGATTAATTTCTCGATCTCAATCTTTATAGGGAGGGTTCTTCAGATGCATTTAGGGTTGGGTTTTTAGATTTACTTTTTCCTTCTTCTTTTTTCCTTTTCATTGTACTCATTTTTCTTGAACCTTCAATATAACTTTCCTTTTCATTAAGAATTAAATAATTACTACCTCCGTAACATAAAAATCTTCTCATTTTGACTTTTCACGGTCTTCTAAGTTGAACTTTGACTCTAAATATCTACATATCTATATGTGTAAAATTCATAATAAATTAGCATTCAAATAATATGTTTTACAATGAGGTATATGAAATAAATTTTTAATCATAACATAATGTGAGTTTTTAATAATTAATGGTCAAAGTTTATAAAGTTTGACTCAAAATAGTCAAACTGGGAAGATTCTAGGGTTACGGAGGTAGTATTATGTATACTTAAAGTATTTGTTGTTATTTGTTTATGGAGGCTCAAAATGATGATACACTTAAAAATTATTTTGAAAGTGATGAGGATGTGATAGGATATGAAAGTATGTGACCAAATGATGCCACAATTACATTTCTTTCTCTAAAAATTAATCTGACTATATTAATTTACCATTTATTTATCTTATTTACATGCAGATGACGATTTTGAATATGAAGAGTGCTCACATAAAGGTGCCACCTTTTTTTACGTAGGATATGACATCATTTTGAAATGAAATCATTAATACCAAATTTACTTCCAACTTTTTATATACCACTACATATAATATATGCATACTTAATTAAATAGATTTCACCATGTATATTACAAATTAATATTATTCATGTAAAAAAAACAATAACTGGCATATAATCTTCATCTTTCATTTATGCTATCAATAAAATCATAATCTTATGATATCATTAACTTATATATTGGCCAATATTTATCTAACCGACTTATGTGTCTAATGAACTCCATTGAGTATAAATCAATTAAAACATTATCTCAATACTAACATCGGTAACCTGTATTCTATTTTAAAACTTATTCATTCAAATACATTTTCAAAATTATGATTGTGATAATAATAGTCATGGTAATTATTCATATATTTAACTTAGGAAAATTTGAAAATAATAGTCCAACTATTGCCGGTCCGCTAACAATAATCTCAACTATTAATTATTTTTGTATAATCCCAACTATATAGACTGTCCGCCAATAATGGTCCATGACTAGATATTACCTCATATAACAAGTGAATTTTAAATAGAAATTAAGCGTAAAAATTATTCATATATTTAACTTAGGAAAATTTGAAAATAATAGTCCAACTATTGCCGGTCCGCTAACAATAATCTCAACTATTAATTATTTTTGTATAATCCCAACTATATAGACTGTCCGCCAATAATGGTCCATGACTAGATATTACCTCATATAACAAGTGAATTTTAAATAGAAATTAAGCGTAAAAATTAAATTTGGGATTATTTATAGGGATTACTTGCTATATCTCTTCTCATCCACTTCAAAATTTATTTATAACCGGTCACATCGGACCATTATTGACGGAAGGTAACTAAAGTTGGGATTATTCTGAAATAATCGATAGTTGAGATTATTATGAGCGGACCGTCAATAGTTGGGATTATTACTATCAATTTTTCCTTTAACTTAGGAATATGATGATGTGAGTGTAAATTTTACGATACATATATACTAATTAATTTCTTATTTTCTTACAATCATCATATCGTTTAATAACATATTTCGTTTTAATTATTTCAATAAAACACAAAATACAAACATTTTTGGATACACTAATAAATTGCCAATAATTAGTTTTTTTATTGATATTTTTCTTAATTAATTTAGTTCTCTCTGATTAAATACTTAAGTTTTATGTTTTGGTATTTAAAACTTATGAGAAAAATATATTTTTACTTTCTCCACCGTATAAACTTCAAACCAATCCAAACAATATGTTAACTTCACTCAGTTAATAACTTATTAAATACTATTACTACTAAAAGAATTCGTTATATCTATTAATTTTTGGATATAAAAAACATATAGAGACCTATCCAAAAAGAAAATGAATTGAATTTGTGTATGTTAGCATATATTAGTTAAAAATGTCATTACTTATCAGCTAAATTTATACTGTTTCCATCCCATTGAAAGGCTTTCATGGCAAAAATGGCACAATTATCTAGACAATAACTAAATAAGGTAGTTCAAGTATATTTCGAGAAATTATTTTAATAGATATATAATATAATGGGGTTAGTGTTTATAACTTGTATGTTATAAATGTATTATTTTTAAAATTTAATGTTTATTACTTCATTTAAGATTGTTAGTTGTTTTCTAAAATGAAAATGAGAACCTCTCTGTAGGACGTCCAAAAAGGAAAATGAAAACCTTTGTATGCGACGGAGGGAGTACATATTACTATTTACCGGATAAATATGAGATTATTGACTACTAAAGGTAATTGTAACTAATAAATTAAGTACTTATAGCTATAGTAAAAATCATATCCATTTAAATTTCATGTACTGCTTCTCTTATTCAATTAATATTGATTCACAAATTCCAATGCAATTTAATTGTGACATTTAGTAACATTTAGTATCTAATAGTGGGAAAAATGTAAAAATAGTGGATAATAAATGTAAAAATAGTGGATAGAAATGTAAATTAGTAACTTTTAGTAAAAATGTAACATTTTTCACAGCGTTAACATTATGTTCATTATTTTAGCACAATATAACTCCATTGAGTATACTAGATTCTCACCCGCGCGATGCGCAGATGAAATTTTACTACTCTGTGTTTTAAGAATTTTATTATAAAAGCGCTTAAATAATTGAACTCATAATAAAGTGAAGTAATATAATAAGTGTTCGTTGTTAAGAGAGATATAACATTTCAAAGTATAAAGTGGTGATCAAACTAATAAGTGTTCATAGTGAAGCTATAAATTATGAAAGACTTCTTTGTAAACAACATTAGTATTATGATCGATTTGTTTGCCATCTTCATCACAAATCAATATTTTCAAGCCTTTGCGATTGGTAACTCTTGACGCTGCAACGTAAAATTGACCATGAGTGAAGCACGACTTTTTTAGTAAAAGTCCAACATGCATTAGAGATTGTCCCCGACTCTTGTTTATAGTCATCGCATAAGAGACCATGATTGGAAATTGCCTTCTTTGGAACTTAAATGGTATTCTTGCATCTGAAGGTGTTAATGTCAATCTCGGTATGACTACTTCTTGACCATCAAATTTTCCTCCTAAAATTGTAGCTCCAAGAACATGATTTCCAAGCCTTGTAATAATTAACCTCGTTCCATTGCATAAGCCCATGTAATGATCAATGTTCCTCAGAAGCATAACCGGAATACCTACCTTTAGAGTCAACTCATGATTTGGAACACCGGATGCACATATCTTATTCAAGAACTCGGGTGTATGCAAATCAGCCAAAATATCACAATTAGAGTCAGATTTGCAAATGCTATCAGAACTCAAATATGTCATACATTCCCCTGTAACATTCAATGTAGTCATGTACTCATTAATTGAGTCAACAACATCAAGCGGCGGGGCCAAAATAGCATGTTCTTTTAGGAACGACGGGTCAGTAGGCATAGCTTCAAAATCAGGATACGTACTGCGTACAATTGTTGCAATAAAGTCTTCATCACTTTGAAGCAAAATGTCACTTGGTATTTGTATATCAGCACATCCATCATTTTCACCACCTGTTATTCCATCTCCCAAACTTGCTATCCACTCCGCAAACTCAACCAAGTCGGCATAATCACGATCGTCACTTAACGATTGTAGTCTCATGTTCTTTGTTAAGCGTAAAACAATGCAATCTTGCCATATGTATGAAGAATTAATTGTAGCATTAACTATGTCTTGTCTTGTACCTTGGCAATCACCGGTAAGATTTGTCTAAAGTCTCCTCCAAAGACAATAGTTTTTCCTCCAAACGGCTTATCATTATTTCGAGGATCAACAACCCTGAGAATGTCATGCATACTTCTGTCCAAAGCTTCAAAACAAAATTTATGCATCATCGGTGCCTCATCCCAAATAATAAGTTTAGACCTAATTATTAATTGGGCTAGTGGACTGTTTTGTTTGATGTTGCATGTTGAGTGTTCGGTTGGGTTGATTGGTATTGCAAAACGTGAGTGAGCAGTTCTTCCACCAGGCAATAATAATGAAGCAATCCCACTTGAGGCCACATTTAAAACAATTTCACCGTTTGACCTCAAAGCTGCTGACAACGTTTTCCAAATAAACGTTTTTCCTGTACCCCCGTACCCATACACAAAGAACACTCCACTCTTGTTCTCTTCAATGGATTCCATAATAGTCTTGTACACTTCACTTTGCTGCTCATTCAAACTCTCCATGCATTTTTCATGTTGTTCGCGCATCTCGGCATGATCATATTGTAACTCGTCAAAAATAAATCTGTTCTGAAACATTGTTGCGTTACTGCACTTAGGGAATGGCATTGATGGGTAGTCCCTTAGGCTTCTTCCCCGAGTCCTCAACATTGTTTCGATTTCAAGCAATGCATAATTCTTGATTTCGTCTTCCGTCAACATTAATTCTACAATAACAAATAGTTTTCATTTACTTCCACAAAAGTTTTATTTAACATTTTACAAACATAAATCGGATGAAAAAATAAGTTATGTTTTAATAACCTGGATGTAGCAAAGCTCTTCGTTGTCTCAGTAGAATGTCATCAGATATGAAATTCCAACATTTCTCCCAAATGTATTCAAGTCTACTCATTGTATCTGCTAATAACAATATGACAAATAGAACTCTTAGTCCCCATGCTGAAGCCCAAAAACTACTCTCTGTAAAACCTTCGACGTACTCTCGATCATCGTCCAACAAACCCAATGCGTAACATGTGTCACGATATGAATCATAACAAAATCCGTCAACAGTCCGTAAATCAGCGAAACACGTAGCACCACGCTTTAAATTGAGGATACATCACATATAATAAGATTCTCCTGATCCTGGTGGGACATATGCCACTCGACCCAATGCAAAACCCCTTTTGCGAGGAACAAATTCCCTTGTTTTAGGTTTCCAAACAAATTTCCGAGGGAATTCAGCACAAGTTAAATTTTTAGCCTCTTCATACTGATCATTGACCTTCATCCATGCCAGAAACATGCTTTGTTTAACAGTTTCACATTGTACTAAATCTGTCATTGCATCCTTGTCTTCAAAATATACATACTGCTCATCAGGAAAGTGAAAGCTCAAACGCTCAATCGATGGATTCTTATATTGTATTTCAAACCCTAATACACGCCACATTGCCTCACATGGTGAAATGTATCGGCAATCATAGTACAATTTGATTTCATCCACGAGCTTTTCTGAATCATCCTTATTTGCAGCCTCATAAAATGCAGCTGTGACGCGATCATGGCCTTTATTCACATATTTGAAAAGATACTTGATAGACCTTGATTGGTTACACCACTCTACATTAAGATGAGCACCATACTTCATCAACAAATACCTGTTATGAGGAACAACATGTCGATTGTCAAGTGGAACACGGTTCTTCACGATCGTTTTGCCATCATCCCGTCTCATGTACTTAGGATAACCATCATCGTCAATGTTAGTTTGTACATTGAACTTCTTTGGAAAGTGCTTAGAACATTTATACTTAACCATGCACGGGGCGTTTTTTATGTCACTCCCACACGGTCCATGCATCATATGCATTCGCACAGCATTAAAATAACCAGGATCACTTGACTCATCAGGAATTTCAGCCGATATAATTCGATCTATATCTGTAGGAGTGGGAAATTTGTCTGCATTTCCCATGAACAACAATATATGGGCATGTGGGAGGCCACGTTTTTGGAACTCAATAGTGTAAACAACTGCATTAAACAATAACAACCATTGTAATCATTTATTATATAAGATGAACAATTACTTTATTAACCATTTATAATAGATATATTTCAAACATGCTCTAACATCACCAAAGATTTTATTTTGTCGGAGATCTTTGATCAATCCATCTAACTTCATCTTGAATACTCGACAGATTATATCAGGCCGATCTTCAGGATTCAAATTCCTTTCTGAAAGGAACCTAACAATTTCAGACCATTTAGGATTGCAAGTGAAGGTAAAGAAAAGATCTGGATATCTAGCCCATCGACATATAACCATTGCATCTTGATAGTTTTGAACCATGTATCTGGCTCCTCCAACAAATGTCGGTGGTAGGACTATTCTCTTTCCTTGGGTAGAAGCATCTCGTTCACCACTCAATAACGCCTCCGAAAGGCCTTTATACATTTCACATCTTAATTGCTTTTGATTCAATCTTATATAAGTGAGTCTAGATGATTCAACCATCGTGTAACCGTCTACCACAAATTGTTGAAACAATCTCCTAGCTTTGAGTATAAAGGAATTCTCAATACTACGATCATGCAATCGATATGCTAGGAATTCACGTATGCTAACACTTCGGCGACCTTTAGTGCTGCTACTATTAGAATCTGAAAAACTTATATCCTCTCTATAACCATCTTCACCATAAGGAAACAGAAGTGGATACTGAAGCCCCAAATAAGCAGGATTCAGCTCATTGATTCGTTTCAAAACACCCCATTGAGTTTCCACCATTATGTCTCTTTGCTCCAAAGATTCATCAAAGTCACCAACTATCAAAGCCGCAACTTCAGACACCGTAGGCAAATTGTATGTTCTAGCATCTCTACCTCTCCGGCCAATTAACTTCAAGTTAACATTAGAATGTCCACATTCTGTAATCTTATCTCTAACCATCCTAAAAGACTTGACCAAAACGTTATGTTGATCCAACATTTGCCTTAGGGTAGAGACAATATCAGCATGCAATTTGTTCTTTCGTTCATTATCCCTAATGTTGGAGAAGGAAAGTACAACATTGTTTAGGATAATGACATAATGAAAATGAAAACAAAATTGTCTTGCATTAGGTTATTACCCCACCGAGGTCAGGCGATTAACATCCTCATGCTGCGTGTCATAGATATACAATTGCACAAACTTGGGGACATTTCCTTCCTCGGGCAACAAACTCCCAATGAGATGATAGTTTTGACCGCCAAGTTTAAAAACTGGAGGTGACCCACCCTTATTGATTGTTTGATCAACCCTTCCGCCCATTGATGTGAAAGAAAACATATTATTGTATGATCGAATATTATCCTGAAAGTGTTTGGATTTTTGATCTGTGTCATTCATCAAATCACACAACTCTTTTGGAGGCTCTTTGTGTGGTGGTAATTGGATCTTCCCTTGACCGCAACATAGAGAATACTTGGGGCTTGTTTTAGTAGAACTTCGCACCAATCTTTCATCATACCAAAACAATGCCCCACAATGTTCACAATTGTAATTGAGATCACCAATGTCCCAATATTCACTGTTGATTATATCTACAAAACTAATATAATGTTAATGAAGATGTGTTTATCATGCGTGAGGAAATGCATCGAACTATTTTCTCACCTTCGCCAACGTTCATTTCTGATGGAAGTGCATCCTCAATGTCAGATAATGGAAGTTGTGACACAATACCAGTAGGACGTTGTATTCCACAAATGCGGGATATGTCATTCACATTTTGTGTGCTCACTATTACAGAAGGGTTAAACGGAGACTGCAACACTGCAATTCTCATTTTAAAATAATGAATTCGCATATTAGAGCAAATATAAATATATTTATATTTTATAAATATTGAGATATATAAAATAATATATATATAGACTATTTTATTTTAATACATATATTATAAAGCAAGAACACAAATATTAATTGTATTAAAAAATTAAAATTAATATTTAAATTTAAATAAAATTGTTAATTAAGATATTTGATAACATTTTGATAAAAGAAATTAACTCATTAATTATCAAAATGAAAAAGCATTCAATGCATCTCTTATTTAATTATTTAATTAATTATTTATTTTTATTTATTTATATATTTCATTTATTTAATTTATTTAATTAGTCAAAAAGGACACTGATAATCAACAATTTACCATACTTTCACATTAATAATATAATAGTACAATACACATTCAAACATAATTTTTGTTTTTTTAAACAGAAAAAAAAACAAAGTTTTTTTTCAAATGATAATAAATTGACATAAATATAAATATTCAATGATACTTGCATGCATATTTGTAATTGTACACAAAGTAGTATTAAATTAAAAGAAATAGTAAATACCATTTGTTCTGTCTGCCAAAATATTAGGAGTCCCTTCGTTAGCACATGACCTTATGAATTTAGAAGAACTGCAACTTATTCCCACAATTCCAGAAGGATGGTTATTGTCGAACCTACAATCAACATTTTCTGCAAAATAAAAGAAAAATATTACAATTCATTTATTTCGGTTTTATTTTAAAAAAGTTAAATTATATATTATATACATGTACTCATTTTAAATCTTAGAATACGTAATTACCAACATTATCAATGAAGAATTATATTCATTATAAATATTAATTAATTTTGATTTTAACCAATATGGAGTATTATTAATAATTACTAAAAGAAATCAATGATATCATAAAAAAATTAAAGGTTTTCGATTTGGCTTCAGATTAAATTCTTACTGGTTCAAAAATTAGGCACAATAGTTTATACCATGAACTGTTAACATTTTACAATTATTTAAGTAATATTAAGTAATAAGTAATTATCTGATATTAACTAATAGTAGGTAATATTAATTAAGAATAAAGAATTATAAATAACTTATTTAATAAGTTATGGTTTTTTATTAAAATTATAACTTTAATAGTCTAAGTAGTAGGATCAACAATTTATTTTTGTAATTAGACCCAATTCCAGCCCTTTTAACCCAACATTCAAATTAATTTAAATATTTATACCTAACCCTATTCAACCCAACAACCATATCAGCCCAGTAATTCAAACCCTAAGCCTACCCGACCCAACCCCCTGATATATAAACCCCTTATACGTCTAGAACCATCGGTTCCTCCTTCAGACCGATGGTCTCTAGAATCTTCACCCCCTCCGCTTCTATCTCCAACCTTCAAACCAACCGCTTACTCCTACTTCTAGGTCTTCATCTAGACTATGGTATTGACCTGATTTCTGGTCGGCCGTTCAGGTGTGAGGGGCGATAAGGCTAGATGTCAACCAGCGGCTATGATTCTCCATGTATTCCGCGGCCTCTTCTTAGTCGTTTGGTATAGCCTCTGTTTGTCTCTTCTATGTGTTTATGTCCTCAAAGTTTTGGTTCATTTTCAACAGTTGATGTGTATTTTTTCAACCGATTTTCACACTTGTGATTTGACGCAGATTTTGGTAATCTATTTTACAAAATGCTTGTTTGTTTTGGCACATGCTTCACATTCAGCAATGAATATATGTTTTTAAAGATATTTTTGTAAAGTTAAGACTGAAATCTGTAGATGTGTTCATTTGTGTAATATTTGCGGATAAAAAGATTTTGTCTGATATACCATTTCATGGTCAGGTCTGTGGAAACATCAAACCTGTGTATGGTGACGGACGAACATTTTTTTGGTGTTGGATTACCATTAATTTCTTTGAAGTTGCAATTACATACTTTTATCTGTAAATATTGAGATTCTGTGTATACTTTGTCACACATGAAGTTGGCTGTATAGATGAGAAAGGTGATCACAGATTAAAAGGAATCTGTTTGTGTTCATGCCATTCAATGAATCTATAAACATGTATAATTATATACTATACTTATCGTATATGTATAGTATGATTACTATAATTATTTGTAAATTATTATAATATAAACTGCCATTGCTATACTGTACGCAATATACTATATAAGTTTGAATAGCTTAAAAAATGTATTTCATACCTTGATCAAGTATCTCTTTGATCCCTCTTTTGCGATTGATTATTGTTGATTTTGTGAGCTTCTTCATTTTAAAATTGGCAATTACATTACCTGTCAAAGTATCATTAAAAGAAATGTACTTAGTATATGTTGTTTGTATGTGGCATATAACCCTATCTACTTTGTTGAACCTTATATGCACTTACATGCTCATTTGTATTGTTTTGCATACCTTGATGAAGTATCTATGTGGTTGCATACAGCTTTTCCTTTGCAAAACATGTTTATGATTGATGAACTATCTGTGTATATACCTTGATGAACTATCAGTGTGATGAAACCTACATTATGTGACATGCATCTCACACTGAAAAAAAGTTTCATTACATTACATAACCTCAGATTGCATACTGCATTTGTTTTGCAAAACATGTTTATCAGTGTATGATCATTAAGAATGTAATCAGATATGTATTCTGCATTGATGAACTATTTCTCTATGTACCTTGATGAACTATCTGTTTCATGAAGCCTACATTCTGTAACATGCATCTAACATGATACGAAAAAGTTACATTACATTACATGAGCTCAGATTGCATACATCATTTTCTTTGCAAAACATGTTTATTAGTCTACATTGATGAAGTTTCTATGTATATACCTTGATGAACTATCTGTCTAATGAAGACTACATTATTTAACATTTATCTGACATGGTACAAAAACTTACATTACATGATATCACCTCATTCAACATACACCGTTTACTTTGAAAATATTGTTTGTCACTTTGTGATCATTAAGAATGCATGTCTACAGTGGAGTAGACATACTTATGAACCTTAACAATTTATGCATACTTTTGTTGTAATGATTTCAAAATCAATTTTACCCTCTTATTCGTGCATTTCAGAACATTTTACTTGACATTAAGGAGTATCATACTTACAATGGTTACTTGTATTATGGCTTATTACATGTGTCTGCCAGATTCCCTGCCAGCCACATGATAGGCACTAGTTGTTAGTGCCTAAGTATACATTTTTATTATTGTTTGTAATGTTTATTTACTAGTTTTGTGCAAGTTTACAGTTGTTAGTTTGCATTTGATTGTAATCGTATTTCTAGCATTTTATTGTTTGTTGTAAGTTGTAGTTAGTTTGGCTATAAGTTTAGGATAGGTTTGGAAGCCAAAAGGATGAAGAAACCTGAGTTTTGTGCAAAACCCGGTCGGGTATGGACTTTACTCGGCCGGGTATGAAGTGACAAAGGAAACTGCTGCAAAACTAGCAAATACCCGGTCGGGTATTCCATATACCCGGTCGGGTATGAAGTGATTTCGGACCAAAGAACGTGCAGAAGACACAAAAACATGGGAAAATATTTGATTTGGTAAATACCCGGTCGGGTATGTCAAAATACCCAGCCGGGTATCCGGCATTAGGTGTTGAAAACACCTATAAATAACCCCATTTTCCTTCACTTTTCATCATCCTTTCTTCCATACTCTTTAGCTCAATTTCGAATAGCATTTCTTTATATTTTTCTAGCTATGTTTAGTCTCCAAATGAGGAGCTAAACCTCCATTCTTGGTTTTGCTCTTGAAGCTTGTTGATTATTAAAGTTGTGAGTTATTTTCTTAACTTCTTCTCTTGATTATTATTTCTTCCCTTAATCTCATTCTATATTAATGTTGGTGGGTTGCTAAGTGACGATTAGTTGACGTTCCGACATTAATTACTACTAGAAACGATCAACGAACCGATGGTTAATCGTTGGTGGTTTCACAAGTAAGTAACTTCGGTTTATTAATGCACGGTCGTGGTTAATAGACTTAAGAGGGATCAATTTTGTTGGTTAAACCGAAACCGTTGTGTTAAGGTTATCAATCTCAATTGATTTCATCAAGGAGTTAAAAAGATTGAATGCTATAAGTGTTTAGTATTGAATTTATTTTGACGCACCGTGACAAAGTGCTCGTCAAATTTGGCGCCATTGCCGAGGAAAGGCAATTACTTTTCTTTTTGTTTTATCTCATAAAAATAAAAAACAAAATATATATATATATATATATATATATATATATATATATTTATATATAAAAAAAATCTTGCTCTTCTATTTTCTGAGCTTACATGAGTTATGAGTATATGGATACCAACACTTCATCCTTGGAGAGTCAAATTTCCTTCTTGACTTCTCTAATAAAGGAATCTATCTTTAACTCAAAAGCTCAAGATGTCAAAACATGCAACATTTGCATGTCTCACTGGCATCTTACGGACTTCTGCCCAAAGCTCCAAGAAGAATACCTTGCACAAATTGATGATGTACCTCACATGAGGTATGATCCATTCTCCAACTCTAATATGTCCACAGAGGACATGGTTCGGGCTCTTACTAACAGTGTGACCGCCATGCAACAAAACATGGTGCAATTCCAAAATGAGAACAAGTCTAGCATTATGAACTTGGAAACTCAAATGAGTCAAATAGCCGGAGTCGTGAGTAGGCTTGAAGCAAAGGATTCAGAAAAACCTCCTTCTCAACTAGAATGTGATCCTAAACAGCAAACTTTTGCAATCACATTGACAAATGAAGAGGAAATGCAAAAGGAGATCCAGAATCCAAAAGAAGTAGAGGAAGAAAAAGACACGGAGCTCCAACTGGTCAAAGAAGAGGATAATCTGAGCTTCAAGGTTAAATATCTATCTTTGTCATCTTTTGAGGTACCCCCATCAATTCTAATTTTTTTAGGGAAACTCATAAACTTAGAAAGGACAATGACATTTCTGAAATCCTCTTCAAAATTGAGGGATCGAAAAACTTTTCATTGACCATAGTAAACGATAATTTCTTCCCTTTCCTCCCACCGCATGAATCAATGACAATTTGGATATTTGATCATGGAAAGATTACCAAATTGAATAGTCGAGAAGTTGGGCACTCCTATGAACGTCCTAGGAGTGAAAGTGTGAAAAAGATAAACTATCATGATCCAAGTTTGAATGACTGAACACAATGATGGCGTCATGCCGTGACGTTAAATAAGGCGCTTCTTGGGAGGCAACCCAAGCAAGGTACGTTTACTTGTTTTATTTTATCTTTACACCTTTAAAAAAAACTGGGAGGAAAAACCCGCCCGGGTATATCCCACACCCGGTCGGGTAACAGCACAAAAGGATTATACCCGGGCAACACAACCACCGGGTAAAAAAAAAGCTGAAAAAAATCAAAAAATAGCCTAATACCCGACCGGGTATTACAAAAACCCGACCGGGTTTTTGGCCAAAACAGCCACTGCCAAGCGAAAAACAGCATACCCATTCGGGTATTACTAAAACCCGGCCGGGTAATCGGGATTTCAGTCCGATTTGGCCCCAAATCAGCCCACAAAACACCCATTCTCTTCCCTAATCTCCCAAACTCAAATCCTCAACCTCCATTGACAATCATCCACACTTCAAACCACTCCAATCTCAACCAAAACATCCAAATTAACCCCACATTCTTCTTATCCACATCATCCTCTCCAACCACAAAACCTCCAAAATAAAATGTCATTTTTTTTCTCCTCGCCCTACTTTCCAAACCCACACACACAAAACCCACCAAATTTCCCAAATACCCTACAAACCGAATTCCTTAACCCCCCAAACTCAACTTTGGAATTCACTAAAAAAAACGAAAAAAGCACAAAAAAGAACACATATCTTCGACCACCAAGGGTACTTCTCCAACATGCCCACCTAGTACAACAACCGATGTGGTTTTATCCCTCATATTAGGGCGATTGGGAGTTTCTAGCTCCGGTGAACATAGTCTTAGTGGCGATGGTGGTTATGGAGGGTACGACGACGATCATGGTGCCGAACACTAGGGACAGTGTTTCGAAAAAAGTGTAGGGGAGGCACTCATTTGGTATGTACTCATTTTTTTTACATTGTAACTTGCATTATTTTTCTTCAAAAAAAAACAAAAAAAAAACAATAAAAGAAAAAAAAATGCTAGTTAGGTTGAAACCCCCCCAAAAATGGGCAATCTAAACAAAAGTGGCTAAAATGAGTGAGTTGTGAGAAAAAAAAATAAAAATAAAAAGAGAGGCTAGGATGAAAACCTGAAAAAGGTTTCTAGGCAAAATGAGAGAATGAGAGAAAAATATCTATTTATGCAAGAAGATAATCAAAAAAATGTTGGATGGTTGTTCTGCTACTCTTGTGGTTTTTGAAAATTTCATGGACATGTTTTAATTTACTCGAGACGAGTAAAGGTTCAAGTGTGAGAGTGTTTGATAGGCACTAGTTGTTAGTGCCTAAGTATACATTTTTATTATTGTTTGTAATGTTTATTTACTAGTTTTGTGCAAGTTTACAGTTGTTAGTTTGCATTTGATTGTAATCGTATTTCTAGCATTTTATTGTTTGTTGTAAGTTGTAGTTAGTTTGGCTATAAGTTTAGGATATGGTTGGAAGCAAAAAGGATGAAGAAACCTGAGTTTTGTGCAAAACCCGGTCGGGTGTGGACTTTACCCGGCCGGGTATGAAGTGACAAAGGAAACTGCTGCAAAACTAGCAAATACCCGGTCGGGTATTCCATATACCCGGTCGGGTATGAAGTGATTTCGGACCAAAGAACGTGCAGAAGACACAAAAACATGGGAAAATATTTGATTTGGTAAATACCCGGTCGGGTATGTCAAAATACCCGGCCGGGTATCCGGCATTAGGTGTTGAAAACACCTATAAATAACCCTATTTTCCTTCACTTTTCATCATCCTTTCTTCCATACTCTTTAGCTCAATTTAGAATAGCATTTCTTTATATTTTTCTAGCTATGTTTAGTCTCCAAATGAGGAGCTAAACCTCCATTCTTGGTTTTTCTTAACTTCTTCTCTTGATTATTATTTCTTCCCTTAATCTCATTCTATATTAATGTTGGAGGGTTGCTAAGTGACGATTAGTTAACGTTCCGACATTAATTACTACTAGAAACGATCAACAAAACGATGGTTAATCGTTGGTGGTTTCACAAGTAAGTAACTTCGGTTTATTAATGCACGGTCGTGGTTAATAGACTTAAGAGGGATCAATTTTGTTGGTTAAACCGAAACCGTTGTGTTAAGGTTATCAATCTCAATTGATTTCATCAAGGAGTTAAAAAGATTGAATGCTATAAGTGTTTAGTATTGAATTTATTTTGACGCACCGTGACAAAGTGCTCGTCAAATTTGGCGCCATTGCCGAGGAAAGGCAATTACTTTTCTTTTTGTTTTATCTCATAAAAATCAAAAACAAAATATATATATATATATATATATATATATATATATATATATTTATATATAAAAAAAATCTTGCTCTTCTATTTTCTGAGCTTACATGAGTTATGAGTATATGGATACCAACACTTCATCCTTGGAGAGTCAAATTTCCTTCTTGACTTCTCTAATAAAGGAATCTATCTTTAACTCAAAAGCTCAAGATGTCAAAACATGCAACATTTGCATGTCTCACTGGCATCTTACGGACTTCTGCCCAAAGCTCCAAGAAGAATACCTTGCACAAATTGATGATGTACCTCACATGAGGTATGATCCATTCTCCAACTCTAATATGTCCACAGAGGACATGGTTCGGGCTCTTACTAACAGTGTGACCGCCATGCAACAAAACATGATGCAATTCCAAAATGAGACCAAGTCTAGCATTATGAACTTGGAAACTCAAATGAGTCAAATAGCCGGAGTCGTGAGTAGGCTTGAAGCAAAGGATTCAGAAAAACCTCCTTCTCAACTAGAATGTGATCCTAAACAGCAAACTTTTGCAATCACATTGACAAATGAAGAGGAAATGCAAAAGGAGATCCAGAATCCAAAAGAAGTAGAGGAAGAAAAAGACACGGAGCTCCAACTGGTCAAAGAAGAGGATAATCTGAGCTTCAAGGTTAAATATCTATCTTTGTCATCTTTTGAGGTACCCCCATCAATTCTAATTTTTTTAGGGAAACTCATAAACTTAGAAAGGACAATGACATTTCTGAAATCCTCTTCAAAATTGAGGGATCGAAAAACTTTTCATTGACCATAGTAAACGATAATTTCTTCCCTTTCCTCCCACCGCATGAATCAATGACAATTTGGATATTTGATCATGGAAAGATTACCAAATTGAATAGTCGAGAAGTTGGGCACTCCTATGAACGTCCTAGGAGTGAAAGTGTGAAAAAGATAAACTATCATGATCCAAGTTTGAATGACTGAACACAATGATGGCGTCATGCCGTGACGTTAAATAAGGCGCTTCTTGGGAGGCAACCCAAGCAAGGTACGTTTACTTGTTTTATTTTATCTTTACACCTTTAAAAAAAACTGGGAGGAAAAACCCGCCCGGGTATATCCCACACCCGGTCGGGTAACAGCACAAAAGGATTATACCCGGGCAACACAACCACCGGGTAAAAAAAAAGCTGAAAAAAATCAAAAAATAGCCTAATACCCGACCGGGTATTACAAAAACCCGACCGGGTTTTTGGCCAAAACAGCCACTGCCAAGCGAAAAACAGCATACCCATTCGGGTATTACTAAAACCCGGCCGGGTAATCGGGATTTCAGTCCGATTTGGCCCCAAATCAGCCCACAAAACACCCATTCTCTTCCCTAATCTCCCAAACTCAAATCCTCAACCTCCATTGACAATCATCCACACTTCAAACCACTCCAATCTCAACCAAAACATCCAAATTAACCCCACATTCTTCTTATCCACATCATCCTCTCCAACCACAAAACCTCCAAAATAAAATGTCATTTTTTTTCTCCTCGCCCTACTTTCCAAACCCACACACACAAAACCCACCAAATTTCCCAAATACCCTACAAACCGAATTCCTTAACCCCCCAAACTCAACTTTGGAATTCACTAAAAAAAACGAAAAAAGCACAAAAAAGAACACATATCTTCGACCACCAAGGGTACTTCTCCAACATGCCCACCTAGTACAACAACCGATGTGGTTTTATCCCTCATATTAGGGCGATTGGGAGTTTCTAGCTCCGGTGAACATAGTCTTAGTGGCGATGGTGGTTATGGAGGGTACGACGACGATCATGGTGCCGAACACTAGGGACAGTGTTTCGAAAAAAGTGTAGGGGAGGCACTCATTTGGTATGTACTCATTTTTTTTACATTGTAACTTGCATTATTTTTCTTCAAAAAAAAACAAAAAAAAAACAATAAAAGAAAAAAAAATGCTAGTTAGGTTGAAACCCCCCCAAAAATGGGCAATCTAAACAAAAGTGGCTAAAATGAGTGAGTTGTGAGAAAAAAAAATAAAAATAAAAAGAGAGGCTAGGATGAAAACCTGAAAAAGGTTTCTAGGCAAAATGAGAGAATGAGAGAAAAATATCTATTTATGCAAGAAGATAATCAAAAAAATGTTGGATGGTTGTTCTGCTACTCTTGTGGTTTTTGAAAATTTCATGGACATGTTTTAATTTACTCGAGACGAGTAAAGGTTCAAGTGTGAGAGTGTTTGATAGGCACTAGTTGTTAGTGCCTAAGTATACATTTTTATTATTGTTTGTAATGTTTATTTACTAGTTTTGTGCAAGTTTACAGTTGTTAGTTTGCATTTGATTGTAATCGTATTTCTAGCATTTTATTGTTTGTTGTAAGTTGTAGTTAGTTTGGCTATAAGTTTAGGATATGGTTGGAAGCAAAAAGGATGAAGAAACCTGAGTTTTGTGCAAAACCCGGTCGGGTGTGGACTTTACCCGGCCGGGTATGAAGTGACAAAGGAAACTGCTGCAAAACTAGCAAATACCCGGTCGGGTATTCCATATACCCGGTCGGGTATGAAGTGATTTCGGACCAAAGAACGTGCAGAAGACACAAAAACATGGGAAAATATTTGATTTGGTAAATACCCGGTCGGGTATGTCAAAATACCCGGCCGGGTATCCGGCATTAGGTGTTGAAAACACCTATAAATAACCCTATTTTCCTTCACTTTTCATCATCCTTTCTTCCATACTCTTTAGCTCAATTTAGAATAGCATTTCTTTATATTTTTCTAGCTATGTTTAGTCTCCAAATGAGGAGCTAAACCTCCATTCTTGGTTTTTCTTAACTTCTTCTCTTGATTATTATTTCTTCCCTTAATCTCATTCTATATTAATGTTGGAGGGTTGCTAAGTGACGATTAGTTAACGTTCCGACATTAATTACTACTAGAAACGATCAACAAAACGATGGTTAATCGTTGGTGGTTTCACAAGTAAGTAACTTCGGTTTATTAATGCACGGTCGTGGTTAATAGACTTAAGAGGGATCAATTTTGTTGGTTAAACCGAAACCGTTGTGTTAAGGTTATCAATCTCAATTGATTTCATCAAGGAGTTAAAAAGATTGAATGCTATAAGTGTTTAGTATTGAATTTATTTTGACGCACCGTGACAAAGTGCTCGTCAAATTTGGCGCCATTGCCGAGGAAAGGCAATTACTTTTCTTTTTGTTTTATCTCATAAAAATCAAAAACAAAATATATATATATATATATATATATATATATATATATATATATATATATTTATATATAAAAAAAATCTTGCTCTTCTATTTTCTGAGCTTACATGAGTTATGAGTATATGGATACCAACACTTCATCCTTGGAGAGTCAAATTTCCTTCTTGACTTCTCTAATAAAGGAATCTATCTTTAACTCAAAAGCTCAAGATGTCAAAACATGCAACATTTGCATGTCTCACTGGCATCTTACGGACTTCTGCCCAAAGCTCCAAGAAGAATACCTTGCACAAATTGATGATGTACCTCACATGAGGTATGATCCATTCTCCAACTCTAATATGTCCACAGAGGACATGGTTCGGGCTCTTACTAACAGTGTGACCGCCATGCAACAAAACATGGTGCAATTCCAAAATGAGACCAAGTCTAGCATTATGAACTTGGAAACTCAAATGAGTCAAATAGCCGGAGTCGTGAGTAGGCTTGAAGCAAAGGATTCAGAAAAACCTCCTTCTCAACTAGAATGTGATCCTAAACAGCAAACTTTTGCAATCACATTGACAAATGAAGAGGAAATGCAAAAGGAGATCCAGAATCCAAAAGAAGTAGAGGAAGAAAAAGACACGGAGCTCCAACTGGTCAAAGAAGAGGATAATCTGAGCTTCAAGGTTAAATATCTATCTTTGTCATCTTTTGAGGTACCCCCATCAATTCTAATTTTTTTAGGGAAACTCATAAACTTAGAAAGGACAATGACATTTCTGAAATCCTCTTCAAAATTGAGGGATCGAAAAACTTTTCATTGACCATAGTAAACGATAATTTCTTCCCTTTCCTCCCACCGCATGAATCAATGACAATTTGGATATTTGATCATGGAAAGATTCCCAAATTGAATAGTCGAGAAGTTGGGCACTCCTATGAACGTCCTAGGAGTGAAAGTGTGAAAAAGATAAACTATCATGATCCAAGTTTGAATGACTGAACACAATGATGGCGTCATGCCGTGACGTTAAATAAGGCGCTTCTTGGGAGGCAACCCAAGCAAGGTACGTTTACTTGTTTTATTTTATCTTTACACCTTTAAAAAAAACTGGGAGGAAAAACCCGCCCGGGTATATCCCACACCCGGTCGGGTAACAGCACAAAAGGATTATACCCGGGCAACACAACCACCGGGTAAAAAAAAAGCTGAAAAAAATCAAAAAATAGCCTAATACCCGACCGGGTATTACAAAAACCCGACCGGGTTTTTGGCCAAAACAGCCACTGCCAAGCGAAAAACAGCATACCCATTCGGGTATTACTAAAACCCGGCCGGGTAATCGGGATTTCAGTCCGATTTGGCCCCAAATCAGCCCACAAAACACCCATTCTCTTCCCTAATCTCCCAAACTCAAATCCTCAACCTCCATTGACAATCATCCACACTTCAAACCACTCCAATCTCAACCAAAACATCCAAATTAACCCCACATTCTTCTTATCCACATCATCCTCTCCAACCACAAAACCTCCAAAATAAAATGTCATTTTTTTTCTCCTCGCCCTACTTTCCAAACCCACACACACAAAACCCACCAAATTTCCCAAATACCCTACAAACCGAATTCCTTAACCCCCCAAACTCAACTTTGGAATTCACTAAAAAAAAACGAAAAAAGCACAAAAAAGAACACATATCTTCGACCACCAAGGGTACTTCTCCAACATGCCCACCTAGTACAACAACCGATGTGATTTTATCCCTCATATTAGGGCGATTGGGAGTTTCTAGCTCCGGTGAACATAGTCTTAGTGGCGATGGTGGTTATGGAGGGTACGACGACGATCATGGTGCCGAACACTAGGGACAGTGTTTCGAAAAAAGTGTAGGGGAGGCACTCATTTGGTATGTACTCATTTTTTTTACATTGTAACTTGCATTATTTTTCTTCAAAAAAAAACAAAAAAAAAAAAACAATAAAAGAAAAAAAAATGCTAGTTAGGTTGAAACCCCCCCAAAAAAGGGCAATCTAAACAAAAGTGGCTAAAATGAGTGAGTTGTGAGAAAAAAAAATAAAAATAAAAAGAGAGGCTAGGATGAAAACCTGAAAAAGGTTTCTAGGCAAAATGAGAGAATGAGAGAAAAATATCTATTTATGCAAGAAGATAATCAAAAAAATGTTGGATGGTTGTTCTGCTACTCTTGTGGTTTTTGAAAATTTCATGGACATGTTTTAATTTACTCGAGACGAGTAAAGGTTCAAGTGTGAGAGTGTTTGATAGGCACTAGTTGTTAGTGCCTAAGTATACATTTTTATTATTGTTTGTAATGTTTATTTACTAGTTTTGTGCAAGTTTACAGTTGTTAGTTTGCATTTGATTGTAATCGTATTTCTAGCATTTTATTGTTTGTTGTAAGTTGTAGTTAGTTTGGCTATAAGTTTAGGATATGGTTGGAAGCAAAAAGGATGAAGAAACCTGAGTTTTGTGCAAAACCCGGTCGGGTGTGGACTTTACCCGGCCGGGTATGAAGTGACAAAGGAAACTGCTGCAAAACTAGCAAATACCCGGTCGGGTATTCCATATACCCGGTCGGGTATGAAGTGATTTCGGACCAAAGAACGTGCAGAAGACACAAAAACATGGGAAAATATTTGATTTGGTAAATACCCGGTCGGGTATGTCAAAATACCCGGCCGGGTATCCGGCATTAGGTGTTGAAAACACCTATAAATAACCCTATTTTCCTTCACTTTTCATCATCCTTTCTTCCATACTCTTTAGCTCAATTTAGAATAGCATTTCTTTATATTTTTCTAGCTATGTTTAGTCTCCAAATGAGGAGCTAAACCTCCATTCTTGGTTTTTCTTAACTTCTTCTCTTGATTATTATTTCTTCCCTTAATCTCATTCTATATTAATGTTGGAGGGTTGCTAAGTGACGATTAGTTAACGTTCCGACATTAATTACTACTAGAAACGATCAACAAAACGATGGATAATCGTTGGTGGTTTCACAAGTAAGTAACTTCGGTTTATTAATGCACGGTCGTGGTTAATAGACTTAAGAGGGATCAATTTTGTTGGTTAAACCGAAACCGTTGTGTTAAGGTTATCAATCTCAATTGATTTCATCAAGGAGTTAAAAAGATTGAATGCTATAAGTGTTTAGTATTGAATTTATTTTGACGCACCGTGACAAAGTGCTCGTCAAATTTGGCGCCATTGCCGAGGAAAGGCAATTACTTTTCTTTTTGTTTTATCTCATAAAAATCAAAAACAAAATATATATATATATATATATATATATATTTATATATAAAAAAAATCTTGCTCTTCTATTTTCTGAGCTTACATGAGTTATGAGTATATGGATACCAACACTTCATCCTTGGAGAGTCAAATTTCCTTCTTGACTTCTCTAATAAAGGAATCTATCTTTAACTCAAAAGCTCAAGATGTCAAAACATGCAACATTTGCATGTCTCACTGGCATCTTACGGACTTCTGCCCAAAGCTCCAAGAAGAATACCTTGCACAAATTGATGATGTACCTCACATGAGGTATGATCCATTCTCCAACTCTAATATGTCCACAGAGGACATGGTTCGGGCTCTTACTAACAGTGTGACCGCCATGCAACAAAACATGGTGCAATTCCAAAATGAGACCAAGTCTAGCATTATGAACTTGGAAACTCAAATGAGTCAAATAGCCGGAGTCGTGAGTAGGCTTGAAGCAAAGGATTCAGAAAAACCTCCTTCTCAACTAGAATGTGATCCTAAACAGCAAACTTTTGCAATCACATTGACAAATGAAGAGGAAATGCAAAAGGAGATCCAGAATCCAGAAGAAGTAGAGGAAGAAAAAGACACGGAGCTCCAACTGGTCAAAGAAGAGGATAATCTGAGCTTCAAGGTTAAATATCTATCTTTGTCATCTTTTGAGGTACCCCCATCAATTCTAATTTTTTTAGGGAAACTCATAAACTTAGAAAGGACAATGACATTTCTGAAATCCTCTTCAAAATTGAGGGATCGAAAAACTTTTCATTGACCATAGTAAACGATAATTTCTTCCCTTTCCTCCCACCGCATGAATCAATGACAATTTGGATATTTGATCATGGAAAGATTCCCAAATTGAATAGTCGAGAAGTTGGGCACTCCTATGAACGTCCTAGGAGTGAAAGTGTGAAAAAGATAAACTATCATGATCCAAGTTTGAATGACTGAACACAATGATGGCGTCATGCCGTGACGTTAAATAAGGCGCTTCTTGGGAGGCAACCCAAGCAAGGTACGTTTACTTGTTTTATTTTATCTTTACACCTTTAAAAAAAACTGGGAGGAAAAACCCGCCCGGGTATATCCCACACCCGGTCGGGTAACAGCACAAAAGGATTATACCCGGGCAACACAACCACCGGGTAAAAAAAAAGCTGAAAAAAATCAAAAAATAGCCTAATACCCGACCGGGTATTACAAAAACCCGACCGGGTTTTTGGCCAAAACAGCCACTGCCAAGCGAAAAACAGCATACCCATTCGGGTATTACTAAAACCCGGCCGGGTAATCGGGATTTCAGTCCGATTTGGCCCCAAATCAGCCCACAAAACACCCATTCTCTTCCCTAATCTCCCAAACTCAAATCCTCAACCTCCATTGACAATCATCCACACTTCAAACCACTCCAATCTCAACCAAAACATCCAAATTAACCCCACATTCTTCTTATCCACATCATCCTCTCCAACCACAAAACCTCCAAAATAAAATGTCATTTTTTTTCTCCTCGCCCTACTTTCCAAACCCACACACACAAAACCCACCAAATTTCCCAAATACCCTACAAACCGAATTCCTTAACCCCCCAAACTCAACTTTGGAATTCACTAAAAAAAACGAAAAAAGCACAAAAAAGAACACATATCTTCGACCACCAAGGGTACTTCTCCAACATGCCCACCTAGTACAACAACCGATGTGGTTTTATCCCTCATATTAGGGCGATTGGGAGTTTCTAGCTCCGGTGAACATAGTCTTAGTGGCGATGGTGGTTATGGAGGGTACGACGACGATCATGGTGCCGAACACTAGGGACAGTGTTTCGAAAAAAGTGTAGGGGAGGCACTCATTTGGTATGTACTCATTTTTTTTACATTGTAACTTGCATTATTTTTCTTCAAAAAAAAACAAAAAAAAAAACAATAAAAGAAAAAAAATGCTAGTTAGGTTGAAACCCCCCCAAAAATGGGCAATCTAAACAAAAGTGGCTAAAATGAGTGAGTTGTGAGAAAAAAAATAAAAATAAAAAGAGAGGCTAGGATGAAAACCTGAAAAAGGTTTCTAGGCAAAATGAGAGAATGAGAGAAAAATATCTATTTATGCAAGAAGATAATCAAAAAAATGTTGGATGGTTGTTCTGCTACTCTTGTGGTTTTTGAAAATTTCATGGACATGTTTTAATTTACTCGAGACGAGTAAAGGTTCAAGTGTGAGAGTGTTTGATAGGCACTAGTTGTTAGTGCCTAAGTATACATTTTTATTATTGTTTGTAATGTTTATTTACTAGTTTTGTGCAAGTTTACAGTTGTTAGTTTGCATTTGATTGTAATCGTATTTCTAGCATTTTATTGTTTGTTGTAAGTTGTAGTTAGTTTGGCTATAAGTTTAGGATATGGTTGGAAGCAAAAAGGATGAAGAAACCTGAGTTTTGTGCAAAACCCGGTCGGGTGTGGACTTTACCCGGCCGGGTATGAAGTGACAAAGGAAACTGCTGCAAAACTAGCAAATACCCGGTCGGGTATTCCATATACCCGGTCGGGTATGAAGTGATTTCGGACCAAAGAACGTGCAGAAGACACAAAAACATGGGAAAATATTTGATTTGGTAAATACCCGGTCGGGTATGTCAAAATACCCGGCCGGGTATCCGGCATTAGGTGTTGAAAACACCTATAAATAACCCTATTTTCCTTCACTTTTCATCATCCTTTCTTCCATACTCTTTAGCTCAATTTAGAATAGCATTTCTTTATATTTTTCTAGCTATGTTTAGTCTCCAAATGAGGAGCTAAACCTCCATTCTTGGTTTTTCTTAACTTCTTCTCTTGATTATTATTTCTTCCCTTAATCTCATTCTATATTAATGTTGGAGGGTTGCTAAGTGACGATTAGTTAACGTTCCGACATTAATTACTACTAGAAACGATCAACAAAACGATGGTTAATCGTTGGTGGTTTCACAAGTAAGTAACTTCGGTTTATTAATGCACGGTCGTGGTTAATAGACTTAAGAGGGATCAATTTTGTTGGTTAAACCGAAACCGTTGTGTTAAGGTTATCAATCTCAATTGATTTCATCAAGGAGTTAAAAAGATTGAATGCTACTATTATATCGGTATACGGCGTTGTTCTATATTTGATTAATAGTAAGAGTTATTAATGAACGGTCGTTGTTAATAACTACCCTCGATGAATTGGAGATACTCCTCGATTGAGTATTCGAGAGGAGATAAGTTGTAGATATAACAAGGATCGACTAAAATATATCAACAAGTGGAAAGTAGCAAAGCCAAGTCTCTTTTATTCTTGAATTAAACACATATAGGTTGTTCATCTTAGTTTCTAAATTGAATTAAATCACTCAAAACCAAAACCCCCCTTTTAATTACTAGTTTCATAAAAAGAAAATCATTCCTTTCCCTGTGGATACGAACTCTACTACGATATACTACGTATAAGTGTTTAGTATTGAATTTATTTTGACGCACCGTGACAAAGTGCTCGTCACCACATAAGTGGCCTTTGGAAGTGCGTGGTCTGGCAGTTCATTGAGCCTAATACATGTAGCCCGCATAAGGCCAACTCATACTTCTATGTTGAAGTTGTATGTGAATGATAAAACCTTCCGACATACAATCTGTCAAACACATGTCTTAACCTTGTGGACAACAATATACAAATTAAGACTTAATTCTGCCAAATATTTCCATTTCATTACATATCTTCATGACATACTTCCTCCGTTCTTTAATAGTTGCAACAGTTTGACTTTCACGTTTGCCAATGCACAACTTTGACTTTAATTATATCTAATTACGTATTAGTAAAAATTATAAAAAAGTTAATATTTTGAAAATTCACATCAATAGAAATTTAATGACATTTTATACATAATAATTTGATTTTATATATTAATAGAAAATCGTGGTCAAAGTAAGGTGTGTGAATAGTGCAAATATCCTAATGTTGCAACTTTTAAGAAACGGAGGAAGTATGTCTTAACATTACATATCATCGATAAATATTACTGCCAAAATCCAAAAACTAACTTGCATTACATATTTAACTTTCCATGCATTACTGATATTACATTTATATGCACCGAGAACAATTGTCATGCTATGTTCATCCAATCAAAAGACATGCCCACAATCAGGTAATAATTGAAGTACTTCCCATTGAGTGTTACGTTATAGTGCGTCCAGATCTTCTAGGTAATAGATGGCATGCATGTACCCATTCAGAACCATCTTTGCATAAGAGGTTCCTATTAGGTACTTTCTTGTTTACAGGCACCATGCAGTAAAAATGACTTAAATTTGCATGACACCAAAAGCATGGTTCCAACAAAAAGCCAACAGAATGTAGTCCACATGCATGACATTTTTGTGAATTGCATGTAGTACATGAACAACATATCATCTTAAATAGGAAGTTAAGAAATGTGATCAGAAATAATCTTTTTCTTCATCAAAGGAGTATAATTTTTCTCTTTAAGCTTGGTTATTTTGATCAAGAGTTTTCCAAATAACTGAATATTATTTCTTATTTCTTATCTAATCAGTTGGTTATTCAAATCTAATTTGGAAACATAACTCTGCACCATTTCAGACCTAATTTTCTTTTGTAAATAAAATTTTTGTAGGTAACTGTATGAAATAAATTGTGAGTCCAAAGATAAATTTGTAAAATGCATAAAGGGTCTTTATTGATCATCAAAAAAATTCTTCACATAACTTTTCACATAATTGCATATATCATTTTAGGAAATGTATTTGAAACATACCTCTGTAGTATGAAAGAATAACCCATAACAGACTTTATTGTTGTTGTTATGCAAAATTCTTCTCTGTATGTCAGCCCAGTGTAAATGCGGTTGTTGAGTTCATAAATGAGTTGAGCTCATAAATGATGAAGAGCCGATTGTAAATGCTTTTAAACCTGTATATATGCTGTCCAATGGTACATGTTCTGTTCTCAATGGTATTTCAATTATTTTATTGAGCAGACTCTATAACCACCCTACTTGTCCTGTGGATATGTAATGATGGTAAGACATTAATGTTTTGAGAGCTGCACCATTGAATTATTACGTGTTTTTAAAATATACATTTAATAGTACATTGGATTAGTTGCTATTTTGAGAGAAATGATGTTTTAGTACATTGCATTAAATGCTTTTTCTTTAGCCCATAACTGTCCAGTTTTTTATTAAGTGTGGATTTATATTCCTAATGCTAGGCTTGGTAATTTAAATATAAAATACCTCGTCTAGCATACTCAGGAAGAAAAAGAATTGCTAAAAAATTTGAAGTGCTATGTGGCATAGATTATTTTTCCTTTGTAACATACATCTGTTTATTAGTTAATCCTAACTATAAGTATACTGCGCTTTTTACTTATAGCACATACAGATTGAAGTTTTAATTGCAAAATAATTTGAAAAAAATTGATTTTTTTTTAAACTGTATAAAATTTGTACTGCGGTACAATTATTTTAAATATTTGAAGCCCCTGATTTGTAGATGCCTTTTTTTAAAACCAAATGCCACAGGTTGCACTTCAAGTAATATTAGCAAACATTATATATGTATTTACGTAGCAAAACATATATTAATTTTTATATATATGTATACACAGACTAATTTGATGAATATTTGTGTATATATGTTTATATATATAGATATGTCAAGATGTTGTAGCCATCAATGCTTTATATACTAAATTAATATTTTCAGTAATTTCCTAATATGAACTATAATTAAAATAACATGTACTGTTACCATTTAAAATGTATTTTACTTAATATGGAATATTGTAATCATTATTTTATATTTTTCAAATCTGATAATTTTATAATAATTGAAATAAGTAATAATATTATTTTCATTATTAATATACTGTCCCATTTGCATTATTTTATTAAGCAGATTCTATAAGAATCGTACCTGCATGTGGATATGTAATGATGCTAAGCCATTAATGCACCATCCCAGAGATTACATGTTTTTTAAATATAGATTTAGTAGTACATATGATTAGTTGCAATTTTGAGACCAAAGATATTGTAGTACATTGCATTAAATGCTGTTTTATCATTAAAGGTAAGGCCTATTGTTAACCCAATGAAATTCTGAGACATTTTGGTGCATTGCATTAAATACTTTTTTTTGAGCCCTTAACTGTCCAGTTATTTTTATAATTTGTGGGTCTTTAAAATCTGATGATTTTAATTTTTTAAATAACTATTAATTTTTATTTATATGTATACACGAACTAATTTGATGAATATTTGTGTATATATGTTTATATATATAGATATGTCAAGATGTTGTTGTCATCAATGCTTTATATACTTAATTAATATTTTCACTAATTTCCTAATATGAACTATAATTCAAATAACATGTAATTTACTTAAAATGGAATATTGTAATCATTATTTTATATTTTTCAAAACTGATAATTTTAAAATAATTGAAATAAGTAATAATATTATTTTCAGTAATAAAATATTGTCACATTTGTATTATTTTATCAAGCAGATTCTATAAGAACCGTACCTGCCTAGTTTTGATGTGGATATGTAATGATGTTAAGCCATTAATGCACCATCCCAGACATTACATGTTTTTTAAATATAGATTTAGTAATACATAGGATTAGTTGCAATTCTGAGACATTTAATGAGACATAGGATTAGTAGTACATTGCATTTAATGTTGTTTTATCATAAAAGCAAAGCTCTATTGGTCATAAATGAAATTCTGATACATTTCGGTGCATTGCATTGCATATAATTTGTGGGTCTTTAAAATCTGATGATTTTATTTTTTAAAATAACTATTAATTTTTATTTATATGTATATACGAACTAATTTGATGAATATTTGTGTATATATGTTTATATATATATATATATATATATATATATATATATATATAAACACACACACACACACACACACACACACACACACACACACACACACACACACACACACACACACACACATATATATATATATATATATATATATATATAATATAAGTCTTCATATGTACATTGCTTAAATATAAGTTTTTAGGTAATGTTATTGTCATTATATTTTGCAGGTTTGGGGTGTCCATATGGAATTTTGATTTCATAAAATAACATATAGATATAGATATCATTAAATGTATAGGCCATAGATTCTGGAACATTTAGAAGGTTGCCAATAATGTAATAGTTTTTTGGGTCTGTAATAATTAATTAATTAGATAAAATTAGGGAATGCAGGTCTTCTTAGGCAGCCAACTAATCCAGGTATGAAACAACCATCCCTGACCAGTTCGCTTTTCATTATTTAAAGATATACTTATTCCATTAAATTTTATTTATTATATCATTAAATTAGAGGTGAATTATGTTTACTTGCAATTTAGAAATTAGGCTTTGAGATTAGAAAATACAAATTATAAATTACAAAATAGAAATGGAATTAGTGGAATTTCAAATACAAACAAAAACTACAACTAAAACTGATTCCATACTACATCCGGTGATTGCTATTACAATGTGTCCTAATTAGCAATAAATCTAGAGAACATGTAACCCTGCTGTAATAACTTGTGAAGTTCCCATCCTAAGTGTCCTAAGTTTGAAGTCCCTTCCTGTAGTAGCCCTCATTTGGTCCCTCAGTTTGTCATATAATAATATGCCTCTCTCAGCCGATCAATGAACACCTGCAAAAACAAATATAACACACCATTTCGCATATAATTGTCATGTCACTGTTATAACTTCTCATATTCTACCTCCATTCATTACCAACTTCGTGGCAAACGATAGCAAAAATCAACATCACCACATCCTGACTGAACAAAGCAGCCAGTTCAGAGAGTTATAGTTAAGCAAAAATTAGAGTTTCAGACATATAGTTTTAAACAGACATCCGTTCATAGTTTAAGCAAAAACATATGCCCTTCAATCCTTTAGTCGCACAGTCGGGGTTTATTTAGGTTCCTGCTTAATTTTAGTCTTCAACTTCTTGCTATTAGTAGAAAATTCCCCCAACAAGTTCCTTTTAAGTGATTCATCTTCTTCAAGTTCCAACCTTCCACGTTTACTCTGCGTTGGTGTGACACCATCTTCAGTTTCCTGGTCCACATGATATATTTTATCCAAATTAGCTAAATTCTCTTTCTTTGTCAATGCCAAAACTTAAAACCTAAAAACAGTTACCATATCATACCTTTTCTAAATCAACAACATCAACAGGTTTAGTGCGTGTTGTGCTTCCCCCAAAGTTGTTTCCAGTTGATCCAGTCTGCAAAGCATTGCTTTTTATTAGGATTCTAAATTGTAGCTTCCCCCAAATTGTACTATTTGTCTGTTTGTATACCTTCTCTACATCAGAGAGTTCATCAAGCCCTTTTCCTTTGGCATTTGTTCTTCATAAATTTTTAAAATATTTGCTTCCCTTATCATTGAAATAACTCCATAGGATATGGATCCTCTGTATGAACTGCTCTCCCCCCTATCCTTGAGTTGAACTTTGAATAATGCTCTTTTGTCAATGATGGCTTCTATGTCCTCAGGAAAATGAGTAGTGTCTCCAGTTCTCTATTACATATTAAACACATAAAGTCATTAGAATTTAAGTAAATATTTTGATCTAATAAAAATTAATTTTTAAAGTAAATGCAATACCTTCTCTACTTCCTTTCTTAGGGTTGCTGCTGTTTTTCCGAGAATGTCAATACATTCCCTGTCCCAAATGGTAAAAGATCCATGACTACTTTCATCCATAACACACACAGTCACTTTGTACCTGCTTGATATTTGCGATTTAAATATTTATGATTTCTTGCATTTTAAATTCACAAACCACACTTTTAAACCCGATGACAGAAGTACCTCAGAATACCCTCTGGAAGTGTCATGTTTCATTAAATACACCTGAACCTATCCTCTTCAGCGGTGACTTTTTTGTTGCAGGTATTGCAACTAAGATAGCACCATTCTCTAAAATTTTCAATTGAGACAACATCACCCAAAATCCAGTAAACTCCCTCCTGTAAAACAAAAAGTTAAATAGGATAGTACATCATCATTAATCTTGTAAAAAGATTAACAATTCACCTCAATTTTCTTAAGTAGTTCAGAAATTGTAGTAATGGTCACATTTCCCCCTCTTATGTCTTCACGACTATCAATCTGCGAGTTCGCAGTGAATGTAGTCAAAGTTGCATTTTCCCCATCGTCCCCTGGAAAGCTGTGAGGCATATAAAAGTTTTAGTGCAGTTTTTATATCGATTATATAAATCTGTTTCCATCTGTTATATTAAATGTTTGGTGCGTACTTGTGCATAAACTCGATCAGTTCTTCTGTGTCCCCATTGAATATCAACTTGCTTGCATCATAAGATGTAGTCACTGATATCGTACCTGAAAAATAGGCATTCAGTAAAAATCTAAATTTTATAGGTAATAAAATAGTTCATGGCGCTATCACCTCGGTAGCGCTTAGGCCTACACATCTGCACAATGACATAAATTGGCTCAGTTTTGTGAGCTTCATAGTATTCTAGGAACTGGTTTATGTAGTTGTTCCATAGGGTGCATCCCAGCCTGTTCCCCCTGTAAAATAGAAGTCAAATACGGGTGTTTATTGAACATGCGCTAAAATGAATGTGTTCTGAACACCAAAACTCACTCTGCATCCTCAAGAGTGAGCTCCATAAGTCTCTCTGGTTTTCCATTAATCACATGATTTTGAGGAGTACATTTGCTCCAAACCTTTCCAATAACATCTTCAAACAAAGACCTCTTTTTTAAGACTGTATAAGTTATAAGTTATAATTACAAAATAAAACGTATAAAAGGTTACCCATCAGTTGTTTGTCATCGACCACTCGTAGAGATTGTATGACTTCAAATTCCTGGAACTCGTAGACCGAGTTTGGAACAGCCTCTGGTTTTATTTCCTTCAGAACGGTCTTCCCATAAAATTCAATCAAGTAGGCGTGGGTGGTGGCTTTGTAGGTATGGTAGTTATCCATCACCAAGAAATCTCTAATAGTATAAACCTTATTTTCACATATGAATGACTTGAACCTCCGAAAATGTGGCCTCTTTATTACTGCATGAATTTTGTCACCCTGCAAGGAGAATAAATGCCCTTAAACAAACATTAGGTTTTCATGAAGAATGAAACAGCGTTTGTAAAGAGTATTGTGTCAGCTTACTTGTGTGTCAACGAAAACCATTTCCAAACGTTGTCCTCCCCTGGACTGTGGCGGCATTTCATAAGCCCTGACTACCTTGACCTTAATTGCCCAGGTGTGTTTAGTGTGGTCAACATCCCTGAGAAATGAATACATTCCTTGATTTTCTGCCATTGCAAAATATGTTGTAGGTTGTGTGAAGGTGGAATGAAAAATTAATGAACTCAGGTGATCTATTTATACTGAAACCCGAACATGATGCTGTGAAGTAGTTAGAATAATACCCAGTAGGCAATGACCATTAAATAAGGGCATTTAATGGCGTTGTACCATTAAATCTTATTGTGCGGCTCAAGAATATTTTTAGTACAGTTCATTTAAATGCAAATCTTTTCAGCACTGGTACACTTCGAAATTAAAACACAATTCAAATTCAAATATGAACTACATTTTGTATTAAATGGCCACTAAAGCTTTGAAGTGACACAATGCAGTAACCATTAAATGCTTCATACCAAACATTAATTGCTGTAATGCATTATGAGTTGTGCTGAACTGGGTAACCCAATTGGTCCAACCCGACCCGCTTGTACCAGAATGTTTGGGCGGGAAAGTGACCAGGATTCCAACAGTGGTTTGTATATAGTAAGATAACAATTATAACATTGTACATATGAGTGTGGCATACCACCAAACTTCTTAAGTATTGCTCATAAAATTTTTAAGGATTGAATATTTACCTAGATATAATGTATTAATAATAAAATAAATAGTTGCATTTATCTTTTACAAATTAGGCCATTCAAACTATCATATATAGTGATATTATCATACTTTTTCACAATCATCCATTATGCTGTAATTCACTAAATTGATCCTTGCAATGTATATACACATAAAAGCAAAGATTTATGCACGTACAAATAAAATTGACAATTATTATTTAATTTATTTTGAATATTTATGATTTTGTATACGTTTGCAAACATACTTAAGTTGTATTTATTGCTATTTAAATATTTATAAAATATCTATTATGTTTCAGCGTATCTAGATCTTGGTGATGTTACCTTTACATGTGCGTTTTGTGATGCAATATTTTGGCATGCTGAAAAGTTCAAAAAAAAACTGCTTCTCAGATACCGATTTTCTATATGTGTTGTAATCAAGGCAATGTCGTCCTCCCTCCTATGAAAGAACCTCTCCATTTATTAAAAGGATTGATATTCAGATTTGAGGAACGGAGTAGGCATTTTCTAGAGAACATTCGTTCTTATAACTCCATGTTCTCAATCACTTCAATGGGTGGAGAAATAGATAAACAGATAAATAGTGGAAGAACACCTCCAATGTTTAGGTTGAATGGGAAAAACTACCATAGGATTGGTAGTCTTCTGCCGGTTGATGGAAAACAACCTAAATTCTTGCAGATGTACTTATCAGACCCACATGAAGAGAGTTCATGCCGAGTGGAATCTGTGAGGTAATTCAATTACACTTGCTAAATCAATTATACATTTAGGGTTGGATTCGGTTCGGGCCACCCGGCCCGTGACCCGGCCCGGCCCGGTACTGTGCGGGCCCAAGACCGGCCCGGTCGGGCGGTCCGGGACCGGGTATGGACCCGAACCGGTGGGAAGGGGCGGGGCGGGCTCGGTGCTGGATTATTGTGACCCGGCCCGACCGGGTCGGGCCCGGGTCCGGGTCTAATTTAAAAAAAAAAATTGGTTTGGGCTACTAGCCGTTGGGGGTGGGGCTGGGGACAACCCAAACGGCTATATAGCCGTTGGGTGGGGTAAAGGGGGGGGGGGGTCCGGGGGGTTGGCTGGTGGGGGGGGTGGTGGGGGGGGGGGTAAAAAAACCTATAAATACTCCTAATCTTAAACATTTTTTCATATCTCTTCTCCAATTCTTCCTAAATCCTATTCTTAACTCTCTACTCTCTAATTCTCTTATTCTCCAATATATTATATTTATTATTTATATATCTACTTTATAGTTTATACTTAAGAAGTTAAGATGGAAAATCAAGATGCCATTATACGGTATAATTTTGATAAGCAGAAGGACCCGAAGACCGGGATGTGGTACGCAATTTGCAAATGGTGCGAGAAAAAATGTAGCATGGGGGTTTCAGGCGGATTCGGGATGGCAATCAAACATATGAAGTCATGTGACAAAGCCAAAGGATCGGGAGGTGCTGGAAGTTCCGATTGATTACAATTTTCAAAATGTTTTATCTCTTAAAGATTGTTTTAATTTTCAAATGTAGTTCCTATTTCATTTCAAATAAATGCAATTGAAGTTTGTTTTTAATACTCGTATAAAACTATAAACTATAAAATATAAATTATAAAAAAGAATTAACCGGCCCGAACCGGACCCGTCCAACCCTCGGGCTGGTCCCGGGCCCATGTCATACTACCCGGCGGCCCGACCGGGCCTAGGCCCGGCTCGGGCCCGACCCGGCCCGAGTCCATCAATATATACATTGCTTCTATGTTTACATTGAAAAAATTTAATTTATTTTACTTTATGTGTAAAAAATATAGGATTGATGGTGGAGCCCCGTTACATGAATCACTTGTGTCAGACTTGAGAGATATGCTCGACATCTATAATGTTCATGCAAAATCATTCACGACGGCAAGGGATAAATACAATGACACAAATTGTACGTCGTTAAAAATGAAGCTAATTGGAAAGAGAAATTCAGTTGAACGCACATATAATACTCCAAGTGTACATGAGGTTGCAGCCCTAATTGACGGGAACTTCAACGTTAATAAACGAGAGAGGGATGTGCTTATTGAGACAAAGTCCGGTGACTTACACTTTATTTTAGAGTTAAATCCCTCTTTTCGTAGCTTGCAATATCCACTTTTATTTCCCTATGGCCAGGATGTGTTTTGAGAATATGTTCCATCAACACGTGCATCACATTCTACAACAAATGCAAGAAATCATGTTACCATGAAAAAAACTTGTCATGTAGGCTTCAAGAGCGTAACAATGAATCCACTTACATAATGAGATGCAAACAAATGTTTCAGCAGTTTAAAATTGATGGGTATACAAGATCGAGTCATCATGTCTATCCTATATTAGACAACATCAAAAGGAGTTGAGAAGTGAGTTGTACAGTGAATTAGCTGATGCGCTTGGATGTGGTGAAACAAATACATCAAGGCTAGGGCAACTCATTGTACTACCAAATTCGTTCATAGGGAGTGCACATAACATGATCCGGAACTACCAGGATGCAATGGCAATTTGCAAGTGGACTGGATATCCACAACTTTTCATCATGTTTACATGCAACCCTAAGTGGCTTGAGATTGTACGTTACGTTAGGGGAAGATGGTTGAATCCGGATGATCAACCTGATATCCTATGTAGGATATTCAAAACTAAGGGGAAAAATAATTAAAATACTCCAAACTTTAAAGGGGTGTGAGGTAAACACTCAAAACTTGCATATGTAATTTAAATACCACAAACTTTATAGTTTATATATAAAGTTATTTTAGCACCATAGTCAAGTATTCTTTCTTTCAAAAATGTAAATTTATAGTGTTAATTGCGTAATTTAAAATATTTTAGCATTCACGAAGACACAATTAACATTCTAAACTTTCATTGTGAAATAAATAATATTACTCCTAATCTATATAATTGCAACACTTTTAATAGGCTATTTTAAATTATGCAATAAACACCATAAATTTACATTTTTAAAAGAAATAATAAATGACCTTGATGCTAAAATAACTTTTAATATAAAGTTTGGGGTATTTAAATTACATACGCAAGTTTGGGGTGTTTACCTCACACCCCTTCAAAGTTTGGGTATTTTAATTATTTTTCCCAAAATTAAGCTTAATCAACTCATCAAGGATTTAGAACAAAATAAGTTATTTGGAGAAGTGAAAGAGGGTATGTTAGTCCCTGTTTCTTTAACAATCAAACAACTATATGCAGTGAAGAAGAAGCAGATAGAAAGATATCGAGATAATAAACGCCTTTGGTATACCGTGTAAACTGGCCGCTGCTCTCCCTGGAGAAGGAGAGCAGCAGCAAACGCTAATCTCTCTATCTCTAAGACTCTGAACTCTCTAAAGCCTCGATTGTTTCGATACTTAGGGTTCCCGTAAGTTAGCCTCCTTTTATAGGAGAAGTTGGCTAACTTACGGGCCACAAAGAAGCTAATGGGCTGATACACATTTGTGGCTCGTATTACACGTTTAATTAATAACTACACAAATACAAAGATATTTAATTAGATTGGACACCATAAAATATTCTCAACAATCTCCCCCTTGGTGTTCAATCGTGTTGAATCAACATTGCAGCACAGATATCTTTGTCTTTATTGTTATTGAGCTTCCTTTGTCTTTGAACTTGACTTCTTAAGAAGGCTTTATGAAGAAATCCTCGCAATCTCCCCTTTGATGTTTTCTTGGCAGTTTGATCTTTGATGTCGGGGTTTGAGGAATCTTTTTCTTGTAATCCTTGCCTTCCAGAAGTTGCTCTTGATCAGCTTGGATGAAGTCCGGTGATGCCTCTAGAATGAATGTTCTGATGATTATCAGGGGCGCACGGGATTCATCTTCAGGACACGAGTATTTGACCTCTGTCTCCTCCACAATGTAGTCTTTTTGACTATTTGGAATGAATGCATTTGAGGAGAACTTGTCCGTGGCACAGCGGAACATAATGATGGTTGACTTGTGAGCGTAGCTGACCATTTGATTTGTAGCTTTTGATGGAGATAGGAGAGAAAGTGTTGGAGGAGAGAAGTGTCCCTGAATGATTTTTTGAGAGTTAAACAGCATGTGGAACACTCTCCCCCTCATGACGGTCCAATGAATCGGGGCGTCCTGCCTTTATTCTTTTATTCTGCGGAAATAAAACAGGAAAAACAAGCAGAATGTTGAAATGCAAAAACCGGATACACTGATGTGTTCCGTTAACACAACATCAATGTAAACATCGATGTGTGGCCTGTATATAATGATAGAAGCATTACTAAGCTCTAACAGGACTTCCAACCAGTCATTGTGAAACATCTGAAAAGATGTCACTCTGGTTGTTATGGCATGACCATAAAGGTCAGCAAAGATAATGTAGCCCCCCGGGGTCGTGTAGACGCCCGTTATCATCACTATAGAGATAAACTCTGAAGCGATGGCCTGGAAATGTCGATGATTCTTATGTTGCAACAGCAGGACTTCCTTCCAATCATTGGTTTACATCTGTAATAGATGAGCCCTGTGGAAGTTCTCGCGGGTCATGTAGACCTGCAACTGACTCAAAAAATGCGTCTGTGTCCTAGAAAATTTCAAAACATTTGGGAGTGAATAACTAGACACGACGTGATCAATGAAAGTTCAGTGGCATGGGCTGAGGCCACTGTAGTCAGTATCACTTGCCTCGGAAGGAGACAGTAATGAGAGATGAGGTTCCTCGTGAAATATGATTAAACACCTGTCTGTTGGGAGACAAGTGAGTGGTCTTGGGTAGGCTTCAATCATGCACTATTGGACAAGATGCAGTGACTTCTACCCGGGATCTGATTAAATCAGTCCCGAACCTATTTGGGAATTGTCCAGAGTATTTGAGTGGCTAGGAGTAAATATTCAATGGATAGTAGGCAGTTGAGGTAGCAGACTTATAATTGATTATTGTTTTCTTGCTCACTTGAGCTGTCTGCTTCCTAACGCTCATAATGATCACTCGCTCACTCACTCACTCACTCACTTTCGGCTTTGTCCCTTGGGTAGGCTTAGTTGGGTTTACTAAGCCATAGGAACATGTTCTCTCATTGATTTTCTCTTTGTACTCCCCCTCAACTAGAGCACTCGGTATACTTTGTCATTGTTAGGCACTGGGGAGGATAACATTGAACACTCCCCCTAGAATGTTGCATCCGTTGAGAGATTCCTTGCTTTGTCGGTGTAAGAAGCCAGGAGGAGAAAACTGAAACTCCCCCTCAGAATGTGCAAGGTTTGATTGCTCACCGCTCGTCATACCCGCCATGTGTGTGGAGCAATCTGAACAGGTACCACACATGACGGTTTTCCTAAGCCCATCATTTGGAATTTCAGCACATTTGAGGATCACACAATGTTGATGAGTTAGGGGAGGCTTCAGAAGTTGATTGTTGATTGTTGTAAAATGACCGTTGACGCGAGGTTGATTGAATTATCTACGATTTTCGGACCTCTACAGTGGTGTTGAGAAAAGCTTTGACCTTAGGGTTGACTTTGAAAGAATTTGAACAGGTTTGCCTAAGTTTTGACCTGGACATCGGTGATTTACAAAGTTTGTCGGAAAACTAACGTTTTGACCCTCAAAGACTGCGCGTGAGGGCGCGTGAGAATGGGTTCGGGGGCATAGCCCGAGAATAAATGTAGATATTTTCGTTAGCTTTCCAACAAAAAAAAGTTTGCTTAAATCGGATCATCGAGTCAAAAGTTATGGCCAAAACAGCGCGGTGTCGCAGAAAATCTCTAATTTTGAGTTTTTTGAGGAATTTCTTCGAAGTTGAGGTTCTCAATGTTGAATATCGAGAGCAGGTGGAGTTTAAACAAAATTCTAAGGCAAAACCTCGACATCCTAATCTCGAGGTTTAAAACTCGACATCCTAATCTCGAGGTTTAAAACTTGAGATTACAATCTCGAGGTTTAAAATCTCGAGATCACAATCTCGAGGTTCAAAACTCGAGATTACAATCTCGAGGTTTAAAAAGCTCGAGATCACAATCTCGAGGTTTAAAAAGCTCGAGATCACAATCTCGAGGTTTAAATCTCGAGATCACAATCTCGAGGTTTAAATCTTGAGATCACAATCTCGAGGTTTAAATCTCGAGATCACAATCTCGAGGTTTAAATCTCGATATCTGAATCTCGAGGTTTAAATCTCGAGATCTCAATCTCGAGGTTTAAATCTCGAGATCTCAATCTCGAGGTTTAAATCTCGAGATCTTAATCTTGAGGTTTAAATCTCGAGATCTTAATCTCGAGTTTGCCTCGAAGAATAATGGCGAAATTCACCTGCAAAACAAACCTCAGAATATCGAAATGTTCAGAATTTCAAAATGTTTGGAATATCGAAAACTTTGGAGTTTCGAAAACCTCAGAAGATCAGAAACTTGCCGTTTGAAAAGCATCAGAACATCGAAAACTTCTAAAAACTTTAATAAACAGAGATTCATTCAAAAATCCTATAATGTAAAGCTTCGATGAACTGCGAAGAATGTCAAGCTTCGAAAAATTCCGAGTTTCAAGAAACTGCAAACTTTGAAACATTCAAAACATAAAAAAATTTAAAAATTTCGAAATCTTCAAAATGTCGAGATCCTAAATATCGAGATCCCAAATGTCGAAATCCCAATTTCGAAAACCCTAAAATATCGAGATCCTGCAATGTGAAAATTTCGATTTTTGAAAATCTGAAAACTGTTCTAAATAGCCCTAAAGGGCGAGATTCTACTGTATCAGTTTCAAGTCAAAATCGTTTCTGCAGCAGTGAAAAAACAAGAATCACGAGATCTCAGTATAGAGATCTTCGAAACTGAAAAATTGCAGAAAGCGAAAAAGAAGATATGTTGTAGAATCGATGTGAAATGGCGATTCCAACAGTATAATTTTCACAAAAGTTCGTTCACAAACAATATTACAGGAGCAAATCTCTATATTAGAGAAAAACAGAAGAAAAGCAAAGCAGTTCTTCTTTAGATACAAAAATCGCACATAGATTCAACCTATTTCACGCCTCGGCTTTGATACCAATTGTTTGTCCCTGTTTCTTTAACAATCAAACAACTATATGCAGTGAAGAAGAAGCAGATAGAAAGATATCGAGATAATCAACACCTTTGGTATACCGTGTAAAGTGGTCGCTGCTCTCCATGGAGAAGGAGAGCAGCGGCAAACCCTAATCTCTTTATCTCTACGCCTCTGAACTCTCTAAAGCCTCGATTGTTTCGATACTTAGGGTTCCCGTAAGTTAGCCTCCTTTTATAGGAGAAGTTGGCTAACTTACGGGCCACAAAGAAGCTAACGGGCTGATACACATTTGTGGCCCGTATTACACGTTTAATTAATAACTACACAAATACAAAGATAGTTAATTAGATTGGATACCATAAAATATTCTCAACAGGGTATTGTTTAGATTACATACATTTCTATTTTTAATTTGTATTGGAATCTACACATGATACAAGTATACCTACATTATTGTGAATAATCTTTTAACATCAATTTTTTTGCATGTCAAAGTCATTTACACAGCGGAGTTTCAGAAGCGAGGACTGCCACATGCACATATAGTATTGTGGGTTTATTAAAAAGAAAGATATGTCGTGGCCACATATATCGATAAGATAATCTCAACTGAGATCCCGGATGAGGAGTGTGACCCAGATTATTACACCATCGTGAAAGAGCTAATGATACACGGCCCATGTGGATTATTGAACAGAAATCGCCATGCATGGTTGGGGATCGTTGCAAAAAATATTTCCTGAAGATGTTTGTAGACCAAGCGACCATCGATAAAAGCAGTTTTCCAGTTCATAGAAGAAGATACAATGGTAGAACTGTGACAAAAGGCAACATTCTTCGTGACAACAGATTCGTTATTCCGCATAATCGTATTTTATTACTTAAGTACGGTGCCCACATAAATGTCGAATGGTGTAATAACACATGCTCAATAAAGTATATCTTCAAATATACTATCCTCCGTTTCGTTTTAATCGCAACATGTCGAATTTTACACTATTCACATGCTCTACTTTGACTACATTTTACGCTATTATTTTATGATTTTTTTTAAAATATTGTTCAATTCATCTCATTACAGATTTTCAAAATCTGATTTTTCATATTTTTTTACTTATAGAATTAAGATATAATACGGTCAAAGACGTGCGTTGACAAATGTGAAATGTTGAACGTTGCAACTAAAAAAGAACGGAGGCAGTATAAACAAGTGCAATCATTTGATCAAGGTAAGCATAACTATTGGTATTCTTTTATCCTTATTTTTAACAAACTTTGAAAAGGCTTTCTAAATCATTTGATTGCCTTGTAGAGTTGAAAATAAGTGCAGCTGAGATTAGAAATTATGCTCTTATAGAAGTGGAAAAACTCCTCCAATAAAATGGAAGTCTCTACGTAATTATGCCAACATGCCTTTCCCTTCCGTTTCACAAATGGATTCTCTTCAACACAGCCTAATACATGAAGAGAGGAGATTTGATGTTGATGCTTTAGCTGAGGAGCATTCCAAGTTAGTGCTAGACTTGACCGAAGAACAACGCAATGTGTATGACATACTCATTGTTTCTGTCAATGGAAATCAAAGTGGTATCTATTTGGTGTATGGTCACAGTGGTATCGGAAAAACATATTTTTGGAGAACTCTGTCAGCAGCTGTAAGATCTAGTAGAGGTATATTAGCCGTATATATAGTATTGAATGTGGCATCCAGTGCCCTTGCATCACTTCTCCTTCCAGGTGGACGTACAACACACTCTAGATTTGCAATTCCATTAACTGCGGCAGAAGACTCAACATGCAACATCAAGCATGGTAGTGCATTGGCCAAGTTAATTTAAGAGAAATGGTGCTAAATAGGAGCTTAACTTCCCGTATGTAATTAAATAGGACCTTGACCTTTTAAACTCCTAAATAGGACTTAATTTTAAGAAGTTTCCAAAATTGCCCCTGTTTCCTAAATAGCCACCCGTGTCTTCATCTCTTAGCAGCTCGGTCTTAATTTACTTCGGCAACTTGACGAAGGGAAAACAGACTGCCCTCCTTCGGTTTGGGTAGAAAACGGCAGCCTGCTACGGACTCCGGCGGTTTCCCTCCGACGTCGCTGATAGTCCGAAAGGGAAGCCTCAACCGTTGCGCAGTCCGTTCGTTGCGCACAACAGCGCTTAATGGAAAATTAGTCATATATATTTACCTTCCGCGACTATGTGGCTTCCGTAGTTCAGGGCTCCAGGATCAACTAACATATGCACCCTTTAAAAAGTTTATGCTGGTGATTTAGAAAGGTCTAAAAGGAAATATTGGACTTGATTCTGTATTTTGATGTCCAGCATCCATCCTCATTGGTTGTTTACTCCGTATGTTATAACATTGTTATAAATGTTTGGTTCCACTTTCATTGTTATTTTTACGACATTGTTATTGACATTTTTATGACATTGTCATTGGCATTCATATGACATTGTCATTGACATTCTTATGACATTGTCACTGACATTGTTTTCTATTGACATTCTTATGACTTTGTCATTGACATTCTTATGACATTGTCATTGACATCTTATGACATTGTCATTGACATTGTTTTTTATGGACATTCTTATGACATTGTCATTGACATTCTTATGACATTGTCATTGACTTATTATGACATTGTCATTATTACAATGTCATAATATGTAATATTGACATCAGGCCTAGGATCTCTGGAATGTGTTCATCAGTTATACTCTATAATATCATTATAAGGGTCAAATCCTGCAGTAAACTGCCGGCCGCCTTTACTCAAAATCAAGCTTCTCAGGCCTCTGGATGATAACGCTTACTGCATAGCAACCTGCTCTAATGCGCTCTCACAAATGCATCACCTGCACCATTAGTGTTAACATGTTTCCCTTTTGGCAAAGTTAACGCATGATACAGCTTCACTTTACCGTCTCCCATCTCTGCTTTCTAATTACTTTGGTGCACTCCAAACAAATTAAAAAGGGCTATCCGTCCCATTTATTGTGGGATTGAAATGTCAATCGATTTGAAGCTTGACCAATAGAAACAATTCAAAATCATATTCTTGAGATTCAACATGGATTGCGACGAAGGTTGACGGTGTTAGGGTTGGCAACTCTGCTCCACGGCTTAGGGCTCAAGAAGAGCAAGATCCTGTTGCTATTAGCTGACATGGACTCCAACAGGGACGGAGTCATCGATTTACGAGCTGGACATAGAGCAAAAAAAAGATCGTTGGGCATAGAGCAATTGTACGAGAACGTGTGCATCCAGATGGGAGTTGGGCGTATTTTAAGAGGCGGGGTATTTTTGTCTCGCAACATCAAAATTAGTCCTAGATGGGAGTTAAAAAGATCGGAGTCTTATTTAAGTTCCCTTCCTATCTTTTAGTCTTATTCCCTTAATTTAAATGACAAGCTTAATTATTTGGGATGAGGCTCCAATGACAAATAAGTATTGCTTTGAAGTTCTTGATCGCACTATGAGGGACATCCTTCGATTCACTGTCACTTGTAATGCTACTAAACTTTTTGGTGGGAAAACAATTGTATTTGGTGGTCATTTTAGACAAATATTACCAGGTATTCCAAAAGGTAGTCGACAAGATATTGTACATGCAACTTTGAACTCTTCCTACTTGTGGCAATTTTGTAAGGTACTGAATCTTACAAAGAACATGAGGCTTACAGGTGACAAAAGTTCTGCTATTTTGAAGAGTTTTGCAGATTGGATTTTGCAAATTGGAGATGGTGTTGTAGGCGATGATGAAGACGGTGAATCAATGATTGATATACCTCAAAGTTTTCTCGCTCCTTTCATATCCAATCCTATAGAATCATTGTGAGGTGTACATACCCTGATTTCTTGAAAAATGGAACCAATCCTTCTTATTTGACTTCTAGAGCCATTCTTGCACCAACAATAGAGGATGTAGATATGATAAATAATTACATGTTGAGTTTGATTACTTCTGAAGAGAAGATCTATCTAAGCAGTGATTCGACATCCTCTTTTGATTATGAAAACAATCTGATTGGCGAGATCCATTCACCCAAAATCCTTAATGGAATACAATGTTTGAGAGTCCCGGCACATGAAATTAGGTTAATGGTAGGTATACCTGTCATGCTCATGAGGAATATTAATTTCTCTTCGGGGTTATGCAATGGTACTCGACTTATTGTGACCCGACTTGGAGATAATATTATTGAGGCTCAAATATTGACCGAGTCAAATGCTGGTAAGAGGGTCTATATTCCAAGGCTAAAACTTACACCGTCCGATGTTAGATTGGCATTCATGTTTCAGCGTAGGCAATTAGTCAATTACCATTGATGGTTAGTTACGCGATGACCATCAACAAGAGTCAAGGTCGATCGCTTGAAAGAGTAGGCATCTTCTTACGTCGCGCCGATGTTTACCCATGGTCAGTTTTATGTGACGAAAATTCATGATATGATGACCATCAACAAGAGTCAAGGTCGGTCGCTTGAAAGAGTAAGCATCTTCTTATGTCGCCCGATGTTTACCCATGGTCAGTTGTATGTGGCGGTATCTAGGGTTACAAATCCACCAAGATTAAAATTCATGATATGTGATGATAAAGGCGAGCCTAGCAATTCTACACTTAATGTAGTGTAGTGTATAAGGAAGTGTTCAAAAATTTGTAAACGCTTTGTCGTATTACATACAAGTGAATAAAATATTAAAATACATGTTTTATTATAACGCTTATGATGGATCTTTTGGCATTACATACACTCTCAAAGTAAAACATAAAATATAACTCATATATCAAATTAATTTATAATACATGTACTTAAATTAGAACTCGAAATTACTGAAAAATTAAATACCCATGCAATGCACGGGTGAAGAAATAGTAAGTGAAGATATCATTGATCCAATAGAAAAGACCTCATATTGGCATATACGAATAAATAAAGAATTAAGAGACCCTTTTCCATTGCTTAAATAAGACTTTTCAACTTTAGCTTTAAAAAGCTACTCCCTCCGTCCCAAAATTGTTGTCCCATTTAGTTTTTCACACAGATTAAGAAAATGACACTGTAGCGACACTGTTTGACACTGTAGCGACACTGTTTGGCACTGTAGCGACACTGTTTTGCACTGTTTTGCACTGTTTGGTATAGATTTGTTTACCAAATAAGGAAGTTTTAGAAACGAGACAATTATTTCGGGACAGATTGAAATGGAAAGCGGGACAATAATTTTGGGACGGAAGGAGTATAAGATGTTTTCAAACAAGTGCTTTTATTTAAATAAATCGCTTTAAAGCTTAAAGATGTAACTAAGTAGATGGTTACCTTTAACGGTTTTTCAATTTTTCTATTAAACAAATAACATTTATTTTTCAAATTTGCGACTTTTATTTTTCAAAAGCCCCTTTTCCTCAAATTTTATCAACTTTAATGAGTTTTTTCCCGGAATAATGCTAATTAAATAAATTATTCCCGAAATACTGTCGGGTTAAGAATAATTCCCAAAATATTGTTGAGGTTAACCACGGTTAAGCAAAGCCGCAACTCCAAGTGGCAGCTCTTGTATATCTTCGCAAGAGCCGCCACTTGGAGTGGTGGCTTTTATACTACCGTTGGGGTTAACTACTAGTCTTTTATTTATATAATGTCTAAACTCAATTTTTTTTTCAAAAGCGCAAACAACACTCCATAAAAAAGGTGCAAAAATGAAAAAGTTCTTTAAATAAGAGCAAAATATAAGCAAAATACACAATTAGATATAGTTTTTCTTAGATTAACACACATCATTTCTGATTAAAGATAAAAGGGGCAAATAAGCCCACGTACTAACAAAAAAGGGTCAAATAAGACCTTATATAGGAGGTTATGTCCGGACGTCGTCATTTGTGGCGGTTTCCGGTGGAAATTTTTGATGCAATTTTTTGAGCATGTTATTCATTAAGTCTAATTTACTCATACCAAATTTCAGCTAAAACTTGAATCGGGAAGGCATTCAAATGAATTCTTGAAGATAATTGCGCAATTATTTTCAAGAATTTATTTGAATGTCTTCCTAATTGAATTGTTACCTGAAATTTGGTATGTGTAAACTAGGGTTAATGAATAAGATTCTAAAAAAATTTCATTAAAAAAATCCTCCGAGAATTGCCTCAAATGACAGCGGTCGGACATAGCTATAAGAGATTATTTGAACTTTTTTTTGTTAATACCTGAGTTTATTTGCTCCTTTTCCTCTGATTAAATTATTTTATACTTTCAATAGAACTAAAAAAACTCTAAAAGAAGTACTTGAATAAATGCAACGGTCAACATATCACACTTGTCGAGACACAACTTTGATCATTAATATAAATGATTTTGTATTAGTAAAAAAATTAAAAAAATTAGATTATGAAAATTTACAATGAGACAAATTTAACAATATTTTTTTTCATAAAATAATATTATTACGTTAATAAATAAAATGTAGTAAAAATAAAACATGTGAATAATGTAAAAATTTAAGAAGGGAGGCAGCAGGCATTCCAGTGGCTAATTCTCCTGGAACAGGCCCAAATCTGCCGTCGTTCTCTACACTGCCACTCGGGTAAACCTGTCACAGAAGATAAATTCTGAGAATCCACAGAGAGCAACAATGAGATATTTTTATACAATATTGATTTCTTCCCTTTTAGTGCTATGTTGTATGCATATTAGTAAATCTGAGGTCATTACGCTCACGGCCGAGACCTTCAATGATAAGGTAAGATAAACAGGCTATACTCTTTTTTATCAATGCTTCGAATCGTTGTTTTGGAAGACAAATTGCTTATACTTTAATTTAGACGTCTTTCATATTTAGCTAAAGCTATCCAAGTTTGAAAATTTGCATCGTTAGTTCGTTGGCCTGGATTTGGAATTTGGTCTTTTATTTCACATGCTAGATTTACATCCAGCTGAGGAGAGAAAAAGTCGAGTTTTTTATACAATATTGATTTCTTCCCTTTTAGTGCTATGTTGTATGCATATTAGTAAATCTGAGGTCATTACGCTCACGGCCGAGACCTTCAATGATAAGGTAAGATAAACAGGCTATACTCTTTTTTATCAATGCTTCGAATCGTTGTTTTGGAAGACAAATTGCTTATACTTTAATTTAGACGTCTTTCATATTTAGCTAAAGCTATCCAAGTTTGAAAATTTGCATCGTTAGTTCGTTGGCCTGGATTTGGAGTTTGGTCTTTTATTTCACATGCTAGATTTACATCCAGCTGAGGAGAGAAAAAGTCGAGTTTCCTAACTCCTCAACACTTGATCTTATTAATCTCTATGTAGTCAACTAGTATGATGTACCAAACTGAGATAAATGGATTTTTGTGTGTTCACCTATTATGCTGCACACTGTGGTGCCAAGGTAATGTTGGTTTAGAGCCAGTTCGAATGGAATATTTTGCATGGTTGAAGGAGAATGCTTTGGAGGGCTTAGTCTTTTTCTTGATAAACATATTGCTTCTTGAAATACATAGTATAATGAAGGTGACTAAAATGCTATATGATCACTTATTATGTTATTCTTTTCATTATATTGTAAAATCTCAAATATTTATTAAGAAATAGAGTATAGAACTCCTCCCCCAAAAAATTCCTTCCAAACCTTACAAAAACCCTCCGTTCAAACTGACCCTGTGACAGGGCTTATGTAATTAACATAAGGTTTGTAGCCGTTAGCCACCCCCTAATTTTTTATATATCATATATACCGTTTTTTTCTCAAATTCCTAATTTCCTTTTTGTCTATTCTGAAATAAGGTTCATCTTTTTAAAGAAAGAATTGTTGTGACTCATATTTCTCTCTCTTCGATATAAATCTCAACCTCACAAATTCAGTGTTCTTAATAAGTGTGCCAAGTCAAAGAAAGAACCTTTTTGGGATGAATGGGGTATAAGACAAAAATCAGTTTTTCTTTTGTGCCATCTCCAAGTTCGGATGTACTGTGTGTGTAAACTCTCATTTAGTTTGTCATCGTTTTGTGCATTTTTCAAGGCACTGGCGTATCTAGGGACCGACTCAGGCTTTGCTCTACCCATGTTCACTAAATAAAATATTAATATAAAAACTTTAATTATAAAAACTTGTATGAATGAATTATCTCCATCCTTTTACAAATTAGCAGAGGCATATATCTGATGATTTATTTATTCACATTACTTCCGTGCACAATCAAACTCTAGCGGTGACAACTCAAATCAATGTGCCATAGCGCTGCCAACTCTGAAATGGTAGCATTGCTGCATGTGCTACCAGAGCATTTGATTTTATCTTCTAAAATGACATCTCCTTATAAAAAATTTAAGTTGCAGACACATGACTCAAGATCAAAATCGAGAGTGCAGTGATATGCAATTTCCTTGCAGTGGATTCTACTTTATGGCCATTATTAATGTGTTTGTTTCCTTACAATGATGTGTGGCGGTTGTTTCCCTACTGTCATTATTTAATTATATTCTGCTTACTGTGGGCTTGATTCCAGACTGATATGTTTTAAATCATATCATTTTTAGATAAGTGAGAAGCACACTGCTTGGTTTGTGAAATTCTGTGTACCTTGGTGTAAGCATTGGTAAGAATTTCAGTCTCTTACTGCTTTGTTTCATATCTGTCCTTAACACTAACTATCCCGGCTCTAGAGCTTGTTTGTCATTTCACATGGTTTATCATTATTCTTTTACTAAATGATTTATGATATACAAAGAGATTTAGAAGAACTCTTTGGAACTTGATGCATGTGATTGTGAAGAGTCCTTAGGCTTCTCATTAAAATAAGTTCCTTACAGGCTTACACTACAGAAATTATTAAATACTACCTCTGCCCCCCTAAGAATGTGAAAAGGAGAGTGGTGCGATTTTTAAGAAAAGTAGAGTAATGTGGCTGATAATGAATTGATAAAGTGAGAATAAAATAAGAATGAATTAGAGCCACACAAATATCACCAAATATGGTATGGGACAAATTTATTGGGACGGACGGAAAATGGGACAATTATAATGGGATGTAGGGAGTATCACCCAAGCAATAATCTAACTGCAGTGGGTTTTTCCTTTTTCTTTGATCGCTTGACAATGTAATACTCCATTTTTTCTTTACAGACATCTTTATACATCTTTATACTCCATTTTTCCTTATCTTGTTTTTTTCTCTTCTTTTTTAAAGTAAAAACTTGGGAACATTATGGGAAGATTTAGGAAAGGCAATAGAAGGAGAGGACACGATAGAGATTGGAGAGGTTGATTGTGGCACAACTAAATCAGTTTGTCAAAAGGTTGATATCCATTCTTATCCAACATTCAAGCTCTTTTACAATGGAGAAGAGGCTGCTAAATATCAAGGTAACCTTTTTTTTATCTCATCAGCATTTCCATATTATGTCTGCTTTCTGTGGGTTTTATTCTTCAAATTTCTAGCTGGTTGCTAATGAGAAAACGACTTAATACTTTCCAAGTAAGTATCATTCCTACATTACCCTATAGTTTGTCATGTTTGACTGGCATGCATAATAAGGAAGTTAAAATTGGGTGGTTAAGGCGTTTGTAGAGGAGTGAGAAATAGTATAAGCTACAAATTTATTTTTCAAATGGAAATTGGTAAACCTTTTTGGGACTGCTTAATAAGGAAAATTGGCAAAAGAAACGGACAGAGGGAGTAATAGTTACTCCTTACTCTATCTATTCCATGGTGTATCTTACATTTGGGGTTGTCACACTTTTTACCATTGTAACCTTTTACTGAAGAAGAAAAGAAATTCAGGACCCATCAAAGTATAAAAGGTGAAATGGTAGATAGAATGAGAAATTGGGGAAGCAAAAGTTAATGGATTCAAAATTTGGAAATGCAAATAATGATGTGACGGAATTAAAGTATAGTGCTTCTACCAAACCAAGACAAAGGGATTTTTTGTTTGGGGCTATAAAGATGGGAAAATAGTCATCTATATGAATGCAAATCAGGAAGAATCTGTGGTATGGGTTGTCATGATATCATTGGCTTGTAAGGGGATGTCGATGTTTTCTAGCTTAAAGAGAAAGAAAGGAATGATAGATTGGTTTTTATTGAGTTCCACAACATCCTTTTTTGATAATTCTCTTGTTCCTGGCAACCCCTTATATAATGGTAGAATGCAAATCTAATACTCTAATATGAAACTTCAAAAGACCCCTTTTTCTTTACTATTCTTTACTTTTCTCCCCTCCATCACCATCTGGAAAGTTTAAAAAGTAAGTAATTGTAAAATGTGCGTGTCATATCCTTTAAAAATAGGTTTTATTTAAGTCACTGAACAATGATCAAAATGCAACGGTTAAAGACTAACGCTTCATTGGTTTATAATTGCTGCTTGTCAACTTTAATCATTTCATCTCTGTTGAATCATTTCATGTACATGATGAGGGCCTGCATTATTTTTATTTAGAAAGAGATGTGAATTTAATTCATTGCCAATGATTTATGCTCATTCTAGATATGTTCAGGGGTGCCTTACTTTAGTTGTTAATCTACCAGACATATTATGCACAGAATTATATTACCTCTGTCCCATTGGACATTGCCAATTTTGAATTGGGTGACAATTAATAAAAGTAAAAATTGTGTGGTTGAGCTTTGTGCAAGGGAGAGAGAAATGAGCAACACCACAAATTAGTTACTTTTATAAGAAAGTGACAAAGTTTTTGGGACAATAAAAAAAGGAAAGTTGGTGAAGTTCAATGGGACAGAAGATATATATTGTCTACTCATATTTAATGTATATATAACATACTTTGCTTTAAGCTTATACATATCATCTTCTTTCCTCCTCTTCTACTACCAGCTTCGAACTTTTGACGTGGTGGTTTGGAGTATCTTATCAAACCATCCAAGCCAAAGAGGAGCTGGTAAGCTTATATATACATACATACATACATACATATATATATATATATATATATATATATATATATAGAGAGAGAGAGAGAGAGAGAGAGAGAGAGAGAGAAATGATCCTGTCCAGCACTCCCCCGTCCGAACGCCGTCCAAACACCGCCGTTTGGGGCGGTTCCCGGTGGAATTTTTTGATGATTTTTTTTGAGCATGTTTCTCATTAAGTCTAGTTTATCCACAAAAAATTTCAGCTCAAAATTCGATTTGAAAGGCAGTCAAATTATTTTTTGAAGTTGACTGCGTTTTTATATGTATATTTTGGCGCAGTCAACTTCAAAAAATGATTTGACTGCCTTCCCGATCGAATTTTGAGCTGAAATTTTTTGTGGATAAACTAGACTTGATGAGGAACATGCTCAAAAAATTTCATTAAAAAATTACACCGGGAACCGCCCCAAACGGCAGTGTTCGGATGGCGTTCGGAAGGGGGAGTGCTGGACAGGATCATCTCTCTCTCTCTCTCTCTCTCTCTCTCTCTCTATATATATATATATATATATATATATATATATATATATATATATATAAGTTAAAAATAATATCCATATAATGGGCACTCTATGGAGTATGGACCAAGGATTAAATGATACACTAACATATGAGGACTGAAGAATAAGCACATCCATACATGAGTGAGTAATATTTAATAAGCTTTGAGATCTCAGTTAAACTCTTGATGCAGCCAATACTGATCATGTATTTTGAAAGACATAAAATTGTACCGAGTAAATACTTGTCGAAGACGACTTTGCATACATTTTATTCTGACGAATATAGAACTCATACTCCCTTGCTTTGTTTTTTTGTAACAGGGCCAAGAGATGTGGAGTCACTGAAATTGTTTGCATTAGAAGAAACAGAAAAGGCGGAAAGAAAAGCTGAAAGTGATGAGGACAAAGAATTATAATTTGTTATTCAAGTAAGATTTACAGAGTTCTCATACTGTAGTTTTTTGAAGTGTTTTTTCTGATCCAATGTCTGTTTGAATAATTTACAAGTTCTTTTGGTGTATGTGGTTTAACTGTTAAAGTTGTTACTTGGTATATTACTGATTCTTAACCCTATAAATTTGTCTACATGGAGCAGATTTGCATCATTTGCTGGAAACGTGTAGAGCCGTAGACACAAAAACACGGAATGTGAATTTTCCTGCCTGACATCAAGAGTGGTATTTAGATCGGACAATGGTTGTAATTTAGTTTTTTCCTTTTCTTTTCCTGGCCCTTTATCCTGGATACCTATCATTACGCTTGTTCTTCTCGTGGAAACAGTAGAAATCACGTTTTATTAAATGAAACAGTTTCATTTCCATTATTATTCCCGTATCTCAATTAGTTCTAAATTTGAACATGGGAAGGTTCAGATCTACATGCAAAGATGTTTAACTGGGTAATGGTAATGGTTAACAAAACACTCTTGAATCTCAATAGCCCAAGCGATTTACTCCCAGTTTTCTTCTTGTGAGCTTTCTTGTGGAATTAGGGCTGGAGTTAGTCATGGACCCACTCCTGGACCGGGCCGGTTTTTGTCCCGAACTGACCGGTCTTTGGAAAAATATATGGAGGCCCGAGACCTCTATCTCTGGTTCCCGGCCGGTTCTGATCCCCCACCTATCCTGGTCCGGTTTTAGACTTTATTTTTTTTAATAATACTTCTATTGCCCTCTTTACCATCATGACTTCATCTGCACCTCTTTTAAACTTTTAAATGGACCCCTAATTCTTATGAAATGTTATCCAATTGTTTCATAACAAAAAAAAACTAAATAGAACTGGTCCGGTCCTGGTCCTGATTGCCTCCAGTCTAAAAAATGGAGGCTCGGGACTACTTTCCGACCGGTCTGGTTTTGGTTGTGGATCGGGACCTCATTTTCCGGTCGCAGTTTAAACCGGACGATTCCGGTCTAGGATTCAGACCGAAACCGATTCTGGTCTAGGATCCAGACCCAAACCGTTCTGTTTTAAATTTTAGGGTTTCAGGTTACACTTGGACCTGGATCCTAGTCCAGATCCGGTTTAGGTATGCAGAGTAATTAATTTAAATTTTATTGTTTAGAGAATAAAAGAACGACAGATTCCATTGGAGATGCAATATGATCGTAATTGGCTATCCATCTATATCAGTTTCACAGGCTGTTTATACGGCTTACGTGTCCATTTTTTGTGGGGTGCAATTTCCATCGCTATTGGAGATGCTCATACAATTGCCCTTTTCTTATCGTCTGGACATATGCTATACATATTATTTTTGGGTGTTTATATGGATATACATATTGTTTTTGGGCGTGTTAATATATACGGATATACATATTATTTTTGGGTGTTAATATATACATATTATTTTTGGGAGTACTTATATTTCATCCAAAAAAGAGCAACATATTAAAGTTAGCATGGTAAACTCTTTTCAGAAACCGCAATTAGTTAGTCTTACAGAGTTGTATTGGCATCTATGGATAAGACAAGACAATACATTGCAAAATGAATAGGAGTAAAAGCAAGACTGAAACTTTCACATTGACACCATCTCAATTCAAAACTTTTAAGGGTACAACGTATTGGGGAGTAGTGAGTAGTGACTGTTTAGATTCTCCCACAATGGGGGGAGCCACTGGAAGGAGCCCAAAATACAAACTAGTATGACAAAATTTAAATGACACAAAAAGGATCAAGTAATTGAAATCTCATTGGCTGATTGGCAGAAGCAGCAGTTGTTTATCACTTCTTCTTCAGGGCAGACTTAGTGACCTTAGCACCAGTAGGATCCTTCTTCTCAACACTCTTAATGACACCGACAGCAACCGTTTGCCTCATATCCCTTACAGCAAAACGGCCAAGTGGTGGGTACTCGGAGAAAGTCTCAACAACCATTGGTTTAGACGGAACCATCTTCACAAAACCAGCATCACCATTCTTCAAGAACTTGGGTTCCTTCTCAAGCTCCTTACCAGACCGCCTGTCAATCTTAGTCACTATCTCAGCAAACTTCACAGCAATGTGGGAGGTGTGGCAGTCCAGAACCGGGGCATACCCATTGCCGATCTGACCAGGGTGATTCATGATGATGACCTGAGATATGAAGCTAGCAGCTTCCCGGGCAGGGTCATTCTTCGAGTCAGATGCAACGTACCCACGTTTCAGATCCTTGACTGCAACATTCTTCACATTGAATCCGACGTTGTCACCTGGGTGTGCCTCCAGAAGGGATTCATGGTGCATCTCAACAGACTTGACTTCCGTGGTCAAACCGGAGGGCGCAAACGTAACCAGCATACCTGGCTTAATAACACCAGTCTCTACACGTCCAACGGGAACAGTTCCAATTCCACCAATCTTGTAGACATCCTGAAGTGGGAGCCGGAGTGGCTTGTCTGATGGCCTCTTTGGCTCAGTGATTTGATCTAGAGCATCCAGAAGGGTGGGCCCCTTGTACCATTCAAGGTTGGTTGATCTCTCAATCATGTTGTCACCCTCAAAACCAGAGATGGGCACGAATGGGATTTTTTCAGGGTTGTATCCAACCTTCTTCAGGTATGATGATACTTCCTTCACAATTTCTTCATACCTAGCCTTAGAATACTTTGGGGTGGTGGCGTCCATCTGAAGAGATAAATCACCAAACAAAGAAGATAATTACCAAGGTTAGTAGATATCATTCATTTGATAAATTATAAGACAGTACTATATCATGTTCCAGACAATCAAGTCTAGCTTTCTATGTCATCCGCAAAAAAATTCAAAAAAAAAGAGAATTAACTACTCAAGAAAAAGTTACTTGGTTATTTGAACAAATAAATTTTAAATATACTATAATTCATGTTTAGTTAACCCAAGAAATACATTTTAGAAATACTAAAATTCATGATTTATGGCAGTTATACTTGACCATAATAAAAAAGTTGTCCATTGGTGAAACAACTCTCTCTAGGAAAGCGGATAATATTTGGTATAATATGCAAACATCATAAGAACTATAATTAAAAATAGACCTTGTTACAGCAGCATATCATTTGCTTGACACCCAAGGTGAAAGCAAGCAAAGCGTGTTCACGAGTCTGACCATCCTTTGAAATACCAGCTTCAAACCCACCAGTTGTGGAGTCGATGATCAGAACAGCACAGTCAGCCTGTGAGGTGCCTGTGATCATGTTTTTGATGAAATCACGATGTCCAGGGGCATCAATGACCGTGCAGTAGTATTTAGTGGTCTCAAATTTCCACAGGGCGATATCAATGGTAATACCACGTTCACGCTCAGCTTTGAGCTTGTCAAGAACCCATGCGTACTTGAATGACCTCTTGTTCATTTCTGCAGCTTCCTTCTCAAACCTCTCAATCACACGCTTGTCAATCCCTCCAAGCTTGTAAATTAAGTGACCAGTTGTGGTCGACTTGCCGGAGTCAACATGTCCAATGACCACCAAGCTGATATGAACCTTCTCCTTACCCATTCTGAACTTCTGATTAAAACTGCAGTACCGGAAAAAGCAACTACGTTAATGATGCGCATTAAACACATGTTATGCAAAGTAAGGTCATACAATAGAGTTGAACAACATAAACTTACGTTGAACTGTTGAAGTGACCAAGTATTAAAATCAATATTTCTAGAACTAACGCATCTGATAAATGTGACAATAGTGGATATAACCTATCAAGCGAAGATAACGCTTGTTAAGTGATATAATAATGAACAATTCCGTTCATCACTGGAAAATTAAATCATATTCCGAACTATAACCAAGTCATGCAACAAAAGCTTCAAGTTGACTATAAAATTATGCTGAGCTTGACAACCTAAACAATATCATAACATGATACAAAACATGAACAAAAATCAACTCTAATGGATATAAATCGATAAGATCTCAAAAGGTAACCAGATATTGCACTGATCAGCTTAAACAGATAACCAATCAAGCATACCTAAACCTAAGCAGATCTATCGATCAGAACAAAAGATGTGACAGAAAACAGTGAAATCAGAATCTAAGACATGAATTCACTTAAGTAAGCTCATAATGAGAAGTCCGAGTTGAGCACATACCTTTATCGAGATGCAGAGAAAGGAGCTGAGATGCGTGCTTCTAGCTTGAAGAACACTACAGCTTGCACGAGAGACTAAGGAGAAGAAATTGGGTACTTTATAAATCACATCCACGTTCAGCGATGATGTGATGGCGGTACATTTTAGGTCAGCCGCGAATTTATGATCATTTCCTATCCCCGAGTTCCGCGTTGGCTTGCATCCTGTATAGGACTATAGGAGGCACTATCCCGCGTAGAAGCGGTTCCCCCTACAATTTTTTTCACGAAATTTCTTGACCATCTTACTTGTTAACTCATTAATATAGTTTACTCAAATCAAAGTCCACCTAAAATTTCAATCGGAAAGACATTCAAATGAATTCTTGAAGATAATTGTGCAGTTAAAAACGCAGCTATCTTCAAGAATTCATTTGAATGTCTTTCCGATTGAATTGTTAGCTGAAATTTGGTATGAATAAAATTGACTTAATGAGTAAGATGCTCAAAAAATTTCATCAAAAAATTCCACCGGGAATCGCCCCAAATGGCGACGACCGGACAAAGCCTCCTATATAAGGGCTTATTTGACTTTTTTATATAAGTTCGAGGGCCTATCTAACCCTTTTCACGACGATCACACTATACTTGTCACTAATTAAACTTTGAATCCTTATTTTTTTCCTTTTCACCCCATATCTCGTTTTCATGTTAAAAAATGATCCCTATAAAATTAATAAAGTGACCAGATTTAAAAAAAAAATCATATTATCTTTATACATGTGTGTTACTGAAATTCTGAAAAAAATTAATACTTCTAAAATAACACCAAGGCTAACTCGAAATATCTTAGACCCATCTTCCTTAACGAATCAATGCACATTTTTTTTTTGCATATAGGGACGTTTGAATCTACCTTGTAAAAGTGAAGAAGTATTTTTAAGAGCCATAGAAGCAGTTTTTAGAAACTGATGAAGATCAATTTTTGAATAACTGCTTTTGATTTTACTTCTGCTTTTAAAAAAGAAGTAGAAGTAGATTCAATTCTAAACACTCGCATACACTAATTAATTAAACATTTAAACCCAAAATCACAACAATTGGTTTGTTGTACACATTGCTCTCTCTAATGCACTCAACTTTCATGATCTTATCATACATACCCTTGGTGTCTTTTGTGATGGGTAGCATAAGTTTAATATCTCAAACACCCAAAGTCTACATTTTTACTATTCTTTACTTCAAAGATTGAAAACACCCCTATTTTCCATGAAAAGAAACATCTTATGGTGTTCCAAATTTGGGTCTGGAAGTCTAGAACATCACCTTTGTGATGAGCTTTTTTAGAATTACAATAAAATGCATATAGCTATAAAAGATATCAGATGCTGGATGACTTGGTTCTAATTCAAGAGTTGCTTGAATCTATGAGTATTGCAACATTAAGTGAGTTCTTGTCATCTTTTTACACTATCCTGTGAACCGCTGACTTTTACATCACAGGGTTACAAGGTTATAACGTTGTCTACTTGTCTTTCACGCTATATCCAATTATCCAGTTACTCACAGTCTCACTGGGCTTGGCCTGGTTTTAGAATGGGAGAGTTGGAGCCATGATAGAATGTTGCCACCCTCGAACAGTAGATACAGCAATGCTAATCCTTTAATTAATTTACAGTTATGAACCATTAGTGATTAGTCTACAAAAAATAAAGATAGAAGCAATAGGTTAGTTGGGAGCATAGGAAAATGCATCAATTATTACCAAACCAATGAAACCATAATAGTGCGGCATGAAATGGAGTGCTGAGAGATATCAAAAACATCAAATAAATAAAGATGAATTGGACTTTATTTAATCACAATAACAGTAATCATAGTCTGATCAGCGGCTTGAAGAAATGGACACTGCTGAAGACTGCAACAGATTATCGCTACTCTCTGAATCCTCCTGAGGAGTGTGGAAGTAGTCCTGAAGAGCAGACATCTCAATCTTGTTGGATTTCAAGCTCTTAATTGCCTGGGCGGAAGCCAAGGCCCCAGCAACCGTTGTGATCACTGGAATCTTATACCCAAGTGCCATCCTCCTCAGCCTTCGCCCATCAATCTGGTCCAGTGTGTCCCCCGAGCTAGTGATCACACTCAACTGAATCTGCCCATTGGCAATCAAGTCGCCTGCATGAGGCCTACCCTCATGCATCTTCAGCACTCTCTCCACCGGAACCCCTTCCAACTCGAGCACGTGTGCGGTCCCACAAGTCGCGACCAACTTGAACCCGACCTCCAGGAAAGCACGAGCTATGGTGACAAGGTGCGGCTTTGTCAAGTCATTCAAGCTGAGGAAAAGAGTCCCTGACAGTGGCAGCTTCTGGCCCGCTGCTATCTGGGCCTTGGCAAAAGCAATTGATGGCTCGGAGTGTATACCCATCACCTCACCCGTGCTCCGCATCTCGGGGCCCAGCAGCACGTCACACCCTTGAAACTTCTCAAACGGGAGGACTGCCTCCTTGACCGACACGTGCCTCGGGATGACCTCTTCGGTGAAGTTTATGTCATGGAGGGATTTTCCAGACATCACAAGCGACGCGTATTTGGCCAACGGGTGCCCGATCGACTTGGACACGAAGGGGACAGTACGCGATGCCCGCGGATTGGCCTCGAGCAAGAAAACATCACCCGAAGCCGTGATGGCATATTGACAGTTCATCAGCCCAACCACTTTTAGCCTCTTTGCTAATTTCGTGGTCCACGACCGGATCGTGTCGAGGCATGATGATGAGACGGTTTGGGTAGGAAGCATGCAAGCTGAGTCACCCGAGTGGATCCCGGCCTGCTCGATATGCTCCATGATCCCACCGATCACCACGTTACCGTGTGAGTCAGCAAGAGCATCAACATCAATCTCTACGGCATCAGACAAATACTTGTCAATCAAAACCGGTCGATTTGGATCTACCTCGACTGCATTTTGGAGGTACTTCACAAGCTTGTCATTGTTGTAGACAATCTCCATGGCCCGACCACCCAAGACATAGGAAGGTCGCACGACAACTGGATATTCAATATCTTCTGCGATGGAAAGAGCATCTTTTTCGCTCTTGGCAATGCCACCTTTTGGCTGCTCAATCATTAATTCATTTAAGATGATGTTGAACCTCTCCCGATCCTCAGCGGCATCTATGGAATCAGGTGAGGTGCCCCATATACGAACATAGCCAGCTCCACTTCTGGACTCGAGTTTGGTTTCACCCAAGTATTGCTCAATTGGAAGGGACAGTTTCAGTGGGGTCTGACCGCCAAACTGTACAATGATGCCATCGGGTCTTTCCAGATCAATTACATTGAGGACATCTTCAACTGTGAGAGGTTCAAAGTAGAGACGATCACTTGTGTCATAATCCGTAGAAACTGTCTCAGGGTTTGAGTTCATCATTATTGTTTCATAGCCAGCATCCTGCAAACATACATCACCCAAAATCAGTAAATCACAAAAGTTGAATTCATTAATTTGATGTTTTCAATGTTTGCCTGTCTTGGCTTTACATAATCAAGTTATGCATTCTAGTAGCATGACATGAGCATTGTATGGGCAACTGGGCAACGGGGCGGAAGATGCCGCGGCGACAGGGGCGGCGAGTGCCGCGGCGACAGGGGCGGCGAGTGCCGCGGCGACGGGGCGGCGGGCTAGTGGCTAGGTTGTTTAAAAAATGAATAGAAAGTTGGGGTTTAATAATATCAATCTAAGGGCATATTAGTCCATAAAAATTATTAATTAATTAATATGAATTTATATATTACTTTGGGGAAAAAACTAATGAAATCATAGATTGAGAAAGTGGATGAGTTTTAGTCATACCTAGAGTAATTTTCTCAATTATTTATCCAAGTTAGTAACAGTGATCTCTAAAAGACTACAAGAACTTTTGAAGTTTGAACTCGTCAATTCATGCTGTCAAAACTTAATATTTTACAGTCATTACAATTCTAATTTTCCGCTGATATAGAGACAATCCAACCAAACATTTTAATAAATGGATGCACATTTAAGACTACGACTCAAGAGCTCATATGAGAATCTGCATGATAGCATTGAGCGCTTGTTTTGTTGGGGGTTTGGGAGGGGATGGCTCATTTTTATTTTTTATTTTTATCATTAATTTATTACTCCCTCCGTCCCCTTATAATTGTCCCATTTTTCCATTTTTGGATGTCCCCCTATTATTGTCTCATACCATATTTGGTAACATTTGTGTGGCTCTAATTCCTTCTTACTTTATTCCCACTTTATAACTCATTATCAACCACACAATTCTACTTTTTTTAAAAACCACACCACTCCCTTCCGTACCAATATTAGGGGGACGGAGGGAGTATTACTTTGTCAGTTTGTCGGAAAGAAAGTTATAAAAAAATAAAATGCGTGATTAAACTAATCATATACCAGTAGTTATTTCCTAGTCTTAGACTGAAAAATAGAGATGCATTACACTATTAGTATAAAAATAAAATAAAAAAACATTGAACTCTCTCCCATCCAGAATCCCCCAAACAAACAAGCCCTCAAGTAAAGTCTCAAGCTTTTCTAATATATAGCCATTGAGAAATGTAGTGTAAAGACAAGATGACTAGCTTAGACTCCTAAGCGATTATGTAAAGCACATACCTGAAGAGCAAAAGAGGTGTGGCAGCAGCAGTAATCAAACTCAATTCCCTGTCCAATCCGGTTCGGTCCGCCGCCCAAAATCAAAACCTTCTTCCTCTCTGTGGGACCCGATTCACACTCGAAGTCATAAGTTGAGTACATATAAGGTGTATCAGCTTCAAATTCTGCAGCACATGTATCAACCCTCTTATACGCGGGTTTGATGCCAAATGACAGGCGCTTCATACGGACTTCTTTCTCTGTGGATTTCAATGCGAAGGCTATCTGTTTGTCACTAAAACCCCTTTTTTTCACCTCATACAAATCTTCCTTTGTCAATGTCGACAAATCGTGAACCAAAAGGTATTGCTCAATATCAACAAGTTCCTTAAGTTGTGCAAGGAACCACTTATCGATGTAACTGACCTCATGAATGTTGTTAACCTTCATCCCCCTTTTCATGGCAGCATATATGGCGTGAATGCGATCAGGGTTAGGGACTCTAAGGCTGTACTTTAATTTTTCCCAGTCCCAGCTCAGCTCTTTAACAGTTGCACAACCCCACCCAGAATAACCAGATTCTAAAGACCGGAGTGCTTTTTGAAATGACTCTTGGAATGTTCTGCCTATAGCCATGGATTCACCGACAGACTTCATTTGAGTTGTCAGAATTGGTTCTGATCCAGGAAATTTCTCAAAAGCAAACCTGGGTATCTGCCCAAGATCCACATAATATAAAAAGATTAAATAAAGGAATATGCAATAAATTAAGTAGACAATATCTGCATATCAGTTGTGAGAAATATTCCCCGTATAAAGAATATGATATTCATCTGTCTAGAACTGCACAGTGAAAAAATCTGTTTTAAATTTTATTACAGGCTTACCACTAGTAGATTTTATTCCATGTGGTCCTACTTATCTTTCCATATAATCCAAACAAGCATATTAAGAAAGTTGCATAGCATTTTTAAATTTATCCATATTATCTCATTTTATTTTATTTGCCTTATTAAATATGTTTTCATGTTTTCCATATGCTTCACATTTTATTTTGAGGGGTAGAATAGAGAAAAGGTAACGTATAGTCTATCAATTCACTAAAAGGACAAATAAAACCAAAAAAGTGGACATAAATAAGCACAAGGTATGCCACATGCAAAAAGACATGCATCAGACTACATTTTTATAAGCAAAACACTTCAGTAATCTTGTAAACAACATTCACTTTTGTAGACTGAAATAAGCATAAACATCAGAAAACTATACTGCCAAAAGAGAGACAACTGTGGAAACAAATTTTCTGTTTCTTTAAACTACAAACACATACTCCGTATTTAAGGCCTAAAATAAATACCTTTTTTGAGTCATCATGAACAAAAGGCAGTGAATTTTAAGTATAAAAGAGCTCTAAATGCATCAAACGCGTGACAAACATTTACTATAGATGACAATGTTAAAATACTACCTCCGTCCCAATTTGATGGTACATGTTCTTATTCACTTGGTCAACACAAATCACTCTTAATCTCTTACTTTATATATCAAATTTTTATCAAATTTGATTCTGGTTTTTGCGACTTTGTAAAGCATTTAATGTAGTTTTTGAATATGTAATTTTTTTTTTCTAAAAATCATTTGAGTGTGGACAGGGATCCGTTTGCTTCATCGTCGGTCAAACATCGTAAACCGCAATGGTATCATCAAATTGGGACGGAGAGAGTAATAGTTTTGCATAGAACAATATTCTTGATGCATTAGAAAAAAGAATTGATCTGGTCGAAAACAACATATCAAGTATCCATAGTAGTCATAGAGATATTTAATGCTGACAGATATTACCTTTGTGACAACATAATCTATGGAAGGTTCAAAGCTAGCTGGTGTCTTCTTCGTGATATCATTAGGAATCATATCCAGTGAGTACCCAACAGAGAGCTTAGCAGCCATTTTGGCAATAGGGAAACCAGTAGCTTTTGAGGCTAAAGCCGAAGATCTAGAAACCCTGGGGTTCATTTCAATCACCATTACTTCTCCGTCTTCAGGATTAACCGCAAACTGTACATTTGAACCACCACACTCAACCCCAATCTCCCTGATTATAGCAATTGAGTAATCCCGAAGGCGTTGATACTCTTTATCAGTCAATGTCTGAGCAGGGGCCACAGTGATAGAATCCCCTGTATGCACGCCCATCGGGTCAATGTTCTCAATAGAACAAATAATAACCACATTATCAGCCAAATCCCTCATTACTTCAAGTTCATATTCCTTCCACCCCAACAAAGACTTCTCAACTAAGACCTGAGATGTCACACTAGCAGCAATCCCTGATTTACATATGGCCTCAAATTCATCTCTGTTATACGCAATCCCTCCTCCGGTCCCACCCAAAGTAAATGCAGGCCGGATAATCAATGGAAACTCTCCAATTGAATTAGCAATCTCGAGACACTCATCAAGGGTGGTCCCAATCCCGGAAGGAGGCGTTTTTAGCCCAATATTCTTCATTGCCTGCTTGAAAAGATCTCTGTCCTCTGCTTTCTTGATTGCATCAAGTTTTGCTCCAATCAACTCAACACCGTACTTATCAAGAGCCCCACTCTCAGCCAATGCCACAGCAAGGTTAAGGGCAGTCTGCCCGCCCATGGTGGGCAGCAGAGCATCCGGCCTCTCTTTCTCGAGCACTTGCTCAACTAGCTCTGGGGTCATTGGCTCAATATATGTCCTGTCCGCCATCTCTGGATCAGTCATGATAGTGGCAGGATTTGAATTAATTAAAATCACCTCATACCCTTCTTCCCTGAGTGCCTTGCATGCCTGTGTTCCAGAATAATCAAACTCACAAGCTTGACCAATCACTATAGGACCTGCACCTAGTATCAAGATCTTTTTTATATCGGTCCTCTTCCCCACCTTTTGATTATAAGAGCCCAATGTAGCATCCACACTCTGCTCGCATCGAATAGGACTCAACCGTTTACCCGATTGCAGGACCCATGGACGTGACTGGATGCCCAAATGCGTTTCGTTCTTCTTCGTTCTGACTTCCCTGAAGCGGGTAAAATCAGGAAAAGAATCCAATTTGGTCGAGCAACACTTAGAATGCGCAAAGAAGTGGGGCGAAGGTGATGAAGAAATTAGCTTAGATACTGCATTCTTGCAGCTGTAATTCATACAATAACTCATTTTTCACAATCTCACACTGCTTCCCTCCGCTCTCTTGATAATAATAGTTTCAAAAAAGTTGAAAAAGAAAACCTTTTAAGGGGTTAAAGAAGCGCTAGGGTTTCCGGTCGGAAGGGGCTGGGAGGTGACTGAGAAAACCCGAGTAATGCCCAATCGGTAATAACCCGTTACTGTAAGGAAGCAGGAGCGGACTGAGCGAGAAAAGAAAAACAGGGACGAAAGTATTAAGGAGTTTACTGAAGGCGGAATGTCGGCATTATATATATTTCTGGAATTGGAAAGGCAGAGAATATTCGAGTTGCTCAACTGATGTTATCTGCACTGCAGTGGAAACCTAAAGCACATAACAGTTTAAGAGTATATACGGAGTACGTATTTTTTTATTCCTTTGTTTTCCTATTTTATTATTAGCATCGGAAATTCATCCCATTTTTTTTTCAAAGTACCTGGACATCTTTCCCAATCGTATTCATAACTATTCTCTATTGATATTAGACTGTGTATTTGTTTTCTAATGGAGTAATGGATTGGAGTAAAGTCTATCCTACGTGGTATAGGAGAGAGATAGAGGAATGATTATTTTAATTTAATATAGAGAAAGTGATGTGTATGAAAAATGAAATGGAAGAGAGATAGAGATAAATTGTTGATAATGTCTATGACAATGTCCACAAATAGACTTTATACGGAAATTGAGGAGCAAAAGTGGATGAAAAGTAGGTTAGAAGTGATATAGAAAAATGAAAAATAAAATAAATATGAAGATATTAGTTTCTATAGATAAAATTTGTGAGAAAAAATGGGACCCATATGTAAGAGTGTAAGAAAATAAACATCCCCATTGGAGATGCTCTAAGTAGTTCCTATATATTGATTATTCATATATATAGTGCATATTATATTTGTATTAATGCTAAAATAATTAAAGTTTATTATCTATGCAATAAAGTCTTTTTAGAATGTAAGAAGTAAATGAATAGTGTAATTCAAAGTCAATAAACATTTATAATTTGGATTACTTCACATGATCTAAAAACTTTGTAACTAGAGTGTCTGGTATTTAATATCGTTTGATATATATTTTTCAAAATTGTCTACTAGTTATCGAATAAAGATAATTAAACATTTCAAAACTAAGAATTTTTATATAATAAGTATCCTAAATCTCAAATAATGAGTTCTTCTGTTGTTTATTTAAGTTATGTAAATTATTTTAGATGTTCCCTTTTTAAATCTGCGATTAAGTATTACATTATGTAAGACTATATATCAATTTTAAAAACTAAAAGTTAAAGGGGGCAATGTTCAACAAAAAAATTAAGGGGGGCGAATCTAATTAAAGTATCAAAATTTTACAAAAACATTACATATATAGTAGAAAATTTTGAAAGTTCAAGGGGGCGACCGCACCCAGCGTCCCCCTTAAATCCATCCCTGCCGGTAGCGGCAGTAACCTACGGAGTAATTTTTTTGTATTATACGGAGTATATGATTTTTTTTAAAAAATATTTAGAGTTGGCCTGGTGCAAAATAAAGACTGGCTCAGTGCAAATAAACAGTCCAGTGCAAAGCTAAAGAAAAGAAGCGCAGCAGACGAACGTTTCACGCATCCCATCGCCAAGCGCAGCAGACCACTCGCATCGCCGATTCGCCGGACGCCGCCTCTCCTCCGCTCCGCCGCTCGTCCTGCGCAGCTACGTTTCTGCTATTCCTGCTTGACTGCTGACCTGCTTTTCCAGTTCTCTCGAGAACTCCAGTCTCCACACAGTCAAGCTGCCAACTGCCAGGTAAGGGTTTCAGTTTTTAAGTTTTTTGTTTTTACAATTTTTAGCTTAATTTAAGTATTTTATTTGTTATTTTAGTTTGTGTAATTGTGTTAGTGACTTAGTGTGTCACAATTGATTTGTGTGCTTTGAATTGTGAAATGAAAAATTAGGAATGTCAAATGTGATTTGTCAATTTCTTAAAATATGAATATGATTTATATGAATTAAAATAAAATATTGATTGGTTTTTTATTTTTTTTGCTAATTTTAGTAGGTATGGCTACTCAATCTACTTTCAAAAAGGCAAAAATCACATTGCGCTAGTTTTATAAGCCTAGTTGAAGCACACCAAAAAGACAAGAGTTAAATGTCTCAATTGACACTCCTAATATCCCATCCGCTCAAGAGGAAGTAGTTTCTGATGCACTTGTAATTGAGAGGGATCCGGGAATTTGCCAACAAAATTGACATTGGGTCTGCCATAAATGAGTTTGCTAAAGTCAAAGAACGTCGTGTTTAGTTAACGTTTTAGTTTCAATATTGTATGTACTGTTTAAAAATATTATTATGAATTTTAATGGATTTTAATCATTATGTTCACACTATTTACGCTTTTGAAATTTTTATATAATTTTTTTAGTGTATAGTTGGCCCCGGGTAAACATTCATCCTGGCTACGCCCCTGGTTGCAGGCGGCGGGCGTTGCATAAATACTTTTGGTTCTTTTTATTGGTGGTTAGCCAAAAGTAAAGTGTAAAGGCCTTTTATTATAAGTTATAATAAGTCTTGTTCCTGTGATCTATTTGAATTATTGAATGAAATAGTAACATCTTTGAGTTTAAGCAAGTTTAAGTGAAGATAAAATAAAAAAAAAAATCCAAAGAAAACATCTTCTAGATCTTAATTTAGATTTTCATAATCTAATTCTAAATATTTCTACTTGAATCGTGTTGCAACAATGGGTGCAGTTTTTTTAATTCTTGAACCTAAATTATTTCCAAAATGAGAGGAAATAAGAAATTTAAAGGTTCATTTAACAAAAGAAAAAAGCTTTTTTGCGAGGTACAAAGAAAAACCATATTAATTTGAATTGTAATGAAATTGACCATAGACCAACAACTATTTTTACAATTATTTGACCCAATTGTTGACTGTAGGAAGGGAAGAGGTTTTGGTCTTGTTGTTGTAAAAGAATTTAACAATTAAAATAGATGAGGTTATTTTCCTATATTTATGACTAGGAATAGGCCCACCACAACAATATTTTTTTTGGTCTATAGCTCTGAAACAACAAATTGCCTATTTTTTCTTTCTTCTCGGGAGAAAGCCGATCTGTAGGGGCTAATTCAAAACCATCTGGTAAAAATAAGAACAGCCCCCACATTCAACTTTAGTTTTTTATTTAGTAAAATGAGGGCAGCCTGGTGTACATTGGCGTCCTCGCAAGGCAAGGGTCCGGGAAGGGTCCCACTACAAGGTGTATAAGAAGCAAGCAATCCCTTGTCATTTTGACAAAAGGCAGCTTCCGAGGCTTGAACCTATGACCCGTCAGTCACACTAACCTTATGAGATTTATATTTTGTAGATGAAATACAATTATAATCTATGTGGTGTAGGTCTAAAATCTAAAAACATTTGCCTTCTAAATTGAGGGTTACAATATACTACGTAGTTGAGTACTTGAGTTAGTTCATGAGAAAATGATAGTAATGATAATTTGATTGAAAACGCTTGGAAAGTCAATTATAATTACTACGAGTATGAAATATATGACTTGTATAACAATAAAAGGAATGACTTTCATGAAAGGAAAAACATGGGTGAGCATGAGGAAACATTCTGAAGTTTGAATTATCTGTAAAGAATATACAATGGGGCCACGGTGGAAAGGAAAGGGAGCAGAAGATAAAGCCATTGCAGATCCCATGTCTAGCATAGTATCACAGCTTCAGTCTTCTTTCCTCCAATCCAACTCTACAGGATTGCTTTCTGGCTCCACTGTTCTTCTTGAAGCCAATGTAGAGAACACCAATCTTCTCAACCGTGCGTGTTTTGGCAGGCCTATCATATCTGCTCAGAACAACAGTCAGTGGTTTCAATTTGGTCTGGAGGAAGCATTTTACTTGACCTGTTCTTTAAAATGCATCAAACTTGTGGATGAGAATCAACACGAGATTAGTATCGAGGAGGTATGGAAGCATATGGTATCCCAGAGGGAAAATTTTCCGAATTTATGCAGAGCATATTGTCATCTCAGGTCAAAGAATTGGGTGGTTAGATCAGGGAGTCAGTATGGTGTCGACTTTGTGGCTTATCGCCATCATCCTTCTCTGGTGCACTCAGAATATGCAGTTCTTGTTTTGTCCCTCGAAGAAGGAAGCAACGAAAACAGTCGTTTGAGGGTCTGGTCTGACTATCAATGCACTCTCCGGCTTTGTGGGAGTGTGGCCAAAACACTGTTAGTTCTTTATGTGCAGAAACACAGTATTGGTGATGTGGAATCACCGTTAAGCTTAGATGGTTGCACTATTGAAGAGAGAACCATTAGTAGATGGAGTCCAGAACAATGCCGTGAAGACAAAGTGATTAGCACTTGACCTTCGAAACTGTGCTTGGTTTTCTTTTCCCATGCTGAGCCTGGTAGAAATTGCTTGATTGGATTTCTAATTTTTTCAATAGAGAATAAGTGCAGTAGTAGTTTTTTGTGAAGATCACGATGTGTAGGCTGAGGATTAAGAGTAGAAAATTTTAAAATTATGGCAAATTCCTTGAGTGTAACCACTTCCTTTGTTGTGAGTGGCGATTTATCATCGGGGGCTGTTTAGTTCATGTTATAACATTCTCTGGTATCACATTCAATGGACTCCCACATTACTTTATATAAAAATAATTCCAAATTTTGAAATAACATATTGAAAGCCAAATTTCAGTATACGATCACATTTTGTGACTAATGTCCATAGACAAAAATCAATCCCAATTATTATTGGCTATAAGCCAAAATAGTACTCCCTCCATCTCATATTTTACTCTTAGTTTGATTTGGCATAGGAATTAAAGTGTGAATTGCATTGTCTAAAGTTATGTGGATGAGATTGTGAGAAGAAATGTTTCTTCTTTGTCAAAAAGAAAAATAAATTTATATTCAGACGGACAAAAAAAGAAAAAATTGAAGTTTATTTTGGGATCACTACATTTGAGGACCGATCACACCTCAGCCAACCATGAGTCCATGACAAGTCTTTGACTGGATTTTATACCTGAATATATTAAAATAATCCATCCATTGAGTTATGATATTTTTTAGTTGATACTACCTCTATCGTGTTGAAAGGTTCCTATTACATTACAAAATGACATGGTTATTTAGGCAATAATTAAATATGATAACTTGAGTATATTTTGAGAAATAATTTTGATAGATACATAATATAATGGGCTTAATGGTGATATTGTGATGTAATAGATGTATTATTTTTAATATTTGATGATTAAGTTGTCATTTAGAAGTGTTAGTTGTTTCCTAAAATAGAAACGAGAACCTTTATATGAGACGTTCGAAAAAGGAAAGTAAAATGTTTATATGGAATGAAAGAGTATTATTTTTAGTCTATATCGAATAATTGGTATTATTTTGAGTCATTCTTCCAAAATATTACCAAGACAATAAGTTAATACTCATGAAAATGGTAATAGTCTCCTCCTCCATCTTTTACATTTTATTTCGAAATTGTAAGAAGTAAATTGGTGGGCTTAGGGGTGGTCTACTTTTAAAATCCAAATATATTACCAAGCTAATTACCTGAACCGAAAAAGTCATGTCACATTATCTAATTGGATAGTAACACCTTCTACAAACGAAGCACCAATTTAAACGGGTCTACTTGGGTCTACTTTTTACTACGTATTTACGAACCATCATCCATAATGTGTATGGGTGGACTCAGGCCGGTTCCGGTTCGGGCCTGGGCCCGGCCGGGCTTTTATTTGAAAATTTGTGAACCGGAACCGGCCCGGGTCGAGCCTGGTTGGGTCGGGCCTCGGGCCACTTCCTATATTTTTTTTTCTAATTAATCCCCTAATCCCCCCTCACCCCACCCCCCAAAACCACCCCAAATGATCCAAAACACCCAGCCCAACCCAGAAAAATAAAAAAAAATGAAAAAAAAAACAAAAGAAAAGGGCCCGGAATCGGACCGGGCCGGTTCATCATTTGGGGGACCCGAGCCCGCACCGTAAAACCACCGGACCGGGCCTACCCGGACCAGTCCCTGGCCGGGCCAACGGTTCGGGCCAGGCCGGAACAGTACCGGTCCCGGGCCGGTTCCGGGTCGGGCCACCCGGCCCGAGTCCACCTCTAATGATGTGTTTGGAATTGGTGACATGACTTTTTCGGTTCTTTAAGGAAATGGTGGGGGTTTACTTTTTTATTTGTAATTATAAGAATGTTCTTAAGGAATCCTTTACAGGGGCTCTTTAATTTGAATATTTTCTAGACTGCAATCTTCTTTTTCAATATGAAGAAGATACTGAATATGAATCTTTTACTCACCCAAAGCTGTAAAGTGTATCTACTTTATTTCATCATCTTCATGACCACTGATCACCAACCATTATAGATAATGACATTTCTTACAGATGAGATACTCCTGAAGAGTTGCTTATGGGGAAGTAAATCACATCGATATTAATAACACACCAAACAAGCAATATTTAAGCGCTTTTTAGTCGGTTTCAAAGTACAAAGGCATATCAACTAATACAACTCCATCTAATAAAGAAGCCTGAGGCAAACCAAGCCATTAAAATACATTATTTGAACTTTAGTTTGTCTCAAGCTCCTAAAATTGTATCCTGGAGGGTCGTGCCTTTTCCATTCTGGCATCACCATAAGACTCGTCATTGTCCATACGTTTGTCGTGCCGAAATGCTGCACAAGCAACCACATACATGATCACCAAGATGATTAGTATGACGATGTTGATTACAGAAACCTTCCTCCAGCTCTTCTTCAGGCTGGCTAGTATACCCGCTTTGCAAGAGTCACAGTTATAGCAGAGCAGTTCTTGATCATTGCTCCATCTTTGGCAATCTAGGTCTGCTCCAAAGGTTCCCGCTCCCACGTTCCAGTATGTCTCGTTCCCATATATATAGCCACAGGCTGTGGGTGGCTTGCAACATCCAGACTACAACCAAGTCGCGAACTCATTAGTAAGAGCCTGTATTATTTTGCTTCCATATAAAAATTTTAGTTTTTGACAAGATACCAATCACTGTGTTTGGCTGAAATGACTGAACACATTTTTTTTTTGAAAAGGAAAAGTATCGAGTAGCAATCATTTTTGGCCAAAAAAACAGGCCAAAAGTTGGTAAGAGCGTGTTTGGTAATACTAAAATTTATTGAATGTGCTGAAAATTGCTGAAGCTGTGAGAAAGCAATTATCACATGGTTTCCATCTAATGTTAATAAGCTGGGTCCCTAAAATTGGAGAGTGTGGCTGATACAAAATATCATATCTTTTTCCCAGCTCAGTTTAGTCATCAACATAACAATCAAAGTAGGGAACACGTTTTCTTTGATTTGAAACCACGATGAATGTAATTAAAATGGTCATAATCCTTGTCAATTTTGCAAAGGGACCTAATCCTATTGCTACAAAATGCTTACTACCTCAATTCATTGAGGTCTATGATTTTTTCCCTTACCCCACCGTAGGTGGGGGAGCCTTTGCGGCACTGGGGTAAATGAAAATGATGATTGAAGAATTAGTTTGATAAATTTTGAAATTTTATCTAATTATTCATTGTTTTTTATAGAGACCTGAAGGAAATTAGACCTAAAAAAATCTTCAACTGTGGGTAATTAAATAGCCATTTAAGTCATGGGTCTTCATAAACTGAGACACTGACAACTTACCCCAGAACAAAGACGACAACATTTTGTGAAGGGAAGAAGAATTAATGTTCATACTGCTTCATGAATGGTCAAATATCCAAAAGGGTCCATCTGCCAAATTTACATTAAATAAGTGTCATACTGTCATACCATGTATAACATGCTTATTAATTATGTTACAAAGGTAAGATCTAACCGTGTCAGAGCAGGTATGGTAGCTGTTTGTGCCTTTGTGGACATTAAATTCGGGTTTAGTTTAATTTTCCTTTTTATTTAGATGCTTCAAATTCGTTTTTGCAGACTTTTAATACTTCTGATTTGGCTACTTTTACCATACTTTTCCATTTTTTGTACATTTTGTCAATTTCCCCATCTTTTTCTGCTCATTTATATATTTATATTCTCTTTCCTAATAAATCTTCTTTTGTCATGAGTTTCTCTGGGTTTTTCTCTTTTTTCTGTACTATTCCCTACCCACAGACGCATTCTATTTTACCACTAAACTTGGTGAAAAATCTACAGTTGCAACTACAAAAAAATGAAGCGAGTTTAACTTGCAAGTTTTCATTTTCATTTGCACCACTTCAAAAGTACCTACTTGGGTATGGCTCGCCAGGGTTACACCGCTCGCCAGATACATGGCATCACAAGAATTATGACGAGCACGGTTACAACTAATAGTTGTCATGGTTAGGTGGCGCAATGTGGTGACAGTGTAACCCTTCCACCTCTAGTGAGTGAAGACTCTCAATGTTAACTATAGGCTTCAAGTCAAATTTGTACCAATTGCCATTTAGGGGGAGGGGGTGGGAGGAAACAAGAAGAAGGAAGGATCTTGATGGTTTGAAGAAAGGCACGCCAAATTCGAATGATTAAGGGTCAGCTTGGTAGCCATCTGCTTCTGCATAAGCCAAACTCTCTTGCATGAAATTCAGTAGACTCAGAAATTTTAGGCTTTTAGCTAAATCAGACTTACCAAACGAGCAACAACGCCAAGAGCTCCATTTAACTTTACAGTCCACAAAAATGAATGGGAAATTTGAAAATGGCAAAAAATGGATTAAGGCAAAAAGAGCTCGGATCGATCAATAAAAAATAGAGCCAAATAAGAGGATAGAAATCACTTTTTTTCTTTATTATACTACGCATTACACAACTAGTATCTACTTTAACGATCTTGACATCTCATCATTTGTGTCACTAGCACAAAACGACAACTGAAATAGCTGGCTGGTGAAATGTCTCTATATTATGTTCGATGATATCAATGTAAAAAAGATGATCACCATAACCTTTCTTTTTTAATTTTCCTTTTTTCTTCATAAAGTGCCTGGGGAGTGGGGAATGTTTCTAATGGGATGAATATGGATATGAAATATCCTTGAATGATTCAGTTCCATAAAAAAGTAAATGAATTTCCACAATCATGCAAGAAAACGCAAAGCTGCAAACTTTATCACTTTTTTTCTTTGTCCAATTATTTTCAATAAAGTTGGATCTTTTTTCTTTAAAAATTAAATAGAAAACGCAGACTTTTTTTCTTGTGCAGTAAAGGTCCACTCCATAGCAGCAAAGGTTATCAATATGAAAGCTATCAAACTCCACCCTACTCAATTTTAACTTTAAGGACAAATCTTACCCAAAAACGGAGAAGTAATTAGTTTTTTTTCTCCAACTAAAAAACACTGAGAATTAAAAATATTTATTAAAAAAAACTAAAAAGGGGGAGTGTTGGGTCATAACTCATAACATTAACATACCTCAATAGGACTGAGATGTCTGTGGTAAAACATATCAGCAGTCTCAGGAAAGCCATAAACAGACCTTCCCAGCTTGCCACAGGTATTTGAATCCCTGATACAAGAACTGATCTTTGTCCAGTAGCTTTGACTTGTGACCCTTTCCTCAAGCCACCCAGAGTAGTCCTGGAGGTAATACTCCATATAGCGCCGGCCCAAAACGGGTCGACCCGAACCCTTATCAGTGACAGAAAAGGCAAAGATGACAAACCCAATAAGGGCAGCAATGACGAAGAACATGGCCCAAAGGTAAAGATACATGAGGAAAGTATTCCTGTAACAAGCCCCAGCAAATCCAGCAAGAGAGACGGCCATGATTGACACGCCTATGACTATGAGCGGCCATTGAAGGAATTTCATGCAGTCTGTGGAGTTCGCTCTGCTGCTCAGCCATATCCCTCCACCAAGAATGGGAATTGATGCTAATAATGTCAGAAAGTTTATGGCACCTATCAAATGGTTGCTGTTTCTCATTTTTGTTGGAGAAATTATTTTCTTGAAGAAATTTCAGAGGAATGAAGAAGAAGAGGAAGAATAGGGGGAAATTTTGGTTTTGGGCTCAACAAGAAGACATGGGATGGACAGGTTTGAGTGAAGCAAATTGACTCGGCGGAGTTTAATTAAATATATGTCGGCCGAATTCAGGGAATTGCGGGGCTGCTAATTCTCATGTGTTCTTTTTCGTGTCACTGATTTGTTTATATAAATACTCACTCCTAAATAAAAGGATATGTTTCCTTTTCGGGTCGTCCCTAAATAAAAGTTTCTTTCCTTTTTGGCAAAGAAAACTGTGCAAAACAGTGTCAAACAGTGTCAAATAGTGTTCAAACAGTGTCAAACAGTACCAATCAATCCCACTTTCTTAAAATGTGTGGAAAAAGAATGAATACTTTTATATAGGGACGGAGGGAGTATACTTTATATAATTCGTGTGAGAATAAATATACATCTATTCTATTTTTCGGAGTAAAAATATTCTTGATGTATATGTTGAAGTGCATATATACACATCAACATTTAAAAAGTGCAAAAATATCTCTAATGTTCTTATAAAGGAGCAAATTCACCCTTATTAACTTTAAATAGATCAAATAGATTTCAAAAAACACAAAAAATATATATTCGAAATTTAAAAACAAATATCTATTATATGTTAAAATATTAACTCTTTAATTTTAAATTGCAAAATTATTATTTTTCAATTGTAAATGAAGCACTTCAAATTCATTAAATTTAACTTTAGTCTTGTTGCGAAATTTTAAACACATTGATACATGTTTTGAAATAACATTCTTTGATTTTGTTTAACGTTAATAAAATTAAATTCACTATTTTGTAATCTTGGACTATTTATCATCATACAAAATATGTAATTTTTATGGTGCAAAGAATGCAAAAAATCAATTTTTTTTACATTGCAACACATATGTTAACACTTTTTCGAAAGAATCTTAAATATATAGTAATGTTTTGAAATAATATTTTATACTATCAATATTAAATTATGATATACAAACAATAAAAGGGAGAGTTTGACACCACAAGTACAATTTTTTTTTTTAATTTCAGATTTTTTATTTGTTTTTGGTATTTTTTGAAATTTATTTTATCAATTTAAAGTCAGTAAGGGTAAATTTGCTCTTTTATAAAAATGAGGGGTATTTTTACACCTTTTTAAAAGTCCAGAGTTATATATGCACTTCTACATATACTTTAGGATTTAGGAGGATATTTGGGATGACAACACCTCCGACGACGGTGACACGAGAATACAGGGTTCCCGATGACAGCACCTTCGACGATGGCGCAGCCGCCCCCGGTGGCAACCCCTGGGCTGGTAAATCCTTTGTTGATGTGGTGGCAAACAGATCAGATGATAAGCTTAACACTACAACCTCTCGCTTCAAGGGACTGCCAACGCTCAGTTTCACTGAGAAGGATGTCCATATTATGGCAGATCGTCACAAACGCTCGTTGATAGGATATTTCTATCAAGGCAGACCTAATATTGAGAATTTGCGGAAAGCGTTTGAGGTAATTAATTGGCTTTAAAGGCTTGTTCCATCTGGGATTGTTGGGAAAAAAATATGTTCTTATACGTTTTGACATGGAAGAAGACTACTTAAGGTGTTGGAATCGACAGTCTTGGAATATTTATGAGTACACTATGAGAGTAACTAAATGGACTCCCGATTTTCGCCCAAACGTGGAATCTCCTATGGTTCCCGTTTGGATCGCATTTGAAGGCTTGCCTCTACATTTACATGACAAGAGAGCCCTCTTTAGCATTGCCAGTCTCATAGGCTCACCTTTGAAAATTGATTTGGCCACATCTAACCTGTCAAGGCCATCTGTCGCTAAGGTTTGTGTTGAGCTAGACCTAACGAAGGAAATGCCCCATAAAATTTGGATTAACTGTGGCTCATCTGGTTTCTCTCAACCAGTGGCATATGAAAACAGGCCTCTCTACTTCACCCAATGTCTTCACTTAGGACATTTGGTTTCACAATGTCCTAAACGGGAGACATCAACATAGAACATGATAAATCTAAAAATATTACAATGCCAACAGAGAAATGGGTATAGAAAAACAAAATTACAATGGAAGGAGACACAAAAAAACTTTCTGCACTGGAAAAAGGGAAAGGGAAGATGGTAGAAGCTATAGCAACTTTGAGCACATCAGATACAGGCACAGATGTGGAGGAGATATAAATGGAATCCCCATTGCAAGATCCAGGAACAAGCAGACAAATGGTTCTACTTCAACATCATGCTAGCAACGAAGGCCCTGATAAAACAAAGTTAAGTGAGAAGGCAGTAGAGAAAAAGCAATTCTCTACAAAGCAAATCTTGATGATGGAGATACCAGGTCTAGTTCCTTCATTTAAATAAGTGGTTAGCTCCCCATATAATGACTCCAACCTACATCAAATTCAAAACAGTTTAGAATTTGACAGTACTCTGCTATCAAAAGGGTATGCCTCAGAGGGGGAAATTCCACCAAATATCTCTGATAAGGAGACCTGGTCAGAGGTGCTGAAAGTCCTGCAAAGAAGGGTAGGATATATTGTTAAACAGAAAGAAAAGCAAGAGGCTCAAATGCAGGCAAATAAACTAATACATGGAGATCAAGCAAGTCAGATACCACAAGATCCTAATGATGGTTTCATTCAGGTTACAAGAAGGAAGAGACAACCTAGAATTCCTCCAGAAGCGTCCTCAATAATTACAAGACACGCAGCCAAAAGGCTGTCAAAAACTAATTTGACTGTTTCCTCATGAATTGCATCTTTTGGAATACTAGAGGCCTTGTTTCCTCCTGCACAAGGCTCTCTAACCTAATTAAGCAGTTGGATATTCATTTAGCAGCTATTTGTGAACCTATGGTGGATAATAGTTAAGGTATTTCTTTTACAAGGGAGCTTGGTTTGTCAGACTGTTGGACTCATCCTTCTGGTAAACAGTGGCTTTACCGGAATTCTTCATATTTAAATATTTCCCAGTTTTCTCATGGGGACCAATTCTTACATTGCTATGTGAGTATGGATAAATTTTCTTTTTGGCTGACCTCTGTATATGGTAAGTGTTCAGTGTGGGAGAGAGGGGATCTTTGGAACTTTCTTAGAAATTGGCATGATAAAAATCCAGGGCCTTGGATTATTGGAGGGGACTTTAATGCAATCACTTCTTATGAGGAGCATAAATGGAGGTCTATTCCAGATTTTGTTAGTATGGCTGAGTTTAATGACAATATTTCCCATTGTGATCTCATTGATTTACCCTGGGTGGGAAGTCAGTTTACCTGGACTGGTATGAGAAGCAATGGAAGGGTGTGGAGAAGGTTGGACAGAATCTTAATAAATCAAGGTTTTCAGGATAGTTTTGGGAGTATTTTCATCAAGCACCTTAACAAAACTACTTCTGACCATGCTCCAATTTTTATAAAGTGCAGGTTGGGCAATTATTCTGGCCCTAAGCCCTTCAGATTTCAAAATATGTGGGTTAGGCACCCAAATTTCAAAGACTTTGTGGCCAAAAGTTGGAATAATTATAATTTTGGAAGAGGCATGAGAGGGCTTTTTCTGAAGTTAAAATATCTTAAAAGGGATATCAAAGAATGGAATCAAGCCGTGTTTGGAGATATTTTCCAAAAAATTAAGTCTTGTGAGACTAATGTTGAGAGAATTGAAAAAGAGTTTGATTAAAATCCTAATGAGGCTAATAGAGCTAGCTGGCATAAAGCTCAAGTTGACCTGATTCTGGCTTATAAACAGGAGAAAAGTTTTTGGAAACAAAGAGCAAGGATCAAGTGGCTTAAAGGGGGTGATAGTAATACCAACACTTTTCACAATTATGTTAAAGGTAAAATCAAAAGACAGCATATAACTACCATACAGAATGAAGATGGGACCTAGGAACTCATGCATGCTTTGGATAATAAAGTCAGGGGAGGGAACATTGCAATCAAACTGGATATGGCCAAAGCATCTGACAGAGTTTCTTGGTCTTTTTTAAGAGATATTCTTGTCAGATTTGGGTTCTCTAATGCTTTTATCAAAATTGTTATGAATAATTTAGGGGCCACTCGCATGTCTGTAATGGTGAATGGATATTCTTATGGTTTCTTTAAACCTACTAGAGGGGTAAAACAAGGTGACCCCCTCTCCCCCTACTTATTCATTCTGACATCAGAAGCTTTCTCAAGAGGTTTGAAAAACTTGATCAGTAAAGGTAAGATTTTACCTTATATGGTTAGCAGAAGGGCTCCAATTATCTCCCACCTTGGTTACACAGATGACCTCCTGATCTTCTTAAATGGGAGTGCCAGATCCTTATTAAACTTTTCTCACTTTCTCTCTTCCTATCAACATGCTTCTGGTCAGGCAGTAAACTACAATAAAAGTCAAATTATTATTGGTAAGAAAACAGCACAACACAGAATGGAACATTTATCTGAACTGCTGAATATGAAATGCTCAAAGCTTCCTATCAAATATCTGGATGCTTACTTATATCATGGAATTAACAGGTTAAGATTCTGCAAGGATCTTATTGCTTCCTTTGATAGGAAACTCTCAAATTGGAAAAAGAAGATTCTATCCCAGAGTGGCAGGTTAATACCTATTAAACATGTTCTGGCAGCTATTCCTATACATGTTTTTGCAGTTTCTAAACTACCTAGCTCAGTGATGAGAATAATGGAAGGTAAAATGGCCACATTTTTTTGGGGATCATATGGTGAGGTTAATAAATTTCATTGGAAAAGATGGAAAAATCTTTGTTATCCTTTTGATGAAGGGGGTTTGGGACTCAGGTCTCTACATGATACTCAGAAGGCCTTTTCACTAAAGATTTGGTGGAACTGGTATACAAACACATCCCTTTGGGCTAACTATATGCATGCAAGGTACCCTAGAGATGGAAATATGGTGGCCAAATTACCTGATTCACCAATTTGGAAGATGATTTGTCATGTTCATGAGAGAGGCTTAGATCTTGTGGATACTCAGAATGGACAGCTCATTTGGACTCCCTCCTCTGATGGCAACTTCTCTTTGTCCTCTGCATTTCAGGAAGTTAGAGAAAAACAATTAGTAACTTTCTCTAGTTCTCACATTTGGCATCCTAAATAGTTCATGCCTATAAAACTGTTTATGTGGAAACTTTTTCATAACATCATCCCTCTCCCTGAGAATCTAGTCAGATTCAATATACATTCTTTCCCCTCTCAATGCCCTTTTTGCAAACAAGATTCTATCACCACTGCCCACATTTTTTATAATTGTCCTCAAATCATGCCTATCTGGTCCTACTATATGCATATGTTCTTGATACGTTTATAATTTCCATATGCATGTTTGTGTTTTTAATTAGTTTTGCTTGATCATTACTATGGAAATTACACACTTTTGGTGTAATAGATTAGTTTGTTAAATTCTTGTAAATAGTTTAGATTAGATATATTCTGAGCTCAAACAGGTCTTGATCACTCAAAGTACAGTTGGTGAACCCAAAGAGTGGAAAGAAGGTGCAAAATTTGAAGACAAAAGAAGGATCCTGAATTTTGGTCTATACTCGGTCGAGTATTAACTATACTCGATCGGGTATTAGGTTGAAACTTCAAATCGGATCAGATCCGAAGACAAGGGAACATGCCGGGAGGATTTCAACCACGATTTAATGTCTATACCCGACCGGGTAGACCGACATACCCGATCGGGAATGCCTTTGAGTTTTAAACGAAGATCGGTCGAGTATGGTCCGAATACCATTTTCTAAGCACACTCGACCGGGTATAAACATATACCCGATCGGGTATACCTGTGGAAAATAGCCTGAAACCGATCAAGTATACCTCGAATTGAGTATTACACACATACTCGATCGGGTACCATGTATATACCCGATCGAGTACCCGAATCTCATCCCAAAAGCCTATAAATACACCTCCTTTCCTTCACAAAAAGATATCCCTTCTTCCATACTTCTAAGCTCAGTATAGAATAGTTCTTTCTTTATATTTTTCATCATGTTTAGTCTCCAAATGAGGAGCTAAACTCTTCCATCTTGGTTTTGCTACTTTGAAGCTTAATGGATTTGTAAGTTGTGAGTTATTTTCTTTAATATTCTTCCTTGAGTATTAATTAATTCCTATTCATATTTCATGTTAATATTTTAAACATTATCAACTAGTATCGTTTCTCATATTAATTATTACTAGAATCGATCGGTTAATACGCTTGTTATTAATCCGGTTCTTTCAATGGTAGTAAACTTGGAATATTAATGCATGCATCTCATGATTAATATGCCAAGGGGAATTAATTATATTGATTAAACCAATAAACCGCTTGTGTTGAGGTTATCAATCTCAATCGTTTTCATCTTAAGTTTATTGCTACTATCAAGTTAATATATGGCGCTTGATCTATATTGACTCGATAGTAAGTTTTATTAATGAACGCATCTCGTTATTAATAACTACCCTCGATGAACTGGATATACTCCTCGATTGAGTATTCGAGAGGAAGATAGTTAAAGATATAACCGGGATCGACGAACATTTCATTAAGTGGATAAAAGCAAAACCAAGTCTCCATCTCATTAAATTAAACTCATATAGGTTGTTCATCTTAGTGTTTTTAAATCAAACAAATCTAAACCCCCCTTGTTACTACTTATATAGAAGAAACGTATTCCTTTCCCTGTGGATACGAACCTTACTTCACTATACTACGTATTAGTGTTGTATTGTAATTATTTTGAGTGCATATGTTCTCTATCAAGATCCCAACCTGGCCAGTCTCTCACAGACAGATATGCTTTGCTTGGTGGCTTGAGGCTGGTACAAAGTTCATTACTGATATTTACAAATACTGTATGCCTGGGATTATCAGCTGGCATATCTGGAAATCTTTTAAACTTGGGGGGATGCTTCCCCCAAATTTGATCCTCATTCTTTTAAACACGGGATTAATAGTTATATTTATCATTGGTCTGCCAATCTTAATCTTGCTAAAGGTTACCACATCCCTAATTTTATCATTGATGAAGGTCTTTCTCCAATGAATATGAGAAATTTTACCCCTAAATTTCTCACAATTTATTGGAAAAAACCGAAAGGTACCTTTAAGATGAATGTTGATGCGGCTTTCTCTAAGAATCTCAAAGCTGGTGGTGCGATTTTGAGATACCAAGATGGTCGTTTCATCTTTGCCGGATCTTTTCCTGTGGAGGCTCGGCCCATTCTGGAAGCTGAGCTTGCTGCTATTTTTGTGGCGGTTCACTGGTGTTTTTACGCTCAGATATCAGACGTAGAAATTGAATCAGATTCACTAGCGGCTATCAAGATTATTAATAAAGAAAGTGGTGAAGGCAGCTTTCGATACCTTACTTACCCCATCAACTCCATAGCCAGTCAGGTTGGTATCTCCTTTACGCACAACTACAGAGAGGCAAACATAGTAGCTCATCTTCTCGCTCAAGTAAATACTGGGCCGAAGGTTCTTCTAACCGAGGGCTCCTACCTGTCGAGGGCTGCAGGTGCCGAAGGCTTGGTTTTCAAGCCTTGTTCTCCTGTGATGCCTCTTCTAACCGAGGGCTCCTACCTGCCGAGGGCTGCAGTTGCCGAAGGCTTGGTTTTCAAGCCTTGTTCTCCTGTGATGTTTCTGAGCTCGATTCCGTCACTGGTAGCCTTCGGCCATGGGGTCGACGGCACCCCTTTACGTATTGTGGGCTGCTTAGAGCTCCATTTTGCTGGGCTTGGCCCGTTTGGACCTGTTGGGCCTGATTGTAGTAGAGGAAGTATGTGGGCCGGGGGTCCCTGGGTCATATACTCCATCATATTACATTCAACTTTTTAAAATAAAAGTGTGATTCGTTCTCCACAAATTTGAATAAACTGTCGTTTATTTAATCCAAATTTTCTCATATTGGTACCATTAGAAAGATTAATAAAAACATTTAATTATATATATATATATATATATATATATATATATATATATATATTGAAAGCATATATGTTTATATATACTCCTATTTTTTTAAAATTGGATCACAAATATAAAAATTTTAACAATTAGAAAAAATAAAGAAAATGGATTGTTGCATGACAAGTAGGGAAGTGAGAGGGGGCCGAAGGGGTGACCATCACTCTTTCAATGAGTGAACAAAATCAAACTCTTAGAAATTGGCGTTAGACATAAAGATACGTAGTATGAGAGTGACATCATGTTTTTTCAAGTATATTACCGTTCTCATAACATTTCTATTTATATGTACAAGGTATCATTTATTTGGAGATGAGCTTCAATTTAGTCAAATTTAAGGAAACCCCCATTTTTTTCTTTCTGAAGATGAAAAAGATCCTTTGGCCGGTATTTAAAAGTTACTCCGTATATATTATATGGTTCATTCCTAACTATATTTAGAATTTGTGTACTCCTTGTCGATGAAACCGATTGAGTGTTGATAATTTGTTGTTGGTGATCGACAGTGGTTGTCATGCTCGATTTTTTTGAAGAAAAATTCCACTTTTGGTCCCATGACTATTATTCCACTTCCACATTTCTCTCTTGACTTTTTAATTTAACCAGATCTAGTCTGTCACCTTTTCCCCTTCACCACCCGTCGCCCTTCCGATCACAACTCCGACACATTTCAATCGGAAACCATTAAATGAAGATTAATTGCGTTATTTAATACTATGTAGCATTTATAGATTTCCTACCTAACTCGAATGTTAAAAAGAAGTTTTCGGTCAACCCTAAAAATTATAAACGAAGACTCTCCCTCGCCACAACTTCTCGTCACTGTCACTCCAAACCCACCAGAAGAAGTTGACATGTCTAGCTCTAAATCAGGTAGTTCAAATTCTACGGGTCAATATGAATATGGAGAGTGGATTCCGGTCAAGTATTGTGAATGCGGCCAATGATTGAAGCTGTTGACAACTTGGAAACCAAAGAACCGTGGGGGGAGATTTTGGAAATGTAAAGGAGTCAGGTTATATATGGTCTGTTGTGATTGTTATTGTTTCAATGTATTTGAAAGGAAAATAATGTAGTTGTAGTGGTCATGAGGCATGTGATCATGTACTTGTAAAACCTTTGTATTATGAGTATGAAATGTTAAATCGGTTGATTATCATGAGTTGGTATGAAATGAAATCAAAATCAGCTGATGTTGGTCCCGGTTGTACTGGATACAGTCTAGAGGGGGGGGGGTGAATAGACTGTATTGGTTTTTAACTTTTTCAAGCTAAGTACCAGATTTAACAGAATAGCATGTTCTGTTGGCAGAACAGACTGGCAGCGGATGGGGTTCTGGTAAGGAGTTCTGTTAATAGCCTCAGAGAAGCAAAGGCAGTAGGCCTTCTTGTTAACTCACAAGACCAGTTCTGCTGAACACAGATACCAAGTCTTTGGAGTTAGACAATTCAAATGAAAACTATGAATGTAAAGCAGTAAGTAAATGACACCAGGGCTTTTTATAGTGGTTCAAGGAACAACTTGTTCCTCTAATCCACTGTTCCACTAAGCTCGTAAAAACTTCCGTTTACAATGCCTTAGCCCTATCACTTAAGAAGCTCTCCACGTCTTCTTCAAGTGTAGATGTCTTCTTGGATGCACTTCCGGCTTCCCTAAGACTGGTCCTTTCACTGAGCTTTCCCAGAAGTATCACCACTTCACAGCTCCAGGTACTTGGACGTCCTTCTTATGAAAGAAGAGGTTCTATTTAGAACAGGGGTTCCTCCAACTTGCTTCGTTACAAGGGATTTGTAAGTAATGAGCTTGAAGAGTTGAAGAACGCTTGGAACTTTATTTAAGTTGGAAATAAGGATTTTTCCAACTTCTGCCTTCTCTTGTAGAAGATGATGAAGTTTTAATCTCAAGGAGGCTTTTTGCTATGTAGCGTTTGAATTTCTTGTATATGCAGAGTTGTAGCAAAGGTTAGCAAAGTTATGCGGTTGTTCTTCGTAGTGTATCTTTTATACTGAGGTTGTCTTCCCGTTGGAGGAGAAGGAGGACAACTGCATTAAATGAGCGAGCAGTTGACTTGACCAGTAGGACCCGGTAAAGTTGGCGGGTTACTATTTTGGGATAAAGTAATCCTGACATTGCGGCCAATCATCTGCAATTACTCTACGGAGTATGGGGAGCATTAAATGAGCATTTAATGCGCGCACTGTAGCTTTTCCGTTCAAGACTCCTAGCCGTTGAAGGAATCTTTCAGTTGATTTCCCGCCTTTGTGGAATTCTTCCAAGTGTCAGGCCTTCTGGTGTCTTTAACTGAGAGTTGATCAGAGAAGGTCTGGAGCACTTCTGTTGAGAGTATATCCAACAGAGAACCAGGAGGGTTTCTGTCAGAGTAAAGGCTAACAGAGACCCTGAGGTCTTCTGTTCTGAAGCAGAGAACCAAAGGTCCTCTGTTCAACTAATGCCTTATCAAGGGTCTTCTGCCCTTGGAGGCCTTCTGCTTTGTAGGTCTTCTGCTCTGGAGGCTTTCTGCTAAGTCGATTATGCTAAGGAATTTTACAAAGGAAAATTCTAATACATTAAGTCTAAAGAGAGGTACTCTAAAGTCCTAATTAATCTAGCATCATCAAAATCTAATTACGAATATTCCTTACAGCTGATTATGAGTTAAACCTGTTCACTATGAGTTGATTAATGAGTTCTATTAACTTAGTATGAAATGACTTCAAAATGACTTACAAACCTCTGGAACACATATGTATGCCAAATAATACCAAGAAAAAAAATAACATGCAATAATGACTAACTTAACAACCATATAATCACTTAGACAAGAACCCTGAAATAGTGACCTTCAAGCACATTGTCACTCACATATCAAACATATAATCACTTACATGAGTACCATAACTTGAATTACCTAACAAGCATAATTTTTGTTACACAATAACCATACACTCACTTCCAAAAAGGCAAAACATGCACTCCATACATTACTTCAAATAAGCATCATGAATACGCAAAGTTCTCAAAAACATAGAACATTTTATAACACGCACTATTGTATATCAATGGGGTCATCATCATTCCCAAAGAAGACTGATTTGCAATTTTTTTGGATCAAGGTGCATACGTTGGTCCCTTTTTAATGGTGAGTTTTGTGAGTTTGGGTCTTGGATTCACTTCTGGTGGTTTTGGAACATTTGTTGTGCTTTTCTTTTGACAAGAAGGTGGTCCATATCATATTCTAACCCACTGTTTTGTTCTCTTGTAAGTCCCAACAGTCTCCTCTCTACTCTCTATCTCTTCTTCACTCTGTTCTTTGCTCTCTTCTTTGCTCTCCTCAGAGACAAGAGTGGTTTGTGTGTCTTGTGTAAACATAACAGTGTCCTCTACACACAAAAAATAGGAACCTCACTTCCAAAAGTTGCTTTCTCTACACACTGCATGGTGATGTCAACAAGGTTTTCCTCATCAACAAGGTCTTCCTCTCTACCAACCCCGTCATCCCTAAGCTCCTCAACTTTATCATCCACTCCAACACTCTGATTGGTCTTAGCTTTCTTACTTCTTTTTCTAGGTTGCATCTGATAACATGTAAAGACATTGTAGTTAATGCACACAAAATATAATAAAGAAGTTAGTTTACAAAATATAAATGCACACTATACCAACTTCTTCTTGTTGTTAGGATCATCTGCACATCTCCTCGCATTGTGGCCTTCTTCCATTTTGAACAATGCAATTTAATATGTCTTCTTGCAACTCGGACTCCATCATTGCTGGGATCAACGGGTGATTTTCTAAGTTTTTTTGGTCTTCCAGCTCTAGCAGTATATACAAGTGGAAGAGAGGGAACTCTGTCAGTAAGTGGCCACCCATCTGGGCCTGCCATTGCCCTTATGGACCCTCCATATATCTTCAAATAGGTCTCCTTTTAATAACAAGAGTGGACATATGCATCTACATGTCATTTTCCAAATATCAGCCAAATAGCACAGATTGCATGCTTGCAGGGGATTATAGTTAAGTCCCAATTCCTGCAAGTACATGTTCTCTTGTCCAAATCCACACCATGTTGGTTATCATGCACTCCCATTATCTCAAACTCCTTCTCACCACACTAGTATCCAATCAAACCTGCAGTTAACTTCTAAATCTCCTGATTTTGTTTTTGTTATTCTAGGGCAAATGTTTGAAGTCCACTTTCTTGCCTTAGTCCTTCTACTGAATAGCTTTGTTAGGAGCAGTTTCTTGATAGTTTCTGCACACACCAAAAGGGCTTGTTGTCTAGCCTCTACTATTACACTGTTAAAGCACTCACATAAGTTTTTAGTCGACATGCCAGTTTTGGAGTGAGTAGAAAATTGTGATCTTGACAATTCTCTGGGGTGCTTATCTGCCAACAACTCAAAAGATTGCCCATCTATTTCTTTGAATTTGTAAATGGCAGCTTTATATGAGTTCACAGTGCATTCCTTGCTACTTTCCCACAGAGAATCTTTTAGAGCTTTGCCATTAAATCCTGCAGCCTTCATGTTCTCACGTAGATGCCTCACACAAAATCTATGTTCAACACTTGGTAGTAGTTCATTAACAACTTGAATTAGGCCTTTCTGCTAGTCTGAGATTAAGGTATGTTAGAATATTATTTATTGTGTTCAATTTGTTTGTAATTTAATTAATGAGTCTTTGTATTTATTTAGATTAGCTGAGAGAGAATTAGGCCCAATTATTGTGCTCTAAATTAAAGCCCACACGCCTAAGCTACTTCCTAATTGTAATAGGGCTGGTCGAGTCTCTCACCTATAAATACAGGCTGAGCACAATACTGTTCGTGTGATTCCCTGAATTTTTCTGGAATTAATTTGATCAAAATCACAATTTTTGGTTGAATTAATTTTTAGATCTGTTTTTGGAAAGTTGCTAATTTTAGAAGACTGCTGGAACTTGGAAAGTCACAAAATTGGTATTCTAATCAGATTTGATCTTCCAAAATCTCGCACACCCGAGATCCTTAGGAATTCGCTGCCCCGAGATCTCACACTACTTCGCACACCTGAAATCCAAACTCAAGTTTGGTTTTCAATCTTCTCCCGAGTTCCTGATTTCGAAGACACGTACGAGATTTAAGCAGGCCTGAGATCTAGGTTTTCGAAAACACTCCCGAGATCATCAATCTGTGCTCAACCAAAATCCGTGATTTCGAAGGCCCAAGATTTGCAGCTGACCCGAGTTCCTCTTCGACATCTCAATCTGAAATCAGACCCGAGTTCTTCTACACCTTCATCCAAAATCTTTTCCAGCCTTCAAATTATCTTTTAAGAACTGTTCTCGCCTTTAAAGATCAACAACCGTCCAGATATGGAAGCTTATACACTTGGAAGTGATTCTAAACCTCCTCTACTTAGGAGAGGAGAATTCGATGTATGGAAAGTCAGATTTTTGAATTTCATCAGAAGCAGGGACAATGCGAAAAATATTCTCAAGTCTCTGGAAAAGGGACTCATTGAGATCTGGGTTGAAGTTCCTGAGAACACAACATTTAATCCTCCCACACCTGCTCAAAGAAATCTGAAAAGAGAAACAATGAGTTCACAAGGTTCAGAAATCCCGTGACAAATAATAAACAAAGAACTTCTTCCTCAAACTATTCTGACAAAGCTAGCAGGCCATCAGATAAAGCTGTCAGTGGAGACCCCATGAAATGCTTCAAGTGTGGAAAACCGGGTCACTTTGCTAAAGAGTGTCGTTCTGCCAAAAAAGGACTTCAACTACTACATGCAAAAGAAACAAATGGCTAAGCAAAAAGAGCAAGGAGTGGTCCTAATGGCTGAATATGACAGCTGACTAGAGGATACTGATGAAAGTGAGCCAGAGAACTTAGCACTGATGGCAAGAGTGACTGACTCTGAAAGTGAAAGTGACGGCTCTGAAGAAGAAAACAATGCCTCTCCATATGCTGAGAACGAGGTAAGTAATCTGAACTCTATTATTTCCAAACAAAGTGATAAGATAAATGAACTCATCTCTTCAGTGAAAAGAGATAAGAACAAAGTTAAGGAACTTGAGGACAGACACATAAACAATACTAAGATTCTGGAATAACTCATGGTAGAAGGAGCACATCTAAATGTTCGCTTAAAAGACTCACATGATAGGGTTACAGACTTAGAAACAAAAGTTAGTAAACTTAAGCAAACTGTCTCTGACCTAACTAGGGAACGAGATGATTTTAAACGAGAATGTTCTGAAACTGTTACTCATTTTGAAATGATTAATAAGGAACGAGGTCATCTCTATGCAAAAATTAAGGAGTTAGAAGATACTCAGGTCAAGAGAGAACAATATGAACAAACAGTTTTTCTGCTCAACAATAATCCTAGAGACACCAAGTTTTATAATCCAAAAGCATGTCTAGGTTTTGAAAATCCTGAAAGTTTGAAAAATGTTGATTGCCCTCAATTGTATGACATCAAGTACATGAATTTGGGGTTAACAAAACTTATGAATTTTACTTATGGAACTGAAACTATTGAGGAAGAAGATGAGAAAAGGAAGAATAGAGTTAGAGCTGAAGTTAATTTTGACTACACTGCTTTAAATGACAACTATGGTATTAGAGTAATTCCTTTATGTGATGATTACAAGACCTTCTTTCCTCCTGTGAATCAAACTGAATCCATGAAGGAAGAAGCAACTACCTCAAAAGTTTCTATACCACACATTCCACCTTTGATTAAGAAAATTGATGATCTTCACTCTTCTTTTGAAAAAGAACGAGAAAAGTTCAATCTTAAAAAGGAAGGTCTCTTAAAGAAAATTGTTGAGCTAACAGATGAATCCTCTCTAGGCACTAAAACTCCTGAAACTTCTTCTTCTGATGAGCATACAAAGAAAAATCATTTGGAAAAGAAAAGAAACTCATCTTCTGCTCCAAATACAGGGAAAGCTTTTTCTAAAACTAGTGCAGGAAGGATGACCTGGATTCCCAAGACAGTTGCAAAGAAGGAAACAAGACCTGAGCATCCACAAAAGATTTCCAAATTGTTTTCATTCTTGTTCTTCTGCTAGTTCCTCTAGTTATGTGGAAAAGTATTGTAATAGATTTATAAATTGTTTTCATTCTTGTTCTTCTGCTAGTTCCTCTAGTTATGTTTCAGAAAATTCTCCTAAGTTTGCTTCTTCTTCTCATTCTAGTTTTGTTGATTCTGATTCAAGTGATTGTTTTAAACGTGATTATTCAAACTCTTCTTTCTCTAAATGTGATGTGAGTGACGTGAATGTTAAGAATGAATGTGTTACTTTCTCTTCTTGTAGAGGTGTCTATTTAAATTATCCCTTAAAGGTTCATTCAATTAAATACCTCAAAAGATTGACAAGAGAGAAAGTTTTCACAAATCAAAAACCATTTCACTCACAGTTCCAGAACTTAAGTAATCAATTCAAAAAGATCAAACAAGTTTGGGTTCCTACTGATGATGACTATATTGACCTGAGCATAGGTGAGCGACTAAATATTAGAGGTGGGCGCTATCCGGAACGGTCCGGTAAATTGGTAAAACCCGTAATGTATCCATGAGGTTTTTAATGGTCCGGTATGGTCCGGTTCCGAGGATAGAATCGTTCGGTACCATGTCGTTTCGGAATGGTACAAAACGGTACGATACAATGCCAAACACATGCTAAAAATTTTGAACAAATCTTGCAATTAATAGATATCATCACACTAACCAACTCACATGAAATGTTGAAATAAATACAAGAAATTGCATACGTAGTACTAAAATTCACAAATACACAAAAGTGCAACACAACTAAGAAAAGTATAGCAAAATGATGACGCACACGAGATAAATATCATTTTTAATTTACTAAGTTCATGTGAAAATATGAAAATGAATATCATCAAATTGTTGAATATAATAGAAATCTTCATTCTTCGTTCTAGATTAAATATTACTCCGTAGTTCTAATTTAATTTATAGTTGAACCTTCAGAGCTAAGATTTAAACCATATTAATTAAGTTGTAAAAATTGCACAAACATGATACAACAAAAAGTCATGTACACTACATTATTAGAAATAAATAATCATTAATGATTTCTAAAATTTTAATATTCTTTTAATACATACCAAAATATAACATAAATTATCTAAAAAGAAAAAATAACAATATATATATAAACAACACATTTAGATATCTTAGGGACACATGAATACATACTTGGGGTATAAAATTGTTGGTCTATAAAAGAGATCTATTGATATAGAAAAATATAAAAATTCAAATGCATTATTTTTGAACGGTTCGGTCCGGTATTTTTCGGTTCTCAAAATCTAGGACCGGTCCCGTACCCATTTCAAACGGTACGGTTTCGGTGCGGGATAAAAATGTATAGAACCATTTAAATACCCGGTATTCGGTTCAGTACTATTACGGGAAGGTTCAGTACTGATTCGGTCCGGGTTTTATGCTCACCCCTACTAAATATGGTTGAAGTATGGGGGTTCTGCCTTGTTGGGTTTTTCACGGGAAGATTTCCGGGCTTAAAAGCAGTATACAAACTGATAGAGTATATATCTAGAGAGAAGTGAGAGCTAGAGAGAGAAGTGCAAGTAAATGCTTCAATAGAATGATTTTGTCAACCCTATAACTACCTCCAGAGGAAGTATTTATAGGAAAAATACGGGCTGGGCTCCCAAGCTTTGGGCTTGGGAGGCCCATTTACAACTGGACCGCTATTGGGCCGAATACAAAGTAAATGATGAGATATACAAATGAATAAGTGTAAAATCTGGTTCTGCGAGGCTTCCGTGGCCGACGAGGGTCTGTCCGACGAGGGCACGACCGATGAGGGCACGGCCGACGAGGACACCCTGGTTCCCTGGCTTCAGGATCATATTCTGAGTTGGTCCCCCTTCGGCCGACGTGGGTCCTTTGGCCGACGAGGGCACTGTGCAGTGGTTTGTGCTTTCTGTCCTTCTGAGTATGTGGGTCCTGGGGCCTAGACCCATATGCTCCATCAGGAGTCCCCCACTATCTAAGCTGAGATGCAGACGAAGTGAATGAGAGTAGATTTCTGTGGTTGATGCTCTTGGCCGACGCGGGATCACGGTTGTCGTTCCCTGTCGTGGCGTTTGGTGGCCCTGTTCTGAGTTTGGCCGTTACCCGTTCCTTGACGTGGACGAGGAAGGCTGTTCCTTCTTTGATGCGCTTGTTTGTGGACGATGAGTGATGCACACTAATTAGTAGTGCATAATTGTATGTTTTTATGTTTCATTGATGGTGATTGTTTGACGTTTTATTTAGTTTGTAAACATTTGTGTGATTTTAGTTGTAATTGTATTTTAGTTCTCATTTGTAAGTTATAAAGTAGAATTAGGAATTAGGATGTTGGAAAGGAGGATCTTGAAGTGAAGAAAAAGGAATTTTGACTGTCCAGGAGCAAATACCCGACCGGGTAGGAAATTTCACCCGGTCGGGTCTGATTTGAAAACCGAAGCACTGAGGAAAGAGCTGGGCCCGGTCGGGCCCCATACCTCACCCGGTCGGGCGAGAAGTGACCGGGGACAACCCGGTGTGCGAAGATCACCAGAACATGGGGAAATATCTGATTTTGACCGGACCCGGTCGGGTGAGTACTTGACCCGGTCGGGTACCCGGCCAAAGGTGTTGAAAAACACCTATAAATAGCACTCTTTTTCCTCTCTAAAAATCATCCCTTCTTCCATACTCTTAAGCTCAGTTTAGAATAGCATTTCTTTATATTTTTCTAGCTATGTTTAGTCTCCAAATGAGGAGCTAAACTTCCATTCTTGGTGTTGCTCTTGAAGCTTGTTGATTATTAAAGTTGTAAGTTATTTTCTTAACTTCTTTCCTTGAATATTAATTAATAGTTCTTTCCTTAATATCATCTCTATATTAATGTTGTGGAGTGTTGCTAAGATGACAATTAGTTAACATCTTGATATTAATTATAGTAGGATTCATCTTCTTTAATTATATTCTTCCTTGAATATTAATTAATCCCTACTCATATTTCATATTAACATTTTGAACATTACTTAAAGGATCAACTAGTTTTGTTTCATATATTAATTATTACTAGAAACGATCAACGAACCGATGGTTAATCGTTGATGGTTTCACAAGTAAGTAACTTCGATTTATTAATGCACGGTCGTGGTTAATAAACTTAAGAGGGATTGATTTTGTTGGTTAAACCGAAACCGTTGTGTTGAGGTTATCAATCTCAATTGATTTCATCAAGGAGTTAGAAAGATTAAATGCTACTATTAAATAGGTATAAGGCGTTGTTCTATATTTGATTAATAGTAAGGGTTATTAATGAACGGTTGTTGTTAATAACTACCCTCGATGAAATGGATATACTCCCCGATTGAGTATTCGAGAGGGAATAAGTTATAGATATAACAATGATCGACTAAAATATATCAACAAGTGGAAAGTAACAATGCCAAGTCATTTTTATCTTTGAATTAAACACATATAGGTTGTTCATCTTAGTTTCTTAATTGAATTAAATCACTGAAAACCAAAATCCCCCTTTTAATTACTAGTTTCATAAAAAGAGAATTATTCCTTTCCCTGTGGATACAAACTCTACTTCACCTATACTACGTATAAGTGTTTAGTATTGAATTTATTTTGACGCACCGTGACAAAGTGCTCGTCAAATTTGGCGCCGTTGCCGGGGAAAGACAATTATTTTTCTTTTTATTTTATTTCAAGAAAAATAAAAAAAAACATTTAAAGATTTCTATTTTGCTGAGCTTTGTTTGAGTATATGGTTAAACACCGATCTATAAACCAAATCACCTACCAAACAAAGCACGAAACAGAACAAGCCTTCGAGAGGTTCAGGAATTTATTTCCGAATACTTCTTCGGAGGAATCATCAAGTGCGAGTTCTCATTCTAGCGAATCCGAAGAGTCCTTCCACATGGCTCTGGAAACAAGAACGCTGAGGGAGCTCACGGCTCCGAATCTAAATCAACAACCCTTATGTATCACTTTTCCAACTCTTGATACGGGGGTCACATTCGAGCTAAAATCTGGGCTCATTCACCTACTTCCCTCTTTCCATGGCCTACGAGGGGAAGATCCAAATAAACACTTGTCAGAGTTCCATATTGTGCGCACAAGCATGTGCCCCAATGGCGTGTCCGAGGAGCAAATCAAGCTGAGAGCCTTCCCATTCTCCCTCAATGACACCGCCAAAGATTGACTATTCTATCTTCCCTCGGGGAGCATCAATACATGGGCTCAAATGAAAAAGAGCTTCCTTGACAGGTACTATCCCGCATCTATCTCTTCAAGTCTCAAGAAGCAAATCAGCAACATTGAGCAAGCAGATAATGAGACCTTGTATGAATATTGGGAGCGCTTTAAAAAATTATGTGCTAGTTGCCCATATCATGGGTATTCAGAACAAGATCTCATCCTCTACTTCTATGATGAACTTGTTGATCAATATAGACACATGGTGAATGCGGCATGCGGAGGGGGTATTGTTAACAAAACCCCTTCTCAAGCAAGAGACCTCATTTCGGAGTTGGCCGAAAACTCGAGACATTACAACGGAAGGTCATCATCGAAACGAGTCATGGCAGCGGAATCCAACAACTCGTTGGAGAGTCAAGTAGCCGGCTTGACTTCTTTGGTTAAAGATTTCCTTTTAAATCCAAAATCCCAAGAAGTCAAGGTCTGCGGCATCTGTTCAACGCAAGGGCATCCCACAGATTCTTGCCCAACGCTACAAGAAGAGAACTCCGAGCAAGTCCATGCTTTGGGGTTCCAAGGTCAAAGGAGGTACGATCCTCAAGGAAATACTTACAACCCGGGATGGAGGGATCATCCGAATTTAAGGTACGGAAATTCTCAAACAAATCCTCCTCCTCAACAATATAAACCACAAGGCCAAACATCGAACTCGAGTATGTCCACCGAAGACATGATTCGAGCACTGGTCGTTAATATGGGAACAATGCAGCAAAGCATGGGGCAATTCCAACAAACCATGATGCAATTCCAACATGAAACCAAGTCCAGCATTCAAAATTTGGAAACTCAAGTTAGCCAAATTTCAAGTGCCGTAAGTCGACTTGAAGCAAAAGATTCGGGTAGGCTCCCTTCCCAACCTGAGCAAAACCCAAGACAACATGTCAATGCAATCATGTTGAGGAACGATAAAGAATTGCAACCACGGGAAGTTGAGGAGGAGAAGCAAGAGGTTGATCTTGAAGAAGGCTTTCAACAGGAAGAGGAGAAGCCAACGAAGACTAAATTCCCTCCACTGTCATCATATGAACCACTCCCTCCATTCCCTGAGGCATTGAAAGACACGAGGAAGCTGAAGAATGATCGGGACATCTACGAAACCTTCGTCAATTCTGAGGTAAACATCCCACTCTTCAAACTGATCAAAAGTGTTCCCCGTTATGTAAAGTTCTTAAAGGAACTATGCACAATGAAAAAGAAAAATAAACTGGAAGGGAAACAAAAAGTTGAAGTGAGTGAACGTGTCTCGGCCATTTTTAAAAAGAAACTCCCTGAGAAATGTAGCGATCCAGGCATGTTCACTATTCCTTGCAAAATAGGGGATACCTTATTTTCTAAGGCCTTGTTGGATTTAGGAGCGTCAATAAATGTCATTCCTTATTCCTTATATAAATCCTTACAACTCGGCCCACTACATCAAACTAGTGTAGTGATTCAACTAGCGGATCGGTCTAATACTTACCCGAATGGTGTAGTAGAAGATGTGCTAGTAGAAGTAGAAAATTTGATTTTCCCTGTTGATTTTTATGTTCTGGAAATGGGAGATGATAACCAAACTACACTCATCCTCTTGGGTAGGCCTTTTCTAAAAACCGCAAAAACAAAAATAGACGTGTTTAATGGTTCATTAACTTTAGAGTTTGATGATCAAAAGGTAGAATTCAACATTTTTGATTCTACAAAAAAACAGATTGAAGACCAATCTCTTTGTTCTCTAAATGTTTGTGAACCACAAACCCCGAATATTTTTGTTGAGAAAAAATATGAGAAAATCAAACTTTTTGAAAAAGAAGAATTATTCAAATTTTCAAAAGGAGAATGGATTCCACCTGGGATTGAAGTGATACCAGAGAAGAAATTCCGGCCTTACTAGAGAAGGCCGAAAAAGAAAAATAAAACAAGGGATGTTCACGATCCCACATAAAAGAAAAAAAATAAAAATAACGTCGTGCCGTGACATTAAATCAAGCGCTTCTTGGGAGGCAACCCAATTTCTTCATTTTTATTTTTAATTTTTTTCAGTAGTGTGTGTGTTTTTTTTAAAAAAATGGACTGGGATTGGACCCGGCCAAGTATAAACCCTAACCCGGTCGGGTTACTTCTAAAAACAAAACATCTGGGCAATCACCCGGGCGAGCCATGAGGAAAACAAGAATGAATTTTTCGCCCGACCGGGTAAACTTCCATATCCGGCCGGGCAAGCCAGCAAAAACCATCTGCCTCGGGTGAACAGTTTACACCCGACCGGGTAGACCCCTATACCCGGCCGGGCAACCCAACAAAAAACATTCTGCCTCGGGTAAATAGTGTACGCCCGACCGGGTAAAATACCCAACCCGACCGGGCGAACGGGAAAAAGTGCTATACCAGGTCGGGCTCACCCCCTTCCCCTCCCACTTCTTCTTCCTCCCAACGCCCAAAATACCCAAATTCCACCATTTTCAACCACTCCAACATTTGAATCTTCCCCTTTCCTTAACCAAATCCACTAAAAAACCTCATTTTCTTCATCTCCTCACTTCCTTCTTCATCTCTATACCCATAAAATCCCCCAAAACCTTCCAAATCAACCAAACCCAAAAACCCTACCCAAAATTCGAAAATCCCCATTCTTGGACATTCAAGGTCCGAAATCTCCCCAAAAATCCTCAACCAATACCATATTCTTACTCTTCTCACCATCCTCTTCAACCCCATACCCATAAAAGCCATCCAAATCCCACCCTACCCAAAAGTCCGAAAATTACACTAAAAAAAAAACAATTCCCATGGCTCCAAAAAAATCCAAAGCTTCTTCTTCAAGGGCTATCCCACCGATAGCGGGCTATGAAAGCGTGGAATTTGCAACGGAGGCACAAAAGCAACTCTTCGAGGGACAAGCACAAAGGGAGGTAAAACAATCCCGATTCATGTGCATTACTACTCTAGCCCTCCTTTGGATTGATGTGATCATGCGTGATATATTTGCAAGAATTGGAATGAATAGGTTGCTAGAAATGCAATATGTGACTTACCCTCATTTGGTTTATGAATTCTTTAGTTCATATGTGTATACAAAATATGATGATGATCATGCAAATGACACCATCACCTTTTGTTTACTCAATGAAAATCGTTCATTGACCAAAAGAGAATTTGCACATCATTTTGGCCTCCCTCTGTTTGATGAAGCTCGTGCTTATGATACGCTTGTGGGGTACGAGTTATGGAAAAGAATGACAGGACAAGGTGTAGTGGACCTTTCTAAGTTGAGTGTGAACTGTGTTCAACATCCGGTCTTCCGTATTTTCCTAAAATTCTGTTCAAATAGTTTCCTCGGAAGACCGAATAATCACCACACAAGAATGTGGGATGTGTGTGTTCTGGCACAAGCTGTTTTACCTGGACCAGAACCACTTGACGTTGCCTCTATCTTATGGACCCATTTCAAAAATGTGGCAACGTCATCCGGACAAATTGTGATAGGGGGCCTAATCACACATCTAGCCACTTTATATGGTTTTGTAGACCCAGGCCCCATTACTCCAAAACAGCTCATTTGCACTTCATGGCTTGTGCAAAAGACAAAAGACTTGGCTCTATCTCACATGACACCTACTGGGACACCAATCTACAACTGGTTTATCATCCCACGTCAAAACATATCTATCCATATCCCGTCCCCTGACGTCCCCCTAGATATCGTGGGGCATGAAATCGGTGATGGCCATCACTACTGTCTCCCCGGGGCAATCCCGGCACACTATGCACAAGATGAACCCGATCAAGAACATGCTGAAGAAAACCCGCCCTTCATACCTAACCCACCACAAGAACAACCAGATGCTCCAGCCTACCAATACTCACCATTCGAGCAACAGATGATCAATAACATGAACATGATCAACAACAACTACATCCAGCTTCAAGAGTGAGTTGATCAGTATAGAACTGAGCAGAGGCATAGCTTTGAGAGGTTGGAGGAACAACGGCAGGAAGACTGGTGGAGATATGAAGAGGACCAACGGCGAACCTTTGGTCCGATATACTCCTATGTAGCACACCAGGGCTCCTTTTCCTCTATGACCACTCCACCTCCCGCACCATCATGGTATGACCCCTCTCAGTGGGGTTTCTTCGGAGGATCGAGTTCCGGTGGTGGAGGCGACGATGGTGGTTATGGCGGGGATCACATGGATGAGGACAGACACCACGTTGGAGGTCTAGGCAGACACTAGGGACAGTACCAGATCCTAAGTGTGGGGGTGCAGAGATTGTTCTGGTATGCTCACAATCTTACTCTTTTTTATTTTATTTTCAAAAAAAAAAAGAGCTTGTTGAGTTGAAAACCCACAAAGGGCAACTCAAGCAAAAATTAAAGCAATAAAATAAAGAGTGAGGTTGTGAGAATTAAAAGAAAAATGTGGGAAGCTGGGATGAAAACCTGAAAGGGCACCTAGGCAAAACGAGAGAATGAGAGAAATGTCTATTTTGCAGGATCCTGAAGGTGATAAGTTCAAAAGAGAAATGGAGATAAAGATGAAGTTGAAGACCCCAATTTACTTTAATTACTATTAGGGATGCTTTATATTGTGGTAAAAACACTCTTGGATGTTTTGTATTGATATTCTTGTCATTAAAGACTTCTTGGATTTGATTTGATTTACTCGAGACGAGTAAAGGTTTAAGTGTGGGGGTGTTTGATGCACACTAATTAGTAGTGCATAATTGTATGTTTTTATGTTTCATTGATGGTGATTGTTTGACGTTTTATTTAGTTTGTAAACATTTGTGTGATTTTAGTTGTAATTGTATTTTAGTTCTCATTTGTAAGTTATAAAGTAGAATTAGGAATTAGGATGTTGGAAAGGAGGATGTTGAAGTGAAGAAAAAGGAATTTTGACTGTCCAGAAGCAAATACCCGACCGGGTAGGAAATTTCACCCGGTCGGGTCTGATTTGAAAACTGAAGCACTGAGGAAAGAGCTGGGCCCGGTCAGGACCCATACCTCACCCGGTCGGGCGAGAAGTGACCGGGGACAACCCGGTGTGCAAAGATCACCAGAACGTGGGGAAATATCTAATTTTGACCGGACCCGGTCGGGTGAGTACTTGACCCGGTCGGGTACCCGGCCAAAGGTGTTGAAAAACACCTATAAATAGCACTCTTTTCTCTCTCTAAAAATCATCCCTTCTTCCATACTCTTAAGCTCAGTTTAGAATAGCATTTCTTTATATTTTTCTAGCTATGTTTAGTCTCCAAATGAGGAGCTAAACTTCCATTCTTGGTGTTGCTCTTGAAGCTTGTTGATTATTAAAGTTGTAAGTTATTTCCTTAACTTCTTTCCTTGAATATTAATTAATAGTTCTTTCCTTAATATCATCTCTATATTAATGTTGATGAGTGTTGCTAAGATGACAATTAGTTAACATCTTGATATTAATTATAGTAGGATTCATCTTCTTTAATTATATTCTTCCTTGAATATTAATTAATCCCTACTCATATTTCATATTAATATTTTGAACATTACTTAAAGGATCAACTAGTTTTGTTTCATATATTAATTATTACTAGGAACGATCAACGAACCGATGGTTAATCATTGATGGTTTCACAAGTAAGTAACTTCGGTTTATTAATGCATGGTCGTGGTTAATAAACTTAAGAGGGATTAATTTTGTTGGTTAAACCGAAACCGTTGTGTTGAAGTTATCAATCTCAATTGATTTCATCAAGGAGTTAGAAAGATTAAATGCTACTATTAAATCGGTATAAGGCGTTGTTCTATATTTGATTAATAGTAAGGGTTATTAATGAACGGTTGTTGTTAATAACTACCCTCGATGAAGTGGATATACTCCCCGATTGAGTATTCGAGAGGGAATAAGTTATAGATATAACAATGATCGACTAAAATATATCAACAAGTGGAAAGTAGCAATGCCAAGTCCTTTTTATCTTTGAATTAAACACATATAGGTTGTTCATCTTAGTTTCTTAATTGAATTAAATCACTGAAAACCAAAATCCCCCTTTTAATTACTAGTTTCATAAAAAGAGAATTATTCCTTTCCCTGTGGATACGAACTCTACTTCACCTATACTACGTATAAGTGTTTAGTATTGAATTTATTTTGACGCACCGTGACAAAGTGCTCGTCAATGAGCGTTCTGGCACGAGTGGTCGATGAAGGTAGTGTCTATCCTTGGTCGTTGATCGGTTGAGTTTTCCTGTTGGGTTGATGAGGCCGTAGGGGTTGCGTCTTTGTTTTGGGTGGCCGATGAGGGTATTATGCCTTCCTTTTGGCCGTTGTTGATGATACCATGTGTTTTTGGACGACAAGGCATCATGTTGCCCAAGGTTTTGGGGATGACAACAGTCTGGCCGGAGATGAAGTTGTGAGGACCATGGAGCCGTTGTGGTACATGGACGACAGTGTTTCAGGTATGTTAACCTGTCTTTTGATTCCTGTCTTGAGAGTGATGTGTGGTTTCAAAGCCGATAAGTGTCCTGTGATCTCAGGCCATGCTGCGGCCGAAGGTGCACCACGATGTTATGGACATTGTGGTGCATGTCTAATGTTGTAGTTGTGGACTTAGTATATTTTTGGATTTCTTTGATTTTGCCTGTTATTCTTGAGGCCGGTGTAGTCCCCCAGTCCCCCACTGCTTCAGGCCGAAGAGTGAGTGAGGGGTGAAGGAGTAGATTGAAACCTAGGCCAAAACGGGATCCTCATACTGCCTTTGGATCCAACTCTTTGGCGATTTCCTGACCAAGGTAACCCTATGGGAGAACCCTTGGACGCAGGTCGCTTTCAAAGGGTTATCATCAAGGGTTTAGTGCGAGGGCCTCATGGCCGTTGCGTTCCTTTCCTTTGGGGTATTGTGGCCGTTGTAAAACCTTCCTTTTCATAATATGTGTGGCCGCTTAGATGGCCGATACGGTTGCGACGTGGATTGCCGTTGGCTGTGTTGGCCGTCGTGGGTGCCATTTTTCCCTCCTTGATCCGTAGGGCCTGATTCGTTGGTGGGCCGCTGATCTGTGGGGGGGGGGGTTTGGCCTGTGGACAGAATGGTGGCATCCCATTGGTGGTCGTTGGTGTGGCCACTAAGGTGATGCCACATGTAGTTACCGTTAGGAGGGGGGCTATAAATACCCTCCCCGCTCTGAGGACATGCCTCATTTGCATTCTGAGTAACGAAGTGCTGCCCAAATTTTTTTAGAGAGAGAGCCTTTGCTGAGTGTTCTTCACCTTCTTCAAAACTTCAAGGTTAGTTCTTCAATCCGTTCTTCTAGTTCTTTCATATTTGGCTCTTTCTAGGCTTTGATCCGGTGTTAGTCACAAAAACACTTTAGATCTAAATTAGCTCCCCTTAGTGCCTTAGGATTTGTTAAGATGAAATCCTTAAACGAGGAGTATTACCCGTACGACGACGAGCCTTCCGCCAAGTCTCTTGACTACGATGTGATTGAGGAGTGCGCCGAAGAGATCGAACACCTAAGCCCGTACAAGTCCGAGGATAATGCGGATGAGGAGGACGAGGACGAAAGGTCTGCTTCGTCATCTGAGGGTGAGGATGTAGGGGCCTCCCGCGTAGTGGATGGGGCGTCCGCTTCTACTACCATTCTGTGCCCGAAGCCGGTGTCTGCCGTGAAGGGGCTGCCGCGGCCGAAGAGGAACAGGCGGCCGAAGAAGGGGCCAAGATTCTCTTACCTGGACCTTACCAACATTTTCCTCATCAAGCCGGAGAGCAGTGCCGCTGATTATCTGGTCGCACAGATGTATGTGGGGTCGTTTGGGAGGGTCAGGGCGCCTAGGCCGACGGACCACGTGCTTAATCCGCCGTCGGGATATTTCGGGGTGTATCCGATGAGCTTTGCCAAGGGGCTGAGGTTTCCCCTTCATCCCTTCATCCAGGAGTACTTGGACATGGTGGGGCTTCTGCCGGCCTTGCTGACCCCTAATAGTTACTCGCTGATGGTGGGGTTCCTTCTTCGTTGTGCGGAGTTGGGTTACAGGCCGACAACGGCCCTCTTCATGAATCTCTACCAGATTGGCCGAGGAAGCCACAAGAATTGCGCCTTCTACGCCACTTTGCAGCAGCTGCCGAAGAAGAGGACCTTCACGGACTTGCCTTCATCCATACACGGTTGGAAGAGCAAGTTTGTCTTCGTGTCCCTGGGCGAGGGTGGCACGGAGTTCCCCTCCGTCGGCCATGATGGAAGGTTTACTCTTCATGATCCACCCAAGAGTTCAATCCTCGATGCTCAAGTGGCGACATTCTTGGAGGGGGGGCCGAGGAGTGTGAAAGACTACATCACGGAGTACAAGATGACCGCTATCGGCTTCTTTAGATACTTCATGTATGGTGATAAGGAAGACGACCTCCAACTATGGCCGAAGATGACCACGACCTTCGAGGAGGCCGACGGCCCCGATCTGGGCGTTCCTGCCGAAGCTGATGGTAATACCCCCTACGGCGTCCTCATTTTGCTTTGTCTTTTTATTTCGCTGACCTGTTTCTTTGTTGTGCAGACTTCGTAATGGATCGACGATCCGTGATGAACAAGGCCGCTGCAAGGGCCAAGGCGGAGCTGGCTGCCAAGGAGGCTGCGGCGAAGGCCGCTGCTGGTGGTGATGCAACGAAGAGGCCACCTCCCCCACCGAAGAAAAAATGGCCGGCAGAGGAATCCCAGAGGAAGCTGACTGAGGCCGGTATGCAACCTGCCAAGAAGTCGAAGAAAGCTTCGTCCTCTGCAACTGTCGATGAGGTTGGCGTGCTAGCCGTCCCGATTGCGGACGAAGGAGGGTCCAGTGCTGCTGCTGCCCTCGTGGACCTTGGCTCTTGTCTTTCCGGGGATGGTTCTCAACCCCTTTCCCTCGCTGAGGACTCCCGGCCGAAGCGGTCCGGCAAGGAGGTGGCTACGTCCACTTACAAGCTGGAAGTTGAATACCCCAAGGACGGGGGGAGGGGTCTTCAATGATGGCGTCGACGGCCACAACGTGCTCTCTCAGGCCATCCCGGCCAAGGACCGGATGTATCTTGACAAGCTAGGGGATGTCAAGATATACGACGTTGGTATGGACCTTGTCATCCAGGTAATTCCTTTCTTCCTTAGCCTTGTTGTTTTCTTTTGCACTTTTGCCTGATAGCCTTTTCCATTGCAGGGTGCCTTTATGCTCATGGAGAGCAACAAGAGGCAGCAGCGGGAGATTGCCCGCTTGAAGGAGTTTGAGGAGAAGGCAGCCTCGGCCGATGAGGCCATGAGCTGCTTGGGGAGGCTGCGGGAAGATTTTGCAGCCTTGCAGAGAAGGGCTGATGAGGCCGATGCGGCCAAGGAAGAGGCCCTGGCCAAACTGGCCGAGGAGAAGGGTGCCCGCGAGGCTAATCGTCTGCGGGCAGATGAGGCCGAGAGGGCCAAGGCCGAAGCTGAGGCTGCGGCAGTGAAGGCCGCCGATGACGCCGTGGCGAAGTTCATGGCCGAAGGCTGGAAGGCGACGAGCGCTTGCCCTGGTGCTATGAGGTCGTAGTGGCCAAGCTTGAAGACTGGGGGCAGAACTCCCCTACCGACCAGGAATATTTTGAACGGGAAATGTCCGTGTATTATAACATGGGCCAGCATCGGATGCAGAGGCTCATTTATCGGCGGCTGAGTCGCGCTCTCAGAACCCTGAACTATACTCGGGGTTGGGCCAGGCGGAACCTGCGGCTTCCTCGGCTAATGAAGGATCCGTAGGAGCAGATCAACCTCCCTCTGTGCGACAGGCAAGCTCCCATAGAGAGTTCCGGCCTCGGCGAACCGGAGTATGACGAAGACGATTTCTTGGACGACACCGCCTGATCATCCATTTGACTTGCGTTTGTAATTTGTAGTTCGTTATTTATGTTTCATCGTCTGATTGTAATGGCCGAAGTGCCCTCCCTGTAATGACCATATCAATGAGACATGTTTCTGGCCTCGCTCCGTCTTTATTTTTGTTCTCCGTTTGATTTCTCTTCTTTTCCTCTTTTCCAAAATTTTGTCTAAGTGTTTTGGAATTGGGACTTAGAAAATTCTCTAAGTATCAGGGCTTCAAGTGGGTGGGTGTTCTCGTCGTCTTGATGTTACACCCCCTCTCACTTTCGACCGATACTTTGGAAAATTTCCTAAGTGTTGGACCAAATGCCACACGTGGTATTCTTGTCGGCCCGGTGTTCTTTGCGGCCCCTTTTGTTCCCATGCCCCCTATCTAAACAGGGGGTCGGCTTGGATTTCTGTGTTGTTGTCGATAAGGGTAAGTGACCTTTGCCGTCTGAGTGTCATGGCCGAAGTGCTCCTCTATGGGACTTGACCTTTGGAGTGCACGGGTTGGTTGTCCCCTCCGGCTCTGAGTGTTTTTGTTTCTTGCCTTAGTTATTTGAACTTAGAAATTCGTCTAAGTGCCAAACCAGAACATAGGTAATGTCCCTTCGTTGGCGAGGACCGAGACGGGCACCTACAAATGTCTGAATGCCCGCTTCGTCTTGAGGCTGTCCCTTCGTTGAGGAGATTGCCCAAGTGCTAGGCCATGTAGTTTTCTCTGCTTAGTATTGTCGTCGGCCAAGTTTGGCGGTATGGCCGATGAAGGTACCCGGGTGTTTTGCCTCTTCCTTCGCATTTGCTTTCTTTAGGATTCTCTAAGTGTTGGAATTCACTCAGGGAACTTTTTTCCTTAGAAATTTTTCTCTAAGTGTTTGGGAATCACTTAGACAAATTTTCAGTTTAAACAACCGCCTAAGTTCTACTCGTGTGTTTAGCTTTCCCGCGGGTGTTTTACTGCCCGCTTCGTCCTGGGCCTCCTTTCCGGTGGTCAACTTCAGGATTGTGTTTAAGTGTGAAGTTATGATTCCTTGTTTTTCATGCTAAGTGTTGGCGCTTCGGGTGGTTATGGCCGATGAAGGTTACCACCCTCGTTTCACCCAACCACTTTGGTTAGGATTTTATGGGCGCATGCTCCGTCCTTGTCACTTTCCTTGTAGTGGGTGGCCGCTTCGTCCGTGTTACCTGTTGGTAGTGTTACCTTTGTATTCAACTGATATGTACTTAGCCAAATGTGTGGCTGATTTGTGGGGATTTATTTTTACTGCTCGAGGCTGGCAAATGCGCGCAGTCCTCGGCTTCTCTCTTTTTTTTTGTTCCCTATTTCGGGGAGTGTCCTTCTTTCAGGCTTCGGCCGAAGGGGTCGATAGTCCTCTGGCTGGTTTGGACTTCGTTTATAACGTCCATGATCTCAGGGGGGTCTCGTCGCCTATTTATGACGCGGGCTAGACTTTTGGTTGGTTTCCAACGGCTGTCGTTGCCCATCCCTGAGTTTGGGGATTTTGTCACCTCGGCCATGATTTCAGGCCTGTCATCCTGCGATCAGGCGCGTGAACGACGCGGTGATCTTCCCGTTTCAAGACGCGGGCCGTTTGCGGGCCCATCGTCCTGGGGACATCGTTAGCCCTGCCTGAGCGTTTCGCTCTAAGGGGCCGATACGACGTGCTCTTTCAGCTGGGCCTAAACCTTTTGCTGATACAAAATACAATGGGGCATACCTGAGCTTTCCGCTCTAAGGTTGCAGATGCGAAGCGCCACATCGGCCATGCCTGAGCCTTTCGCTCTAAGGTGGCCGATGAGGGCGCCTGTTAATGTTCTACTCGAACTCCAATAAATCAAAGGAAACATGATTTTTATTCAAAAGTGGCTCAAGGCCGAGGGTGGCGTCCAATCAATAACCCGTCAAAGGGTGAGGGCTTCGCCGACTGCACCTCCTTCGGATTATTGATAAAATTTCACCAAATGGTGTACATTCCACGTTCGTGGTACATGGGTCCCGTTTGGGCGTTTAAGCTTGTAGGTGCCGGGTTTCACCACGGCACTGAAGATGTAGGGACCTTCAAACTTCAAGGCTAGCTTGCCTCCTTCCGTCGGCTAACTTGCTTCCCTTCGGCGGAGGACTTAGTCCCCCACTTGGAATTCTCGGGAACGTACCTTGGCGTCATAGTATGATTTTACTTGACGCCGGTAGTTCTCTGCTCGGATGAATGTTTGTTCACGTCTTTCGTCGACCAGGTGGAGGTCGATTTTCATATTTTCCTCGTTGATCTCTGGGTCATACTCCTCCACCCGTCGGCTGGGAATGGTGACCTCCGTGGGTGCCTTTGCTTCAAAGCCATAGCACAGGGCAAAAGGTGTTTCACCCGTTGCCCTCCTCGGCGTAGTACGATAGCACCACAGGATGTTGGGGAGCTCGTCGACCCAACTTCCTCCTTCGTCATGTAGGTTCTTCTTCAGCCCCTCCATTATGGTTCTGTTGGCGTTCTCAACCTGCCCGTTGCCTTGAGGGTAGGCAACAGAGGAGAAACGGTGCTTTATTCCCCATTCTCGAAGGAGCTCCTGAAAGGGCGCCACTTCGAACTGGGTGCCGTTGTCGGATATGATCTCTTGGGGGACACCAAAGCGGGTGAGAATGTTCTTGTGGATGAACTTCTGACACCTAGCCCCCGTGATGATGGCCAAAGGTTCCGCTTCGACCCACTTGGTGAAGTAGTCGAAAGCGACGATGATGTAGCGGTTGTTGCCAGCAGCTCTGGGTAGAGGGCCGACCAGGTCAATCCCCCATCTCAAAAATGGGATGGCAGTGCTGACGGGGGCGTAGTTGACGGCTGGATGACCAGGGGCCTTCTGGAGCACTTGGCACGTGGTACATTTCCTGGCCAGGTCTGCACAATCCGGCGCCATCGTCGGCCAGAAATAGCCCTGGACGACGAGATGCCGAGACAGACTGAAGGGCCCCTGATGTGATGAGCAAACACCACAGTGAACTTCTTCCATGGCCACATCGGCCTCGTCTTGGTGTAGGCATCGGAGGAGAGTACCATTGTAGGATCATTTGTAGAGTTTGCCTTCTTCAATAGTGTAGCTTGGGGCCCTGAGCTTGGCGAGCTTGGCCCTCTCCTCGTCCTGGGGTAGCTCCCCCGTCGTGATGAAAGTGGTGATGTCGGAGATCCAGTCCTCTGGTCGCTGTTGGATGCACAAGATGGGGCTGGCATGGATGCTGGACATGCTCAGCTCCTCGATCTTGGCTAGCTTGGAGATGTGCTCCGGAGTATCTGAGCTGAGCTTGGAGAGGATGTCGGCCTCGGCGTTCTCGGCCCTTGGGATCTGTGTGATGTCGTAGGTTTCGAACGCCTTTAGCAACTCCTCTGCCGCCTGTTTGTATTGCTTCATTCGGCCTTCCTTCGCTTCGTACGTACCCTCAACCTGGCCCACTACCAGTTTGGAGTCGCACCTGATCCTGATGTACCGGGCTCTGAGGCCGGCGGCGAGTCTGAGGCCGCTGAGGAGGGCCTCATACTCGGCTTCATTGTTAGATACCCTGAGGTTGAAGCGGATGGCGTAGTAGGCTCTGAATCCTTCAGGGGATATGAGGACGCCGCCGCCCCCGCATGATTTCGTGGCCGATGAGCCGTCGGTGAAGAGGATCCATGTGTCATCTGGCTCTGGCCCGGGGGTGGTGACGGTTGTCTTCCTTGCCGTGCATTCGGTGATGAAGTCGGCCAAGGCCTGCCCTTTGATAGATGGCCTTGGTTTGATCTCAATTTGAAATTGGCTGAGGAAGATCGCCCATTTCACCATCCTTGAGGAGCTAGTGGGGCTCCTCATGAGTGCGCCGAGGGGCTGCTGGGTCAGGACGTGGACGGCATGGGCCTGGAAGTAGTGCCCCAGCTTTTTCACCGTATGGACGATGGCTAGCACCGTCTTCTCAATGGGGGAGTACCTGAGCTCGGCCTCCCTAAGTGTCTTGTTGATGTAGAAAATGGACTTCTGCACCCCTTCGTCCTCACGGATGAGCACGGAGCTGATGGCCGACGTGCTCACCCCTAAGTACAAGAACAGGGTTTCGCCGGTTTTGGGCTTGGAAGCACTGGTGGGGACGAAAGGTACCTCTTCAGCTCTTCGAATGCTTCCTGGCACTCCGTCGTCCATTTGAAGCTGTTTGCTTTGCGCATGATCTGGAAGAAAGGGAGTGACCTCTCGGCTGACTTGGAGAGGAAACGGCTCAGGGCCGCTAGTCGCCCTGTCAGCCGTTGTACCTCTTTGACGTTTCGGGGCGGCTCCATGTCGATGATAGCCTGTATCTTCTCCGGATTTATTTCAATGCCTCTCCGACTGACCATATAGCCGAGGAACTTGCCGCCTTGGTCGTCAAAGGCGCACTTCTTGGGGTTGAGGCGGAGTTTGAACTCCTTCATGATTTCAAAAATTTCCCTGAGGTCGTCAGCATGTGTGGCGGCTTGCCTGCTCTTGACAATCATGTCATCGACGTATGCTTCCATCGTCCGGCCGAGGACTGCTCTGAAGATCTTGGTCACCATCCTGGTATAGGTGGCGCCGGAGTTTTTGAGTCCGAAAGCCATGACGAGGTAGCAAAAAATTCCCTCTGGGGTCATGAAGGCCGTCTTCTCAGCGTCATCTTCATGCATGAAAATTTGGTGGTACCCTCTGAGAGCATCAAGGAACGACATCAACTCGCATCCCGCCGTCTCGTCCACCAACTGATCAATGTTGGGGAGAGGGAACGGGTCCATGGGGCACGCCTTGTTCAGGTCAGTGTAATCAACACACATTCTGAATGTCGGCGGTTTCTGGGCGAGGACGACGTTGGCTAGCCACGTCGGGTACTTCACCTCCTTGATATGGTTGATTGAGAGGAGCATGGCGACCTCCCCTTTGACGAAGTCCCGCCTGTCGACGGATAAGTAGCGCCGCTTCTGCTTGACAGGCGCAGAGGCTGGATCGACGGTCAGCCGGTGGGTGATCACCTGCCGGCTGATGCCTGGCATGTCGTCCGGGCCCCACGCAAAGATGACGGCGTATGATCGTAGGATGAGGAGGATGGCGTCTCGTTGGTCCTGCGGGAGTTGCTTCCCGATTTTGAGGATCCGCTCCGGCCGGGAGGTATCCAGAGGGACTTCCTCGACCTCCTCGGCCGGTTCGGCATGCAGTCTCTCCTCGTCCTTGGCAGCGGTTGCCGTGATGGTGTCTATCCTCTGTCCTTCCCTCTCGGCCGGTCTCGTTAGCTTGAGGTAGCATGCTCTGGCTATCCTCTGGTTTCCTCTGGCATAGCCGATGCCGCCATTGGCGGGAAACTTCAGACACAAGTGTTTCATGGAGATGATGGCCTCCAAGTCCTCCAGTGCTGGCCGCCCCAAGATCAGGTTGTGGGCGCACTGGAGGTTGACCACCATAAACTCCATGTCAATTTTGGCGCGGTGGGGGCCGTCACCGACCTCCACGGGGAGGACTATCGTGCCCTCGACGTCGATAGAGTCCCCGGTGAAGCCGGACAATGGTGTCTTGATCGGCTTCAGCAGAGCTTTGTCCAGCTTCAGCTGCCTAAAGGTGTCCAGGTACATCACGTTGACGGAGCTCCCCGTATCGATGTAAGTGCGGTGGATGATGGAGTCACCGATCTCACACCGGATGACGAGGGCGTCTATGTGTGATTCCGTACCCGGATGCAGATCTTTGTCGGTGAAGGTGATCGCCTCCGTTCGCTGCTTCTTCGGTTGGGGGGGAACATGGGACACCTCCCCAATGTAAAGTGATTGGGCCCATTTCTTCCCCTGGGTGACGGAGTCCCCCCCTCGGTATTCCCACCTACGATGAGGTGAATATGGTTCTTCTTTGGCGGAGGCTCTTCGAAGTCCTCATCGTCGCTAAGCCTGCCGATCTCCCGCTTCTGCGTAGAGGGTTCGCCCCTAGGTTTGCCGGTGTTTACCCACGTATTTTTGCGCGGGCCACCTTTAACAAATTGGGAGAGTTCCCCCTGGCGAATAAGGCGCTCGATGGCTTTCTTCAGCGTGATGCAGTCATCGGTGATGTGTGAGGAGTTCTTGTGAAATCGGCAGTATGTGCCGCCTTGCTGGATGGCAAGGACCTCCTCAGCCGGCCGAGGAGCTTGCTCAATGAGGCCATGATTCTCGGCGTAGTCGAGGATGATGTTGATCGGGTGGGTGAGGGGGACCCCCGGCCGTTCCAACCTCGGCCGCCAGTGGCGGTCTTTCTTGCTTTGTCCACCAGAGCCGTGACGGGCCTGGGCACCCTGGCCGGCCGGGGATGGTCCCGGGGCCGACGAATGATTTGTCTTCCTGGAGGGATGGCCTCCCTCTTTTTTGTGGTTGTGGAGCTCGTCGGCGTCGGCGTACAAGCTCCCGCGCTGAAGCGCCTTTGCATACGACCTTGGAGGGTCGGTGATGAGGCTCCTGGCGTACGGGGAGCTACGGAGGGCTCCCTGGTATAGGACGAGGAGGGTGCGCTCATCGGCCCCCTCGACCTCTTCGGTCTCCCTCGTCCACCGATCAATGAATGACCGGAGGGGTTCGTCATGTTGCTGTTTGACGGAGAGGAGATGGGTGAAATACTTCTTCGCACGCTTCCTCCCGGCAAAGTGGGTGAGGAAGCGCTGGGCAAGGTCTTGCCATGAGTCAATACTTCCTTCGGAAAGCGCGTTGAACCACTCGTACCCCGGCCCCTCAAGAGTGGAGAGGAACCAACAACAGAGATATACGTCTGACGCGTTCACCATCAGCATGTTATTTTGGTAGCGGCTGAAATGCTCCTGGGGGTCTGATCGGCCGTCGTAGGACTTGATGGCGTTTCCCCTGTACTTCTCCGGGATGGGGGCCGAGAGCACCCTGTTGGTGAAGGGGGTCCTAGTCCTGACCTGGATGACGGGGTCACCTCGCCCTTCGGCCAACTCCCTCTCAAGGGCGCTGACCTTGTTCATGAGAGCGTTGAGGCCAGGATCGTTGGAGGCGCTGACCATAGGGACGTTTGCCGATTGCCTGGCTTCCATCTGGGCCAGCCTCCTTTCCAGCTGGGCGATAACCTCGTCCCGGGGATCCCTGGCGGCCGTAGCGGCACCCCGCTGGTTCTTCATGCGCTCATCGTGGGCCGCATTGATCTGGTGGCGCACGTCGTCCTCGTGCAACTTTCCCTTGCCCTTGTCCAGGCGGGGCTGGTCCGCTGTCCGGGACACAGACCCCAAGCTTTCTCTCGGCGAGCCAGGCCGACGCTTCCCAATCAGCCCTGCCATTCTCTCCGAAACCGGACGACGGCGCGTGTCACCTAGCCTATTGAAGGTAGAGGCTTTTCCACGCGCTGGGGTCTGCCCAGGCCGAAGAGGGGAAGCGGGGTGGGAGTGGGATGACGCCGTGTCCTGGGCCATCACCACCTCATCGTTGCCTAACCTGATGGCCAACGGTTGGGGCTGAGGAGGTGGAGTGACGTTCCCCCCGGTCCTTGGCAAGAGTGCACTGAGGACGGTGGGGTTCTGAGCCAAGCTGGCGATGATGACCGACAAAGCGGCCTGGACCTGTGGATCCACAGACGGAGAAGCCGCGGCCATAGGCTGGGCCGGGGCGTGGCCTGTCTTCTTCGCGCGCTTCTTGTCCAGGCCGATGCGGACGTCAGGGGCGCCGCCGTTGAGTTGGTTGCGGAGGTCCGTAGTGAGGTTGATGGCCTCCTGGAAGACGTCCCCACCGCCGACCTGGTCGGTCGTGGCGTCCTCCTCATGCTCCCTGGTCTCCTGATCCTCAGGGATGGCCTTGCTGATGAGGTTGCGGTTTGACTTAGTTCTTCCCATGATCAGTGGTTAGCTGTGCTTGGTAGCGACGAAGGGTGCTAACTTGATTGTTCTAGCTCTCAATGAAAGCACCAAATGATAGAGTATATATCTAGAGAGAAGTGAGAGCTAGAGAGAGAAGTGCAAGTAAATGCTTCAATAGAATGATTTTGTCACCCCTTTAACTACCTCCAGAGGAAGTATTTATAGGAAAAATACGGGTTGGGCTCCCAAGCTTTGGGCTTGGGAGACCCATTTACAACTGGACCGCTATTGGGCCGAATACAAAGTAAATGATGGGATATACAAATGAATGAGTGTAAAATCTGGTTCTGCGAGGCTTCCGTGGCCGACGAGGGTCTGACCGACTAGGGCACGTCCGATGAGGGCACGACCGACGAGGACACCCTGGTTCCCTGGCTTCAGGATCATATTCTGAGTTGGTCCCCCTTTGGCCGACGTGGGTCCTTTGGCCGACGAGGGCACTGTGCAGTGGTTTGTGCTTTCTGTCCTCCTGAGTATGTGGGTCCCGAGGCTTAGACTCATATACTCCATCACAAACTTATAGAGACATGGGATGTGAGATGTAAGTGTTGGGTGTGTTTCGAAAAACAAAAAAATATTTATTAATAAAATATAATAAATAAATAAAACAGCCCAAGAAAAAATAGAAAATAGATGAAACAGGGTTTAGCCAGAGCTCGTGCTACGCACGATGTCCTTAAAATGTATCCGTCGCCTCCCACGGTGCTAGGAGCGTTGCAACGACCGTTTCCCAGGATACGGTGGCTAACGAACTAACGTTTGAGCACACAAACGAGAGTTCCGGTGAACAGGAACAATGTAGAACACTCAGGAATTTTTTCGGAGTAGCTGGAAGTGTTTTAAGCTCAAAATACGTGCATATAGTGTATGATTGCATGTGTTGTTGCAAAGCACCTGCCAGCTATTTATAGGAGGATTTGTTGTGTGTTAAATGGACCAGTCCGTTGGACATCAATGACCAGTCCGTTGGGCATTGAATCGTCCATAAATTGTCCTGATGCGCGACCAGAATGTTGGACATTTAATGGTTGTAACGGTTTGGAGCAGTTCTGGTGCGCGATCAGGACCCAACTCAAATAATTGATCCAAAATGACCCTTTAATTGAATTTTAACTCATTCTTCCGACATAAGTTGCTGCCTCACTCGAAGGGGTGGCTTGTTTTTCAGTTCAAGACAGAAGAGGACAGAACTAAAGTACTTCTAAGTGCCCCACTGCCCCCTATGAAATTATGGGATGGACAAGTTTGAGTGAAGCAAATTGACTCGGAGGAGTTTAATTAAATACATGTCGGCCGAATTCAGGGAATTGCGCGGCTAATAATTCTCAATATTTTTTAATAATTCTCATTTGTTGTTTTCTACTCTCGCCGTCCATTAAGAGGTTTCAATTATTTTTAAGTTGACCGATATAAAGTGATTTAATCTCCGCTAACATTCTGATTATTTTTAGTAAATGAAATTTACATATTCAGAAACTTCATTAAAATTGCTACAAAACCTGATAAAAATGTAAATTGATAAAAATTTGATATATAAAACAAACAATGAAGAACGATTTAAGTTGACCATGTGAATAGTAAATGAGAACCTTTGAATGAGATAGAGGGAGTACTTTTCTTCCGTTCTTTTTTCACGTGGCTGATTTGTTTATAGGAATAATGGACAAGAATAATTCAAGAATTAGTGATCTCTTTGAAATAATTCAAACTATCGATTATTCCAAAGTAATCTAAACTATTGAGTATTAATACTCAATAAGTTGAGAAGATTTTTCAATAGTTGGGATTATTTTGAGATAATTGATAGTTTGGATTATTTCTGACAAATCACTAATAGTTGAGATTATTCTTGTCCATTTTTCCTTGTTTATATTACGGAGTAATAAATAGTTGAGATTAATCTTGTCCATTTTTCCTTGTTTATATTATGGAGTAGTAATTATTACAAACATTAGACAAGTAATACTCCCACGTCTCACTAATATTGTCTCACTTTATCTTTTCGGAAAATCCCACTAAAATTGTTCCATACCAAATTTACTAAAATTTGTGTAACTATAAATCATTCTTACTTTATTCTTACTTTATCAATTAATATCAACCACACAAACTCAGTTTTTTAATATTTAAATATAAGTATGTCATACTATGATAAAAAAAAAATATAAGTATGCCATACACTCAAACTAGTACGTGTCAATAAGGTTAATGTCACGGAATACAAATGGGGATTAAAGAAATTTACTGTAGATGTTGTTGAATTCCGACTTGCTTTTAGAGGGTATGTTATGATTCTTATCCGTTAAATTGTTTATCAAATAGTCACATGTTTAGGTACTGATCGAATGAATTTAGTTTGTCAATGGTCGACATAATAGGATTACTATTACTCACTCCGTCCCGAAATTATCTTCATTCTTTCCTTTTCGAGTCGTCCCAATTTTATCTCCTTATTTCCTTTTTTAGCAAGTTTTACCCTATTCATTTACCCTAATACCCTTATCCATCTACCCCATTTATTACTCCTAATTAATCTAACCGGCCACCACCACCCACCCAACCATACATATCCCCACTTTTTTACGCTCTTCTCTCTCATGTCTCACTGTATTCCTCTCTGGTCTTTTCTCGAACTTTCTCTCTTTCTCGTGTGATTACAGACGCTCCTCTCTCTCCTCTGTCTGAACTTTCATCTTCTCGCCTCTAACTCCATCTCCCTTCTCTATGTTCAGCAACCCTAGTTGTCGTCTTCGGATTTGTGCAACCTTTGTGAAGTCTTCTCCATCGACACCAGATTTGAAATTCTAGCTCCATTAATAGCAGAAAAAACCTCTATCTTTGTCTTGCATGGGTGTGCGGTGGTTGAAGACTCAGACGATGTCTCTTGTTGGCCCGATGTTGTCCCTGATTCCGAAGATGATCTCACATTGATGAGGGTTGAAGACAGTGAAGAAGGAGATTGGAGTGATGCTGGGCAGAAAGTTGAAGGATTACCAGAGGGGTTGCAGTCGGACACTATGGAAAATAGGATTCCAACCTCCATTGAGAGCATGGCCTCCATTTACCTTCGTCCTGTAGATACAACGACAGGGGAGTATTTTCCACCTGCGTATCTTCCTCCGCATCCAGTCCCAAAAGTTCAACAACGCCTAGAAGAATTGATTAAAATATGGCTACCTCTTTACAAAAAATGAAGGTCGTACCTCCCTACTTACTAATCTTTTCATCTTCTTCTAAGGTGCATGGACTTGTAATGTCCATTACATGATGCATGCATGTTTTCTGTTACACAAATGTTGATATATGTGTCCTGTTATGACCTATTTGTGGATGCCTATGTGTGTAATGTGCTGTTGTTGCCTAAGAGATGTCTGCCTTAAGAAACCAGGATAATCCTATGGAGGCTTAAGGCAGTGTTCTATGGATTCTGTGATTGCTTTTATATTCTGAGAGTCCTCTTTGTTGCACAAATGTTGATATATGTGTCCTGTTATGGCCTATTTGTGGATGCCTATGTGTGTACTGAGGACTGCCTTAAACAACCAGTCTAATCCTAGGGAGGCTTAGGGCACTCCTTTATGTATTCTGTGATGCTGTGTTAAAGTCTGAGAGTCCTATTTGTTGATGCCAAACTGATAACTGCCTTAAGCATCCTGGCTAGTCCTAGGAAGGCTCAAGGCAGTCCTCTATGGATTCTGTGATGCTGTGTTAAAGTCTGAGAATCCTATTTGTTGATGCCAAACTGAGAACTGCCTTAAGCATCCAGGCTAGTCCTAGGAAGGCTTAAGGCAGTCCTCTATGGATTCTATGATGTTGTGTTAAAGTTTGAGAGTCCTATTTGTTGATGCCAAAGTGAGAACTGCTTTAAGCATCCAGGTTAGTCTTAGGAAGGCTTAAGGCAATCCTCTATGGATTTTGTGATGCTGTGTTAAAGTCTGAGAGTCCTATTTGTTGATGCCAAACTGAGAACTGCCTTAAGCATCCAGACTAGTCCTAGGAAGGCTTAAGGTAGCCCTCTATGGATTCTGTGATGCTGTGTTAAAGTCTGAGAGTCCTATTTGTAGATGCCAAACAGAGAACTGCCTTAAGCATCCAGGCTAGTCCTAGGAAGGCTTAAGGTAGTCCTCTATGGATTCTGTGATGCTGTGTTAAAGTCTGAGAGTCCTATTCTGTGATGCCTTAATGATGAAAGTCTGTTTGTATATGCAAAAGATAAGACAAGATACTCATGAGCATTAACACCCTCCAATGATTGTATCACATCTTTCATTGTTGTTGTGTCTGCACTCATTGAAATTGGTAGTTCCCCCATCCCCTCTAATCTGTCTTTACCATTATGGGGTAGTTTGTAGTTGTTCCCACCCTTAGCTTTCAAAATTTCATTCATACACATTTGTAGTGATACCCATACCTTGTTCAAAGTATGAGGGCTGAAGCCCTCAAATGCATTCCTCACCCCTGCCACCAACTCTGAAACTGTTGAAGTTGCTGTTGTTTGTTGTAAGGACTGAATTGCTCTAAAAAAGCCTAGGTCTAGCACATTCACATCAGGACTATTAGGTGGTTGGCATGATAGTTTGATGTTAAATCCCCCACTAGTAGCCTCCTTCATGAACTCATTGTCATTAGGACTTATATGTGGCTTGGCATTATCTTGTTGTATATATATGTCCCCAGATGCATCAATTGGCCACTTGCCCTTGATGGCAGGCAGAACTTTACTGATTAGGCATTGTCTGTAAACATCTTTTGTGACACTGTCAATTGCCTTCTCTTCAATTGTCCTTGCAATTCTATTTTTGCTGTTTCTTTTTGCTGGCTCAAATGATGTGAAGGGAAAAATACCAATTTTCCCATCAAATAAGACTTGAGAGTCTTCTGATAGCCTGGGCCTAGCAACAGCACAGAGGAACATCACTTTGGTGATGAACCTCTTGGACTTGCAACTCTTGTGAGGTTCCTCTTCCCCTGGAAGGAGGTAGTACCTATTTGAGGTTTTGGTCATATAAAACCATTTTTCATCTACATGCACATAGTTAAACATGGGCTGAAACACCGGTTGTGTTGACATTGATTCTGGGACAATGTGTGAAATGACTCATTCAAGTCTCTTAATCATGTTTAACTCAGTAAGAAAGGGTTTGATAGCATTTGTGTGTGCCTTTAATTCACCTTTTTGTATGAGTTTGTGCACTGTAGTTTTTGAAAAACCCATTGCTGCAGCTAGACTCCTGATATTCTTTCTTTTATCAAGCTGTATTTCCTTAACATGAGTAATACGTAGAATCTTTGCTTTTCTGCCTACCTTTCCAGCCATCTGTCTGTCCACATTAATAGGTAAACCTTCCATCTCACATTTCTTTATTTGCTTCCAAATGAATGAGATACACCTTTGTGACACATCCTCGGTTGAGCCTACCATTTGTGCAGTTGATGAGAAGATACTGCATGATGCGTTGCCTTACTTCATTGGACAATCTCTTTTTTTTTGGAACTATTTCGGCCATGTCTTTGACCATACCTCTTCTTCTTTGTACTTAAGCTATTTTGAGAAACATTTGGTTGTATATATAGACTGAAATCTGTAATTTTTCTTTTGGGAGGGAAGTGGACAAATTATTAAAAATTCCCTCCACTACTTTAGTTTTTTTTCGTGGCCGCTACTTTTGTTTTGATGTACTGTTTGTTGCAGTCAAAAAGCCTATTACCTTTTTAGTGTATTGTTTATTACCCTATTATTTTGGAGAGTTACCTCCTTTGTTGGCCGAAATATTTCAAGGGCACAAGTGGAAAGTCAAAGCACAAAAGTGCCTTTTCTTAACATCCGTGCCAGTCAAAACCGAAAATAAATCTGGGACGGAGGGAGTAATATTTCTAAAAATGTATACTTCGTCGACATATGTATATTTCTAACTATTTCAAAATATAATTATACTTTTATACTTTAATACTATAATTGCTACTCCTCCCGGTCAAAGTCGGAACTTCTCTACAAGGTGGACGGAAAAGGTGACATGACAAATTTGTTGGCAAAAGCGATTGTAACGTTACTTGTAACATCCTAAAATTTGACATTTTAAAAATTGTAAAATAAATAGCTATTATATAAAAATGTGTTTCGAACTTTAGGTGTTATTATTTTGGCAGATGACCTGATTATTGAAAGTACTAACATAAAGGTTTGTGATGAAGCCAATTAAAATTATTATATGAACTTAAATTAAACTAATATTAAAAGAAATCAATAAAATGTAGTGATAATATATGTGTGTGATTAACATGCACCTACTGGAGCCATTCACACTTATCATAGGCCATGCAAAATATATATAAACAAATTGCCATGTATAAACAAATAAAGAAAAATAATCAACCCATGCATACTGCGGCACATATTACATTTGTCAATAGCCATGCATAAATCACCAAACCAACCACCCCAAAAGAATACAAATCTCCAATTACACTAATTGACTTATTCAGAACTGATGTTAGCCAGATATTAAATAAGATGGAGTAGCAAGTATATAGACACTTGGAGAGCATGCACTTTATAGAGGCTAGACATTTATTTGCATGCATCGCCTAATCAGACAAACAGGTATATTAGATATGCACAAAACTATGTAATGTATTTAGGCCTATATATATACGGTATTGATATCAACAACTGCAAGAGGAGTGAGTATCAAATCAATAGTATGTGAACAAAGAGAGAAAAGGGGGAGGGAGCCGTGAGGAAGAAAAGAGAGAAAGCAAGGAAGGAAAGGGTAGGAAAATAGGGAACTAAGCTAAGGAGAAAAGGGAGAAAATCTGACTAAATTTTATGGTTTGTGTTCATTCCCTTCTCTGAAATTACTATGTTAATTATATCATATTGTTATAATCAAACTTTACTGTTATATATGCTTTATGTACTATTTGATTATACTCATGTTTTATTATGCAATTTTATAGCATTATGTTTTACTTAGTTACATGTAGGTATACGTACCAGTCATGTAAATATAATTAATTAAGAAATATGTCTATTACGAAGCAAGCATGAACTCTTTTAGTAAACGCTTTTAACGAAATGTCCTCTGAAATATTAAGGCATGCATGTCTCATTTTACTACTCCGCATTTCACATTTTAATCAAGCCCACGTATGTAAATTAAAAATAGACCATGTGTAACAAGACAATTAGTGAATATAGCTAGATATACTAAGTTTGAAGTTAACTGTTAAATAAAAAAATAAAATACGAAGTTGATTTTCAAAAGTACTACATGCACAAAGGAGAAACATGAACTCTTTCATGCATAACGAGGAAGTTTTGGAAATCAACATATATAGAAAAATTTTGATAATGATAATACTCGTAATTAATATATTAAACAAAGAAAATTGAAATTATACGGTTAAAATGATGGGCATGTTTAATCATTAAAATAAAATAGTGAAACTCTAAGATTGATATGATACGGAAGATTTTTTTATAGTGACATACTCTTAATCTTAAGTAGATCTGGAAGATTAATACGGAGTAATACTCTATAATTCAAACCTTATATCAAAATTATTATAGAAAATAAAAAAAAAAAGTTAATTCCAATACACGTACAAATAGTTAATTTGGTTTTTTTTAATCTTAAGATAATTGAGATGAGATTTATAATAAAGTTAATTCAACAAAAAAAATGACACGTATTATAATATTATATATATATACAGATTGAAATCTATATTAGAAATTTATACATAGCTGATATTTTAGTTGATTATAATGAAGTTATTTTAAATGGAAAGTAATAAAAAGAAAATGGAATTTGAAGCCTTGTTTCTGGATTTGGATAGGTTGGCATGTCAATAGGGATAATTAACACGGTCGTAGAATTGATCAATGATTTCGGGTCCGTAGCCACCGAGTGGACAACACCCAAATCTTGATATTTGATACACGCGCGCTCCTATACGGGTCCGTAGCCACCGAGTGGACAGTACCCAAATATGTTCGTTTAGGGGTCCGTAGCCACCGAGTGGACAGTACCCAAACGAACCCAACCCGGCCAGAGCCACCGAGTGGTCCGTGCCAAAATAGTTCTCTGATGGTCCGTAGCCACCGAGTGGACAGTACCAAAGATGAGAACGTTCCGTTTATCCAGTCCATTAAACTAAGGAGTAGAATTCCAGAAATTTGATAAAAGAATAAAAGTGTGACACTACAAGAAAAAACGTTTTTTGCGTCGACAAATTGTTGACGCAAAAGAGCATAAGTCGTCGTAAATGCGCTTTTTGCGTCCACATGTCGACGCAAAAGGGTTGACGCAAAAGTCTCGACGCAAATAATGTTTTTGCGTCGACATTGTCTGACACAATTAATAAAATCTTATTTGCGTCGACATATGGACGGAAAAGATCTTCCGGAAGTAATCATGCATAATGTCGACGCAAAAGGTGAATATTTATTTGCGTCAACACGTTGACGCAAATAATGCCATTATTTGCGTCCACATGTTGACGCCAAAGCCTATCAGTCATTTTTTAAAAATACATTATTTGCGTCGACATTGTGACGCAAATAACACTGTACAGGTCTGAAATTACACCACATTACCTATTGCTATTCATAGAGAACTTTTATTAATAAACCAATGTTACCAAAATCTATCCAAACACAACCAATGTCAACAACACATAACTTCATTCAATATTCATAGTAAAAGTGAGTTATCCTACAACGAAGTTTCATATAATCATTACAAACATCACAAAATGTTTACATAAATAAATTCATGTTCATCTTAACCAAGTAAAAAGCATATTCAACTCGATATTATCAATCATGATCATCTTCATCGAGACTCTGATCAGGTTGGTTAGCACTTGATGTCGAAGGAACATCATTTGCGGAGCTGCGTGAAGGAAGTTGAAAGCCAGGAATAAATTGTTGTAGGGCACGAAGCATCAACTCCTGATTTGCTTGCATCAACTCTTGATTTGCCTTCAATTCACTTATTTGAACATCCCGGTGTTCTTGGAATGTTGAAGTAGCGCCATCTTCCACTCGTCGAGATGCACCCTTTGATAGGGTAGGACCCACTCCGCTTTGGCGTCCGCGATATCTTCTCAAGTTCCGGTGCATAATATCAATCTCATTTATTGAAGATGATGACCCTGTTTGTCCTAGCTGTGTTTGGCACTCTTCGCTCATTTGAGTCTATCAAATTACAATTCATATAGTTACATATCATTATGATTACAATTAATAAAATATTTTTAATATACTTACATATTTTTCATGTGCTTCTTTTGTTCTCCATTCGCCACTTCGAGTCAAACATTGATCTTTCCAATTTTCAAAAGCTGAGTACTGCTCACCAGTTTCTGGATCATCCTGTTTAATATTCATTATAATTGTCAACATCTAAAATAACATGAATGATCAATAACTAACATTAACATTAAATTAGTAGCTTGAAATTTTAACATTGATCGATCAGTAATCGCTACCACAACAATAAGGATTGTACTACTAAATATAATCTTTGAAAAACCTGCAAAACTAAAGCAGAAATATACGATTAAGTGATATACATACTGCTTATTAAAATATATATGAGAGGTAAACTATATATTAACCAAGGCCTTAGGGACACCCCGAAACAAAATTTTACCACAAAAAAACACAATAAATCATACAAAAAAACTCCACCATACCTAAAAAACGACACCCAATTAAACTACAATATAACATAAAAACTGCCAAGGAAATTACAACATACATTCATATGTCATCAAACACCAATAACAAATATATGTAATCACCCAATCACTGCCACGTATCGCAACTCAAAATGAAATAACAAAGACTCATTTCTTACTTTTTCGTGCATGTATTGGGCATATGATTTTCTCCCATGCCCACTTTTATCATCACTTGCTTCTATATTTTGTAGGTTTTTTGAAGAAATTTCCTGTAAGTATGAAACTAAGTCATAAATTAGAACTTTAATTGTATAATAAAAAGGAAATATACTCATACTAAACCTTGAACTTCGTAGAATTGAGTCTCTCACAACACTTCTGCCATTGCTCATCACTTCGTACATTTATAGGTCTGCAGGAAACGATATGCAGGACACGCAGAAGAAGTGATCAGAAACAATATGCAGGACAAACACAATTTACACTACCAGGCCACGTTTAATATGCAGGACAGATCAGAAACGAAGATGATATGAAGATCAAACAAGTAAACACAATTACTCTGGCAGCATCACCCGGGAGTATGCGTGATATGAAGATGATCATTTTGTTCGGTTTCTCACAAAATTAAGCCAAATTTTACATTGTTATTTATCAGTTCACAAAACCATGTTTCTATTCATTTTTAGTTTTCCATTATTTTTATTCTTTATAATCTGTTAGGAAATTTTCTTTACAAGTTAATATGGAAGAAGCTGCAAATTTTCTTTGCAAATTCACAAAACCAGTTTACATTATTTTTATTCGTCCATTGTTTTTTAGGTAACAAATCTTATTGGTCAACTACTTGCTTCTGGGCGTCCGGGAACTGATTTACAGTGAACTACTAAGCTACTATGGAAGAAGCTGCAAATTCTTTTCAATTTTTAATTTCAGGGGTGGATCTTTTCAATTTTTAATTTCAGGGGGTGATGCCGCCAGAGTAATTGGTCTAATTGGAGTTTACCTGGAGCGGCTGGAGGCTGGAGGCTGGAGGGAAGCGCAGAGCCGCAGACTGGCAGGGGCGGACGCAGGTCGGCAGGTCACCGGTGGGTGGAGTGGCGGTCTGGCGGACGACGTAGGCGGCGCGGTTCACGTCTTCCTCGCAGGACGCAGTTCACTTCGCCGTCTTCGCAGCAATCGCCGTCTTGGCCTCCTTCATCCTCGTCGCGGCCTTAATCGGCAATGGACGCTTAGCTATAGGGTAAGTGTGTTTGTGTGTTGGGCTTGGGCTTTTACATTTTTACATTTCATTTTTTGCGTCGACACCCGTTGACACAAATATAATTAAGATCTTTTAGCGTCGACAAGGCGACGCAAATAATGAAATTGTACAAGGCCTGAACGGGATTTTAATTAATATCATTTGCGTCCACTTGTCGACGCAAAAGCGTAGTTATTTGCGTCCACTGTAGTTGACACAAAAAACTTGGACGCAAATAATATTTTTTCTTGTAGTGTGAAAACTGGCAAATATGACGGAGAATGAAAATGAGCAAAAGATGAAAATTGAGCAAATAAAAATTTAAGTGAGACAAGAAGAATGCCGAGTGGACTATTGAATAACAGCGAGCTATGATATTGCTCATGTGAGCTTTGATTGTGATATGAAGTTGTGAAAAAGGAGAGAGAAAGTATGGACAGAAAATGTGAAAACACAAATTGAGGGAATGAGATAAGAGATATGAATATAAAAATGAAGACGATAAGAGAATGTGACTTTATATTCAATTAATGGATTAGATTGTCCTAATCAAAAGTTTATTCTAGATTAAGTTAGTGTTAAATATGAGAGACACCGAGATAAACTTATGTCGAATAAAGTCATTATTTTACGCTTTTAAACTAATACGTACTTTGAAAATTACGAGGTATTAATAGCTCAAATAAAGAGCAAAGTTATAATCATGATATTATGCGTTTTAAAATAAATTAAATAACTATGTCAAACAGGAATGAACTATATATTGAATTAGTTACATCGAATGGAATAGTATTATATGTTTTGAAATAATCAGTATGATCAATCTTTACTATTCTTGATATAACTAAATAAGGATTGTATCTTGAATATTTGATCATAAGATATAGAGAAATTTGCTGTGATTTATAAGTGATACATAATTTTCAAATTTCAGAGTTGACATAGCCTTTTTGTATTACTGAATAGCTATTTGGAACAAAATGGATTCTTTTGAGATTTATTAGTCAAATGGGTAAAATCAAATCTGGTTAAGTTTATATTTTCAATTTAGTATATTTGTGATGTCATTTTTTATTGTTGATTTACTATATGATATTTGATACTGAAAGTGTATCGAGAAAGAATGAACACCACTAAGCAAGATTTGCTTAGCGCGTTGGTTTTTTGTCCTTCGCGTAGGTACCTAATCGATACGAGTCAAAAATTCAAGGAGGAAAGCATTTGGGAGCAACCTGCCAATCAGCACAGAGTCACACTTGCATTTAGTAATATTTCATTTTAGTTTTCGTAATTAATATGTAGTCAACATGCGAGTATGATGTAACAGCAACACTAAACCTTTAAGTGTTATGTACAAAATATGAATGCTTCTGCAATTATGAACTTTTATAAAATTACTATTTCATAAAGTGACTATCATTAGCTCAATTTTAAAATAAAAATATTTTTGGATTAATGAAAAAGATAATGGAAAAGTCAGTCAACGCTTTGGTGCTCCGGCACTGCGGGTAGCGCTCCCTGCCCTAGCCTTCCGGGCCGGGTAGGGGGTGTTACATTACTACTAGTATATTGTGATAATATTGGATGATGTCCAGTTGCGCATTCATACATTTCTCCGAACTCAAACTTGTAATACTCCGTATAATAGTATGCGTATTAGGAAAAATGACACAAATATTACATCTAACTTTTTAAAATAAAAGAGTGATTCATTTCCCCAAATTTGAATAAACTTTCGTTTAATTAATCAAAATTTTCTCATATTGGTACCATTAGAAAAATTAATAAAAATATTTAATTATATATATATATATATATTGAAAGGATATATATATATATATATATATATATATATATATATATATATATATATATTTAAAATTGGATCACAAATATAAAATTTTTAACAATTTCAAAAAATAAAGAAAATGGACCGTTGCATGACAAGTAGGGAAGTGAGAGGGGGTGACCATCACTCTTTCAATGAGTGAACAAAATCAAACTCTTAGAATTTGGCGTTGACATACGTAGTATGAGAGACATTATGTTTTTTTTCAAGTATATTACCTTGCTCATATCATTTCTGTTTATATGTACAAGTTATCATGTTTTGGAAATAGGCTTCAATTAAGTCAAATTTAAAGAAACCCCCATTTTTTTCTTTCTGAAGATAAAAAAAATCCCTTGGCGGGTATTTAAAAGTTACTCCGTATATATTATATGGTTCATTCTTAACGATATTTAGAATGTGTGTACTCCTCGTCGATTAAACCGATCGAGTGTTGATAATTTGTTGTTGGTGATCGACAATGGTTGTCATGCTCGATTTTTTTGTGAAAAGAATTTCACTTTTGGTCTCATGACTATTATGTCACTTCCACATTTCTCCCTTGACTTTTTCCCACTCACCACCCGTCGTCCTTCCGACCACAACTCTGACAATTTTAACCGGAAACCATTAAATGAAGGTTAGTGGCGTCATTTAATAGCATTTATAGATTTCCTGCCTAACTCCAATGTTAAAAAGAAGTTTTCGGGCAACCCTAAAAATTATAAACGAAGACTCTCCCTCGCCACAACTTCTCATCACTATCACCCCAAACCCACCAAAAGAAGTCAACATGTCTAGCTCCAAACCGAGTAGTTCAAATTCTATGGGTCAATATGAATATGGAGAGTGGATTCCAATCGAGTATTGTGAATGTGGGAAACGATTGAAGTTGTTGACAACTTGGAAACCAGAGAATTGTGGGAGATAGCGTTAAATGTAATATATGAAATATTTAAAAATTCAATATTGATAGAATGAATATATATATATATATATATATATATATATATATATATATATGGGGGAGGGTTCTAGTGAGAACCCTTCATAAAATGAGAACTTATAATGAGAATTTTTAATCTCATCCTTTCATTTATTGCAATCATTGGTGATGATTCACATGTGGTCATATTCATAATTACCCCAAATTCAAATGGAGCCTTTTTGCAATTAATGCCAAATGATTACAAAAATGCCACCTTGTCATTGATTTCTATGAATGAATGATGGACATTAAAAGATCTCATTTTAAACTGGTTCTCATTTTAAGAGGGGTTCTCACTAGAACCCTCCCCTATATATATATATATATATATATATATATATATATATATATATATATATATATATAGGGTTGAGTTCTAATAAAAAGACATTTTGACGTGAGAAGTGAGAAGCTTCACATTTGCTTCTTTCTAATGCACTTTTCGCTAATCTGATACACTTTTTGCCATGGCAGAAAAGTTCCGATTAATTACGGATATGCCACCGCGTCTAGCATCACTTTTTTTAATATTTTTTGCACTTTCTCGTGCACTTTTTTGCTAATCTGATGCACAGATCTTAAAATGAACGCACCAGATGCATTCTCACTTCTTACGATAAGCACTCTTCTCATTTGATCCTTATTCTATATATATAGGGTCGAGTTCTAATGGGAAGACATCTTAACGTGAGAAGTGAGAAGTTACACATTTACCTATTCCTGATGCACTTTTTGGCTAATCTGATGCACTTTTTGCGATGTCTGAAAAGTTCCGATTAATTACGGAAATGCCACCGCATCTAGCATCACTTTTTAAATATTTTTTGCACTTTCCCGTGCACTTTTTTGCTAATCTGATGCACAGATCTTAAAATGAACGCATCAGATGCATTCTCACTTCTTACGATAAGCACTCTTCTCATTTGATCCTTATATATATATATATATATATATATATATATATATATATATATATATATATATATATATATATATATATATATATATATATATATATATATATATATATATAGGGAAGAGTTCAAATGAAAAGTGGTCTTCCCGTGCAAAGTGAAATTTTTTCACTTTTTCATATTTCGTTTGCATTTTTTGTTACGTTGTTTGCGTTGCACTTTTTGGCCATTTTGATTTTGGCCAAATTCGGACAAAATGACGGTGGCAGTTTTGTAAATAAACCAATTTTTTTGAGCTACCGCGAAAAAGTGCACGAAAGCAAGAAAAAGTGCAAGCAAAAAATGAAAAAGTGCAAATTTTGCACTTTGCACGTTAAGACTTCTTTTTATTTGAACCAACCCCTGTATATAGAAAAGGGTGAGGGATGTTATCCCCATTCATTTCTCAGAAATTCAGAATCGCTCTTCCGTTGCTTCGTCTTTCATGGTCAGACGCTCTACCTTCTCTCTTGATTCACCTGACGCCTGCGTGCAGATGGGTTTCTTCGTGGTCAGATGCTCTACCTTTCTCGAACATAGGCGACCCATACTACGAGAAAAGTGTTCCAAAGTTTCAAAGGCTTTCTAGGGTTTCCTTCTCGCAAGATGAAATCCAGGTCCTATCCTCTAATTTCTGTTACTCTTTGGTTAATTGGGACCTACCCTAACGCCCGCCTCCCTCTGGCCACTATTCGTAAGGACTTCGAGGCCATAGGGTTTTATCAATTTTGACCCAAAACCGATGATGCTCCAACCCTCTTTGGATGCTGAGGTTACTGCTGCAAAAATACACACACTGAGTGTGTAAAGGAAAAATATGCAGCCCCAACTGTCAACCATATCTTAGCCATTTCTAATTCACTCATTAAGGGGACTCCACCTGAGACTGACTATGATAATTTCTGCAATACAAAGTTGCCTGCAATGCTCTTGTTATTTGTGATGCTTCTGTCCCTTTTACTGATAATGAAATGTTCTGATTATGAACAATTCTGTAAAAGATGGCCCTGCTATTGATTGTGAAAATGCCCCTGTCCCTATTACTGATTGTCAAAATGTTGCCTCTGAGAAAGTTGCCTGTGATAAAAGTATTGCTACCTAGGATGAATTTGTCCCAAAGAGTACAATAGCTATATCTGATATCCCCCTTGCTGCCGATGATGCTTTTGAGGCATATAAATAAGATGAGGTCCATAAGGTTAACCTAAGGTCCTTAAGGTTAACAATGTCAGTGCTGGCGACAGCAGTGTTGTTTATAAAGGGTCTGTGATGATAATTCATTTTCTTGAGTCAGTTGATGGGCATTAGGGATACCTGACTCGTATCTTGGCGTGGAAACACACTGACCAGACCTGAATATCTCACGTGTTTGGTGTGTTTGCAGCCATGGCGGTGTCAGATGTTTCATTTTATCTGTTAGTGAGCTTTCTAAGCCTCCGTTATTGTTTATTTATGGAAGAGATTTGTTTAATGCTACCACTTTAAAGTTTAAAACATTTAGCTTTTCTCTTAAAACATATATATATATGCTACCACAATAAATGCCAACTCAATGAGTTATATACATCCATAATATTGTGCTCCTGTTCACACATGATCCTTTTAGCATTTAAGAAGCATTGTTTTTGTATTCCAAGGAATGAATTTATATTTCAAGAGGCATGATGGACAAGCGGTAACTTGTGAGTGTTTTTTTGGAGCAATGCTAGATGTAAATAATGCAGGCTTTGCTAACTTTTTTGTTATGGTATTTAAGTAATCACTATCCTTAATTTCCTCTTACGTTGGTTGGTTCTATTTCAAACATTTTAAATTTAATTTATTGAACTTTTAGGTACTCTCAAGCTGGAACCCCACTCAAGAAGGTTACTTCTACTTATAATGCTGATTCTCATACTTATTCTCTAAAATTCAGGTATAATTGTTAAGTTTATTTTCTACATGTTAAATTAATAGATAAATATACTCCATCCGTCCCACTAGACTTTGCCAACTTCCCTTTTTTGTTTATCCCAAAAATCTTTTTCATTTTCCGTTTAAAGCAATGAATTTGTGCCTCTACTCATTTCTCTATCTTAACCATAAAGTTTTTACTATTCTAATTTTACACCCCGTTTTATAATACTTTTACTATTTTAAAGTAGAGAATTTGATTTTAATTTGCCGATCATATCTGAGTTAATGTCTTCATAGCCAAGATGTCCCTACCACACCTGGGCAAACTTCAAAAGAGCCAATGTTTGTTCCTATTAGGGTAGTCTGTTAGACTCAAGTGGTAAGTACATACCTTTGTCACCACTGTACTCTTGTGGGAGGTTGGAGAGTATCAGCACTGGCCAACCAGTCAACACTACAATTCTTAGGCTAACAAAGGTCAAGTAATATTATAGTTTTTTTCATCCAATATTACCGATGTTGTGAAGTTGGGTATGACTAAAATTGATATTTATAAGGAAAAGCATTTTAGGCATTATAGCATTTTATCTATCCAGCTAAATTCATTTTACATTGGGATTGTTATCTTACGAATTTACTCTTATGCGAATTCACATTTATGCAATATGAAACACTTTGTGTTTAATGTGCAGATCGAAAGAAGAAGAATTTGAGTTCAATGAAATACATGAGAGGGTTGTCCCATCTATACTACGGGGGTTTAGTGCCACCATAGAACTTGAGTCTAATCTTACTGATGCAAATCTATTTTTCCTTCTCACTCATGACTCTGATGAGTTCAACAAGTAGGTAATAACTCTGCGAAGCTATACCTAACGTCTGGCGAGTGTCACTCTGCCCCGGTAATCATCGCATCTCAGTATATTGTTAGTTGTGATTTCTTCTCCTATTTTGCTTATTTTTTCCTATTTCATTTCATTTGCAAGCAGAGTTTTCATGGTCTTGTTAGCTAACTTCTCTTCCTATTTTTCTTCTTTTTTTCCTATTTCGTTTCATTTGTAGGTAGAGCTCTCATGGTATTCTTAGCCAACTTCTTGTTCAATTTTGCTTTTTTTTCTATTTCATTTCATTTGCGGACATAGTTCATCTGCTAAGAAGTACTCCTCATCACATTATGTATTTCTCAATTCATTTAATGAGTCTAACACTTTTACTGCTTTTAATTTCAGAAACTTCAATTAATTAGGGTTTGCGTTTACTGCCTTTAACCCTAACCCTCCTTTTACTGCCTTTGTTATTATATATCCCTGTTTTCTCCTTCAGTTTTTACTACTCAGTTGACCCCGACCGGTGTGTCACCTATTTTTGGTCAAACTTGTTGCTTGCAATGACTCAGTTTATTATGGCACACCTAACCAATTGTTTATTCAGGACTTGAAAAGGGTATTGAGATAGAAAGAGAAATAGAGGCGATACACCCGATTCTAAAAAACTATGATAATTTCTGCAATACAAAGTTGCCTGCAATGCTCTTGTTATTTGTGATGCTTCTGTCCCTTTTACTGATAATGAAATGTTCTGATTGTGAACAGTTCTGTAAAAGATGGTCGTGCTATTCATTGTGAAAATGCCCATGTTCCTATTACTGATTGTCAAAATGTTGCATGTGAGAAAGTTGCCTGTGATAAAAGTATTGCTAACTAGGATGAATTTGTCCCAAAGAGTACAGTAGCTATATCTGATATTCCCCGCTGCCGATGATGCTTCTGAGGCATAGAAATAATATGAGGTCCATAAGGTTAACCTAAGGTCCTTAAGGTTAACAATGTCAGTGCTGGCCAGCAGTGTTATTTATAAAGGGGCTGTGATGATAATTCGTTTTCTTGAGCCAGTTGATGGGCATTAGGGATACCCGACTTGTATCTTGGCGTGGCAACACACTGACCAGACCTGAATATCTCACGTGTTTGGTGTGTTTGCAGCCATGGCGGTGTCAGATGTTTCATTTTGTCTGTTAATGAGCTTTGACTGAGCCTCCGTTATTGTTTATTTATGGAAGAGATTTGTTTAATGCTACCACTTTAAAGTTTAAAACATTTAGCTTTACTCTTAATTTTTAATTTCTTACTATATATATGCTACCACAACAAATGCCAACTCAATGAGTCATATACATCCATAATATTGTGTACCAACTAAAATGGCTCTAATTTGGAGTGCATTTAGTTCAGTAATTGTCAGTCTTCATTTGTGTTTCACTATTTGTTTTACCATATTTGCTTTGCCATGTGATATGGTTATTGAGGTGATTGGGGAGCCTACTGGTGCACACACAGGAATTGAGTTCACTATCTCTCAACTGAAGAACTTTTTTTTTGTAATCTTATTTAGGTACATAAATATAAACTCTAAAAGAAGACACCATTATGAAGTCATACAAGAGGTAACAACTTTTCTGTTTTCTCTTTATGTTAGAACCCTTGTATTCAAGGATGATATGGTCTACTGTCAATCTGCATTAACACTAAATGGTATTGTAATATTTTTAGTCGATGGTGCAGTTTTAGTGTCAATGTTTCTTCATGCCCATTTAAGTGTTGTGTACATGTGTAGTTGGACATTAGATGACTGTTTTTCATTCCGGGGCTTGCCATGCCACCTTTATTTTGATTTGGAGTTCAATAAGAAAGCAAATAGAGATAAGAATGGAGATGAAATGGTTGATCTCCTGGTCATGGCTGTATTTGATGCTCTGCTAGAAAAATATTCTCTAGAAGGAAGTCATGACTGGATAGTTTAGCTTGATTCTTGTACTGATTTTATATGGTTTTGTTTTTATGACATTTCATAGCAGGTATTTCCATTTCATCTAGATTTTCTAATTTCAGTTCGATTTCAACTTGATTTCTTTCTTCCATTGAAATTCAATAATTCATCAGTTCAGAATTCGATCTACTTCATCTAAGTCTAGAAATAACCTTCTAATCTCTTCATCTTCTATTAGGACGACGTTCAGTAGCCGGAAAAGGATAGCTAACGAAGGATGGCTGGTGGGCTGGGAAAGGACATAGCCATTGGCTTTGAAGTAAAAATTACAAAGCAGAACATCAATTGGACCTAACATGCGGATACAGGTTTGAAGTTCAATTTTATAGTTTTAAATTTAGTCGGATCATATTCTTTGTTGTCTAATTTGACCTGCTAATAGTATTTTTATTTTGTCAAACACATTTGTTCTTGCAAATATAACTTGGTTTCGTTCAAAAAACCTTTCGTTATAATTGTACTTATTACAATTTCATCTTTTAGATCAAAATTTGACTATATTTTTTAAAAATATGCTCGATTATTTTACAGGCATTTAGTATCTTTAAAATTGCATTTTTATATGGTTAGCTAGGGTTCTAAAAGTCTTTTACGACTATGTGGCTTTGAGTTAAGATGATTGTATTAGTTACTGGATTTGTATGATTTTCAATTCAAAGATTTAATATGCGTGTCTTCGGGACTTTCGAACCGATATCTCTTTCCGATCTTGAACTTCTGTCAAGTTTATATCCTTCTATCAATTTCTCTTCCAGTTCTTCTTGAGAAACGAGAGTGCATGGATACATGTAACTGATGTTTCCCATCTTATATGATTATCTGATCTTATTCGATTCCATGAATTATGAACTTGCTGGTTTTGTATAAGTTAGTATTTTAATTGGTTTGGAATTAAATTCTAATAAACAAAGGGATCAATTTATTATATGAGATCAATTTAAAATAACTACTAATAAAGAAAGAGTCTTCATAATTAGTAGACAAAATTTTCAATCCTTAATTTATTTATTTTGATTGGAAATATAATGTTCCTCATACAATTTCAGTTAGATAGGTATTTACTATCTTTAAAACCTCATTTGTTTGTCCTTCTTTGTAAAATTCTTGAGCATTTTTTTCCATTCCTCCAAACAGGATCATCTTTATTTTGGTTTTATCTGTCCTTCGTCCTGCTACGTTCTGCGAGGACGTATAGTAGTGAGGCCTAACCATGGTTCTATGAGGAGTAATTAGTGAATATGCATGTTTCTGTTTGAAACATTTTTAGCCTTTCGTTAGGATCATCCATTTTCTGTCGATGAGTTTTTAAAGCGATGTTTGCTATCTTCGTCCATTTTTGCCATTTTCTAAGATGGACGAAAATAGCAATGTGACAATAGCCCATTTTAAAGCGATGTTTTCTACCCGGATAAACCCTCATCGTCTTTGCAAACTTTTCCTTTTTCCAGATTTCTACCACTTTCTCCACAATAATTTCCTATCTTCTTTTAGTGATTACTATTGCGTTACGTTCACAACCCATTTCCCCCCATTGGGCATTGACCCTCGCGCAAAGTGCGTGACAATGCTAGTATATATATATATATATATATATATATATATATATATATATAGGGAGTGGTTCTAATGAGAACACTCCTTATTGTGAGAAATGAGAACACATCCTAACCCACCATCTAATTAAATGAATGGCTATTAAATGATTGGCTCACAATATAATGATGGACATCCCCACATTGTAACCTATCTTATACATATGGAAAGGTGAGACCGTATACTAACAATGGACATAAGAGTAATTTTATTAATTCATTTAATGAGTAATGGTTGTAGGTTACAACTTTCCAAAAAAGTAGGAAAAATAAGATATCAAAACATCTAAAAAAATTCATTTAAAATAGATTTAACTTTTTAAATTATAATTAAATTTTATCAAAAATTATATCAAATTAATTGTTTTTATCTTTCATATGACACCAATATTGCATATATAATTTTTTTATCAAAAAGGTATTATTTGTGTACAACAAATCACAACAAGCATCTTCAGGGCAGCTATCACACACACAAGAACATGTATCTAACGCACAACAACCAATATTTAATGCACATGAGAAGGAGTATCTCACAAATAGTTTGTACTCCCTTCGTCCCAATTTAATTTGCAAAATTTCCTATTTTGGTTGTCCCAAAATGGTTTTTCACTTTCTATTTTAGGTATGTAAATAACAATAAAGTTACAAATTTACCCTTACATTTACTTTTTTACCATTAACCTAAAGGCATCTACTTTTAGAAAGATGGGCAAAAGTGTAAAAAGCAAGCATCATTTATTGTCATTCCTTAATCCTTGTGCCGGTCAAAGTTTGCAATTCAATTCGGGACGGAGGGAGTATATAAAGTACAAGAGCAAATATTTCAATCACAAAAAACAGTATCTAACACATAACAATTAAAAACTAATATTGAACACATAAGGATTTCATATAAATTAAGTTTAAACTATTATATAATACACATCAACTAGTATCTACAACACAATGTGTATATACGTTAGAGAACTCATATCTAGCACATAGTGTGCACATAGAGAATCAAAACAAATACATCATGCACAAGAACTGATATCTAACACACAAAACAAATATTGCACTTGAGTGACACAATAGTGCAATAGTAATTGTATGGATGCATATGAGTGAGAAAATATGCAAATGTTAAGATGTAAAGTATGTTGAATCGATGTCTAGCACGCAATCTTCAATATGTAATGCACATGAACCGGTATCTAACTCACCATTGATATATAACATAACAATGAATAAGTTTCTATATGTAATGCGCGTGGACCTGTATCTGACTCACATTTCGTATATGTCATTTGTGCACATAAACAAATTATGCAAGTTATGTACAGTAGAATACGTGTGTGCATCACTATATGTTAGTTGTGCACTATAGTCAATTGTGCAAACAAATTATCTAAAATTATTATAAAAGTGGTCTTTGAAAATAAATGGTGCTCATCATATATTAGGAAGAAAGTGTACTTAATTTTTTAGTTATCATCATAATATTATTCATGATAGACAAACAACACAAATAAATTATTTCAAAAAGTTCAAGTGAGTACGTGGCAACTAAAAAGTATTATTTAATGATATATGGAATGTAATGATTGCATTAGTGGATTGTTCAATTAAGAAGCTAAGGAATTACGGAGTAATTGCCAACGGTGGTTACCAAAAGTGATTTATTGTAAAATACCTAAATAGCCTTTGTTTAATCAAGTTGAGTGCAGATCCGTATAGATCAATCAATGGCTGCGATGTGTTCTCACATTCTCACGTTAAGACTCGTTCTCATTTGATCCAAAATCTCTCTCTCTCTATATATATATATATAATATATATATATTGTTGGTTGCAGAGATATGAAGGTTGTGGTTGGATGGAGTGGTTTGATCCTCCAATGTGAAAAAGGTCTCAAAAAATCATCCCAAGATTATTAAAAAAAACTGAATGGCTATGAAGAAAAAATCCATTCATTGGAGATGAAGGCTCAAACAATGGAGACAAACCATTTGAAAGCAGAGAAGATGGAGAGAAAATGTAGTAAATGCATAACATTGATATGCTTTTTGTCTGTTGTGGTTGTTATTGTTTCAATGTATCTGAAAGGCAAATAATGTAGTTGTAGTGGTCATGAGGCATGTGATCATGTACTTGTAAAACCTTTGTATTATGAGTATGAAATGTTAAACCAGTGATTATCATGAGTTGGTATGAAATGAAATCAAAATCAGTTAATTATGAGTTAAACATGTTCATTATGAGTTGATTAATGAGTTCTATTAACTTGGTATGAAATGACTTCAAAATGACTTACAAACCTCTGGAACACATATGTATGCCAAATGATACCAAGAAAAAAAATAGCATGCACTAATGACTAACTTTACAACCATATAATCACTTAGACAACAACCCTGAAATAGTGACCTTCAAGCACATTGTCACTCACATATCAAACATATAATCAGTTACATCAGTACCATAGCTTGAATTACCTAACAAGCATAATGTTTGTTACACAATAACCATACAGTCACTTCAAAAAAGGCAAAACGTGTACTCCATAGTTACATAAAGTAAGCATCAAGAATACGCAAAGTTCTCAAAAACATAGAATATTTTACAACACCCACTAATGCATATCAATGGAGTTCTCATCATTCCCAAACAAGACTGATTTGAAAGTTGTTTTATATCTAGTGGCATATTTTGGTCCCTTTGTAATGGCGAGTTTTGTGAGTTTGGGTCTTGGATTCACTTCTCGTGGTTTTGGAACATTTGTAGTGCTCTTCTTTTGACAAGGAGGTGGTCCATAGCATATCCTAATCCCCTGTTTTTTCCTCTTGGAAGTCCCAATAGTCTCCTCTATAATCTCTGTTTTCCTCTCTTCTTCACTCCCTTCTTTGCTCTCTTCAGAGACTTGAGTGGTTTGTGTGTTTTGTGTAAACATAGCAGTGTCCTCTATGCACACATAATAGGAACCTCACTTCCAAAAGTTGCTTCCTCTGCACACTGCATGGTGATGTCAACAAGGTTTTCCTCATCAGCAAGGTCTTCCTCTTTACCAACCCCCTCATCCCTAGGCTCCTAAACTCTATCATCCACTCCAACACTCTGCTTGGTCTTACCTTTTCTATTTATTTTTCTAGGTTGCATCTGATTACATGTAAAGACATTGTAGGTAATGCACACAAAATATTTAGAGAAGTTAGTTTGCAAAAGATAAATGCACACTATACCGGCTTCTCATTGTTGTTAGGATCATCCGGACATCTCCTTGCATTGTGACCTTCCTTCTTGCACTTTGAACAATGCAATTTAATGTCTTCTTGCAACTCGGACTCCATCATTGCTCAAATCAACTGGTGATTTCCTAAGTAAGAGGGGGAACTCTGTCGGTAAGAGAGATGTATCTCATTTTTTCATTTTTGAAAACAATTTGGAAAACACAATTTTATGTTTTCTTTTCTCCAGTTTTCTAGTAATTTTTTTGGGTAAACATATTTTCTGTTTTCTTTTTCCAGTTTTCCAGTTTTCTAAAAATCTGGAGAATATCTCTGTTAGTAAACAAGCCCTTAGCTTCTTACCTTTATCATCAGCATTTGTTGGCGAACATCATTCCACACTTGTTCCTTCTCCTTCACGCTGATGGTCCAGACGTATTAATCAACATTAAGTGAAGTTAATTTAGAAGGTATTCGTTTTAACAAAATACATTTACTAAAATGCCCCCAATATTTCTACATAAACGAGTTTCCTGTTAAAATGTGTCGGAGTTGTGGCCGAAAGGACGGCATGTGGTGAAGGGGAAAATGTCACGGACTAGATTTGGTTAAATTGAAAGTCAAGGGAGAAATTTGAAAGTGGCATAATAGCCCTGAGACCAAAAGTGATTTTTTTTCATTTTTTGGGGGTACTAACATCAGGCACAGACGATTCCAAAGCCTAGTTATTCGCCCCTCCATAACCACTGCCATGTTATGAGAGAAAGATAACACTCGATTTGATTTCTTTTCGATGATTTGTCAAATCAATGATATTGACAATTCCTTCTCGGTGACTAGTCAAACCGAGTATTTTAACTGTTTCTTTCTAGTAACTGGACAAACCAGAACTTTTATTATTGCCTTTTTATATCCCAAAGCAGTTTCAATTTTTCTTCTTCTAGTTTTGATGATTGGTTTAATATTAAGAGCTTTTATGTCGATAGAGAATTTTATATCTCTGCGGGATTAACAAATTGTTATGTTCTTTTGGAATTTTTGAATTTTATGTCTCATTTCCTTGTAGTTTAGGCTATTCAAATTGTTTTCTACTGATCATTTTTTTCATCATTAAATAAATGGTTTCATTTTAAAAAAGAATACTCCAAAATTGTCCATTTTATTTTTAAAATTCCAAAACAAAAACATGATCACAAACCTTCATAACTGTCCCCCTCCTAAATGTATCACATACATTTTTTTAGCTTTAATCTCACACACACACTAACATGGACGGATCCAGGATTTTTAGTCAAGGGGGGCAATTTTTTTGCGTTAGTATAGGGGTGAAAATGTTTCGTTATTGTAGCAGAGTGAATTTGTTTTCGCTAGTGTAGCGTGGCGAATATTTTTCGCTAGTGTAGGGATTTGAGGCTATTTTTATTCAAAAAATATATATTATTACATACACGACGATGAAATTTAAATCTATTACATTCTAAGTTTAAACAATGGAAAAATAACTTTGATTTTATAATTGAAGTGAACTAGAAAAAGTAGTAATACATTAAAGTGTAAGAAATGACAAATCAAAGGAAAAATATTTGAAATTTAAAAAGGATATATTACATTTTATCAAATTATTTGAAGATAAAAAGTTTAAAAGGTATACCATCCAACAATACTTTTTAAATAATGTATGCCTTGTTGAACCAGACGAATCTTTTCGGAATTAAGAACTGGTTTTTGAATTAAAGGGTGTTTGTGAGTCGCGAGAAGTTTTTTAATATTATAATAATATGTATGCTATTAATATTTTTAGAATAAAAATATATTGCTAATTCATATATGTGGTGCATATTATATTTGTATTAATTCTAAAATAAGTTAAAGTGTATTATCTATGCAATAAATTGATGTTAGAAAGTAAGAAGTAAATGAATTGTGTAATTTAATGTCAACAAAATTTTAATTTATGGATTCACTTCACATGATCTAAAAATTGTTTAACTACTGTGGCTGATATTTAATACCGTTTGATATTTTACAAAATCGAGTACTAGTTATCTATTAAAAATAATTAAACATGACAAAACTAGGAAATTCTATATAATAAGTATCCTAAGTCTTATACAATGAATTGTTCTATTGTTTATTTTAGATGCTTCTTCTTTTAAATCTTCAATTGAGTATTACATTAATTATGTGAGGCTATATATTAATTTTGAAAACTAAAAGTTAAGAGGGACGAACATATATATATATATATATATATATATATCTAATTATGTTATGAAAATATTACATATATCATAATAAAATTTGAAAGTCCAAGGGGGCGGTCCCTAAGTCCATCCTTGCATATTAAAAAGACAAATTTAAAATTTTAGTAAAATAATCTGATCCTAATACAAAACGGAGTTGGTTTAACACTGTCCCTTAAAACCATGTATACAAAACTGGGCGTTACCGGACTCCTTAGGGAGTGTTTGCGATTGCTTCGTCTTTAAAAAAGTATTTTTTAAAGAGATTTTGGAAGAAATATTTAATACTATCCTCCGTATCTCATTAATTGCAACATTGGAGTATATACACTATTCATGTACTTTACTTTGACTACATTTTATTTATTAATGTATGTGAATTATTTTTTTTTGAAAAATGTTGTTAAATTCGTCTCATTATTAAGTTTTATAATCTGATTTTTTTTACTAATACAAAATTAAATATAATGACGGTCAAAGTTGTGCGTGTGCAAATGTGAAATGTTGACTGTTGCAACTAAAAAGAGACGGAGAAAGTAGTAAAAGTTGGTAGTGTTTAAGAAAAAGAGTGATTCTGAAAAAGTAAAAGTCGGCAATGTTTGATAAAATAAGTGCTTTTTGTGTAATAAAAAAAGTCAAAAGCAGTTTAAAACACTCATCAATCTGTTTTCGGCTTTTAGCTTTTAAGTGATTAATTTAAGCCGAAGTTGTCACTTGAAAATACCAATTTCAAGTTTTTAAAGCTAAAAGCTAAAAGTGCTCCTTTTAATTTGTTACAAACACTCCCTTAAATTCATGTCCAAACGAAACCGTTACAATTACAAAAAACAAAAAGTTACACACTTACACCGCAAGAATAATGGCGCAAATTAGTACCTAGACAAAAAATTAAAACAAGTCCCTATTTTTCCTCCGCTTATCACATTATTACTAAGCCTGGTAGGTAAAGGCATCCCCATCCATTAGATTATCTAAAGTTTAATTGGATGATGTGGAAGATTATTTGAAAGATTATCATTGTGAGTGAGAGATTATTTATTAAGGAGATTATTGAAAAAGAAAATCTGGTATCAAGATTTGGATTCCGGATTATTTTAAGTTGTAGTTAAATTGCATTTAATTAATGCATGGTCTAGAAAACTAATTATTGAGTATCATGGTTGATGAAGAGTTTAAAGATTTGAGATCATTTAAAGTTTATTGAATAAATAAGATTCGGCAATGATGTGTTATAGAAAAATCATTTATTTTAAGATCATGAATAATGGGGATGCTCTAATACGTACGAAGTAGTATATAGAGCAATAGTTAAAACGTAGAAGCTCTTTACTTAATCATTCGGTCAAAAACCTGTCTTGGAGCTCGTTTGGTGGCCTTGTTTTATGGTTTATCAGGCTTACCAATCAACTTTTTCACTAAACACGTAACATTTTGATTTCACGCGCTGAATTGCGTATTAATAAGAGAAAGTAAAGTTGAAGTTACTTTTCTGGCTGCATTGACTGAAGTTACTGTAGAGGACCATTTTAGTTTTTTTTTTCATATAATTTTTTCTTTATTTTATTGATAAATTAAAATATATCTTAAATATAATTTTTTCTAAATAAGCAGAATCAACCAATCCAGCCACTTCATTCAAACCTTCATAAATTTCGGCAAAATCATCCATTACAACCGATTTGGGTATTACAGCCGGAGAATAGCCAGTTCGTATATAGTGCATCCGGGTGTACGTACACCCGGCCCATGTAAGAAAGACAGCTCAACCACTAATATATGTAAAAAAAATTGGTGGCATTTTTGTAATTTAAGCGGAAAGTCACGGCTTCCGCTAAATGAGCAATAGTGTACGTTTAATGAGCATCTGACCTATTTTATTGAGTATTAGGAGGCTAACAATGAGTTTCACGATCTCTGCTTCATACTCCCTCCGTCCCATAAAACTTTGCCATCTTTCCTTTTTGGGACGTCCCAAAAAACTTTGCCACTTTCCCTTTTAATCAATTATTTTGTGGTTTCTGTTATTTCTCTCTCCTCTGCACAAAATTCAACCACACAATTTTTACTTTATTATTCTCCGTGCTGATCAACTTTGGCAAAGTTTAAAGGGACGGAGGTAGTATCTTCTAATTCAATTTTTTTCTTATTTTTTCTTTTATAAAAATTCTCATTTGAAAAATTCAAAAGGTCATTTGAAATCGCTAATGTGCTCAAATCCTCATTTGATTATGCTCATTCCGTGTAAGCGTCATGCTCATTTGATATGTGAGAGCGATGCCATAAGGGCTGGATTGATCATGCTAGAGTCTCTACAACACCGGAAATAGAAGAATGACGACGGACTGGAGACGCCTGCATTTTGACGGACTGGAGCACTGGAGATTGAGCAACCCAGACGAGACGCCAACAAATTAGGTTGCAGCAAGATGGAATCTGCTCCTGGTACGACTGCACCAATGGAAAAACTCTTCGCGCCGCGACAATGATGACAGTGAAGCTCGAATCAATGAAGGATGCTGAAGGTTCTGGCCAACGGTACTAACGCAAAGGCTCCTCAAGTTGCAATACGCCTATACCTAATCACCTGCAATGGTTTCCCCTGAAACTCGAAAGACGGCGGTAGATTTCATGAAGAAGACGATCGGCAAAAGAAGTGGCCTGAGAAACTACGAACATATCAAAGTCCTGTGGATGAGGGGATTAGTAAAAGGCTTAAAGTTTCTTCTTATTACAAAAATACAGGGTGTACATGTACACCCGTGTGTAGGATATAATTTGAGGAGAATAGCAGTCCATACCATAAGACGTCTAGTAAGACATTATTTTCTGTCAATTTTTTTCAAATTGATTGAGGAATATATTTATATTAATAAATGAAACTTTTCATTGACATTATAATCTATAGATAATACTAAATTGATTATTGGGAGAATTTGACTTTGCATCTTATTTTTTAGGTGGTATTCAACTTTGCGCCCCATTTTCAAAAAACTTTGACTTTACACCCCATTCCACTTATAAATCCTTTGAGTTTGCACCCCATTTAATTTGTTGTCTTCACTAAATGTTATGTAATGTGGTGCAAAATCAATGTTTTTTCAAAATAGGGTGCAAAGTTCATTATCATCCAAAAATTGGCGTGCAAAGTTCACCCAAAAATTGGCGTGCAAAGTCAAATTCCCACTTAATTATTTTACTCTATTCATACTGTTTATTCAGCATACAAAATAAACAATCTTATATGCAAATATCACTTAATCCAGACAGACATCCTAATCGAAACAGACATCCTAATCCCAACAGACATATTAATCAAGACATGACTTAATAGAAACAAAGTAAACAACCCCTTAGTACCGTAACAACTCAACAAATCCAACGTTAAAGACATGAGTAAAGTAAACTAGATGTATTTCTTTTTGAAACATTTCACCTTGAAATGTATATACTCCACACTTTTCTTTTTATGTAGGTCAAAATAAACTTCACACCCATCTTTGGTTAGTTTTTAATTTAAAGTTACCCTTATACTCTTACTTTATTATCTACTATATACCCAATTTCTCTCTCCTACTACACATTATTTACTTTTTGTAGGAGTACCGTGGGAATGTCAAAATCAAAAATATCACTTTCTTAAAAACCGTAAAGTCAAACTATGAATTTATTTAGAAATGGAGAGAATATTACATAGGGCATACGTGTCATGGTCACATCACACTACCAAATACGGAGTACTTGTAAAAAAAGATGCACACTTATGCAAATTAGAGGAGTCAAGACTTAAAGAATTTATATTGAGGGGGCAAAATCTTAAAATTTCATAATTTTTTTACTGCCTATATTTTTTTTTGATACATCTAAAATGAGTCTATATATATTTACACACACACACATATATATACGTACCAATTTTTTTCTTGGGGGGCCGAGTCCCCCTCCAGCCACCACTGTCTCCACCATTGGCCGTGTGTACGCCGTTTGTGAATAGACCATTTTTTTGTCTATGAATAACTTTTTCACAAATAAAATACTACCTCCGTTCCCATTTTAACTTCCAAATGGGTTTGGCACAAAGTTTAAGATAGTGGATATTGTGTGGTGGAGAGTTGTGCAGAGGAGCGAGATATGTGTAAGAAATGTTGTGAACCACAAATTCTTTACCAAAAAGGGAAAGTAGAAATTTTAATTGGAACGGACGAAAAAGGAAAGTTGGAAGTTTATTTAGGAACAGAGAAGTATATTTTGTGTGTCAACAACCCATTCACCAACGAAAAATATTTTGTTTACAGCCGTGTGTACTAGACATGTACAAATGAGCATGTAAACCAAGTAGGGTTGTATGAAAATACACCTACACGAATCTATTACTCCCTCCGTTCCTAAATAAACTTCCAACTTTTCTTTTTCATCAGTTCCAATTGAAACTTCCACTTTCCCTTTTTGGTAAAGAATTTGTGGTTCACAACATTTCTTACACATTTCTCTCTCTTCTGCACAACTCTCCACCATACAATATCAAACCCATATGGAAGTTAAAATGGGAACGGAGGTAGTAGATGAAATTTGGAGTGGGTGTACATGCGCAGTCTTAGCGCGATATGCCAAGTATTCAACCTTCTTCCAACTCCATGATTGAACCATTCCAGTGCAGAACTACTCAAGATATTTCAAAAGTTGTTCTATATTTATTCAATATTAAACGGGACAAAACTCTTACACACTTCTAAAATACCAATTATACCATTATATACATAGAGTACGATACCAATGAGAACAATATTCAACGTGAGAACGTGAGAACACACACATTCAACCCAATGTGACACACAATAGATCCTGTATGGTGCATATTTTAACTTTGCTCAAACAAAGACAACATAAATAGTTGCAGTGGCCTTTTGGTAAATATTAAATATTAAGTTCAGCATGAAAAAGTGAAATGGGCGAGTTTCATTGTGCATCACATCGAGGTAAATGTAGTGTTTTCACGTTAAGCCTTGAGTAGCGTTCATGTCTAGTCGGCCTGACGAAAATTGCCGTCCGACCGAGGTCATTTGGGGCCCTTCCCGATGAAACATTTTGATGAATTTTTTTGAGTTTGTTCTTTATCAAGTCTAATTTGTATTTTTTGATTTTTAGAACTTTTAATTTAGCTTCGTAAGATGCAGATTTTTGTTATTAAAATTGATTTAGCAAAGCATAAAATGATTTAACTTTTATCAACAATCAGTTCAAAATGATTTAACTTTATCAGCATTCAATCTTGAAAATACTATTTTCATATTTTCATTTATGAATATTTCAAAAACTTGTTGATTTTCATTTTAATTAATGATTTTGTGGTGGTTGTTATTTAGGTTGAGCTATGCCACCGGCCATTCAAGACAAAGGAAATGATACGTGTAAGCGACTTATAGCTAGCGGGTCTAGTTCAGGTGTGGTCTACTGTAATTATTAACATAGTCATTGTCAGAGCCATGCAGACTCACTGTTATAGGATATCCAAACACCGTTTTTGTTTCATTGGAAACTTAACGGAAAAAGGGGGAAAATATGAGGCTATGGTGGGGTTCTTAACTCCAACCAAATTGAATGCCTTCCTTTCTTCCATTCAGTGCATATGTTTTCACAAATCTTATCCGGCCAATGCACTTCCTCTAATTACGGGTTCTTTTATCTCTGAAACGCTTATTGCCTCCCGTCGTTCCAAACCCATCACCGGCCACCGCAATCTCCGCCGCTGCCACATTGGTGGCGTTTCTCGTGAGATACATTTAACAAGAGTCCGCTATTTCGATGGCGGACATTGTGAAACATATACTAGCAAGGCCTATACAATTGGCGGACCAGGTCGTGAAGAATGCCGACGGCGTTAGCTCCTTCCGGCAGGAATGTATCGAGATTAAAGCCAAAACGGAGAAGCTCCTCGGCCTTCTCCGGCAGGCGGCGCGTGCCAGCAGCGATTTGTACGAGCGCCCCATGCGCAAGATCATCGACGACACAGAGCAAGGCCTTGAAAAGGCCCTCACCCTCATCTTCAAGTGCCGGGCTAGCGGGATCAGCAAAGTCTTCACCATCATCCCCGCCGCCAATTTCCGGAAAACCTCCCTGCAGCTCGAGAATTCCATCGGCGACGTCTCGTGGCTCCTCCGTGTATCAACTCCCGCGGATGATCGCGACGATGAGTACCTCGGGCTTCCTCCTATCGCCACCAATGACCCAACCCTCCACCTAATTTGGGAACAGGTTGCGATCCTCTGTTCCGGTTCCGTTAAGGACCGCTCCGAAGCGGCGGCGTCGCTCGTCTCCCTAGCGCGTGACGGTGACCGGAATGCGAAAATGATAATAGAGGAAGGTGGGGTTGCGCCGCTGTTGAAATTGGCGAAGGAAGGGCGGATGGAGGGGCAGGAGAACGCCTGCAGAGCTATCGGGCTGCTCGGCCGGGATCCGGAGAGCGTGGAACATTTATGTCACGCAGGTGTCTGCCAGGTGTTCGCGAAAATTCTTAAAGGAGGACATATGAAGGTTCAAGTTGTGGTGGCTTGGGCTATCTCCGAATTTGCTGCAATCCATCCCAAATCCCAGGACCATTTCGCTCAAACCAATACGATCCCATTGCTGGTTAGCCATCTTGCGTTTGAGACCATTCAAGAACACAGCAAGTATCTCATAGCCAGCAAGCAGCAAGGAATGTCAATACATACAGTCGTGATGGCCAATTCAGGCTCTTCTGCTACATCCTCTGCTAATGGTAGTGCCTATGAGGACAAGCTGAATTCGGAGAGCCAGGTCCCACATCCCATGGGCCACGAAAGAAACGCCAAAGAAATGCATAATGTGGTGACCAACACAATGGCAGCCAAAGCAGCTAATGATAACAAGGTAGCTAATCAACGCCACAAGCAGCATCATCATCACCAAAAGCAACAAGTTGCCTTCCCGGGAAGTAGCATTAAGGGGCGGGAATATGAATCTCCCGAAACCAAAGCCGAAATGAAAGCAATGTCTGCTAGATCTCTCAGGCATCTTTGCGCGGGAAATGTTAGCATATGTAAAAGCATCACGGAGTCAAGAGCGCTTCTATGTTTTGCGGTGCTACTTGAAAAAGGAGTCGAGGACGTGCGCTATCATTCGGCTATGGCATTACTAGAAATCACTGCAGTGGCTGAGCAGAATGCTGACCTGCGTCGCTCGGCTTTCAAGCCCAACGCGCCTGCTGCCAAGGCTGTTGTGGACCAGTTCTTAAGAATTATAACGAAAGCGGATGATTTTGACCTTTTGATTCCAAGCATAGCATCTATTGGAAACTTGGCTAGAACCTTTCGAGCTTCAGAAACAAGAATAATTGCTCCTTTGGTGGCACTACTTGATGATCGGGAACCGGAGGTGACTAGGGAGGCGACAATCGCACTTAACAAATTTGCATGTACGGAAAATTTCCTCCACGTCAACCATTGCAAAGCCATCATTCAACAAGGGGGTGCTAAGCATCTCGTCCCACTTATTTACTTTGGTGAGCAAATGGTTCAAATCCCTTCGCTAACTTTGTTGTCTTATATTGCAATGAGCGTTCCCGATAGCGAGGCTTTGGCCCAAGAGGACGCGTTTATAGTTTTTGAGTGGTCGATAAAGCAAGCACACTTGATGCAAGACCCAAGAGTTGTAGCTTTAGTGCAGGAAGGGAGAAACAGTTTGGAACTATATCAATCTAGAGGATCAAGGGGCTATTGATTGATCTACTATATGCATTAGTTCCAAGTTTACCACAAGGTTGTGGTGACCTCGTCTCGAAACATTTGTGGGATGAATTTTTTGTCTTACACAGACGATGACACTCTACAATTTTCGGGCAACACAACTTTTAATGCTTGAGACTTGAGTTGAATGTAATCAAGAGAGACTATAGCTTCTTTTTATGCCACCAACGGTTGAATAGAACTCTACTGAAATGATAGTACGAACTGAGTACTTTGTATATGTATACTCAAACTCCTTGAGTTTTTGCATTTAGTTGAAGCAAGACAGGTATTATCGCAAACTTTTTAATATTATGAAAAACCCATCAAATTACTAGAAAATGAAGAATACCAAAAGGAGGGGGCCAAGCCAAACCACTCCACGAGGGGGCATACCATGATGATTATTATCCAACAAGCCAAAGGGCTTAACCAAGAGAAAACAGATCCATAAAACATCACCACACCCAATATAAATTAAAATTCAAAATTACAAAGCTTACTGGGAGCAATTCCAATGGTTTTATTGGAGGATCTGCTTGCATATTTAAAAACGAGGAACTTTGCACTGTTAGTCTTTTAACTTCCAATTGTGCACATTACTAGCCGTACATATAACTCTCACATATTTGATCGCGTAGTTAATAAGTCTTTGCAATTTAAAGACTTTTCCACCGCTTTTAGAAGAAATTAAACGTTGGTGACATCTCTTCCTATGAATTTATGAGCACTTCTTTACGTCAACCCACAATTTTTATGTTTGTTTGGAATAGAAATAGTCATTAAAATTAATAAATCAAACCACATTACAATAGACTCAAGATCACACCAACTCCACACACAAGCGCAATGATCAGACATTGAGTCTACTATCCACAAATGAGATGCAAGAGTTACTAATCATGTGATGGATAAACTGAAGTTTAACATCACCCGGTAAGTCTTCATCCTTCAATAGTGGTTTTAAAACACTTGCAACTCTACCGAAAACAAAATGAATGAATAAAATGTAATTTAAAAATACTAAAATAGGTGAAACTACAAAAAATAAACTGACATAAGGAAACAATAAAGCAATGTGCCATTAGTTTCCAGTTATGTTGCATCCTAACCTTATTCCATTGTAGCTGTAGATCGTCCTTAACTTTCTGAAAGACAATCAAATTTATTATGACCTTGTACTGAATAATTTGATATAAATCTGTGTGCTACTCCTTCCTCCTGTGGCATTGGTTCTAGAGGAGGGCAAATCAACTCGATGAATGTCATTAACGATAATTACAAAATAGCATAACACTGGTACTTGCATCATTAATCTCAAAACACGACTGCCAATATTGACAGAAGAAGAGCCCAGGAAATCATAGGGAATATAATATCACTCATATGAGTATATAACCACTTTTAAATTGCGTGTGAATTCTCTGTCAAACAAAGAAAAGACAAAGATCGTATCAAACAAAGCTATGCTATTGATCCGAATCGATCTGCACAAAGCAATACGCGGCACACAAACTTGGTTGAAACTTAGACGGCAAAGAGTAGGGTGAGTTTGGGAGTTGAGTTTTGGAGGAGAGGAAGGTTAACGGGGGTTTATAACCCTCCTTTTTATGTTTGGAAGTTTAAAAAAATCGGAGGGGATGGTTTTGGAGGGCTTTTGTAACCCTTCAAAACCTTCCAAATGCTTAATTTTTAAGTTCCCCCAATTTGGAGGGTTTTGAAGGACAATTAACAAAATGGTAATTTACGCTAAATTAAAAAAGGGGTTGCTAGGCGCACCCCTCTAATTGCTTAATGTAACCTTAGGATGACTAATTAGTCCTTTTCCATTCTTTAATCAAATTTGAAATAAAACATGCTACGGGATACAGGGATAGTTGATAGAAGATTAGAAGCTTAAGATACCCATGTAGGACCGGACAATACTTCCGTGTATATGAAAAATCAATATCAAGATTTACTCTAAACCTAATAATTTAGTGACACATGGCAAATAATTACTACATATTATTTTATAAAATTACATCGTAGAAAAGTCAGCCAACATATGGTTTGAAGTCAGATGGGTTAGCCCCTTTTACATTGGGTTAAGCCAGGTGATCGGGTGATGTCATAACTATTTCACTTTTGCTCCCATCTTTACCAAAAATATTTAAAAGTTAATCAATTTTTTATGATATCTCAAATAACAATAATATTATATATGTAAAATTTTGAAAAACAAAAGTATTCAGGTTTGGTCTATTTGTATCTGGATCGATAATTTTTTTACTATTGTTTAAAGATGTTTAAGTCCGGTCTGGTCTAGCTTAAGATAGTGACAAAAGTATTTAAAGATGTTTTTAATTGGATTGAAGTTTCCTGGGTTGGTCTGATCTAGTTGCTCTGTTTAAGTATGATCTGGTCCAGTTTAATCTGGTAGATTTCTATCGAAATCTAGTTTAGTCTGTTTGATTTTAGTCTGATCTGTTTAAGCCTGATTTGATATGAAATTAAAACTAAACCATTAAAAACATTTTAAATAGAGTAACCTTTTTCTTGTATTTGACAATACAATGATGTGTTTGTCAACAATATTGAAGTCTACATGTTTAATACTTCTGTCTTTTGGCGTTTTGTTACAACGCTTCATTTTCAGGCTAGCTAGCGCGCAATTCTGATTAATAATATATTTCATTATCCACTCGAAAAGAAATTATAAAAACTTGATTTTTAAAATTAATAATAAAAATAACTTAACAACTTTTTTTCAAGAAATTAAATTTTTAATACATTAATAAATAAAATATAATCAAAATAGAGTATGAAAATATTGTAGATCGAATTCAATATGTTGCAATTATTTAATAACGAAGACAAGAATGAATAGAATTGTTAAATTTTCAAATGGTGTCAATTGTATTTTACAACAAATTAATTGATGAATACACAAATGATTTATTTTAGTAAATTGAGATTTCATGCCGGTGTACTAATTAATTTAATACTCCGTATTACGTAAAAGGAAATAAGAAAAATTGAGAAGCATTCGTGCGCCCAATATGAAATGAGACGCAATGAGAAAAATTGTCCAATTATGAAAAATTGAAAAGCATTAGAATTAGTGGAAAGAATTGCTATGTGAGTTTCCGTGAGCAGAAGACTGCAAGAGGACAAATCGGTCCAAGAGTGGAAAAATAGATGCGCGCCCAGTCACTTTGAGGGTGCGCAAAGGAGGTCCGATTAAAAATGAATATCAGCTCAATGATTTGAATTCGTCATATCTCAAAGTGATTTTAACTATAATTCCTTCAAAAACTATCTTCTTCCAATTTTATTACTCCCAAAGACAAAGAAGAGTTTTCTCACCCTCCCCTCCCTTTCCTCTCCAACAACATACCTTCAAAGTCTTCCCCTCCCCTTTTCCTCCAAACTCCCAAACATACCCTTCCTCACCTAATCGGCTCCGATCCTCACCCTTCTGAAATAGAACTCTTAATCACTATAGGAATTATGTTTCATTAAGTGGACTAACCCTCAATTTTGATGTTTGGAAAATGAAATATTAGTAGTATTATGCAACAATTCTTCGTATACACAAAATTTGTACACACTTGACATATATTTGTATATAATTGTCTGTGTACACAGACAAGTACTATACAAGATGCATGTGTACACATACAACTAGGGGGTGGGTGTGTAGATACAATTACGCACAAATATGTGTCAAATGTGTACAAATAAAATTTTCTATATTATGATCATCAACTTAAATTGGGTAGTGCGACCAAAATGACGTGAACTACCATTAACTCGAGTTTTTTGTTGCTTTTTCATTATTCTCTTTTGTAATTAAGAAATATATTATCTCCGTCTCATAATCAGTTCATATTTTGACATGACATGGGGATTAAGAAATTGAAATTTGTGACCTAAAGTTGTGTAGATGAGAGAAAAATGTACCCGCACGGGTAGCTCAGTTGGTTCAGTGGTGGGAAATTTGGACCAAGTGACCAAGGTTCGAAACCCGCAGCGGCTGTGTGGAGGTCAGAGAACCTGAAATAAGGCTGGGCCTCTGGTGCGCACGGGAAAAAGGCCTACCATCATTGGGCCGACTGAGTCACCGTGATTAACATCCTCCCAAAAATCCTGTCGGGTCGGGGTATGAGGGGCTCCTGGGGTGGGAGATTCCACCTTTTGGACCTAATGAGAGAAAAATGTTATGAATCATAAGTTCTATATTAAAAAGGAAAAATGAGTTTATATTGAGATGGGCGAAAAGGAAAAAATGAATGGTGTTCTGACACATGGAGAATATATATGTTTTTGATGTTTAATTAACCTTTTATTCATTTTTATTTTGTTAGACTTAGCCCCAGGTTTATTTTATTTTACAAGAATCTTACCATTTTGTAATACCCAGTATACAAAAAAGGCTAAAGGGTCAAATAGGTCATCAAACTAACCTAAAAAGTGCAAATCATTCCTTATATATATAGGAGGTTCTGTACGGCCGTCATCATTTGGGGCGGTTCCCGATGAAATTTTTTGATGAATTTTTTTTAGCAGATTTTTCATCAAGTCTAGTTTACTTCTATGTTGTAAGAACCGGACCGGAAGGCGACCCAGACAAATGATCAGGTCAAGGGTCAACCCGGAACCGTTGGGTCAACCCGGTCAAAAGCGGTAAACCCGGTCAATGCAATATATATTTAATTAATTTATATATATCACACATATTGTTAAATTTGTAGAGTAAAAAATATTTTCCTTTCTTAATTAAAATACTAATGCGTATTAAATAGTATTATCTAGTACAAAATTTTTAGGTAAACTTACTAAACTATGAATGTATCTGGAATTAGAGGAGCAGAAAAATAAACATAACATTAATTACGGTGGGGGTGTTTGTGTAATAGCGGTTTACCCCAAACCTCCGTTTTTTTGCAATAGCAAACTTAACGCTGCTTTTTGCAGCGTGTTGCTTCCAATCCGCCAAAATACAAACACCCCCAGTGCGTTAAAATCATGTATAAAACTATAAATATGTTTTGCACTTATATTGAAATATTTTATACGAAGTATATAATTACAATATTATGTAGGCTAAAGGGTCAAATAGGTCCTTGTACCCTTTCGGATCGCTCAATTTGCCCCCTCAACCCAAAAAAGCTCCAATTGGCACCCTCAAGTATTGTTTTCAAAGGACATACCTCTCTCTTGTGATCTTCCGCGAACTTGAGAATTTCCTCTACTTTGACCTTGACCTCTACCTCGATCTCGACTTCTTCCTCCATTTCTGCCTCCCCCTCGTCTGTTAGTTTCTGATATGAGGACATATGATTGTTCCGTCACGGCTTCCTTCCTTCGGGCTTCTTCATTCATCAGGGCATCTGTGACCATCTGCATAGTCACCTTCCCATTTGGAGCAGAATTACTGAGAGTGACAACAAGAGTCTCCCAGCTGTCAGGTAGAGAGCTCAAGAGTAGTATCGCCTGCTCTTCGTCTTTGAGAACTCATCCGGTGGTGCTCAACTGATTCACAAGACCCTGGAATTGACTGGTGTGTTCTGACACCGAAATACCCCCACGTAATTTGTGGTTTACTAATCTCCTCATTAGTAACGTCTTATTTCGGGCGGTTTTTGCTTAATACATGCTAGCAAGCTTCTCCCATAGTGTGTAAGCACTTTGTTCTTGAGCAACATGGTGGAACACACTATGATCTATCCATTGTCGAATTTGTGCGACAGTTTTTCGATTCATTTTTGTCCATTCTTCATCCGTCTTTTTATCCGGTTTCACACCATTATTATCAAGAGGATCCGCTAAATCCCTCAAATTTAGCAAATCCTCCATCTGAGGCTTCCACATATTGTAGTTTGTGGATGTGAGCGCAATCATGGTGTCCGACGATGATTTATCCATAATAAAACGCTCTATATATCTCGTACCTTATTTTCGAAGCCGAATTTGGACAAACGGAGCTCACCGTTGGATCCGGAATGGCCGAAAATGGTAAGAACCGGACTGACCTCGTCCAAAACTGGTCTGGAAATGGGTGAACCGGCCTCCAAAAGCACGAACCGGTTCGGTCCGGTTCAGGCAGCAGCCCAGCCTGCAGCCCAGCAGGCGAATGACGTGGCTCTGCTCCCTCGCTGACGTGGCGATGACGTGTAGCCACGTGGCGTCTGACGTGGCTCACAGCGGACGGCTCGGGTGGATGATGTGGCGGATGACTCGGCACCGCATGTCGCTTACGTGGTCCAACGTGGCGATGACGTGGCAGCTGACGTGGATCGTCTTTTTCCTCTTGACTGCGTGATGACGCAGTGATGATGCAGGCAGTTTTCCGGCGGCGCGTACGGCCTCTTCCTGTGGCCAAAAAAATCCCCAAAAATACCAGATTTCTCGTCTCGCCGAGACGAATCTAAAGGTATGATCAGATCCTGATTCCGAGTAACTTGAAAAATCACGATTTTCTAACCAGTAGAAATTTATCTGAAAATGAGAAAACAGTGTATGGAAACTCAACCTCTCTCCGATACCACTTGTTGGGATTGAAAGTTCTTCTATTCAATATCAAGAACAGAATTACAATAAGAGGAGCAAACTCTCACACTCAACTATTACAAAAAACCAATCCTCACCAATACACTTATACACTAAGTGTATTTCACTCTTCACACACTTTTCTCACTTTCTAAACTGATACTATGAACAACAATGGAGCACTCTATTTATAGGGCTGGTTTGGAGACATGAGGAAGTTGCATCCAAGCTTCCTAGTTATCTCCATATCTTCTCCCACACCTATTTGTTGGAGAGCTCTTTCCAAGAAGGTGCCTCCATGTTAAGGTGTCTCTTGGCAACTTCCAAGAAAGAAGGTGGAAGATACCTACAAATAGGTGAAACTACAAAAAATAAACTGACATAAGGAAACAATAAAGCAACGTGCCATTAGTTTCCAGTTATGTTGCATCCTAACCTTATTCCATTGTAGTTGTAGATCGTCCTTAACTTTCTGAAAGTCAATCAAATTTATTATGACCTTGTACTGAATAGTTTGATATAAATCTGTGTGCTACTCCTTCCTCCTGTGGCATTGGTTCTAGAGGAGGGCAAATCAACTCGATGAATGTCATTAACGATAATTACAAAATAGCATAACACTGGTACTCGCATCATTAATTTGAGAAGTAGCCACTCAAAACACGACTGCCAATATTGACAGAAGAAGAGCCCTAGAAATCATAGGGAATATAATATCACTCATATGAGTATATAACCACTTTTCAATTGCATGTGAATTCTCTGTCAAACAAAGAAAAGACAAAGATCGTATCAAACAAAGTTATGCTATTGATCTGAATCGATCTGCACAAAGCAATAGGCGGCACACAAACTTGGTTGAAACTTAGACGGCAAAGAGCAAGGTGAGTTTGGGAGTTGAGTTTTGGAGGAGAGAGGAAGGTTAATGGGGGTTTATAACCTCCTTTTTATGTTTGGAAGTTTAAAAAAATTGGAGGGGATGGTTTTGGAGAGCTTTTGTAACCCTTCAAAACCTTCCAAATGCTTAATTTTTAAGTTCCCCAATTTGGAGAGTTTGGAAAACAATTAACAAGATAGTAATTTACGCTAAATTAAAAAAGGGGTTGCTAGGCGCACCCATCTAATTGCTTAATGTAACCTTAGGATGACTAATTAGTCCTTTTCCATTCTTTAATCAAATTTGAAATAAAACATGCTACCGGATACGGGGATAGTTGATAGAAGATCAGAAGCTTGAGATACCCATGTAGGACCGGACAATACTTCCGTGTATATGAAAAATCAATATCAAGATTTACTCTAAATCTAATAATTTAGTGACACATGGCAAATAATTACTACATATTATTTTATAAAATTACATCGTAGAAAAGTCAGCCATCATATGGTTTGAAGTCAGGTGGGTTAGCCCCTTTTACATTGGGTTAAGCCAGGTGATCGGGTCATAACTATTTCACTTGTGCTCCCATCTTTACAAAAAATATTTAAAAGTTAATCAATTTTTTATGATATCTCATATAACAATAATATTATATATGTAAAATTATTAAAAACAAAAGTATTCAGGTTTGGTCTATTTGTATCTGGACTGATAATTTTTTTACTATTGTTTAAAGATGTTTAAGTCTGGTCTGGTCTAGCTTAAGATAGTGACAAAAGTATTTAAAGATGTTTTTCATTGGATTGAAGTTTCCTGGGTTGGTCTGATCTAGTTGCTCTGTTTAAGTCTGATCTGGTCCAGCTTAATCTGGTAGATTTCTATCGAAATCTAGTTTAGTTTGTTTGATTTTAGTCTGATCTGTTTAAGCCTGATTTGATATGGAATTAAAACTAAACCATTAAAAACATTTTAAATAGAGTAACCTTTTTTTCTGGTATTTGACAATACAATGATGTGTTTGTCAACAATATTGAAGTCTACATGTTTAATACTTCTGTCTTTTTGCGTTTTGTTACAACACTTCATTTTCAGGCTAGCTAGCGTGCAATTTTGATTAATAATATATTTCATTATCCACTCGAAAAGAAATTATAAAAATTTGATTTTCAAAATTAATAATAAAAATAACTTAACAACTTTTTTTCAAGAAATTAAATTTTTAATACATTAATAAATAAAATATAATCAAAATAGAGTATGAAAATATTGTAGATCGAATTCAATATGTTGCAATTATTTAATAACGAAGACAAGAATGAATAGAATTGTTAAATTTTCAAATGGTGTCAATTGTATTTTACAACAAATTAATTGATGAATACACAAATGATTTATTTTAGTAAATTGAGATTTCATGCCGGTGTACTAATTAATTTAATACTCCGTATTACGTAAAAGGAAATAAGAAAAATTGAGAAGCATTCGTGCGCCCAATATGAAATGAGACGCAATGAGAAAATTTGTCCAATTATGAAAAAATGAAAAGCATTAGAATTAGTGGAAAGAATTGCTACGTGAGTTTCCGTGAGCACAAGACTGCAAGAGGACAAATCGGTCCAAGAGTAGAAAAATAGAGGCGCGCCCAGTCACTTTGATGGTGCGCAAAGGAGGTCCGATTAAAAATGAATATCAGCTCAATGATTTGAATTCGTCATATCTCAAAGTGATTTTAACTATAATTCCTTCAAAAACTATCTTCTTCCAATTTTATTACTCTCAAAGACAAAGAAGGGCTTTCTCACCCTCCCCTCCCTTTCCCCTCCAACAACATACCTTCAAAGTCTTCCTTCCCCTTTCCTCCAAACTCCCAAACATACCCTTCCTCACCTAATCGGCTCCGATCCTCACCCTTCTGAAATAGAACTCTTAATCACTATAGGAATTATGTTTCATTAAGTGGACTAACCCTCAATTTTGATGTTTGGAAAATGAAATATTAGTAGTATTATGCAACAATTCTTCGTATACACAAAATTTGTACACACTTGGCATATATTTGTATATAATTGTCTGTGTACACAGACAAGTACTATACAAGCTGCATGTGTACACATGCAACTAGGGGTGGATGTATAGATACAATTACGCACAAATATGTGTCAAATGTGTACAAATAAAATTTTCTATATTATGATCATCAACTTAAATTGGGTAGTGCCACCAAAATGACGTGAACTACCATTAACTCGAGTTTTTTGTTGCTTTTTCATTATTCTCTTTTGTAATTAAGAAATATATAATCTCCATCTCATAATCAGTTCATATTTTGACATGACACGGGGATTAAGAAATTGAAATTTGTGACCTAAAGTTGTGTAGATGAGAGAAAAATGTTATGAATCACAAATTCTATATTAAAAAGGAAAAATGAGTTTATATTGAGATGGGCGAAAAGGAAAAATGAATGTTGTTCTGACACATGGAGAATATATATGTTTTCGATGTTTAATTAACCTTTTATTCATTTTTATTTTGTTAGACTTAGCCCCAGGCTTGTTTTATTTTACAAGAATCTTACCATTTTGTAATACCCAGTATATAAAAAAGGTTAAAGGGTCAAATAGGTCATCAAACTAACCTAAAAAGTGCAAATCATTCCTTATATATATAGGAGGCTCTATACGACCGTCATCATTTGGGGCGGTTCCCGATGAAATTTTTTGATGAAATTTTTTTAGCACGTTTTTCATCAAGTCTAGTTTACTCCTATGTTGTAAGAACCGGACCGGAAGGCGACCCGGATAAATGATCGGGTCAAGGGTCAACCTGGAACCGTTGGGTCAACCCGGTTAAAAGCGGTAAACCCGGTCAATGCAATATATATTTAATTAATTTATATATATCACACATATTGTTAAATTTGTAGAGTAAAAAATATTTTCCTTTCTTAAATAAAATACTAATGCGTATTAAATAGTATTATCTAGTACAAAATTTTTAGGTAAACTCACTAAACTATGAATGTATCTGGAATTAGAGGAGCAAAAAAATAAACATAACATTAATTACGGTGGGGGTGTTTGGGTAATAGCGGTTTACCCCAAACCATCGTTTTTTTTGCAATAGCAAACTTAACGCTGCTTTTTGCAGCGTGTTGCTTCCAATCCGGCAAAATACAAACACCCCCAGTGCGTTAAAATCATGTATAAAACTATAAATATGTTTTGCACTTATATTGAAATATAATTACAATATTATGTAGGCTAAAGGGTCAAATAGGTACTTGTACCCTTTCGGATCGCTCAATTTGCCCCCTCAACTCAAAAAAGCTCTAATTGGCACCCTGAACTCGATAAAAAAATTCAAATTTCACTCTTTGCAAGTTTCAATCCGGTCACCGCCACGTCACCCGGTAGGGTGCCAACTGTGCATGTGACGTGGCAACTTAGGGGGTCAAATAAGCCCCTGAACCCGATCGAATCGTTCAATTTACCCCCTCAACCCTAAAAAATGTCAAAAATTTTTAGAGGTTGAGGGGATAAATTGAACATTTCAGTCGTGTTCAGGGGCTTATTTGACCCCCTAAGTTGCCATGTCACATGCACAGTTGGCACTCTACCAGGTGATGTGGCGGTGACCGGCTTGTGACCTGCAAAAAGTAAAATTTGAATCTTTTTATGGAGTTCAGGGTGCTAATTGGAACTTTTTTGAGTTCGGGGGGCAAATTGAACAATACGGAAAGGTACAGGGCCTATTTGACCCTTTAGCCTATTATGTATTACTACTTTTCATATTATTTTATTAATTACTCCCTCCATCCCTTATAACTTTGCCAACTTTCCTTTTTTGGTTGTCCCAAAAACTTTGCCACTTTTCTTTTTAGTTAATCAATTTGTGATTCCTGTTATTTTTCCCTCCTCTGCACAAATCTCTACCACACAATTTTTACTTTATTATTCTACGTGTCAATCAAACTTGGTAATTCTTTTAGGGACGGAAGGAATATGTATTATTAATAAAGGAGGCTCGAAGATGCAATGATATGCACTGGTGGATAAATATTTTGAAGAAGCGTAGGATTTCGACCGAATGAAGAAGTCGAGTTGGTAGCACTGGTCTTGTGTAAGTCCGTTTTTCTGAGATTCATCTTACGATACTATTTTAGGAGGCCCATTTCTAATTTGGCATGCAAGCCTTTCCATTTTAGGGTTATTCTACATGTATACATACTACTCCGTACTTTGTATCGGCCCAGGGCCGGCTCAATAGATTAGGAGACTCGGTGCAAATCACATAAAATAAGCCTTATATTAAATCAACAATACTTCCTCTGCCCCGAATTAAATTGTAAACTTTGACTGACACAAAAATTTAGGAATGATAATAAATGATGCTTGCTTTTTACATTTTTGTCCATCCTCCTAAAAGTAGATGTCCTTAAGTTAATGGAGAAAAAATAAGACTAAAGGGTCAAATAGGCTCTCGAACTAATTTAAAAAGTGTAATTTACCCCTTATTTAGGAGGCCCTATCTGGACGTCCCCAATTGGGGCGGTTTCCGATGGCATTTTTTGATGATTTTTTTTAGCATCATCTTCTTCATCAAGTCTAATTTATCTATACCAAATTTCCGATAACAATTCAACTGTGAAGACAGACAAATGATTTTCTGAAAATGTATTGCGCTGTTTAACTGCGCAGTTATCTTCAAAAAATCATTTGACCTCTTTCCTGATTGAATTTTTAGCTTAAATTTGGTATGAGTAAACTAGACTTAATAACGAAGATGCTCAAAAAAATTCATCAAAACATTCCACTCGGAACCGCCCCAATTGGCGACGGCCAGATAGAGCCCCCTAAATAAGGGGTGAATTGCACTTTTTAAGTTAGTTCGATTACCTATTTGACCCTTTAGCCAAAAAGTAAAAGTAAAGGTAAATTTGTCACTCTATTCTTATTTACATACCTAAAACAGAAAGTGAAAAATCATTTTGAGGCAACCAAAATACGAAACTTTGCAAATAAAATTGGGACGGAGGAAGTATAATATAAAAAGCAGCCTTTAAAAAATAACCCAAAAAACTACAATCAAATGTGACATTGAGATATAATCATATTTCGAACCTGAACTCCCAAAATCAGTAAAAAAACTAAAACCGAAAAGAAATGAACTAAAATCATGAACTAAAAAATATAGAGTAGGATATTACTGAAAAAACCACTCCCTTCGTCCCTTAAAATCAAGCTCGTCCAAATTGTATGAGGAGTTTGTTCTAATTACTATAACTAGATCTTATCCAGGCCTTATGTAATAAAGAAGTTGCACATTTATAATTACTAATTGCATTTTAATCGCATGTAAATATTATTATTTAATGTTTGCGTTTAAAAACAAAATACTAAAATAGGAATCTTTAACAAATAAAAAAGGATTTTGTATATTATGTAAATTATATTTAAAATTTGGGGCCTTTCGAATCGAGAGGCCTAGTGCGGTAACACTTCTTGCACGTCCTCATCTACGGCCCTGTATCGGCCCTGTCTGGCCCAGTTCACTGACTCCGCCCATGTGACCAAGTGTCACGCCCCGGACCTACCCGGACACATCAACAATCCGTCGTACTGTATGAATAGTCAACCCCAGTCAATCATATCCATACTATACTAGGCATCATGAATATCATTCACACATAGTACATCCATAAATAAACATAATGTAAAATATTCATTAAAGCAGCGGAAACAATATTACAAGTGTTCAAGCCACACTTGGCAAAGATAGGCATACAAGCCCCCAAATAGTTTATCATAAAATATTATCCATGAGCATCTTTATTTATTGTTTGAAAATAGAACAGAGGAAGTATGAACCACATCTTCTCTCCAAGAATTCCCGAAGCAACAGGCACAGGAAGCAAGCTCTAGCTTCTACCTGAAAACTGTGAGGTGGCCTCCCCCGTGAAGGGGAAGTCACTACTTTGAAGCATTTGAAAAGTACAATGACAACTATACTGCATATAATTAATGTTTCAATCCTCATGGTGTGTATCTTAATGGGAGAGGTGTTTGGGAGTTTACACCTCATAAAGAGACTCCCAATTGATTAAAAAATTGCTCGGATTTGTGATCAAATTTTGAGCCATTTTGCTAACATTCATGATGTTGTTACCTTTCTCAACGGCTGCCAAAACAATGGCAAGCTGTCATCGGCTAAAGTCTACAATCTCCATAGAATGAAGGGGGTACACATATGTGGATGTCTTTCATTTGGAAGAACTATATATCCCCTAAGTTCTCGTTCACAGTTTGGTTGGCTTTTCGTAATCGGCTAGCCACTTTTGATAATTTACATAGGTCGGATGTTGTTAATATCTGCCCGTTGTGTAAGGTTGGTCCGGAAACGGTACCACACCTATTTTTTGCTTGTTCTTTTGCAGGTAACGTTTGGCATAAAGTGAGGATTTGGCTGGACATTCCAAGGGAGATGGGGACCTTGCAAAGCGCCATGAAATGGATCAAGAGGAAGCGGCAAGGAGCGGGAATAAAGGCTAAAGCGGCTAGGATTGCTTTCTGCTACTCCATCTATTGGATTTGGAGAACCCGGAATGCCACTTGTTTTGATGGCCTAATTCCCAAAGAAGATGATGTTTTTGCTAAGATCCGGCATATTGTTTATAAGCTCTTATATAAGCTATATCCGTATGAACTCGTCCATGTTTGATGCGTTGCGTTTTGATCATCACGTTTTGGTTATTGGACTTTGTAAGTTGCAAGTTCTTTTGGTTGTTCGGTGCCTCACCCTTCTGTTTTTGGGTGCTGGCCGTGAGTTTTTGTGCTGCTTGGGAGAAATTATCTTTGTTGGATAACCTTTCATTTTTGTTCTCTTTTACCTGTAGATTCTTCCATCCCCCTTTTTCTTGGATGTGTTCTTTAATATACTTACAGTTCACCCAAAAAATTAATGTTTCAATCCTTAAGACCCTCAACATAGGGTGATATCATATTCTAGGAAATAACCCATGTTATCCCTTTTAAATCATACATAAGTATATAAAGTCAAATAGTCGGCTCATAGGCCCATTTGTATTTGTCACAAACCCTTTGTATCGTCCAACGATAATTTATTGCCTCATTTGTATTTAACAATACATTTCGTATCACCTTGCGATAATTCATTACATTAATAATTCATACAATTCAACCCAAGGGTCACATCAATCATACATGACCTGTCACCGCTATCCAAGTCCCCGCAAGACACTCGGTCGGAGTCCAACATCCTGCCCCTTGACTCATACCCTGTTCCCGTGGGAAGGTAAGGCCCATTCGGTGTCCTATCTTATGTGTTACCGCTGTCAGAGCTTCGTTAGGTCTCCGATTCGGATTCCACCCTTATACATGATCACACCGTAAGTCCATGCTATCCAACACGCTCTCTAAAGTCAGGCAGGGCCATGGTCCTTACATCTATTCTATTATGAGCCCATGCAGTCCGGCATGATCATTAGACTCGTCCAGCCCATGTCTCCCACCTATCCATTAGCAAGTCCATGTGATCGGGCATCTATCCTTAGACTAGAGCCAAGACATGACCCTTGCTACCAATCAAACAATCAAATACGAGTGTCCTAAAGACCACCCAGAAAATAAGATCAACAATCCAATCATAGGATCAATATATTATTTAAATCATCTAAGGCTATCCCAAGTGAATACCCTAGTCACAAAGCATCACAATCCTAAGTTTAGGATCAATTTTATTAAGGTTCATGCTACAACCTCGTGCTAGTCACTTAGTACTACCCGAGTTGATCTTAGTTCAATTTGTCTTTTACTTTTCAAACGAACATGGCAGCCATGCCAGGACTCATTCTCACTTCATTCTATGTTGACTTTACTAACCATAAAGTCAATACGATTAAATAGTGATTAATAAATCATTTTATTAGTTCTTCACTAAATCAACTAGAACAACATTTCAAATATAGCAAGTAATCATGCTCCAATTACTCATAGTTCAATCAATCATGCATCAACTCTACATATACAACAATATGAGCAATTGACACTTTATTAGGCATATTAATTAATTAAAAATCATGCTTTCATAAATTAGGTAATCTCATGAATTAACCCACTAGTTATAAACAATATAGTCATCCATCCTCACCTTATGATGTGCTTAATTAGCTGCCTTTGCGAAGCCCTTCGGTTATCCCCCGTTCTGAACCGATCAAAAATGAACCAGGATGGCAGAAGGCAAAAGTCGGATGGCTTTTGCAAAGCTGGGCGGCTTTCGGGCCCTGCAACACGAACCAACTTCTTTTACTTGGCAATTTTCGGCGATTTCAACTCCTATCGATTCAACGATTCTTCTAAGTTAAATACCAACACTTTATAACCTTTTTCTACACTTTTAAACGTGTAGAACCTCTTGTTTAATCCACTATATGATTTCTTAAAAATCATATGAACAACTAACTAGTTAGGAAGATTATTTGAGCTCTTACCTTTCTTCCTTGCTATTTCCTCTTGGATTTCCTATCCTCCTTCTTCCTCCAAGATCGCTGGTTGAGAGAGCTCTTCCAAGGCCCTCCTATCTCTCTATTCTCTTCGTATGGTGCAAATGCAAGGGAGGAAATATCTTCCCACCAACAAGCTCTCAATAATAGGGAGAGTAGGTGCTTTAGGATGTTTGCATGTGACTTCTCCCATCCCTCTCACCCATATGTCCACACATAGCATTTTAGTTTGTCTCCAATTCATTTTTTGGAGACCACAAGTCATGTAGGAAAATCCCCAAGTGGGTGTAGAATGTCCCTCTCAGTTATTATTGCTATTTCTGGCAGGTTTGGTCAAAATAGCACTTGGATTGCCCCAACATTTTCCTCAACTTTAGTTGGCATTTTATTGGGCTTCTAAACATTAGTAGGTTGATCCGAAAATATATTGGGCAGTCCTCCCCAATAATCCAGGCCCGATACCCGCTATTTTCTATTAACAGTAAGTTTGGCCTCAATCACTCATTGAGTTACTTCTTCCCCATTATTTCGGTTCATACCTCTATATATTAATCCTTCCATTATTATTGACCCATTAAATAAATAATATTGGCCAAAAACATATTAGTTAGTCTCTTCCCATATTTCGGGGTTGATACACAATTTAATTAATCACTATTAATTAAATCAATTAATCACTTCTCATATGGTTAGGGATGGCAATTTAACCCAACCCGATGGATACCCGCACCGAACCGAACCGTCAAAATGGGGAAAACCGCTTTGACTGGGTAACGGGTACGGGGCAGGGAATACCCGATTTATGTAAACGGGTAATGGGGCGGTTATGGGTTTATACCTACCCGCCCCGTTACCCGCCCCATTTAATTTGGATACGGTTACCCGCACCATTATCCGACCCACACAATTAATTTACATATTTTAATAGTTTATGTATTTATTATTTACTACGTAATATATTAAGTATATATGAATAGTAGTACATTAGTATATGACACTTAATCCTTCTAATTTTTTGAAAAATATTCAACTAATCGGCTATCCTTTGCAATTCTGAGGAGTTGGTGCTCAAAGTTCACTATTTTAGATTTTTAATTTTCAACATCATTCATCATCCTTCCTTAGTTAATTTCCTTTTTTTGATTGGTTGCTCTAATTTATATCAAGTTTTAAATTTAAATTATGAGGTTTCTAAATAGTAACTACAAGAATACTTAAATCATAGTATTAGAAGTACATTTTTTAGAAATAATTCCAAATCTATAATCAAAATAAAAGTTGTGGAAAAAAATGCGACTCTAGTAACTTTAGTGTTTATAATTTTATTAAAATGTTATATCGTAGTGACTATAAAACTTACACATGGTAACTTATAGTCACATTTATGTCTATATATTTTTTATTAGTAATATTTTAGGGAAAAAACTTTCCATTTTCATTATGTTACTTGTATTCATTACTGTTCTTAAATTTAGATATTGAATGCTGGTGGGGTATGATTATTGAATTTTTGGAAGTTAAAATGTCTTTGTGATTCATATTTAGGTTTTACTATCGAGACAAGACTTAATCTTTTGATGTTGATGTGATATGAGATTCATAATTTTGAATCTAGACATATAATTTGTGAATATTAGGTTCAAACGATTGTAATTTTTTGTGATGTTTTAAAAACTTTATCTGTGGTGCTATTTAATTTTGATTTTTTAAATTTAGGTGGTCAATTATAAGTAGTTAATCATCATTTTAGGATTTATACTAATTTTGAAGAAAAAAATTATATTTTAATAAAACGGTTACCCGCAGGGAAACCGTTACCTGCGGGGAAAACCGTTACCCGCGGGGAAAACCGTTACCCGCGGATAAAAAATACCCGACGGGTAACGGGCGGGTTCGAGGAAATTTATTATCAAACGGGGCGGGTACGAGTAATGGTATACCCGACCCCGAACCGCCCCGTTGCCATCCCTACATATGGTTAATATAGTTAATGACTTGTTTTAAAATGAATATTATCCTCATTAACTCTACTAATCATTCTTGTTTTGATTAGTATTTATAGTTTAATTAAGTTTTAATCTTATTGGAAAAATAATTCAAGTTCAATCGGGAGCGGTGTCACAAGTTCACCCCCCTTAACGGGAATTTCGTCCCCGAAATTCACAACCCTACTCAAAAGCATACCGAGTAGTGATTTATTCTTAGAACCATCATTTCCCGAGCCTCCATGTCAACTCAGTTTCTTAACCAAGGTCCTAACCATTGGAAATCCCCATGTTTCTCACTTTCCTCACTAGTTAAACCAATATCATTATTGGTTGTCCAACATAATTCACATTTCCTACACTTCTCTACTATTGGTTTCTCCATGACACGAGATGAATTTGAACTTTCTCTTTAAGCATTGGTGTATAGAACTCCATATATTATCACTTCCAATTCTGGAGTCAATCGTGGTCAGTATATTATGGCCTTCATTCCTTCTAAAATTTCAGATAGCTTGATGTATTGTAGATTTTATTTACACTTTCATAAGAATACGACAATTTCTAGAAGGTCAAAATTTCAGAACATCTCACCCCTGACTTCAGATTTATAGCTCTTTGTCCTTCTCTAACATGACTCACATTTATCTTGAACAAAACTTTGTTCTTACCCGAACCAATGCCACCTCTTCCTTAGTAGACTTTAGTAACCTTGCACCTCAGAGTTCGGTTGTTCCAAACATGGTTTAGCGTATGGGTTCTTGACGTCTCCATCCATACAATGCTTGTATGGAGGCAAACAACCACTCATCTCATCACTATCATTTTAAGCTAACTCCAAGAGTGTATGATCGGCCTCAACATCCCTGAACTTTAAACTTTAAAGGACACGTCCTGACATGTCCTTCCAAAATATGTGTAATAGGTACGAGTAGCTCATCCTTCTTTGAATGAAACAATTCTTTTAATTCACCTTGTTGGGAAAAAGTACTTGTAACCTTGGTCACAATGGTAATGTGGACCATGGGTTTCTACCAAATACGGTAGTCAGTAGAACTCAATGCTATCTCAAAATCTCTTTTACTCACATTGTGTCAATCTTCTCAATTTGATACGTTGCGTTAATAGGTAATGACTATATCCTATTCTTTAGTCTATCAACCACAACCCAAAACTCCATCGTAACCCTCACGATCATGGTGGTCATACCACGAAATCCATAATTCATGGTTACCACCCCACTCATGAATGAAATGGGATGTAACAACATCTCCAGGTGTTAGTAATTTACCTTCACTTGTTGGCGAGTAAGGTTTCCTCCTTAACATCGTCTTTCATCACAATCTCTATAGATAATGTACCTTACCAGTGTATGTCATATGTTGATCAATGAGCCCATGAAATAGTTTTTCAAAGCCCATCATCTGTTGCTACACACACGTAATTACAGAACAACATGACACCATCATCTCTCCCTCAGAATCTCACCATATGTTTAATTCTCCTTGAGTTCAACTGATGAGATGGTTCTTATCTCAGACTTGCCACCTCGGCACCCTTTTAATGATACTTCTTTATGTGTACTAATTGCTACCATGCTCTTCCGCAGTAGCTCGATCAGGTTCTTTTGTATAAAGCATCTGTTACGAAGTTTGACATACATGTACAGTACATTATCACTAGATAGTAGTCTTTCAACATCCGCGTTCACCATCTTAGTCAAATGTTCGGCTCTTTTGGAGTGAACACCTACTCCAAGCTTTTATAGTCAGTTTATATACATGACACATCTCCATGCCGAGATAGCCCTTTTCATATCTTTAATAACTTTACTAGAGCCCCCAATCATAATTCAAGAGTAGGGCAATTTACTTCATTTTTCCTCCACGAAAGTGAAACATATGCAATCATCTTCCCCTATTGAATCAACTGACATCTACCCCTTGGATGTTTGTCTAACCTTGAACAACGTACAATAACCCTCGAATGGATAAGACAAGTATCGATGCTTGAACAACTCTCTTTCTTAATTCCATGAATTCATCCTCACAATGGTCACCTCACTGCAACTTAACCCCTCCCGAGTAAGTTACGCCAACGGTGATTCCAATATACAGGACTCACTCACCAACTTCTAATAGTCTCCTTCATATCAAAGGAGACTACTTACTTGTCTCGTTCACCAACCTCGTTAGTCAGAGTTACTTACCTTTGGGTATCTCAACAACCATTTGTTTTAATGGTCCTTCTCACTCCACCTCGTAATTTGGGTATTTCAAGATGTCATATGTGAATACAATCACAACTTATCTAAACACTCTTTAAATACTCAGTTTATTAAGTCCGTGATAGCTACGAGGGTATTAGTGAATCTAACTGACATCCCTAATGACATGTAGTGCCCATACTAAGTGAGGAAAGCACTCCTAGGTATGTCACCCCTCTAAATATTTGATAGTGACATTCTAGTCATAGGTCAATTTCGATAACTTAATAGCTTCTTGAGGTGGTCGTTCACATCATCAGTGTCCTATAAGGATATATTCCCTTAGATGTGACGTTTCCCCTTGCTTTTAATTCATACTCCCTCCGTCCCAATTTGATTTGCAAAATTTCCTTTTTTGGTTGTCTCAAAATGGTTTTCCACTTTCTATTTTAGGTATGTAAATAAGAATAAAGTGACAAATTTACCCTTACTTTTATTTTTCCCATAAACTTAAAGGCATCTACTTTCAAAAAGATGGGTAAAAGTGTAAAAAGCAAGCATCATTTATTGTCATTTCTTAATCCTTGTGCTGATCAAAGTTTGCAATTCAATTCGGGATGGAGGGAGTATAACTCTAGGGTTCCTCGTGCACCGTTTATAAAACCCGAAACCGCTACTCTCCCCGGGGAGTTGCTCGATCCCACCATTCATAACCTAAAATTCATCACAATTTGATTCTTAGTTCATAATTATCCTTCCCAGTACGTTCATGCGAAAATCACGCTAGCGCGATGTTCATAGACCTAATCCCTTTCAAAAAAAAATTGTCCCAACCTCATTCATGCCTCGTGACATGAGGTCACGCACTAAACATTTTATCCTTACTCCCATGTTAAAGACACTTATATATCTTCCTCTTAGAGTCATTCGGTGATGGTGTGGAAACCAATCAGGTTACAACCTCTACATCGAAGATACATTTGCTACCCTCATCATAAGCCTCATTCACGGTTCATCGTTATGCTTTAGTTTTGACAAGTATTCTCGCGTCTTCTCCTCAATATTTGGTGTTTCTACATTTATAACCATGTAAGATGCACTCCCAAACTTAATTATGGCATTGTTTCTTAGGTCAAAAGGGTGCCCCGGTTAAGGTAAATGTGAACATCATCCGACATTCTTCAAAATTCCCTCTCACCCATATGTCCGCACATAGCATTTTAGTTTGTCTCCAATTCATTATTTGGAGACCACAAGTCATGTAGGAAAATCCCCAAGTGGGTGTAGGAAGTCCCTCCCAATTATTATTGCTATTTCTGGCAGGTTGGGTCAAAATAGCACTTGGGTTGCCCCAACATTTTCATCAACTTTAGTTCGCATTTTATTGGGCTTCTAAACATTAATAGGTTGATCCGAAAATATATTGGGTAGTCCTCCCCAATAATCCAGGCCCGATACCCGCTATTTTCTATTATTAGTAAGTTTGGCCTCAATCACTCATTGAGTTACTTCTTCCCCATTATTTTGGCTCATACCTCTATATAGTAATCCTTCCATTATTATTGAACCATTAAATAAATAATATGGGCCAAGAACATATTAGTTAGTCTCTTCCCATATTTCGGGGTTGATACACATGCAATTTAATTAATCACTATTAACAAAATCAATTAATCACTTCTCATATGGTTAATATAGTTAATGGCTTGTTTTAAAATGAATATAATACTCATTAACTCTACTAATCATTCTTGTTTTGATTAGTATTTATAGTTTAATTAAGTTTTAATCTTATTGGAAAAATAATCCGAGTTCAATCGGGAGCGGTGTCACACCAAGAGCCGTTTGACATATGTATACAATGTATCCATTTAATTTTCTGATGGTCTCTCTTCTCCCTTCCGAAGCTAAGCTAAAAAATTACTCCCTCCGTTTCGAAAAAGTTCGTCAGATTGACTTTTCTTTATCAATGACAATCGACTTTGACCAATGATATTTTTTAATATGGAATTATTTAGAACATGAAAATTATATCAAAATGTTCCTTCTTCAAAATGTTTTCATAAAAGTATAAAATTTATAAGTAATATACAAATATAATAATTACAATCATTGGCCAAAGTTTGTCATCATATCATTGGCGAAGAAAAGTACTAACCTTTTCGGGACGGAGTATTATTGATTATATTTATTTATTTGAAAGTTATTAGAGTTTTTTTCCGTATTAATGTTAATTAATTAATTAATTACGAAAATAGGGTTGGGTTAAAAGTATTTACCAATATACTGTTGGGTTAACCATGGTCGAGGTAAGTCGCCCAACGGTTGGGCGACTTATAAGTCGCCAAACCGTTTGGCGACTTATAAGTCGCCCAACCGTTGGGCAACTTTCCTTTAAGTAAAAACGTCGGCCAGCTAACGAAACAGAAAGACGCAAACCCAATTCCCCAAATCCCTAAGCCGCAGCGACGAAGAGGAACGACGACCGAGCTTCGGCAAACCCCCATATCAAAACGAGAAGGATAACATTCCCCCTCCGACTGATACCAAAGGATTTATGGGGACAGATTCAAATGCTTTTTGCAAATACCACAACAGGGGCGGTCACTCCACCCAATCCTGTCGGGCATTGCAGATAGCCATTGAGAAGTTGATCCAGATGGGTCATCTAGGTAAATATGTAAATACGGACCCAAATGCTACAGGCATTCTGAAGCCGGCCAGGAGATCTAACAGCTGGAGGCGAGATGTACAACATGATGCTCGCCCCAGAAATGATGTATATAATCCTCCCAGAGATGAACCAGAAGGTTCATGGAACCCGGGTAAGAAGCCCAGGATGGAGGTGAAGGTGATATTTGGGGGTGGAGAGACGGGCGACTCGAACGACGAACGGAAGAAGTTCGAGCGAAGCCTGTACGTGGGCTCTGTAGCCATGCCACCCCAGAAGAAAGGAAGAATGGACCCCATCACTTTCGGGCCTGCAGATTTGCCAAATTCACCAAGTCCACACAGGGACGAGTTGGTGGTAAGTATGTGTATAGACGATGCTTTAATTCGCTGGGTGTTGGTCGACACGGGAAGCAGTGTGAACGTATTGTACCTACAATCGTTCGAGAAAATGGGCCTCCAGAAAATTCAGCTGACCCACATGAGGACACCACTGGCAAGCTTCACCGGGAATTGCATCGAAGCGGAGGGGACCATCCAATTGATGGTTGAAATTGGAGATGAAACACACAGGGCGTCGGTCCGAATGACGTTCGTGATAGTAGATATCAAATGTGCCCACAATGCCATTTTGGGCCTACCGAGATTGGAAGATCTGGAAGCCATAGCCTCTGTCCGCCACTCATGCATCAAATTCCCCATAGACACTGGGGTCGGGGTGGCCAGAACTGATCCAGCAACAACCCGAACCTGCTATCTGGAGGCCCTGAAAATTATGAACGCCCGTGGAATGCGGGTAAATAGCATTGATATAGAAACGCGTCGAACGGAGTTCGAGGCACATCCTGAGCCTGCCACCCTCCTCGAGCAAATTGACCTGGATTCTCCCCCCAACCGAAAGGTGGCCATTGGGGTGGATCTGGAGGCTGAAATTCGGGAAGGTATAATAACAGTACTGAAGAAGTTTCAAGTATTGTTCGCCCGAGGCCCAGAAGATATGTCGGGCATTGATCTGAACATAATTTGCCACAAGCTGGCCGTTCGGCCTGATGTAAAGCCCGTTCAGCAAAAGAAAAGATACCAGGCAACCGAACGACGTGATTTCACGAAACAGGAAGTGGCCACCTTGCTCAGAATAAAGCACATCCGTCCGGTGATCCATGTTGAATGGTTATCCAATGTTGTGCTAGCTCCGAAGGGGTCCACTTGGAGGATATGTGTAGATTATTCGGACTTGAATAAAGCTTGTCCCATGGATCCATATCCGGTGCCGAGGATCGATCTGTTAGTAGATGAGACAGCAGGATGTGAGCTGTTAAGCTTCATGGATGCGTTCCGGGGGTATCATCAAATTTTCATGCACCCAAATGACACAGAAAAAACAGCGTTTGTAACTTCAGACGGGGAATTTTGCTATATTGTTATTCCATTCGGGTTAAAAAACGCAATGGCTACTTTCCAAAGGATGATTGGAATGCTCTTCAAAGATGTATAGGGGGTCACAATGGAAGCCTATGTTGATGACATCCTGATCAAAAGCCGAAAAAAGTAGAGCCATATCCTGGATATAGAAAGGGTGTTCGGGATAATGCAGAAAGCAAACATGAGGTTGAACCCCAAAAAATGTGCCTTTGGTGTAAAGGGGGGCAAAATTTTGGGATACATGATCAGTGAGAGGGGCATTGAGCCTAATCCTGAAAAGGTAAAGGCGATCATGGATATGGAAGCTCCAAGGAACCTGAAGGAGGTTCAGAGATTGACCGGTCGTATAGCAGCCTTGAGCAGGTTCTTATCTAAACTGGCTGATCAAGCAATTCCATTTTTCCAGATTATGAAAAAGGAAAACCCCTTTGAATGGACTGCCGAATGCCAAACGGCCTTCGAGGAATTCAAGTTGTATCTATCTTCTCCTCTGGTATTAACAAAAGCTGACCCAGGGGAACATCTTTATATGTACCTTGCTGTGGCCGATCTAGCCGTGAGTTATGTGTTGCTAAAAGAAAAAGATGGCATCCAGAGGCCTATATATTTTGTAAGTAAAGCCCTGAACGGCCCTTAGACTAGATACACTCTGATGGAGAAAACGGTGTTGGCCCTAATAGCAGCCATCAAACGGCTTGCACCTTATTTCCAGGCACATCCGATAACCGTTTATACAACACAACCACTAGGCACCATCAAAGGTTGTGGGGGTGTAGCCGTGATCACATCACTTGAAGGTTTTAAGGCATACTACTCCATCCATTTTGACTTCAAAGTAACCAACAATGAGGCCGAATATGAGGCTCTCATTGCAGGGTTAAAATATGCAAAGGCCCTGGGCGCCGATCGGCTCAAGGTCCGATCAGACAGCCAGCTGGTGGTCCACCAAGTGAATGGCACGGCTGAAACCAAAGAAGAAAGAATGAAGGCTTACAAGGAACTGGTTGAGGAACAGATCGAAAAGTTTGAACAGGTAGTGCTCGACCAGATTTCCAGAATAGAAAATCAGGAAGCAGATATCTTATCTAAATTGGAGAATGCAGCTCTTGATGACCATGCACAGATGATCCCTGCTCACATCCAGCGGTTTGCCCATCGGGAAATCCTAACAACGCCAGCAACTATGGTCCTCCAGGTAGAAGCCATCTCTTATGCCCTTCCCAGTTGGGTCACGGATATGACCAACTATTTCAAGGACGGGACCCTCCCACAAGACAAAAATTCAGCATACAATATGAAGTGCATTCAGAGGAGGGCATCCATGTTCGAACTGGTAGACGGGCAGCTGTACAAAAAAACATTTGGAGGACCATATCTGAAGTGCCTACCACCTGGTCTAGCATCGGCGATAATGGAAGAAATTCACGAAGGGATCTGTTCCAGCCACCAGGGGCCTAAAACATTGGCAAGGAAGATCATCTTGCAGGGGTACTACTGGCCAACAATCCAACAAGACTGCTTTGCTCATACCAAAAAGTGCAAGGTCTGCCAGTTGTATGCACCGGTTCCTGGTCGGCCAGCTACTTTCTACACCCCGATGACAGTTGCCCTTCCGTTGGCCAGGTGGGGGATCGACTTGTTAGGGCCCCCACCTACTGCTCCCGGAGGACTAAAGTACATCATTGTCGGAATTGATTATTTCACTAAGTGGGTGGAGTCCGAACCACTGGCAAGTATTACAGATTTCAAATGCCAAAAATTCATTTGGCAGAATATCATTTTCCGGTTTGGTCTCCCCGAACAGATCATTACCGATAACGGCAGACAGTTCGTGAGTAGGAACTTCGAAAACTACTTGGTCAAATGGAAAATCAAACACTCCATAGCGTCTGTAGCATACCCCTAGGCGAATGGCCAAGTAGAAAACATGAACCGTACCATCATGGATGGAATGAAGAAAAAACTAGAGCATTGTTCTTCATCATGGCCGGACCAATTGAATTACATCTTATGGACGTACAGAACGACACCCCGAACGGCCACTGGAGAGACCCCGTTTTCCCTAGCCTATGGATTCCGGGCCAAAGTCCCAACAGAAATTCTGGTTCCTACACACCGAACGGTGCATTATGACCCCGAACGCAATGAGGATAATCTACGGGCCGAATTGCATTTCATAGAGGAAAGGAGGGACTTAGCTGCCATACGAATGGAGGAATATCATAGAGCGACAAGGAGATACTTCGATAAAAAAGTGAAAATCTGATCGATCGAAGTAGGAGATTTGGTCCTGAAGAAGCGGGAAAAGAGCAAATCTCTCGAAGGAGGACAGATGGCACAGAATTGGGAAGGCCCTTACGAGGTCTGTAAAAAATATGCTTCAGGAATGTTTGGTCTGCAATCTACCGAAGGCCGACCGACAGGTACTTGGAATGTAGAGCATTTGAAGAAATTTTATCAATAAAACAGTTGTTGCCACCTCTTCAATTTTTTTATATATATATAGAGGGAGTCATAACTTCCAGAGAGTCTCACCTCAGCTTTTTAACACGTGGGATCATTCCGGATGACCGAATGACGAATGGGTTAACAGCTTGGAGGGAGCCGCCATTTTTGCTTAAGTAAGAAATCACCCGGTCGAGTGATCTTTCTTATAGTTTTAAAGTGGTCACCTCAAACCTCTAATAGGGATGATACAGATCGAGGAAACTCTTCGGGATGCATCGGAATTATGGGTTTGGAAGGGAGAGAGTCTCACCTCAGCTTGTTAACACGTGGGATCATTCCGGATGACCGAATGACGAACGGGTTAACAGCTTGGAGGGAGCCGTCATTTTTGCTTAAGTAAGAAATCACCCGGTCTAGAAATCTTGCTTATAGTTTTAAAGTGGTCACCTCAAACCCCTAATAGGGATGATACAGATTGAGGAAACTCTTCGGCATGCATCGGAATTATGGGTTTAGAAGGGAGAGAGTCTCACCTCAGCTTGTTAACACGTGGGATCATTCCGGATGACCGAATGACGAACGGGTTAACAGCTTGGAGGGAGCCGCCATCTCAGCTAAAAATTTGACCCTATGATCACGATCAAATAGAGGGATCAAAACGGCATGGAGGGATTCACCTCAGCTAAAAGATTTTTTGACCCCGTGATCACGAATGATAAAGGGATCAAAACAGCTTGGGAATGGTGTCAGAACAAGTATTGTCAAAGCGAGCGACGTTCGGTAACATGACTTTGTCGTCCGGGGAGGCACTGCTTTCAGAGAGTCTCACCTTAGCATGTTAACACGTGGGATCATTCCGGACGACCGAATGACAAACGGGTTAATAGCTTGGAGGGAGCCGCCATTTTTGCTTAAGTAAGAAATCACCCGGTCTAGTGATCTTGCTTACAGTTTTAAAGTGGTCACCTCAAACCCTTAATAGGGATGATACGGATTGAGGAAACTCTTCGGCATGCATCAGAATTATGGGTTTGGAAGGGAGAGAGTCTCACCTCAGCTTGTTAACACGTGGGATCATCCCGGATGACCGAATGACGAATGGGTTAACAGCTTGGAGGGAGCCATCATTTTAGCTAGCAGAATTTGGCTCGTTCAAAACGGCTGGGAGATGATGTCAAAACTATAAATATGGACGAATCTGAGTAGCGTCCGGAAAGAAGGAAAGAAAGAAAGAAAAAGAGAGGCATTAAGACAAAAGAGATAAGATTGTGTATGAAATCGAGCTTTATTCTTCAACACTATTGGCCGGAGAGTACAAGGAAAACAAAAATAAGATTAAAAAGATGGACTACTCTATGGGATGACTGCCGTTCAGGGAAGATTGAGGTTGAGTGCTGCCAGCCTGTGTTGCATCCTCGGAGATTGCTTTCTATCCCATTTCCATAACCCGATCGTACGTATTCCCGAACAGGTCATCAAATCCCAACTCATCAGGATCGAATGGTTTAGGGAAGCGTTCCATGATCAGGTCAAGGTTCCTGTCCAGAAGCAGATCTTGGCTTTGCTTCACAGTTTTTTCCATCAGGACATCCAAGAAAGATTTCCCTTCGGGCGTGCTATCCAAAAGCTCTATTCCCGACTTGATAGGGTTTTCGCTCTCACGCAAGAATTAGCCCAGATGAGGTCCCAAAAATTGCCGAGCGGTATTCTCCAGAGCGGCATTCAGGCCTTTTCCCCGCTGAAATTTTATCACAGCTTGTTGAGTGATCTTGGAAGCATTGGCAGCATAAGGCTCGGGAGGATTCTCTCCTTTTGACTTCTCGAACCGCATCCCAGCGGATTCAGCCACTCTCACCTTGGTTCTGAGATCCCTGATCTCCCGATCTCGACGTCGGGCCCTCTCCTCCACCGCAGCCAGATCTGCCTTTGCTTTCTCACCTTCATCAACACGAACTTGTATATCTGTGATCAGTTTCCGAGCGGCGGAAAGGAGAACTTGGCTATCTTCCCGATTACCGGCGACACGCTTCATCTCCTGTTCAGCGGCCAGGAAGGCCCGGTGATAATATACTCCGGCCTACAAACGGTAAAAAAGGAAATCATGTGACATGTAATAGATCAACAAAGAATCAAAGGTAAAATGTTCATTGAATGATCTGTACCTTCAGAGTTTCCAGATGACCTGCCTCGACCAGGTCAGACCAATGGGTCAGAGTAGAAAAACTAGGTGGAACCTTCAGAGAGGTAGTTCACCACATGGAAGATGGCATCTGGCCGAACAGGTATCTTCCCTCTGCTCGGGGCCCCAAGTTGGAAAAATCCACAAACATCCGATCATCGATCGGTGGGTTGTTGCGAACCGAAGTTTGAGGCTGGACAGGGATGATGGGTTTTTTCAGCTTGTTATCCGGACCAGTCAAATCGACCACATGATCGAACAGGATCAGTATGCTGCCATCGTTCCCTCTGCGTTTCTTCCGGGTTTGCTCAGCAGATGCATGATCAGCAATCACCTTCTCCTTGCCTTTTCCGGAGGAAGCTGTCAGAGTAGTGGCAGATATGGAACGTTGAACGGGTATAGGGGATATCACACCTACAACAAAGGGAATAAGAGATAAGAAACTAAATTAAAAAGAGAACGATCAGGTTAAAACCCTGTTACACTTACCAATCCCAGCAGATAGCATATTTGAAGGGGTAATAAAACCCCGAAGACTCCGAGTTCCTCCCATACGCAGAGACTCGGCTTGAGAATGCAAAACGGCATCTATTCTGGGCTGAGAATCCCGAACGGGATAAGCGTTCCACCGATCAGGAAATGGGAGAGAATCGCCTATATGCACGAAGAGAAACCGCTCCTCCCAGTCAGCCGACGGGGTAGGGTTATCTGTAAACAACTGACGATCAGCTCGGGCTACCAACTTCAGGTACCCGGTCGTCCAATAAGGCTGATAGCAATAATGGTGTAGGAATAAATCGACACTTGGGGCGATCCTCAGTTCCTAGTATCGGATTATAAAACAAGACAGAATGCGGTAGGTGCTGGGTACGAACTGAGCGGGAAGTACGGAGACCCGACGCAGGAACTCCATAACGAATGGATGAAGAGGGAAGCGAAGCCCAACGATCAATGCATCAAGCTGCACAAGCACGTGCCTCGGTCGGTGCCTCATCGGATGTCTGATAAATCCGGCATAAAATTCTCTAGGCGGAGGCAATAGTTGGCGAAGTTTCTGTTCGACATCTTCAGGAAGACGTTGTTTCTGTTTGCGAATACGGTTGAAGTGCAAGGCAATGCGGGGTGGCCGGTCGGGCATTCCCTTGTTATAGATCTGTACATCGTCTCCCGAAAGGCATCCATCGTCAAGAGGCTGTTCGACATCTTTTGTTATGGGGGGGATTAGTGGAATTAAGTACTTGGGAAGAAGAGCCTTCGGCCTTGTTTACAACAGGAGTTTTTCCCACACGGATAAGCGGCATTTCCTCAGATTCTGAGCTAGATGAAAAATACATAAAACCACTTGAGGAATCCTGAGAATTCTAGAGAGAGAAAGCTTAGAGATATGCAAGAAAAAATTAAGGAAGCAACAGAAGAAATGGAAAAGAAGCACCTCTATTTATAAGCAAAGATGTCGCCCAAAACCCTAACCCATGAAGGACACGTGGTGAAATGTGGTTGTACGAAATTATGGTACATTTATGATAATTTAGCACGTTCCCCGAACGGTTAAATGGGTAATTCATGAAGAGCGGATTAATAATCTTGGGGGAGCCATCCTAAAAAGATTGAACGATGAACGTGCTGAGAGACATCCCGAGCCAAGGTCGGCATAAGCCATAAATTTGAAACAAGTATGTTTAGAGACCCCGAACAGGTAGTATTTGAATAACAACAGATAAAGATCGGCGAGATGGGGAAAATTCGGGATTCGGACGAATCAAAAGATAAGGGCAACAAGATAAACCGAACAGGGTTTCTATTTATAGTTATGTGGAATAGATGAGAATATCATAAACAAAATATTCACTAAACGACTAAGTCCTACAGAATTATCTGAAGTCCGAACGGCTATCGACACAAGAGAAAGGTCAAATCTTGGTAATTGTCAGAACTATATGAAGCTCGAATGATGATATGGAGAATGATAAAAAATAATTTCAGAAAAACTGCTAAGTCCTATAAATCGCAACGAATCCCGAATGGTAAGCAGTAAATCAATAAAAGCAGGAGAAAATGATGAAGCAAAGTTTACCAAAAGAGATCCCATATATATATATATTCATCGGCACTACTGGCCGGAAAGTACAGGGATGATGTGCAAAAAAGGGATAAGGGGAAAAATATTACAAGTTAATGAAAATCTAATCTATTGATCAGCAGTCTCTTTATCCCCTTCCTTTTCATCATCTTCATCATCATCTGAATCAGTAGGGGGTTCAGGATCTTTCCCTGCTTCTCGGTCGATAGCCCGTTGTAAATCTCGCTGGTACTTTTCGAACTGGGCTTCAATGATCGGAACCGAGGGAAGATCAGCAAGCTCGACCGACCTTCCTAGCGTTTCTTGGAGCTTGGCCACGAAGGGGATTAAGACATGCTGACAGTCCATGACGTAGAGCGATCGAGCTAGGGAATCATTAAATTTCTTACCCTTGGATCTCGATCGAGCAGCTTTACCCCTTCTGTACGCCGGACGTCACTCTTGGGGAATTGGTCGAGAAAGGCGCCAAAGGTAAACGGGAGCTCCTGCTGTGCATATTCCCATTTTAGGGTAGCAAACTCCTCAGAAGATTTAACCATTTCTCGAACGGCGGACAGATCCATGTAAATTTCAGCCGGACTGTCAGGGATACGGGGAACCGTCTCTACGAACTTGACCTGAATGGCTTCAGCTGCAGAAACTTTAGCCTGGGCAGTGGCCAACCGAACCCAAAGCCCCCCATTTCGCTCTCAAACTTCTGCCTCTCTTCGGCAAAGGATATCCGTTCGACTTCCAACTGTGCAAGGGCAGCAGCGGCATTCTGTTCAGCAGAAGTCTGGGCAACAATCAGCTCCCGCTCTTTGGCCAGCCGGGCATCCTTCAGTTGCAGGCTGTAGAGCCCAACCTACAGAATGTCGCTCGAGAAGTAAGGTAATAAGTTTGAGAGCAAAGATTAACATATATAAGGAGTTATTGCAATGGTGAAAAGTAAAGTATCTTCAGGGCTGCTAAGGCCAAGCACTCCTCAGATTGCTCGACCGACAGCTTGGGAACAGTGAAATTGTTGAAAAATGCGGAGGTAGACCAGATCTGACTTGCTGAGCATCCACCTTTCTCTACAACTTCATGAACCGGATCTGCCAGTGAGATTCGGCCGACCTGGCCAGTGAGATCCGGCCGACCTGGCCAGATAGATGGACGGTATGCATATCACCTGTACCCTGACCAGTCTCCTGAACAGCCTGGAAGTGCTCAGGGAATTGATGCATCTGATCAGAACCGAACCGATCGTCGACCAGCATGGCATCAAATTGGTCCTGATGGACCTGTTGCAGCGGTTGTGGCTTTTGAACGGGTTGAGAAGACCCGACATCCTGAGCGGTGGTAGTGGAAGGAGTGGGTTGGGGGGTTTTCCTGGCTTTCTTCTGTTTCCCGACCCCACCAGATGCGAGAACTCGACTATTATCCATAGGTGCGTCTGGATTGGGAGCTAGAAAATAACAAAGGAAAATGTTAGTACCGAACGACCTTATCATGTGGGAAACAACAAAGAAGAGAACGTTTCTCACACGGGAAGGACCGCCCAGACCATGGCACTTGATTTCTCAAAACAAGTAAACCCAAGAGAACGGGCAGTACCTATCCCGGCTTCGATAAGCCGATTGGGAGTCAGGTAACTCATGATATCTACACATTTGTCTTTCTCCACAGCGAGCACGTCCTTGTAAATTTCCTCAGTAAGGTCTGGATCAGGAGATTTGCGAGGGAAGGCATTCCATTTGCGGGGGATCAGGCCGTCCAGGACAGACACAAAGAAGAACCGATCCTTCCACCCCTTGATTGAAGTCGGATTGCCCTTAAACAGGATATGTCCCGTTCGGGCACTAGTAGCCAAATAGCCGTGTGTTTGTTGGGGGGCTACTTTAAAACATTGGTGAAATAAATCTAGGGTCGGTCGGGCACCGGCATCTTTACAACGGCAAATAAAGCCCGGCATTTCCCGGTAGGAGTTCGGCATGATTTGGGTCGGTACAATTTCGTAGAAATTAAAAAATGAAACGAAAAAAGAATGTAGTGGAAACCTTAGCCCGACCCTAATTGAATCAAAATGGATTACAACCATCCCAGGGTATGGCGCATTGGGTGAAGCCCAGCTCGCAATCGGAAGTCCACTAGATCTGGGATTAGGGCAGGAATTTTGGCCCTATTGTGAGAAGTCAGTTTTTGCCGCCTCTCCCTAATCAATCTTAGGTCAAGCGTGTGACGAGGGAAATCGTTGGGACGTCCGGACGCCATGGAAGTCAGCTCATCTTCAGACTTGGTGTCATCGGAATCTTCACTGGAGGAAGAAGAACTGTCGGAGGAATCTTCCGTCTCCGCCCTAATCTCCGCCGTCGCCACATTGGAGCCCTCATCAAAAGGGACGGTGATAATCTCCACATCACGGTCTTCCCCGTGGGAAGCCATTTCCGAATCGGAACACAGTCGAGAATTCATAACGATCGGACCAAAGAAGAGAAAGATTTAAAGGAATGAGAAGTACATGGGCACGAAAACCTTGAAAATTTTGAGAAGAAAAGGCAGTGTAAAAGCACGAAGAAGATTGAAAATTCGAAACCCAGATTTGAGGAGTTAAAGGATAATTTATAGCTTTATAAACGCCGTATCAAAGACCAATTAAATAGAGACACATCACTGAAACTATTTGAAATAATACGTGTCACATGGAAGAGCAAAGATCAACAATCATGACAAATATGGGGAAACTCAAATGACAGCCGTCAAATCACAGTATGGGGAACTGACCATTTCTGTACCCCGATCGCCATTCGGCAGTTGCAACATTGGTGCTTATACTTCCTAATGCACTCACTCTCATTCGAGACATCGGAAGTGGGGGATTCGTGTTGGGATATTGACCCGGAGGCCCAATACCCGGATTAAAGGCCCAGGACATCCAACCCAAACAACGAGTCCACTACCGTATGATAAGTAAGCCCAGTGAGGTATTCATATCGAACGAGGTTCGGGCCAAGTAAAGGCTGGCCCAGAAGATAGACATACCGAACGGGGTTCGGGTCATACATCATACTTGGGCCAAATCAACAATGTTTTACAGGGCCCATTATCCCGTTCGGGCAACGGACAACTAGCAGGTGGCCAGGTGCAATTAATGCCAGATTGTGACATCATCAAGTGGAGGCATGGGTGATCAAGTCGGTGGAACATTGGCCAATCAGCATAAAGCATCCCATACTCTCCATTAATATAAATAGAAGGTTTAATATCATTGTAAGGGTTAGCATTTTAATACTCAAGCCCTAGAATAGCCTTATTACTCTTGTTTCTTGTATTAAGCATCAAATGCGACATACCGTTCGGGTAATTTCCTTGTAATCAAACATGTCAATTAATACAAGTGGGCTTTTGAGCATTCGATTATCAATCTTTTATATTTTCTTTTACATACCGAATTATTGTCCATTTCCTGATATATCCGAAGTCTGTGTTGGGCTTTCGGATCTACGGGACTAAACCTCAACAATATATATATATATATATATATATATATATATATATATATATATATATATATATATATATATATATATATATGAGTAGTGTTCCGGTCAGGCCTTCCTGACCAAAACCCCCGTCCGGCCGACGGCTTTTGGGGCCCTTCCCGGAGGTTTTTGTGATGAAAATTTTATGGCATGTTCTTCATCAAGTCTAGTTTATACACAAAAAATTTACAACAAGAATCTTATGTTAATGAACTGTTAGTACAATTGAAATAAAACAAGAAATAATAAACGTTTAGGAACTGTAATTACCATTCTTTGAACATGTGTGGTCACCGGAATCCGACCTCCACGATATTGCGAACCTCTTGCTGCCTCAGTGCTACGATTCTTTTTCCTTACTACACTCGTCTTCTTAAATTCATCAGAACCCCAATACTCCTTAAGAACATTCCAATGCTCCTTTGAAATCCATTCTGGCTTCTTATCTTTTCATCTAGCTCTCCCAAGATTTTTGCTCAACCACGATGAGGCACGAGATTCAAACCGCTTCCTTATTCTTTTGTGGATGTAGGGATCCCATTCATATTTGTCGTAAACAAAAACATAAAACAATGAGAAAGAAAATCTAATGTGATAACAAGGTTCTTCTAATTAGCAATATATGAAACTATACAAAACCTGAAACAGAGTCCACCAACGCTCAAGTTGGGACTCATCAGCGTGCTTGAAAGAATGCCAAGGGCCGTGATAGTTTGTCGTTAGAATACTTATGATAGTGTCCTGAACAGAAGGCTTGCTACATAACAATGATTAAATAATGTTGTTATTAAATAATATTTGTTTTTAAATTATGTTCTCTTGATTAAGACTATTACCTTCTCATTTCCGGGAAGGTTATCCATATTTTTGTATGACATTGGGAAGGGATGTCATCATTCACTCCGGTGGGTGGTTCACTACCAGCTCTGGAGTGGGCTGATTCAAGTTCAAGTTCGGTATTGGGAGAGTTCTGATGCACACTAATTAGTAGTGCATAATTACATGTTTTTATGTTTGATTTATGTTGATGGTTTGACGTTTTATTTAGTTTGTAAACATGTATGTGATTTCAGTTGTAATTGTATTTTAGTCTTTATTTATAAGTTGTAAAGTATAGTTAGGATTTGTGGTGTTGGAAAGGAAGACTTTGAAGAGAAGAAAACAAGAAATTTGACTGCCCAGGAGTAAAAACAAGAAATTTGACTGCCCAGGGTAGAAACCCCCACCCGGTCGGGTATGATTTAACAGACGAAATTGCCAAGAAAATCACTGGACCCGGTCGGGTCCCCTACTTGACCCGGTCGGGTCAGATGTGACCCGAGACAAAACGACGTGCGAAGATCACCAGAACGTGGCGGATTATCTGATTTTGACCAGACCCGGTCGGGTAAATACTTGACCCGGTCGGGTAGCCGGCCAAAGGTGTTGAAAAACACCTATAAATAGCACACTTTTTTGTTCTCTAAAAATAATCCCTTCTTCTATACTCCTAAGCTCAGTTTAGAATAGCATTTCTTATATTTTTATAGTATGTTTAGTCTCCAAATGAGGAGCTAAACTTCCATTTCTTTGTTTTGCTCTTGAAGCTTGTTGATTATTAAAGTTGTGAGTTATTTTCTTAACTTCTTCTCTTGATTATTAGTTCTTCCCTTAATCTCATTCTATATTAATGTTGGAGGGTTGCTAAGTGACGATTAGTTAACGTTCCGACACTAATTACTACTAGAAACGATCAACGAACCGATGGTTAATCGTTGGTGGTTTCACAAGTAAGTAACTTCGGTTTATTAATGCACGATCGTGGTTAATAAACTTTAGAGGGATCAATTTTGTTGGTTAAACCGAAACCGTTGTGTTAAGGTTATCAATCTCAATTGATTTCATCAAGGAGTTAAAAAGATTGAATGCTACTATTATATCGGTATACGGTGTTGTTCTATATTTGATTAATAGTAAGGGTTGTTAATGAACGGTCGTTGTTAATAACTACCCTCGATGAATTGGAGATACTCCTCGATTGAGTATTCGAGAGGGGATAAGTTATAGATATGACAAGGATCGACTAAAATATATCAACAAGTGGAAAGTAGCAAAACCAAGCCCCTTTTATTCTTGAATTAAACACATATAGGTTGTTCATCTTAGTTTTTTAATTAAATTAAATCATCCAAAACCAAAAGCCCCCTTTTAATTACTAGTTTCATAAAAAGAGAATCATTCCTTTCCCTGTGGATACGAACTCTACTACGCTATACTACGTATAAGTGTTTAGTATTGAATTTACTTTGACGTACCGTGACAAAGTGCTCGTCAAGTTCTGGTTGAAAATAACTGTCTGGCGGTCTGTGGTGCTTCCACCATGACCGTGACTGCGACCACCACGGCCAGAACTAAAGGACTGAAGACTACTACCTCTACCAGACATCCTATTGAATTACATAACAGTACAAGTTTCGTACATTTAAATGAAGTAAGGTACAAAGAATATTCTGTAGGAAAGTGTGAAGTATTTATAAAACCCATACTGTCCACACATGCATATAGACTAAATAAAATTTACAGAATAACATCTAAAAGTGTGAAGTATACAGTATATTCTGTAAAACACATACGGTAGTTATAAAAATATATCAACTACCGAAATAAATAACACATAAAAACATTCGGTAATTTAAAATATATATAAACTACCGAAATAAATAACACATAAAAACATTCGGTAGTTTAAAAAATACATAAACTACCAAAATAAATAACACATAAACAACATTCGGTAATTTAAAATATATATAAACTACCGAAATAAATAACAAATAAAAACATTCGGTAGTTTAAAAAATACACAATCTACCGAAATAAATAACACATAAAAAATTCTTTTAAATAAAATAGAAATTACCGAACTAAATAACACAAAAAACATTTTGATTTTTTTTAAAATAAACTACCGAACTAAATAAGAACTAATTTTTTTTTTAAATAAATTTTAAACTAACGAACTAAATAACACATAAAGAAGGTTGACAAACATGACCTGGACTTGGAGGGTACACGTGTGGCGGAGGAGGGTGCTGTAGAAGAACTGTCCGAGCCGTCGTTTAACTTTGCACGGAGGAGGGTATACGTGTGGCGGAGGACGGTATACGTGTGGCGGTGGAGAGTGTGTAGTGTGGCGGAGGAGAGTGTGTAGTGTGGCGGTGGAGGGTGTAGTGTGGCGGTGGAGGGTGTAGTGTGGCGGTGGAGGGTATAGTGTGGCGGAGAGTGTAGTGCGGTGGAGGTGGGTATAATGCAGCGGAGGTGGATTAGGGTGTTGAAGGGGATATTGTGAATTACGGATGGGAAAGTTGAAGTTAGGTTTAAATAATTTTGGTTTTGGCATGGACTTGGGACGAAAGAAACCGAGTCAATAGGGTTTCCAGAATACTCGAATGGTTTCTCAGTGTTGGAACGAATATTGGTTGAACCAATATCCGTGTTAGGCTTTGAACGAAAACGGTTGTTCAGTTTTCGCTGTTGTCACGACCATGAGGGCATCCAAATTCCGTGCCAAAGCCTCGAAATTCAAATTTTTAGCCGTCAATGGAATATCTGGCTCGACCTTGGCAGCGATTTATCCGTGCCAAACTGTCAGGCAGTCTGAACGTCCAGACATGTCAGACGTTGACTGTCAGAGACCAGTTGCGACGATTTAGGCACGAAAAAAGGTCGTGCCAAATTCAAATTGTGGACGGGTCTGTCTATAGGCACAACGTTATCCCAGACAAATCCGTTCCAAATTTATAGAACTTATCTATAAATAGCTAATTTGAGCATTCCTGCCTATATACTTCAAAATAAAAATTGCTTAAAGTTTCAAAAGTAGCAAAGCAATGGAAAAGTCTGAGAATTCAGCTGAAAAAAATAGATATTTCTAGTGAAAAAAAAACAGAGTTCAGGTGTGAAAAAACCCGACAAATGGGATTTGTTGGGGTAACGAATAGATTATTTGAGAGAAACACCGCAGTATATGGCGCCTCTTAATGATGCAGCTAAGGCAAAACTTAATAAACTACTGGAAAAATGCAGTGCTCCAGAAGTGCAAAGTGAAGATGATGATAACAAAACAGTTTGAAGTTAGAAATTATAAAAAAGACTTAATTATTTAAGTCTTTTTTTCGCTTGTTGTTGGTTTCATTTAATTCTATGTTTCTCGTTTATAATAAACTTAAATTGTATGTTCCTCGTTTACGTAATTGATATGTGTTTGTTGCCAATGTAATAAAATGTTGGAATTCAGTAGTTGATTTGTTGGGTTTTTTTCGTTTGATTTGTTGGTAATAATAATAACAATAATAATAATAATAATAATAATAATAATAAGGATTCATATTTATTGTTTGAAGGGAATAATTAAAATGGGATACAACAACAACACCTACAAATTAAATAAATAAACAGATTAAAAGGCAATAATGTTCATTCATCCGAGTCAGGATCTGAGTCAGAATTGTCCATGTACTCTTCATCATCAGTGTCCTTTGGCTGAAAGTTCCAATCGTCTTCTTCATGCAGAGATATTTCGTCAAGACCGTCGTTGGGATCAAGGTCTATTTCTGCGCCAGTTGGATCTTCCAAGTCGATATGTCCCGCATAAATTTCTGGAGCAAGAGGTTGGAAAAACTCCCGTTGATAAACATCAATATCAACGTTTTTATGTATCACATGAGACACAATTTTTCTCAGTCTAATTGTGCATGCGCTGACCCACGCAGAAGGTTTTTTCTTTGTAGTCGGATATTCCGCGTAATATACTTGGACAACCTGTTGAGCTAAAATGAATGACTCATTTTTCTTGTAAACTCGCGTATGATTAACATCGACTAAGTTATGTTTTTTATGTTGTATCACACCCCTCAAAGGATCAACCCAAGTGCATCAGAATAGTACAATCGATAAGTCATTTTGACCTGGAAACTTCATCTCGAGTATCTCGTCCACATATCCAAAAAAATTAGACTTTGAATTATCATAATTGCAGGTCGGGACACTAACTCCACTTCTCATTGTGGGTTTATTGTTTCCGTAGGCACGAACATGATATTTGTAACCATTCACATAGTATATAGACCAGCACTGTGCTAATGTTGAAGGCCCCATGCTAGTGAAACCAAAAACGGATCAACAGTACCCTTTTTATCATCACTTAATATCTACAAATAAGAAAATGTTAGTGAGATTTTAAATTGGGTGGTGAATATTATAATATTTAGAATTCAAGAATGTATATTGACATACCACGCTCTTGAACCATGATGCAAAATCACTCACGATCATCGCATCGACCTCCTCACTTGAATAATCTTGAAAATATTCTCTAAACTCACTATATAGTACAATGAAAGATGACAGTTCATCAAAATGTAGGTTAGATTGAGAAATAAATGATGAAGTAATTTCATAATTATCATACTTGTAGAAGGGAATAACTTCTCGACAGTTCATCAAAATGTAGGTGTGTGCAATGTGGAACTCATCTCCCACTACATGACGGTGCGTTCTTCTACCATAACCTTTCCCAGGATAGTTGAAGATTGAAATCATTTGGTAATACAATCCCGGATCAATATCGTCATTTCTGGTAGATCTTTTTCACTTAGTCGTGTCTTTTCTTTCAAAATAGTAGGAGGAAAATGTAGAAACCTCTTCTGTGATGTACGCTTGGCAGATAGAAGCTCCCACGTGTGCTTTATTTGTCACCTTTTTTTTAACTCCCGTACGTAAAAACCTAATAAAAGCATACTTAACCATTAAAACCATAATTTATTTTTCAAACGTAATAATAAAAGCATTTTGTTAATTAGTAACAAATTTACCTCTCAAATCTGTACATCCATCGATAAAATGCAGGACCTCCCTTCATAGCTCCAAATGGAAGATGGATTAGTAAATGTTCCATTACATCAAAAAAGGATGGAGGAAAAACCTTTTCTAGATTACACATAATAGTGGGAGCTTTACGGTGAAGTTCCTCCAAAGTAGTTCGGCCTGATACATGTGACGTGCACTTGTCGTTAGGTGCACTCAAAATAAATAATCAATACAACACTAATACGTAGTGTAGTGTAGTAAGGTTCGTATCCACAGGGAAAGGAATACTTTTCTTTTATAAAAGTAGTAACAAAGGGGGGTTTAGATTTGTTTGTTTTAACAACACTAAGATAAACAACCTATATGAGTTTAATTCAATGAGATGAGGACTTGGTTTTGCTTTTATCCACTTAATGAAATGTTCGTCGATCCCGGTTATATCTTTAACTATCTTCCTCTCGAATACTCAATCGAGGAGTATATCCAGTTCATCGAGGGTAGTTATTAATAACGAGATGCGTTCATTAATAAAACTTACTATCGAGTCAATATAGAACAAGCGCCGTATATTAACTTGATACTAGCAATAAACTTAAGATGAAAACGATTGAGATTGATAACCTCAACACAAGCGGTTTATTGGTTTAATCAATATAATTAATTCCCCTGGGCATATTAACCATGAGATGCATGCATTAATATTCCAAGTTTACTACCGTTGAAAGAACCGGATTAATAACAAGCGTATTAACCGATCGATTCTAGTAATAATTAATATGAGAAACAATACTAGTTGATACTTTAAGTAATGTTTAAGATATCAACATGAAATATGAATGGGAATCAATTAATACTCAAGGAAGAATATTAAAGAAAATGAATCCTACTATGATTAATATCAAGATGTTAACTAATTGTCATCTTAGTAACACTCCCCAATATTATCATAGAGGAAGAAATAGCTATTACTATAACCAATGTCAAGATGTTAACTAATTGTCATCTTAGTAACACTCCCCAACTTTGATATAGAGATAGTATTTTGAAAGAAAGAATTAATATTCAAGGAAGAAGATTAAAGAAAATAACTCACAACTTACAAATTCATTAAGCTTCAAAGTAGCAAAACCAAGATGGAAGAGTTTAGCTCCTCATTTGGAGACTAAACATGATGAAAAATATAAAGAAAGAGCTATTCTATACTGAGCTTAGATGTACAAAGGAATTGGATCTCTTTTTGTGAAGGAAAGGAGGTGTATTTATAGGTTTTTGGGATGGGATTCGGGTACTCGATCGGGTATATACATGGTACCCGATCGAGTACGTGTGTAACACTCGATCCGAGGCATACTCGTCCGGTTTCAGGCTATTTTCTAAGAGTATACCCGATCGAGTATATATGAATACCCGGTCGAGTATGCTTAGAAAATGGTATTCGGACCATACTCGACCGATCTTCGTTTGAAATTCAAAGGCATACCCGATCGGGTATGTCGGTCTACCCGATCGGGTATAGACATAAAATCGTGGCCGAAATCTTCCCTGCATGTTCCCTTGTCTTCGGATATGATCTGATTTGAAGTTCCAACCTAATACCCGATCGAGTATAGCTAATACTCGACCGAGTATAGACCAAAATTCAGGATCTTCTTTTGTCTTTGAACTTTTACACCTTCTTTCCACTTTTTGGGTTCACCAACTGTACTTCGAGTGATCAATACCTGCTTGAGCTCAGAATATATCTAATCTAACCTATTTACAAGAATTTAACAATCTAATCTATTACACCAAAAGTGTGTAATTTCCAAAGTAAAAGTCAAGCAAAACTAATTAAAAACATAAACATAAATATGGAAATTACGAACGTATCAACATGCGAGCATATTAACTTAAACAATTGACAAACATCACTAATGCACGCCCATACATTATCCGAAACATTTTCCCTCAAAGCAACAACAAGTAATCATTGCATGAGGACGTGACAATCATGGCTCTTCATACTCTTCATTGACAACTTCTCTAAGTCAACACATCTATGGAAGTTGGATGTGTACCCATCAGGAAACCGTAGCTGAATAAGTCACTCCAATATTTTTTGTTTCTGTTCATCGGTCACCTGGTAAACTGCTTTCTTGAAGGGACCTTCGTAATCTGGGCTCATAGCAATTTCCGGTCTATCACAATACAATGCCACATTTTTTCTTGATGATAGGTCGTCCTTGGTTTTTCCCTAAAAGTTCACCACTGTGTTAAAAATGTTATCAAACACAATTTTTTCAATATGCATGACATCCAAGTTATGCCTAATAAGAAGATTTTTCCAATACGGCAAACTCCAAAATATACTTTTTTCGTCCATTTATGACGAATCATATATCCCACTGGATACTAAAGAGGATCATCTATGGTAGTAGGGATGGAGCGCACGTGATCATAAATTTGATATCTTGTAAACCTCATAGGTGGTGGATCAAGCTCAGTGCGCCCCTTTAGAAATGACTTCTTATCCTTTCGATATGGATGGTTATGAGGAAGGAATCTTTGATGGCAATCAAAGTAACATGGCTTGCGGCTATTGTTGAGCCAAAATGCATTTGGCTTCTCCATACAAATAGGACACCCCATCAGACCGTCGGTGCTCCAGCCAGAAAGCATTCCATATGCTGGCATTTCAAAGGTAAGTTAACCTAGCCTGTTTTCAAAACAAAGCAAAATCCAAAATACCAATATTGTAGTCTAGCTACATAGGGCTGCAAACATTAAGTAGCCATTACATATGTTCCGGAAAAAACATAAAGTACATCACAATCATCAAAATCTTATGTCCTTCCAACCATTTGTACTGCTTAACAGCCATAATGCTACGAGCTTCACAAAAATCCATCTAGCACAATTATTCAGGTTCGTCACTTCAGCTTGTAAAAATAATAATGATAACTATTTCAATCATCACACTACAGAAAATCCTAATTACTGAAAACTACATTCTTAACACACTTATCTCAATAAATAAAATTTCAACTTACTCATTCAGTAGGTTTGCTGCATATGAGACCCATTCTTCACGTATTTGCACTATATCATCTTCAGAGTACTCATTGATTGTGGAGAACTAAAGCAACACCAAAACAAAAACTTAACATTGCTCTTAAAAAATACTACAAAACCAAGAATGAGAACCTAAAATCATTTCATGTGTAGGAAAAAAACTGAAGCATCACACAAAAATAAGACATATGAAGGATTGCATTCTGGTAAACACATTCAAGAAGAAACACAATAATCTCACACGACATATCTCTCAAAATCCAAACAATAAATGGGTAGAATTCTAGTTTTCGTTATTAAGAACAACCTAGCCAATTGAGGGCTACTGCCCTCCAACAAGATGAGTCAATGCTGAAAACAGAAAGTAAATAAAGTTTAACAAACTGAACAAAGTTCGGGCAGATTGTGCTCTAAGCATGCATATCACATTACTAGCTATGGACAACAAGTCTTTTTTATTCATCCACCCCTATTCATCCACCCCTAAGCACATGACAAAAACATGCTATGAACATGATTAATTAAATCAATAAATCAATAAATTTGACTCACATTATTCTTCAACACATCAACATCACCAATAATATCTTTCATGTACTTCATTACGAAGTACCCACACTCCAATGATCCTCTTTGCTTCGGGCACTACATACAAACATTTAAATTTGAATCTTCTAAAGTTTTATAAATAATGTATTTCAAAAAACAACTATTAAATGACATGGATATACCTTGCATGTGATCCAGTTCAATTTCAACCTATCTTTTGACTTTAAAGCATGACACATTTGCACTCCTCTGAAAACACATAGTTAAGCACACAATTAGTTATATATATGATGTCACAATGACTAGTGTAAGACTTTAAGACTAGTCAATTAAAAATAGTTTATGTATTAATGTAGATTCAACATAACTTATTCAGTCTGTGATAAAACTGAGTGACAATTATCTTCACATCCTCTAGTGGAATTTCTCTGATGGAATCCAAGTAATAAATCCTTCCCATCTCCACATCAATAGCAACCAACACCCAGTGGTCGCTGTATGAGAAAAATCCTTGACAGTTGCCATCATATAAAAATAACCTTACCAAAATATTTTTTCAAATAATAAATACCCTACATTATATGGTAGTAGTGTAATTTGTCCAGGCAACCCGACACCGAGAAGGTCTGCCACATATTGGGATCTTCTATTCATTGACTCCTCAGATGCTTTTTTAGGACGGTGTATTGCAGCAGATGTCCCGAACTGGACAGACATTTCTCCTCCATTGTCCACCATTTTTTCATGAAGGGACCTATATATATAGTAATGATTATATTGTCAAGTTTCAATTTCAAAAGTAATTTAAATATAAAAGGTAAATTTATACACATTTACTTGCACCAAAGTTCTATAATAGAGTTCGAAACCTTCTCACAGTTGATGACTAAGTAGCACATGTCCTTGTTAAAGGTAGTTTTGGTACGGAACCCAAACACGTCTGCATCATTCTGGATCAACCAGGAAGGAGAACATCTTCATGTTAACACTTTTTTCTTTTCTTTTATCTGCCAATGACCTCGTGGTTCGTTGCATATTCAGTTTTCTAGCAGGTGCAAACTTTTTCTTCATTTCAGGCCTGCTGCGTACTTCTACAATCTGTACACCACCCTTCTCCAATTCTAACCCCTTATCATGTACTGGTGCATCACAGCCTACTGGTTCTATCTTCTGCGAGAGATGGCAGGGGGATCTCCTTGGGAGGTATTTACCTTGTCCACTCATTTTTGGACTTTGCATTTCAAGCTTCACAGTTTTTAGACACTGTTCTTTCTCCTCTTCAGTTTCTAGCCTAGGTTGTCCTGCCAAATCTCCCCCTGCGGACCTATCTCCAAGTTCTGCTACCTGCCATGCCATATATGCAGATTTGAAATTTTAATTGTTAACATTTTCATTTCATATTTTTAGAAGTTTGTAATACTACCTTTCTTTTCCCATTTCTTCTCTTTGGACGTTCTTCATCATCATCAATTGGTGGCTTAGGTTGAGACCTTCTAGAAACAGAAGCCTCACATTTTTTATTAGGGGTAGTATCTGGCTTCTCAATCTCCTCATCAACCTGCAAAAATAATACCTTCAATATAACTTAAGCAACTTATAAGGTATGGCAGACTTGTAATTTATATAAATGAGTAGTATAAGACCTTTTGTTTTCCGTTTCCCCTAATTGGAGGCTTAATGCCAACACTACAACTGCCAATATCACTAACACCAACAAGGGCAGTGATGTGTTCTTTCAATTCATCGAATCGTTGAACCATCATCGCATATCTTGTAGCACAAATTTTCTCCGCTTCTTCATGCTCTGCAGCTTTACCCATAGGTGTGTTAAAGTACTTAGATGTAGTGATGGAGCGACCTAATCCTTGTACTCTACTTCCATTTGGCCTTTTATCTAGGGCAGCCGTGAGTATGTCATTACAACCATTTGGAACAAACAACCCATCTTGAACCATCTTATGCAGCTCTTTCTATAAAAAAAGCTATCGTAGTTAAAGTAAAATACAACTTTAAGTTGTTAAATCATTTCATTAGCTATCATTATAGTAGGTAAACCATTCCAGAGTTTGAGTTGGATCACTAGTGCCTCTCGCCCTACATGCAATCAATATAACATCTAGAAAGTGAATCAACTAAAAAATCTTCAGAAAATTTTCACTCATAAATAGAGCATAGTCAACCAATATTGACAACTATGTAGACAGTCAGTGAACACACTTTTAATCTGCCCACTGGAGTAAAAAGGAATAGCATTCATTGCATTGAAATTTCAAATTGTCTTATCCCTATAAATAGTTAAAGTATTGGGAAATGTTACACCAATGCTTGCACTAGTTATACTCTATTGTACAACAATTAAGTTGATTAACCCTAACCATAATATTTATTCCAAGTATATGTTTTGAATAAAAGCTTAAGTGTATGATACATACAACTTTCTCAGCGATTTCTTTCACGTCCTCATCATATTCTCCATTTTTTTTCTTTCTTCCCAAAAGCCATGTATCCGCACGATCGATATCCTTCAGCATACCTCCAAGCTCTTTTTGCTATCAAATCAAACACACAAAAAATAGTATTTCAAGCAAGTAGTGAAATAAATAAATCATTAAGCATGATTTTTAAGTAAGCATAAAAATATCATGAGACTTGAAGATAAACAATAAGAAATAAAACTCTTCAGATTGAAAATGATTAATTAAGGATGTAGAGATAAACCTTCTTCTTTAGCATCCCTGCATAACCACTGGACCCCAACCGATTTTTGGCCTGCATGTTTGAATCATTACATCAACCGTTTCAGTTTCATATTGTAGACAATATGATAGTTCAATTTTGTTTAAAATTAAATTCCCATATAACTGACTTTAAATTCTTGTTTGAAAGCGTTTTTAACAAAGAGTCTCCATTCATCAGTTAATATGTGCTTAAACTCTTCAGGAGGAAACCGCAACTTCTTGGAACCCTCCTTGTAGTGCAAGATAAACTCGTTCCGCAAAGTGAATCTGACATTTCTTAGAGCAGCACTCATTGTACTAAAGACTTATTTTTGAGACGCAGGAATCAACACAAACAGTTTCTGCATTTCAAAATAATAAGAAATATTACTGTGAGTATAAAATAAGATTAATATGTTAATTGGAAAGTAATCAGATACAGTGAACTTATTTCTTACACACAGATAATTCCAACAGTCATCTTTTACTTTAGCAGGAACATTTCTCCAGTCATCATAAATTATGGGCACGTTATCCCTCACCACAACCCCTATATAATTGGATAGGTTGGTCCATCCATCACCCCAAAGAACACCAAATTCATTTACTTCCACCTCCACTCAGTCGTCAGAAGCCTTCCGAAGTAAATGTTTCTTTTTGGTCTTTTGTCGCCTCTGTGGTCTCTCAATAAAATCATCTAGGTCATCCTCTTCACTGAAGTCATCCATGACTTCTTCACCTTTTGACATAGCTTTCTTGTATCCTAAAAAGATCAAAGACATTTAATGTTATTACTCAACCACTTCAATGTAAAATACTACTCTAAGAAAAATTAATGAATTTATAATTACTTACCAAAAAGCCTAAAGAATCGGTCCAGCTTTGACGAATTACCAATACCCTGTGCATCCAAGTCTAGTCTATTATAGATATGATCATCATCCGGGTTTTGAGTATCAATAACATGAACGGGGTATTTGGATGTTAGGGGTTCATGAATTACTAGGTCATCAGATCCAAAATCTAAACCTTTATTAAGTCTTTGACCAACTGAACACACAATTGAGCTTTTCTGATCACGTTGATCTTTTACGTAAAACACTTGTTTTGCATGAGAAGCTAAAATGAAACAATCTTTTTTGTGACCAATTTTTTTAAGATCTACAAGTGTGAAGCCCAATTTATCTTCTTTTACATGTCTACTATCCACCCAATCACACTTAAACACAACCCTCGTAGTCATGAGATAGTGAAGAACCCAAATTTCATCAAGAACACCATAGTAATTCATGGAGTGTGCGGCTGGAATGCTATCCTTGGAACCGGAAACTAGAACAGTGTCTGCTACAAGGCTAGCCCCGCTATTCTGTGTCACACGATTTGAATCTCGATCCTTTGTAGCAAAGCTAAAACCATTTATAATGTAGCACGAGTAAACTGTCACAGTTGTGTTGGGCTTCTTTGACAGCCACCTAACTGTTTCGTCAACTATCACACCATTTGCAACATCAACTTTAACCTAAATAAGTATAGTTAGTATTATATTTAATATGTGATACACAAAACCTTATAGTTTGTAGGTATAAGTCTTAAGTTAATGACCTTCTCTTCAAACCACTTTGTAAAAGTACGATAATGCTCTGTGTCACAACACCCAATATCCTGTGCTTGTAGGTGCAACATATGATTCCTAACATTTTATAAGAGGAAACCGATCAGATATTTAATTTCAACAATGATTACAAACAAGATTAAACTGTTAAACCTTAGGACTTACTTTATGTACGGTTGGACTTCCGGAGTATTAAATAAGACAGTTCGATGTGCTTGCTCTAACAGTGAGAGATCGACAATATGAGTGTCTCCCTGACCGAGAGGCCTTTCAATTGGAACATCATCATCACAATGTATAGGCAGCCCAATTGCTCTATGTTGGAGAGATATTCAGCACAAAATTCAAGAGCTTCCTCTGCTGCATAACACTCAGCAATGCATCCCTCTGGATGATAATGATTACGGACATGCCCCTTTAACAGTTTCATGCTTCTTTCGAAAGGGTACATCCAACATAAATAAGGTGGGTCACATAACCGGATTTGAGCCACAAGATGGATCGTCAAGTGAAGCATGATGTCGAAAAAAGAAGGCACAAAATATTGCTCAAGGAAACACAATGTGACTCGATACTCAGCCTCTAGTTTGTCAAGTGAATACATATCCAATACCTTGTCACATATTGCATTAAAAAATAAACACACACCAGTGATAGCATGAGTAACATTTGATGACAAAGACAGATTTCGGATCGCTAATGGAAGAATTTGTTGCATTAGAGTGTGGCAATCATGAGATTTGAGGCCTAGAAGTCGAAAATCATCATCGGAAACAATACTTTTGAGGTTAGATGAATAACCATCAGGCACCTTGGTCTCCAGAATGGTTTGACAGAACTTTTTCTTGTCTTCCTTGGAAAGAGTGTACGGTGCGGGGGGTAGAGAATTTCCTTCTGGAATCAAACTTTTCCTTATATTTAGATGAATAAGGTCATTTCTAGCTTTCGGACCATCTTTGGTCTTTGTTGGTTGATCAAGTAGTGTGCCATAAAAGTTCTCACACACATTCTTCTCAATGTGCATTACATCGAGTAGATGACGAATTAGCAAATGTTGCCAATACTCTAAATCAAAGAATATTGATTTGCGCGTAAATAACCTAGGCGTGTCATTATGTTTGCTGCCCCGTTTTTGTTTCCGTTTATTTCCCTCGTGTTTCCCGGGTATGTAGGTTATTGATTCAACCTCTTTGAGGACATCTTGACCTGAAAAGGCTTTAGGGGGTCCCTCTCTCTACTTTGTTGTTGAAAACCTTTTTCAACTCTCGGAATTTATGGTCATGAGGTAAGAAACGACGATGGTCCATATACACACATTTCTTGCTGAATTTCAGCCATGTAGAACGAGTTTTTGGGCCACAAATGGGACATGCATAATAGCCTTTGTAAGTACAGCCGGATAAGTTACCGTACGCCGGAAAGTCACTAATAGTCCACATAAGTATCGCCCTCAGTTTAAACATCTCCTTTTTAAAAGCATCATAAACATCTACACCCTCGTTCCAAAGGATTTTGAGGTCATCGATCAGTGGTTCTAGGTAGACATCTATATCATTTCTGGGTTGTTTCGGACCAGATATTAGTAGAGATAACATCATGAATTTTCTTTTCATGGTCAACCAAGGCGGAAGATTATAAATGACTAACTGGACTGGCCAACAACTATATCTAGAACTAAGTGAGCTATGTGGATTCACTCCATCACTTGACAAAGCCAATATGAGATTCCTAGATTCTTCACTGAAGTGTGTCCACATTTTATCAATGTGCTGCCAAGCTGCACAGTCAGCTGGATGACGTAGTTTACCATCTTTCAACCGATCGGTGACATGCCAAGTCATGTTTTCGGTTGTGTTGGCTGATTGAAACATGCGTTTGAACCACGGAATAGGAGGAAAATACCATAACACTTTCACAGGAACTCTATGGCTATGATTTATAGCTTCGTTCTTTTTTTCCTTAAACCTACTCTCCCCACACGTTGGACATTTGTCATGATCGGTGTGTTGTTTATGAAAGAGGACACAATCGTTCCGACAAGCATGTATTTTTTGGTAATCTAATCCTAAGACTTTCATTATTTTCTTGGCCTCATACATTGACTTGGGAATGGAATTATCAGAAGGCAATATGTCACTAAGTGTTTCTAATAAAGATGTAAACCCTTGATCAGACCACCCATATTTTTCTTTGATGTTAAATAATAACATCACCCCAGACAACCTTGAGTAACTTGAACCTGGGTAAAGTGGTTTCTCAGCATCTTCAACCACATCTCTAAACCTCTTCGGATTATTGTCTAACTGGTCATAAATATCCCCTAACATGTCCTCAACTTGGTCGTGGTCATGAAACTGTGAATGTGAGGTGTTAGGTGTTGGATTTTTTTCAACCTCCCCATGCTTAGTCCAAACAAGATATGATTCCAGAAAGCCCACTTTGAATAAATGGACTTTGATTTTTTCAGGGGATTGAAAGTCCATATTGCAACAAGTTTTGCATGGACACCTAATTGACCTACGATTGGCAGAATTAAGTATAACACAATGAATGAAATCATTGACTCCTTTTATATATTCTGGAGACAATCTGTTTCCATCCCTAATCCAAGACCTATCTGTTTGCATATTCATACCTGATATGTGAACGCAAAGACAAAAGGACCAACTCAAACAAGATAGACTATTCAAAAAAATATAATTATTAACCACAGATCTGTGGCGGCAAAATAGTTAACCAACTAATGTATACAACCAAGTATATTTCTACAGATTGCATAGATTTCGAGCTCTCAAAGCAGTAAGATATACATAAATAGATATATTTTCCCAAGTGTACATACTAGACTGAATTTTAATTTGTGCACCAGGAAGTTTAGGCTGTCTAACACGTGGTTTTTCTGCAACTAATTACTCAACGAAAATTGCAGCTTTAGGCTGTATAACATGTGATTTTTCTGCAACTAATTACTCAACAAAAATTACAGCTTTAGGGTGTCTAACATTACATTTTTCAGCAGCTAATAACTCGATCAAAAGTATAATTTTAGACTGTCAAGGTAACATTTTTCAGCAGCTAATAATAACTCAGCCAAAAGTATAGTTTAGGCTGCCAAAGAATGCATTTTCAGCAGCTAAAAACTCAACCAAAAGTATAGTTTTCTTATTGAATCTACGGTTGCTAACACATACCATCGGACTACACCAAAATGACTCTACTTGAGAGTGACAGAAGAAAGTTTGTAAACATGAAGCTTTGAACCATTTAGTATAAATTTCACAAATGAGAAAGTGCAGCAATACTTGAATTCAATACTTCACAAACTAAATTAACAACTTGTATCATTATTTAGCTCTCAATGCACTGTAAGAGTAACAACATGTTTCAAAATGATTTTTTTTTATTTCCCATAATTACAAAAAGAATGCAAAGAAACGGAAGCTTTTGAATTTTAAATCCACTTCAAGCAAATAAGCATGCTATGGAAGTTAGAGATCAAGATAAGATTAAGCACAATTTGAGAGATCATTTAGAACCACACATCACTCATGCCAACATAGTAAGTCTTACAATTTCATAGATCATTTAGAATAAGAACTCCTCAAAAGACAGAAAATCAACAAGCAATAGAGATTAAGAACAAGAACATTGCCCGAAAATCAATTGCGACTCGAATTTCAGAGAGATCATTTAGAATAAGAACTCCTCAAGAAATACATAATTGGGACTCGAATTTCAGAATTTTTTATTACTAGATGCAAATCAGTACAGTATATACAAAACAGTAGAAAATAAGAACAAGAACATTGCCAAAAAATCAAAATAAACTACAAAGAAACACACAGATGGTTGCTTAATACCTTCTTCTCGAGTTGGTCAGTGTGCCCTAAAAGTAGTGCCGTCCCTGATGAATATCCCTGGTGTTCATGACAGTGCAGTACATGTGAAACAATAGAAACTATGAACATGAATAGTGCCCGAAAATCAAAATAAACTACACAACCTCAATTTCGTCATCAGTTAACAAGGTGAAGGTGAAATGGTAGACATTAAGTACATTCGACTAAAAAAATCGAAGGAATAAAGAGATAATGGCTGACTAATACCTTCTCTTCTCGAGTTGGCCGGTATCGGTTCGAAGGAGCAAGAGCTTAATTCGCCGATGATTCTCTCGGGTTCAGCCAGCAAGAGGAGAGCTTGCGTCGAAGGGGGTGGAGATTAATTCGATAGTGTATCAGTTCGAAGGAGCAAGAGGAGAGTTTGCGTCAAAGGGGCTAGAGCATGCGTCGGTCTAGCTAGGGTTCTTACGAGCTTGAGCGACAATTCCCATTTAGGAAGAGATGAGGAGTTGATGAAATGTAAGAGTGGGCTGAATGTTTTAAGAAATGTGCGTATGTTAATTTTAAGAGTGGGCTGGATCGGATGGGAGAGGGAAAAAATGGTTAAGTGTTGGAGGAAATTAAAGTAAGTGAATTGTTGTGGTGGGGCCAACAAATAAGGAGGCAAAGATGTGGAGGGAATTATAATGGATGAAAAAATAGAGGGAATTAAAAAGTTGGAGCCAAAAGAGTGGTAGCATTTCGGCTCTAATATCACTATTTTTATTGATATTGTAGTGTCATGAGTTAATGACACTTTTATGTCAATTTCAGTTAATGCATCTGTCAGTGACACTAATTTTAAAAAGTGTCACTAAAAAAGTGTCACTATAAGATAGTTTTCTAGTAGTGATTGTCCACATAACTGCAGTTTTTAAATCAAATATTTGATTCCTGGAAACATCATATGTGGGAACACCTCATGTCCCACATGCCACGTCATGTGTTTAGCCGTGGCATTTGAGGCATACAACCTTTGCAACCGTGGGGCTAAAGGAAGATATATCAACTTAGATGATGCAGACCTTTTGTGTGGTTTCCGAGTCATGGCTGGTATAGGTTTGTACCTATCCGCATTACAAAACTTACAATGGGTCAATGCCTCATCGTTCTTCCAAAATAACATGCATCCCATTGGGCAAACGTGAATTTTAATCATGGGAAGACCTAACTCTGAGATAAATTGTTTCATGTTGTAGTAAGTATCAGGTAGACAATGATCACGCAGTAACATGCTGCCAACAAAGTCTAGTATCCTTGACATGCAATTCTCAGAGAGATTATATTCAGCCTTTATATTCAAAAATTCAGAAACCGCTGATAACTGCGAATGACCATCACAATTATAATACAGAGGTTGATCCGCGATTTTGAGGACTTCTTGAGATCTAGTGCCTAGCGCATCTACCTCAGAATAAGATGAACTTGGTTCCTCATTCACATTACTGTGTGAAGTGAAATCATTATCTGGTTGGGTATTGTGAAATGCTGAAGGGCAGATGAAATCATAAAGCATTTTCTGCTCCCATGGCATTTCTTCATAATTTCCCCAACCAGCCATCTTGTTTAGAACATAATTAGATGTGCCTAAGGTCTGTGGGAAAAGATATGTATCAATCGGTTCTCCTTGAGAAGTCCAATTGTAATAGTTATCAATAACACCGCGTGTATATAAATCCCACTCCACGGTATCAGGATCAAGAAACTTGGCATTTTTATCTTTGTACACGGACATCTTATTTTATTTCCATCCGTTTATCGTGTTTTCCTTTGTGCAAAACTAATAAATTCAGCAACTCCATCAGTAAACTCTTTAGTCAATCCTCTACCATTTTCTTTATGTCGGCTATACATCCAACATCTACTTTCTCTATTCATTGCTCCTGAATATGTAAAATAAATTAATAAATATTTATTTATTCTTATTAAAAGTACATGCTAGTAAGTAAATTTTTAAAACTTATCACACAAATTTTATTGGTATAAGACAAATAATGACAATAATTATAATTCAAGACATGAAATATGTATTGATCTATTGAAATTGATTAATAAAACGAATAAAATTACATACCTTATAACTGGAACATAATTCTTTTAAGAAATCCAAATATAAATATTCCACGTAGCTAACACATAATGAGACCACATTCCTTTGTTTCCAAAACTCAGCACTAAGAATAGCTCATGTGTAGATGTATACATAAAAGAAGATGTATTTTTTGCTTAGGAATGTGCAAGGATTTATAGTGTTATTTTGCTCGGATTTTGGCACGGAAAATATAATTGGATACAAAACGGTCCTATTTTGGCATGGATTTTGGCACGGAAAAATACGTCGATCGAACTGTTTCAAAATCATCCCCGGAATACACAACCGTCACCTTTTGGCTCGGAATTTGACACAGATTTATCGTAACGGTCATCTTTTGGCACAGACAACCCGTTTGAGCCAAAAGCCTAAAAATAAAATTGTATTAAAAAGTTTGGCACAGATGTTGGCTCAATACTTTTGTCTTGGATATTGGCACTGATTCTTATCAATGCAACATGTTCATCTTGGCATGGAAATGGCCGTCCCAGTTGGCACGGAATTAGGTTGGGATGGTGTTGGCTCGGATATATTTGAGTCAAACACTGAAAGTACAAAATGGTGTTGGATCGGATTCGTATCCGTGCCACTTTGGAACGACATTTGGATCAAATTTTCGAGAAGGCAAAATTTTTGTTTTTTTTCGGTTTTGGATCGTGTTTTGACTCGGATTTTCCGAGACAAACTGTTGGCACGGATAAATCCGTTCCAAAATGTATACGGTTTATATATATTAGTTAACCGAGCCAAATGTCGAGCCAAATTTGGCAGGGCATTTATCCGAGCAAAAATCCTTGCCGATACTGAGGTTTTTTAGTAGTGTATCTTTAAAAGTTCTGTTTTTCGTTCAACTATTTCATTTGATTGTGGTGAATAAGGAGGTGTTTCTTCATTTACTATACTGTATGTTTGGCATTCCGGCCAGTACAACTAAATTAGAAGTATACTCTCTTCCGCCATCACATCTTAACCTTTTAATTTTCTTGCGAGTTTGATTCTCTATTTCATTCTTAAAATTAAGATTTTTTAAGAGCTTCATCTTTACTCATAGATAGATACACATAACAACATTTAGAATAATCGTGAATAACAGTGGTAAAATATTTTTTCTTGTCACGAGTAAGCAGCATTCCATTAAACTCACAAATGTTGGTATGAATTAAATCAAGTAATTCTGACTTTCTATCAATTGAATAATAAAGTTTTCTCACTTGTTTTGTAGTAGCACATACCATACATTTCTTAATTTTATAAATTGAGTGTTTAGGGATTAAATTTAAATTCATGACCTTTTTTCACAGAATCTAAATTAATGTGACCCAAACAATAATGTCATAAAGTTGAAGAACCACAACTCTCAAATACATAATTTAATTCCAAATAATCAACCACAATCTTAAAATGTCATTCTAACAAGTAAAAGTTCAAGCAATCAACCAGTTTTAGTCCTAAATTCATTAGTCTGACAAGAACCCAATATATCTTGTAACATAATAAAAAAGTAGTAAAAAGAAGAAAGAAGGAACTGGGTCGAATCCTTGATAATGAGAAAGATTAGAAGCCATCGGTGGTAGAGCCGAACTGTATGCCTAGCATCGTTCCATCTAGAATGATCGAAGAGAATTTTTCTCAGATCACCGTTAAGAAGTAGAGCCCTGAACCATAAATCCGTAATACACTGAGTTAGGGATGTTAGGCTTTTTGAAGGGGGGCCTCTGGTCTATTATTCTTTGTATACATATACATATATGAGATATACAATTTTGTATACACAATTTAGCATATATACTTATTATTCTTATATATAAAAAGTTATAATTTATCAATCATGTTACGGATCGGGTAACGGTGCGGATACCCGCATCATTAGTGAACGGGGTGGTTTCAGGGTGGATAATGGGGCAGATTAGTATAGAACCATAACCGCACCATTACCCATTTAAAAAAATCGGGTATTCCCTGCCCCGTACCCGTTCACCAGTCGAACCGGTTTTCCCCAGTTTGACCAAATCGGTTCAGTGCGGGTATCGAACGGGTCAGTTGAAATTGCCATCGCTAGTTGGTACTGGGCTACGGGGAGTGACAGGGGTGGGGTTGTAGACAGTCTGGTGAGGCTAGCTGCCGGATAGTGGCGGCGGTAGGGTACCTGCAATGGTGGGGAGTGGTGGTAGCCAGCGATGGAAGGTCTGGTGGTGGCTATAGTGACACGGGCGGTGACTATAGTTACACGTCGACGGTGGCTATAGTGACATGGACGGTGGCTGCAGTGACATGGACGGTGGCTGCAGTGACATGGACGGTGGCTACAGTGACATGGGCAGTGGATACAGTGACACCGACGGTGGCGGTAGTGACATTAAAACTGAACAGTGATATTAAAATATGACAATGACATTAATATGACATTCTTAGTCACATTTTTGTCCTAATGATAATGTTGTCACATTTTTGGAAAATGTCTTTACTTGAGTAATATTAAGATAAAAACCCTGGTATATATATATATATATATATATATATATATACTTGGTATATAATATCACTATGGCTTCTCAAATCTCAAGGATAATAAATAAAGTGGAATAACTACTCTTTTTTTTTTTGGATGAAATGTAAGTATATATAAAAGACACCCAAAAATAACATTTTACAATGTATCACACAAAATCAAGAAAAGACTATCTAAGTTAGATAAATCTAACCTAAATATAATGCATCACCAAATACAACCACCATAAAAACCGCTAGTAGGATCTGTATCAACTTAGCCTAAGCCTATATGAACAGGCTCAGCTTCCATCTTTTTCTTCTTCTCCTTATATTGTGTAATTTTTTCCCAATACTCATCAAGAATTCTCTGTTCCTCCTCATCTCTCGGCTCATCGTCCGATTCCTCATCTTCTGTGTCATCTTCCTCCTCTGGTTCAGGCATGGCAGCCGATTCATTTGGAACAGTAGTGTCTGACAGGAGCTTTCCTCTAACCTCCTCTATTACCCCATTTTCTATGTTTTCCCCTTGGACCTCCTTCACTGGTAGCTTTTCTTTTTCAATGTCCTTGGGTATTATTTGACTAGCCTCATTCACAATTTCCTCCTTCTTTTCAACAATAGCCTCATCCCGTTCTTTTGATGCCAGTTTTTTGCAAATGAATGGGTGATGCCCATACATTTTACAATGAAAACAAAAATTAGGGAAAGTTTCATAAACCACCATTTGTTTGACTACCTTACCGGAAGGTAAGCGAATAGGAAATGATAGCGGAGGTGGTTTGGAAACATCAACCTCAATAAGAACTCTAGCAAAGTGATGATTGCTCCTATCCTGAGTTACTTTGTCCGTAGAAAGTGGGATTCCTACCATAGATGCAACCTCACTCATAGCCTCCTCATTCCAAAGTTTCATGTTTAAATTAGGAAATTTGACCCAAATGGGAACCTTGAGAAACTCGTCATCATCAAAGGAAAAATCTTCTGAAAGTGATTTTAGCATGAGTTGTACTCCAAAGATGGTATAAGACCCTCCATTCAACACTTTTGATCTATCTTCATCATTATGAAATTTGAAGATAACCCACTCCTTGTTATGTGGTTTGACAATGCAACTAACCCCCCATGTGTTTTTCAAATCATAGATTGCCTTAAGGCCTGGATATTTCCCCGTAAAGAAACCCACAAGACAAAAGCCCCACATATCAACCATAGTAGGCAGAATTCTATCCGTAAAATCTAATGACGTGCCTTTTGGCGGAATATACCTCAGTTTCAAGCCATTTGAGGGGTTACGGTTGTCTTTAAATAACGAGGACCACGGTTTATGGATAACCACTGCATCCCCAATTGTTTGTTGTTCCTTATCCAGTGGGCCAACTTGCGTAGGACCAGCACCTGCACCTTTCAAAGTTGCTGCTGCCAAAGGTTTTTGCACATTTGGTTCCAACTGCACAGCAACAGGGTTACTGGAAGCAGTGTCTTTCTCAACGCTTTTTGCAGCATTAGCCTTTCTCCCAATTCTGTCTGCCGTCTCATTTGGAATCACCTGAGTTGCATTTTCTGCTTCATTTGTTTTGCCAGCTTTACTAGCAGTAGGATTAGGATTTCCCAACTGCGGGTGGTTCACAGGAGATTTCCCAGTATTGGTTTTAGCAGCAGTAAGTTTATCTCCATTTTCCATCAAATTTGCACTTTGCAGTGCTGGGAAGTCTTCCTGCCTGATTCCAGTCTGCAACGGAGTATTCTGCCCAGACAAGGTCCCAGACGAACTAAGTGAAGGGAAGACCCCTGCAGCAATTTCCGCAGCAGTTTGCGCAGTAGCTTTGGCAACAGTTATAGCAACCCCTGTACCGGAGTTATGTTCTGCCTCAGTCACAGACGGTTTAGTCGCACTTGGGCCAGGAAATTCTACATCAACATCTCCCAGAACATCGAACCTCGACGAAGATCGAGTAGTTCGCATCCTGGAGTTTTCCCCAAAGTCGCGTTTGTTCTTCCGCATCGCACACCAAGGAACGATGAGCAGAACTGGCTTCAGCGGTTTCCGGCCAACAACCACCCTAAATCGTTGTTGTAAAAGTACCCCCTGTGATGGAATCAGAAGGGGAGAAAACGCCCTGAAATCAGAGTATCAACATTCATCGCATTTGAACAGTAATCTTCGCAGAAAATACGCATTAGAGCTCCTCGCCGTAATTCACGAGTCCAATGTCAAATCCAGATGCGGAATTGAAATCAAAGGTGAAAACCGACCTAGAAACACCAAGAATCCGACCACAAACCATCAGGTATCCATGGATTGCACCTCGCGTAAGTGTACGGATGAAGGAAAAGCTGGGACGCAGATGTACCCAGGAGAGAGACGCTCTCAATTTCCTTTTCAGGCTCCAAGTGGAATAACTACTCTCGCAAGTGGAGATGTACATATATGTCTCAGAGAGCAAGAATGAAGTGCTTGGAGAGAGTATTCTTGGAAATCAGATATGTATACATTATACATAGATAGATTAATGGGTTGTTGAGTATGTTGTTTTGTTGATGACTAACCATGTAGACGGAACTAATGCAGAACCATTTCTAGTTCCGTGATATGATTTGAATTAATATTGATTGCATCTACTTGATTTTCAATTAATATGCTTTCTTTATATGAGTGATTATACTTTGTCAAAACTATGATTTTAAGCAAAAATATCCTTCTTGCCATGATATACGTAATTTGCTTGTATGGGTGCTTATTTGAGTGATTATTCTCTTTCCATACTTGATTAGACATCCACTTATTAGTATAGCTTATTACTTTATGGAAAGTATCCTTATTTGATTACATGATTTATATTTGGTGGTTGACCAAAGCACTTACGTATTGCATGCTTTGCTAAATATCTCCTTGCCATAAAAGTTATCCTTGATTAACTTACTAAGTGAATAGTTGAGTATGGATGTTTTCTGGCATGGGCCGTCGCATGCTTATTATGGTAGGCAAAATATTCCCTTGTTATACGGATTTGAAAAAGTAAATGTTGTTTGAAATATATTCCATATTTAATCCGTTGCTTGCTTATATTGAGAATAATATCCCTACCTTTTTGGGAATTGACTGAAGTCTGTCTTATTTGGTAATTAATTGATCACACGTGACTTGGATGAGCTGTTTGTATTTATTCTCTTAGTCCGGGACTGATATGCTACCTTGAATATATGATTAAGATATTTTAATTCGGCTGCCTTATATATTGAGCTCGGATATGGGAAATATTATAAAAAAAGAAAGCAATTCAAAATATTGAGGCAATTCCCAAGATTAGAAGATCAACTATTCAAGGTAGGATGCTTTAACGGTCTGCCCAAGACACCCTATATAAACGAAGTAGCCAAATAGAAATGATGTGTGCTTGACCGAGCTTCTATTGAGAAATATACACGAGAATATTTACTAAGTCCAAGGCACCTGAACCTGCTCACGGAGTTCCAGACAGAGTTTCTTTTTCCCTTCTTCATATTGTAATCGGGATTTTGAGGATTGGCTAAGTGTAGCATCCTCGGGTTGGTTAGTGTGTTGTGAGAGCTTTGTTGTAAAGGTGAGAGGCTCTCTACCCGCAAGAGTTGGGGTGGCTCAAGGGTAGACTAGGAGAGTTTCCATTGTAATCATTCAAAGGTTTTTTAGTGGAGTTGTTCAAATTCCTCCGAGAGAGGTCGAGGTTTTTTAATCCCTTTGAGCCAAGGGATTTTTCCTCGTTAAATCCTTGTGCACTTTACTATTTCGCATTTCCCTGAACCCCACACTACAACTGTGCGAAAATCTGCCACGGTTCCACACACACACAATTCACCCCCCTCTTGTGTTGCTAACCGTTTCATCAATTGGTATCAGATCCGGTCTTTGCCACATAAAGGTTAAAACCTTGGGAAGAGATCCGGCAGCATGAATACGGTTAAACGATTGGAAGAAGAATACTCGACTCAACGACCACCGTTGTTCAACGGCAAATTTTACCAATTCTGGAAGAGTCGAATGGAGAACTTCATCTAAGCCGAGAATTATCAGGTATGGAACGTAATTGAGGCAGGTGATAACATCATTACTAAGGTGTACTCCGAAGGTAAGGTTGTCCCTAAACCCAAATCTGAATTCACTGCTGATGATTATCGTAAACTCGAGCATAATGCCAAAGCATTAAAATATTTGATTTGTGGACTTGATCCGGCTGAGCACAACCGGGTTCTTGGATGAAAATCCGCAAAACAAATGTGGGATTTACTCGAGGTTACGCATGAAGGTACCTCGCGTGTAAAAAGATCAAAAATTGACATATTTATGCGTAATTACGAATTGTTTGTGATGAAACCTAAAGAGTCAATTAGGGATATGATTACACGCTTTACTAATATTATAAATGAGCTTTCAGCAATTGGAAAAGTTATTACTGTAGAAGATCAAGTGAGAAAAGTTATGAGAAGCTTGCCCTCCACATGGAAGCCTAAAAAAACGGCAATAGAGGAAGCTAAAGATCTCTCCACCATGACGTTAGAGGACTTGACCGGTTCACTCATGACACATGAGTTAGGCCTACAAGAAGAACAAGATGCCGAAAATGTGGGGAAAGAATGAGGAATAGCTCTCAAGTCTAGAGAAGAAGAAGAATCCGAAAGTGAATCGGAAGACGAAATGAGCATGTTTGCCAAGCAATTCGGGAAGATGTACCGGAAATTCAAAGGCAACCGGAATAAGCAAGGTAAAGAGGGGTTTCAATCTTTTAATAACCAAGGTTGTTTCGTTTGTGGTTCCTTTGAGCACAGGGTAAAAGATTGTCCCCAAAAGAAAAATGACAGAACCTACGACAAGAACAAGACCAGTTCCTACCGGAGGTCCAGTGAAGATAAAGGGTTCAACAGAGACCTCAAGAAGGCGATGATGGAAGCTTGGGGAGACTCATCCGATGATGATGAGGAAGAAGGTGAAAAGAGTTCCAATCATGCAGGGTTGTGTCTTATGGCTAATTCCGACGAGGAATCCGACCAAGAGAGTTTCGAGGTAAATTTGGAAAACTTCCTATCTAAGTTTGATTCTTTGACTAAAACCAAAGTTCGGGAAATTTTTAAAAGGCTAACTATCGAGCTTAACCAAAACCTTTGTGAAAATGAGAATCTAAAATCACAAATCACTGAGCTTGAATCTCAACTCGAGGAAACCACGCGAGCAAAACTAAGGCTTGAAACTAAAGTGGGAGAGGTAATAGATGAGAAGCTTAAATACAGTGAAGTGGTTTTAGAACAAGACAATATTATCTGTTCTTTGAAGCTCGATAGCATGAACCAACAAGTTGATCAAAGTGAGAAACTTCTTTCAAAAATTTCGAACATTGGTGTGCTGATTGAACACCTTAATCGCCTTGAGGCCGAGAGACAAGATTTCAAAAATAAACCGGAATACCAGCCATATAGTACCAAAGATAGAACCAGGTCTAGACCTCATTCTAGAACTGGACCCTCTCGGTACAAAAGAAAGGAAAACGAGACTGCTGGTCTCGGATATGTTCCAAGAAATACTCAAATAAATCAAAAACCTAGTTTTCAGAACCAATCCTTTAATGGTAACAGAACTAGAGGACAAACCAGTTCTAGGCCGTATCAAAGGCAATAAAGAACTGGACCAACCTGGTTCGATAAATTGGTTCAAAAGCACAAAACTGGTTATGGACAAACACCTAACCGAGAATTTTATAAAAAGGACAAAGGTTTTTATGGAACTTGGAAAACCAAATACGTTGATACATATGATAGCCGAATTTACGGGCATTGTGGCAAAGTCGGTCATCTTAGGTATCAATGTCACTCTCGGCAACAGGCCTTAGAAAGGAGCTTTAATTATAGTAAATATTCCTCAAACAATTACAAAATGCAACCCAAGCAGGTCTGGGTTCCACGCACTAACCCTTAATCCTGGAACAACGCCGAGTGAGGGGGAACAACCACTGGTTCCTTGACAGTGGGTGTTCTAAGCACATGACGGGAGATAAATCATTATTCCTCTCACTGCGGCCATTTAGCGGTGGAATGGTGACATTTGGAGACAACAGTAAAGGAGAAATAATTGTCGTGGGAAAAGTTGGAAAGTCACCTAAACATGCAATTGACAATGTCTTTCTAGTCAAGGGTTTAAAGTATAATTCGCTAAGTATTTCTCAATTTTGTGACCGAGGTAACAGTGTAGTTTTTGATCATAATGTATGTCGCATTGTTAATAACGAATCACAACAAGTTATACTAGAGGGCAAGAGACTAGAAAATACTTATAAGGTTGATCTTGATTTATTGCCAAATATAAGTCTAACTTGCCTGAGCGTTATTGACAATGATCCCCTGCTATGGCATAAAAGGGTTGGACGTGCTAGTTTTTCATTAATAAATAAACTCAAAAATAATGATTTGGTAACTGGGCTACCTAATATAAAATATTCACTTGATCATATTTGCTCCGCTTGTGCCACCGGAAAACAATCGCGATCATCTTTTAAAACAAAGAATTTAGTGAGCAAAAGCAAGCCCATAGAACTAATACACATGGATTTGTGTGGTCCAATGTCAGTCCGTAGCCGAGGAAATAAAGAATATGTTTTAGTTATTGTTGATGACTTTTCAAGATATACTTGGACTATCTTTCTTGCAAGCAAGAAAGATACTTTTAATGAGTTTGTTGTTTTTGTAAGGAAAGTTGAACATCAAACAGGGCTACAGTTAATCAAGATCAGATCGGATCATGGAACTGAGTTTGACAACTCACTATTTGATGCATTCTGCAAGGAACGAGGCATAGACCATGACTTCTCTACCCCTAGAACTCCTCAACAAAATGGGGTAGTAGAATGGAAGAATAGAACTCTGGAGGACATGACTAGAACAATGCTGATTTCCAGTGGTCTAGCAAGAAACTTTTGGGCAAAAGCACTAAACACGGCATGCTATATAATTAACCGTGCTACGATCCGTCCACTCCTAGGGAAGACACCCTACGAACTACTCAAAGGGAGAAAGCCCAACATTAGTCATCTAAGAACTTTTGGATGCAAATGTTTTGTTCATAACAATCGGAAAGACAACATTGGCAAGTTCGATGCAAGAAGTGATGAAGCAGTCTTTCTCGGATACTCAACTCATAGCAAAGCTTACAAAGTTCTAAACAAACGCACACAATGTGTGGAAGAAAGTATCCATGTAATCTTTGATGAAGCACTTGCCCTAAGACCAAGCCAAATCGATGATGAAGAAATAGGAATGACACGCAAGGAGATACAATCTCAACGGCAAAGTGGAACTGACCATGAAACCAACCAAACTGGAAAACCATCACTGACCAATGAAGATAGCGAGTCTGGAACTGAAGAAGAAACTGGACAGACTTCAGCCAGTCAGCCTGTAGAACCAGTTTCAGATACTCTACACGAATTGGTGGATCAACCAAATGCTCCAAGAGGGTGGAAGCATCATCGATCACATCCCCTGGATAACCTTTTAACAGATCTAAATCAGGGAGTAACTACTAGATCTAAACTTAGAAATTTTTGTGCTTTCTTTGCTTATCTATTTCTTATAGAACCGGAGAACCATGAAGTGGCTCTCTCCGATGCTGACTGGGTTCTACCTATGCAGGAAGAACTAAATCAGTTCGAAAGGAACAAGGTGTGACATTTAGAACCAAGACCTAAGAACAAAACGATGATAGGTCTCAAATGGGTGTTTAAGAACAAGCTTGATGAACATGGACAAATCACAAGGAACAAGGCAGGGCTTGTTGTAAAAGGCTATAACCACCAAGAAGGGATAGATTTCAACGAAACATTTGCACCAGTGGCAAGATTAGAGGCAATACGGATGCTCATAGCATTTGCGGCTCACATGGGATTCACACTCCATCAAATGGATGTGAAAACGGCCTTCTTGAATGGTTATCTTAAGGAAGAGGTATACGTAGAACAACCACTGGGGTTTGAAAATCTAGATTTTCCTAATCATGTTTTCAAATTAGATAAAACACTTTATGGTCTGAAACAAGCACCTCGTGCTTGGTATGAGCGATTATCTAAATTTCTTTTGGAAAATGGTTTTGAAAGAGGAAAAATAGATAAAACTCTTTTTCTAAAAATAAAAAATCAAGCTCTATTGGTTGTTCAAATTTATGTAGATGATATTATTTTTGGTGCTACTAAGGATTCACTGTGTGATGAATTTTCTTCTCTTATGAGTTCCGAGTTCGAAATGAGCATGATGGGAGAACTAAATTTTTTCCTTGGTCTACAAATCAAACAAACAAGCAAAGGAACTCAAATATCTCAACAAAAGTATCTTAAGAAACTACTCAAGAAGTATGGGGCAAGTGAAGGCAAAACAATGATGACACCTATGAGAACAAATGAACGATTAGATGCAGACGAACAGGGAACAAGCGTGGACCAAAAGAAGTATAGAGGCATGATTGGGTCTCTACTATACCTAACTGCCAGTAGACCTGACATAGTTTTCAGTGTAGGTCTATGCGCTCGGTTCCAGGAAAATCCTAAGGAGTCACATCTCAAAGAGGTTAAAAGGATCCTCAAATATCTCAAAGGAACTACGAATCTATGCTTATGGTATCTACGTAATGAAGATTTTAACCTTATTGCATATTCAGACTGATTTTGCAGACGATTTACTAAATAGGAAAAGCACGTCTGGAACGGCTCACTTCCTAGGTCCTTGCCTAGTTTCATGGAGCTCTAAGAAACAAAATTCAGTTGATCTTTCAATGGCCAAAATTTAGTACGTAGCAGCCGCATCTTATTGCTCTCAATCACTATGGATCATGCAACAAGTAAGCGATTACGGGGTTGATTTAAGGTTCACGCCCATCCTATGCGATAACACAAGTGAAATTAGCATATCAAAGGATCCGGTCATGCATTCTCGGACAAAACATATTCATATACGACATCACTTTCTGAGAGATTGCATGGAAAAGGGGGTAATCAGGCTGGAATATTGCAGCACCGAGAAACAAATAGCTGATATTTTTACCAAGCTTCTGGGAAGAGAAAGGTTTGAATTAATTAGACTTGAACTCGGTCTAATTAATTCCTAAACTAATTAACTTGCTCAATCTCTTTTGCTTCTGCGTATCACAAAGAAACTTCCTCCTTCTCCGGCCTCATCTAAGTGGGAACAAATCAGTGTTTTGATTTGGGCATTATTTTGGTTCCTTTTGTTGGATGACAAACGGGGGAAAAATCAGGTGCCTCTTTATGTGTTGATGCTCTACTATTTATGATTGCTACTAATCTGCAGGGACACCTTTATTATGGCACCTAATGTTTGTCATCAACAAAAAGGTCGGGGGAATTTGTTGAGTATGTTGTTTTGTTGATGACTAACCATGTAGGTGGAACTAATGCAGAACCATTTTTAGTTCCGTGATATGATTTGAATTAATATTGATTGCACCTACTTGATTTTCAAATAATATGCTTTCCTTATATGAGTGATTATACTTTGTCAAAAATATGATTTTAAGCAAAAATATCCTTCTTGGCATGATATACATAACTTGCTTGTATGAGTGCTTATTTGAGTGGTTATTCTCTTTCCATACTTGATTAGACACCCACTTATTAGTATAGCTTATTACTTTATGGAAAGTATCCTTATTTGATTGCATGATTTATATTTGGTGGTTGACCATAACACTTACGTATTGCATGCTTTGCTAAATATCTCCTTGCCATAAAAGTTATCCTTGATTAACTTACTAAGTGAATAGTTTGAGTATGGATGTTTTCTGGCATGGGCCGTCGCATGCTTATTATGGTAGGTAAAATATTCCCTTGTTATACGGATTTGAAAAAGTAAATGTTGTTTGAAATATATTCCATATTTTAATCCGTTGCATGCTTATAATGACAATAATATTCCTACCTTTTTGGGAATTGACCAAAGCCTGTCTTATTTGGTAATTAATTGATCACACATGATTTGGATTAGCTGTTTGTATTTATTCTCTTAGTCCGGGACTGATATGCTACCTTGAATATATGATTAAGATATTTTAATTCGTCTACCTTATATATTGAGCTCGGATATGGGAAATATTATAAAAAAAGAAAGCAATTCAAAATATTGAGGCAAGTCCCGAGATTAGAAGATCAACTATTCAAGGAAGGATGCTTAAATGGTCTGATTTAAGACAGCCTATATAAACGAAGCAGCCAAATAGAAATGATGTGTGCTTGACCGAGCTTCTATTGAGAAATATAAACGAGAATATTTACTATGTCCAAGGCACCTGAACCTGCTCACGGAGTTCCAGACAGAGTTTCTTTTTCCCTTCTTCATATTGTAATTGAGATTTTGAGGATTGGCTAAGAGTAGCATCCTCGGGTTGGTTAGTGTGTTGTGAGAGCTTTCTTGTAAAGGTGAGAGGCTCTCTACCCACAAGGTAGAGTAGCATAACTCTTCCTAGAGAGGATAGAGTTGGGGTGACTCAAGGGTAGACTAGGAGAGTTTCCCTTGTAATCATTCAAAAGCTTTTTAGTGGAGTTGTTCAAATTCCTCCGAGGGAGGTCGAAGTTTTTTTTAATCCCTTTGAGCTAAGAGATTTTTCCTCGTTAAATCCTTGTGCACTTTACTATTTCGCATTTCCCTGAACCCCACACTAGAACTGTGCAAAAATCTGCCACGGTTCGACACACACAATTCACCCTCTCTTGTGTTGCTAACCGTTTCGTCATGAGTCATGTTTGGTTGCTCCTATAATATTGCCATGATCCATATATGATGCTAGGATCAAACTAACTAAGTAATCCGTATGATGATTTAGTACTTTTGATTTGAAATTTCTAAATTCAAAGTGCACGTTCATACACTAGTACAAAAAAGGCTTTTCACATCGGTCAAAAAGGCTTTTCACATCGGTCAAACAGCCGATGTGGTTCCAGCCCATGTGAAAAGTAGAGACTTTTCACATCGGACAATTAACCGATGTGAAAATTCTTTCTACATCGGTCGTTCAGTGCCCGATGTAGAAAAGTTTCAATTTTTCCCGGAGCATAGGTTTTTCACATCGGTTATAACCCATGTAGAAAAGCTTTCACATCGGTCATTTTATCAACCGATGTGAAAAGCTTCATTTTTTCCGGAACATATGTGTTTCACATCGGTTATAACCCATGTAGAAAAGCAATCACATCGGTTTTTTTACAACTGATGTGAAAAGCTTCAATTTTTTTGATATTTTTCAGGAAAACAATTTGCAACATGACCCTCGTTTATACTATAATCACATCATTAACAATATCATCAACTACTATAGCACAATTTTTCACATGTTCACTTGATCCATCTAAAACAATAACACAAGCTCACACCCGTACTTTCATTAATTACATAACAATATAGTCAAGATCACATGAAAGAGACAACACACCACCAAAATTAGCAAAACACCATAATAACATTCCATTACCTGTTAAAATATTTTACAAGTAGGTAAAGTATCAATGAGTTACAAATTACTCATGATCTTTGAACATAAATTTATAATACTTTTACAATAACAAGACTAAATTTTCTAATAATACTGAATGTCAACGTGCAGCAACTTGTAAAACAACATAACGTTCATATCATGCCGTTGAAGGAATTCACTATACATATCCAGAAAAATGATGCTCAATGTCTTTCGGAGAGAACGACTCCAGATTGAAGAATCTCTACAAAGCCAAAATAAAATCTTACTAGTGCATAACAAAAACATGAAGTTCAACAATATTTCACTGCTTATAACCAAACAAAGTTGCTTTGAGTTATATAAGTAGAAGTGGAAGTTTATTTTAACACTTTCTACTCTTCCGGAACTCAAACCTGTCTTTTATGTCAAAGTGGCAACATTTTAACCACTATGCTAGGCTGCATGCAGTATAACTAGACTGTCTTAAAATAAGTAATAATGCCATACCAGAGCTCTATGGAATATAATTCAAGAATATACGATCAGACCTGTATTGATTAAGAAAAAAAATGAAATTAAGAGTGAAGCAATGTTATAATTAAAATTGAATCACTAATCAATGGAATACGGAAAACTATGAAAATAAGAATCACATGCAAAGGAGGACACCTATGATTTGGAGTGAAACTCCACACCAAGATACAAAAGAACTTCACGAAAAACATGTTAGCTATCTTTATGTCTTCTTCAGCTCAATCTCATTTGAACTCGGTTTAATACCTTTATGCCCCTCCATACTAACCTGCAAAAAGATCCCAAAACTAATTAAAAGATCATATACGTAAAAGATCCTTAGTCTGAAACTGATACTAAAATGGTTTTAAATCATATAAATAGTCACGCATTAACACACGAACATCCTTCCATTGCTATCAGGAAGATTTGTTTTAGCAAACTGAATAAAGGATTCCACACCGTTTTCATACTCACCACTTGTTCGTTTAGAGTTGATCCAACTACGATCCATAACCACGTTAATGTCTCTAACATATGTTATCAAACACATAGGTATATGAAAGGTTATTAAATAATAACGAGACTACTTTCTCAATTGCATAATTTAAGAGTACCTTTTTAGCAACTTCTAGGCACAAAAATTGTATCATTACTCATCAAACAAATCAAACCTATTCAATCTTATCTTTTACTTTGATCACTAAAAAGGAACTAATTTGTTTTTAAGCCTTAATCCCCAATCAATAATGGCGGTGACTAAATGAACAAACAAAAGTGAGCATAAATTCAGTGCTTCTCTGCCAAACTTACATAAAAAAATACTGCATATTTAATTTTACAACAGTCAGGCTTGAAAAGCCAGAAAAGCAACCACTGTAGGACTGTAGGAGAGATACCAGGGTGGGTAGATTCTTATTGCAGAGACTATAGTTACATCTTACATGCATGGGAGAAACACAATAGGCATCAAAGAGTATCAATGACCACAATGGCCTCGTCTTAATCAACATCCATGTCGAGGAGGGAGTCCTCAACCAGTGAAGAAACGTGATCTTTCCATTCCCGGGGCCTTGCAAAAGGTATCAAACCACACATCATTGGGAGAAAAAGGAGCATCTTGACATAGAACGCGGCTCTCCTCATCCAGTACGGGAATAATAATATAGAAATAGAATCACCGCCGTTCTTAGTCATTCCTGGTGGTGTAGTGACATGCCCATTGAGGAAGACACATAAGGTTGATAAAAATAAGTTGGAAAAGAAATGTAATAAGCATAGAGACTCCCAGTAGATTAGCCAATGATACTGATAGTCCCTGTTTTCTATAACAACAGTATAATATGGTATACAGATGAAAGATTAACAACAAAGATGAACACAGAAAGATCAAGTGTAAACCTTCTCTGATATACCGTGAACCTTTCGTACAAGAATGATAAGCGCTAAGGCTATTTTGAGCAGATACGAAAGTTAACCGCAAACCTGAGTCCTCCTCCCTCTTTTATAGGCGAGGCTCAGGTATGCGTTAAAAAGGCTTCTTGCCTGAGTATGGGTCTAACACTTGGCCCATATTGAATACAATTCTAACAGATATATTTAATCAGTACAGAATAGAAATAGTAAACATCTAACTTATTACAGACAAAACAGACAAACTTGATTCACAATAAAATAGTCTTCAACAATCTCCCCCTTTGTGATCAAGTGCCGTCTTGCATTTATTTTTGAGATCTGAAGTAATGCTTTCTGAAGTTTAGCGCATGCTCATACTGTCTCAGCATTCTTCTCTTTTCAAGTTGCTCGTTGATGGGCTTTAGGATGGTCCACACCTTCTCGTATACTAGGAGCTCTTCCTCGCTGGCGTCCGCAAGTCTTGGATCTATATTCTCTTTGATCTCTTGTAGCTTGGTCTGGATGATCTTCAGAGTCCCATCACAGTATTTGTGAATGTCTTCTACCCACATGAGTCTTTTCTGTTCCTCGTGATTGAGATATATGATAGAGACTGGGTCCTTGAAGATATGATATGGTCTGTACTTTTTGAGCTCTGGACCATTCAGAGTTGGCTTTACTAGATTTGCTTTTCGGACATTGTTTTCCAGGGCCATCTGTAGATCATGGGCATCATAGAATCTGATCTGTCTCAGCATAAACCTTTTGATCGCCTCATTGCCTTCTTCGTGTGTCCTGTTTCGACTCAGTGGGAGATACCTACTTACCATGAACATTTGGTAGATATCCTCCATCTTCATCATTATAAAGTCGTTTTCCTGGCAGATGAATATGCTGGAGTCTGTCCGTCAAACTTTGAAGCTGTAGAACGGGATGGTGTGATGATCTTCTCTGTGTATATCAAGGATAGCGTCAATAGGATGGATGCTGGACTTCATATTTCTTTCCAGTACTTGACGTTGTTTTCCAGATGATCTGTGCATCAGCATGTGAAGATGTCTGCCAGCCAGTTTTCCCTTAAGGTGAGTCAAACCACGGATCTTTAGTTTATCTAGCTGTTTGAGCTTGTCTGCGGTTCTCCAAATTCCCTTTCTGATTTCCTCTTGGAAGGGGGCATTTATTCTGATGTTTTCCCAGAGCTTTTCTTTTGGGGGCAACTTGTTTGCCGTTTGTCTGATCATGGATTCTAGCTCCCTGGGTATCTTTTTGTAGTCCTCCCCTTCTTTGAGTTCCTCTTCATCAAGGCGTATGATGTCTTCTGCGCATTTGGCCAGCAACTCTCTCAGCCACCAATTTCGCTGCATATCCTCTGTTTCAGCTTCGCACCTAAGATCATCCCACTCTGTCCATTTTCTTGGCCAAACATCGTGTACCACAGCATCCTGGAGTGCATCATGAATGTCTTTACCTTGGGGAATGTATGGGACTCTCAGCTGCGGTGATCTTTCTTGTGAAGCATAACCGGGTTCACTGGGATTGCCCGTTGTCATCAGATTAGAACTGAGTTCTGGCTGATGGCCTGACTTGACAGATGAATCAGAGATAGCATCGTCAGGACTTCCATCCCCTCCTCGGACGGTATCCTTTGGAGACACGCCTCGGGATGTTGTCATCGATTTTCGAACTGTGTTCTGATCAATGGCCTGAGCTTTGTGATGTACCAGAGGTAACCACTACAGGACTTCCATCCCCTCCTCGGACAGTATCTCTAGGAGATAAGCCTCGGGATGTTTCATCTAGCTCGACCAGGTTAGAGAGTTGGACTTGGTTGTGGCTCGAGGAAGGTGGTGGTTGGTTGGTGGGCTGGTTTGATGAGATGTTTGGCTGGGGTTCATGGCTGGTAGAGGCTGCATGCTCAAGTGTCCGAGGTCTCTTCTTCTCCCCCTCATGAGGTTCCGAATCATCGGGATCCTCATGGGAACGTTTGAGGCCTCGGGGACTGTCACGGCAAGTGCCGTATTGAGGGCGGTCGTGTTTGAAGAAAACTTGGAGAAGGTCACGCTCGAAGGGTGTAAGGTGGCAAGTGTCGACCTCCAGCAACCGAAGAAACAGGAGATCGGCAAGCTCAAGGCGGGATAGGTGGAAGGGATTGGTCGAGGAAGAGGGCGATACCAGTTCTGTATCGTGGGTTCCCCGAGAGAGTGAAGGGCTAAGGGGTTTGGTGGAGGTGATAGGGATGACAGGAGTGGGTTGTGGAATTGATTGAGAGGGTGAAGAGTGAGGTTTGGGTGGCTCTGTTCACTATGAACCGCTGGGGTTGTCTTGGAGTCCTGTGCCCAAGCGGTGAATGCTTGTTGCACCCATGGTTTGATGGTGGACTCCATGTAGCGGTTCATGAGAACGGTAACGTCTTCGGAGGGAACCAGTGAGGTGGGTGAGTCCCATGATGTTGAAACGTTAGCCTTTTGGGAGGCTAACGAGTGGCTTGGAGAGGGCGGTGCATGCGCAGTTGAGCCTGATGCTGCGGCTTCTACTCGGGGACCAACAAGGTTGGCCCCTGTACTTAAGGATTCGGCCCGGCTTATAGTGATGAAGGGAAGACAGTCGTCGAAGATGTGTAGGTCCTCTTCAGCGACCAAACTCTTTCTGACAGGACGCTGCTTCTTTGCCTTTGCCTGGGGAGCAGCAACCTTAGCTGTAGCTGGCTCCTTCACAGGTTTGATGACGATGGTCTTAGGACGGGCAGCTATGAATGGAGCTGCATCCTCAGGGGTGACTTTCTTTGGAGGAGAATCAAGTGGCAGCTTCCCTTTTTTGATCAGAGCAAAAGTGTGCTCCACGTCGTCAATGTCGTCGTTGTCATCATCATCGTCAGCATCGTCATCGTCTTTGGCCACGCTATTGGATGCCTCATCGTCAGCCTTTTTATGGGCCGGGCTGAACGATTCATCGGCAGGTTCCGCAGCGTTTGTACGTGCGCCCTCAGCCGTCTGATTCCTCTCGAGAGAATCGTCAGACATCCCTTCATGGGGCACACGTGCCACTGGTTTCTGTGGCTTACTGGCTCTCTTTGGACCCTTACTAGCTCTCGGCTTAGGCCCCGGGGCAGGTCCAGCTGGGTTTGACTGAACCATGGGGCCATCTTTCGGTAGACTCTCCCTATATTGGACGACTGCGGAGTGTCGTGGATTGCCTAGGTCCAGCAGATAATCTGGTATGGTCATCCCCACAGTGTCATGCTTGAAGCGCTTGAAGTACTGGAGTTTCGGGGCAGTGAACTGGTCGTCATCTTTGCGCTGTGGAATCCCTGGGTGGGCGGTCATGTAGTCAGCAATAATGAGCGCCAACCATCTGGCGTAGGGAATCGTCATGCCCGTCTTTCCATCCTCTTTGTCCTGAACTTGAGTCACCAGCTCAATCCAGAATAGCTGCGCCATATCATAATTCTTGGCGAAGACGATCCCATGGAAGATTTGGAAGATCTGAAGGTTGCACTTGTCATGGCCAGCGTGTTTTGGAGATAGACATTTGTTGACGAGGCCAAACAGTGTCTTCCATGGATATGGCAGGTTCATTAGCTTGAAATGAGACAGAAATGGCAACGGTGCATCATATCCCAATTGTGCCAATCCTTGCATCAGTTCTGCCTTGGAGGGTAACGGTTCATAGGTCTCGTGGACAGGCAGCTCCAGTGTGGTTCGTAGAGTGGACGCTGTTAGTGCTAGCCGTCTGTTGTGAAGCGTGGCACTGAGACTGGATGCGTCCTTCTTGGAAGGCATGTGCATGGTCCCCCATAGTTGTTGCAGGTAGATTTCCGGGACCGTTATGGATTTGGTGAGTGCTGGCCAGATAAAGTGCCCCTTAAGGATGATGGGGATGACAGGGTCAGGGCACCTGAAGACAGCTAGGTCGAGCTGAAAGTTGTTGTCCTGTAGCCGAACCCACTTGTATTTAGGGAACAGCTGTGTGTAGAGTGCGTCTTCCTGGGGGGTATCTTGTTGAGTGCCTGACATATTGAGCTGAAAGAATAGCACATGTTAGCAAAAAATGATTTTCCCTTTGGGGTTGAGGATTTCAGAGATGAGGAAACGAGTTCTGGTACCAAGTTATAAAACTCGAGGTCATGGACACGAGTTTACAAACTCGAGCCCATGAGCGCGAGTTTACAAACTCGAGCCATGGGTGCGAGTTTACAAACTCGAGCCCTGAGCGCGAGTTTACAAACTCGAGCCCTGAGCGCGAGTTTACAAACTCGAGTCCTGAGCGCGAGTTTACAAACTCGAGCCATGGGTGCGAGTTTACAAACTCGAGCCCTGACCGCGAGTTTACAAACTCGAGCCCTTAGCGCGAGTTTACAAACTCGAGCCCTGAGCGCGAGTTTACAAACTCGAGCCCTAAGCGCAAGATTACAAACTCGAGCCCTGAGCGCGAGTTTACAAACTCGCGGTCTGCTCGAATTCGAAACGTCAGACAATGAACTCGAGTTCCAGAACTCGTGTTCTCACGAAGAAGACGACTAACACCTGAAAAGATACAAAATCAATACATATTCAACAATAAACCCTTTTTGAAAATGTTATTTTGAGAAAGAAAAGTGCGGTTTTAGGACCGTTCATGGTGGCGTTTTTTGGTTTAGGGACGGTTCGAAGTGTGTGGAGGTCTGTGAGAGGAGTATGATGGGGAAGTACGAGGTGAAAATCTACCTTGGTGAGGAGTGTGTGGAGGTCTGTGAGAGTGAGGGAAGTTTGGAAGACGACGGAGAGAGAGAGAGAGAATTCGAGCTCTGTGATTTTTTCTTGCGAGAAGGAAGCGTAGGCAATGAGAGGGACGGAGATGAAAATGGGTATATATGCGCGAGTGGAAGGAACGGGCCCGGAGAAAAAGAATTGGGCCAGAACTGGGTAGCTGGGCCCATTTGGCTTAAAAGGTGAAATGACCCATTTCTGATCAAAAAAACAGTACTCCCCTTCGCTGAGATTAATACACACACTATTTTTTGGGATTCTCAAATTTTCTCCCCCTCGATAAATGCAAACGCACGCACACTATTTTTTGATCTTTTTCAAGTTTTCTCCCCCTCGATGAATGCAAACGCACGCACACTATTTTTTGGGATTCTCAAATTTTCTCCCCCTCGATAAATGCAAACGCACGCACACTATTTTTTGATCTTTTTCAAGTTTTCTCCCCCTCGATGAATACAAACGCACGTACACTATTTTTGTATTTTTCTTGGGTTTCTCCCCCTGGACACATGCAGCGCCCACAAAACATAAAATGCAACTCACACACACTATTTACAGACACGCGCACGCACACTTCGTACAAGTCCTACACACGCACACCTTTTTACAGACCAGTGGAAACAAAAATTACATTGGCTCGAGGTTCAACATGCCTAATTTGGAAACCAAAAACTGGAATCTTTTTTCATCCAGTGCCTTAGTAAACAAATCAGCCAGTTGAAGCTCGGAGCTTACAAAGTACATGTCAATATCCCCTTTTTCCACGTGGTCTTTGATGAAATGATATCGCAGGTCGATGTGTTTGGTGCGGGAGTGATGAACCGGGTTGCTGGTGATGGCGATGGCACTCTGTGAGTCGATGTAGATCGGGATATGGCAAAAAGTGTAATTGTAGTCTTTTAGTTGGGTCTTCATCCATAATATTTGTGAACAACAGCTAGCAGCCGCGACGTATTCTGCCTCGGCCATAGATGTTGACACACAGTTCTGTTTCTTGGAAGACCAGCAGACTAGCTTATCGCCCAAGAACTGGACAGCTCCCGATGTACTTTTGCGGTCCATCCGGCAACCAGCAAAATCTGCGTCAGAGTATCCGACTAGGTCAAAACCTGAGTGTTTGGGATACCAAAGGCCTAGATTCACAGTGCCTTTGAGGTATCTCAGTATTCTTCGAACAGCGGTCAGATGGGACTCCTTTGGATTCGCCTGAAAGCGTGCACATAAACATGTGGAGAAGACGATATCAGGCCTGCTAGACGTGAGATATAGCAAAGATCCAATGATGGCCCTATAGTTTGTGGCATCGACGGACTTCCCAGAAGGGTCTGAGTCCAGTTTATTGGTGGGGGACATAGGGGTCGTCATGGAAGATTTGCTATCGATGTTGAATCTCTTAAGCATTTCCAGAATATACTTGGACTGATTGATGAAAATGCCGTCAGAGAGTTGTCTTACTTGCAGGCCTAGGAAGAAGTTCAGCTCTCCCATCATGCTCATTTCAAACTTAGTTTTCATTAGTTTCTCAAAATGTTTGCACAGACGTGGATTTGAGGAGGCGAAGATGATATCATCAACATAGATCTGAATCAGGATGATGTCAGACTTCTGTCGCTTGATGAAAAGTGTGGTATCAATCTTCCCTTTTGAGAAACCTGAGTCAACCAGAAATTCAGTTAAGGCATCGTACCAAGCTCTTGGTGCCTGTTTCAGCCCATACAGAGCTTTCTTCAGCTTGTACACATGGTTGGGATATCTGAGATCTACAAATCCTTCTGGCTGAGCGACATAGACTTCTTCTTCCAGGACTCCATTCAGAAAGGCAGTCTTGACGTCCATTTGAAAGACGGTAAAGTTCTTGTGGGCCGCGTACGCAAGAAAGAGGCGTATTGCTTCAATTCTTGCTACAGGTGCAAACGTTTCATCATAGTCCATGCCCTCTTACTGATTGTACCCTTTAGCGACCAGCTGTGCCTTGTTGCGTATCACTATGCCTTCTTCGTCCTTCTTATTCTTGAACACCCATTTGGTGCCAATTATGGTTTTCTGAGGGGGTTTAGGCACGAGTGTCCACACTTCTAGTCTATCAAACTGATTGAGCTGATCTTGCATGGCAATCACCCAATCTGGATCAGCAAGTGCATCTGAGACTTTGGACGGTTCATTCTGGCTTAGAAAGCATGCATAGTGACATTCATTCATAGTAGCCGATCTCGTACGCACACCTTGACCTGGATCACCAATTATTTGTTCAGTGGGATGTGCTCTTGTCCATTTCCTCTCATGTGCCAGAGGATTAGGAGTAATGATAGGTTGATCCGAGTCCTGGTAGGGGATTGGTGACTCTTGAGTAGTTGTGGTGTGCGGTGGAGATGACTCTGATGTGGTAGCAAAACCGTGATCATCCACTCCTCCGTGATTAGGTTGGGGAGTTGACGGAGTAGATGGTTCATTATCTGATCTGAGAAGGAGTGGAATTTCAGTGAAAGGAGTCGGTTGCTGGGGAGTATTTGACGATGAAGCTGGTGTGCATGGAGAAGATGAGGGTTGTGAATTCTCGTAGAAGTTCTGAAAAAGAGAATTGAGAATCACACCTTCAGGTACAGGATTTGGTTCAACTGTGTCAGAGTCCGTTGGTACAGCAAGTGACGGGTCAGCCTGTAAGTGTTCCGTTGCGAAGTCAGCCATCTCATAGAATGTCACATTCACACTCTCAATGACCGTTCGCTTGTCCCTAAGATAGACTCTGAAGGCTTTGGATTGCTGTGAGTAGCCAATGAACACCCCTTCTTGGGCTTTTGCGTCTAGCTTATCTCTATCAGTTCTGTCATTCAATACGAAGCACTTGCAGCCAAATATCTTGAAGAATGAGATATCCGGAGTTCGGTTGAAGAGGATTTCATATGGGGTCTTGTCGAAGCGTTTGTGGATAGATGTTCTGTTTTGGGTGTAGCACGTCGTATTAATGGCCTCTTCCCACATAAAGTGTGGCAATCTTGACTGGATGAGCATGGTGCGTGCCGCTTCGACAAGGGTCCTGTTCTTTCTTTCACCCACTCCATTCTGTTGGGGGGTTTTGGCTGCAGCGAATTGCTGTGTGATACCGAGAGATTCATAGAATCCAGTGAGAGTTTGATTCTTGAACTCGGTACCGTTGTCAGTTCTGATGATTCGAACACTTTGCTGCAGCAGTTTCTGGACCGTTCTGACAAAGGTCATAATGATTTCTGCTGCCTCGTCCTTTTTACGAAGAAATTTTGTCCATGTGTACCGAGAGAAGTCATCAACGATCACCAGTGTATATTTGCGGCCGTTGATGCTTTGGACTCTCATAGGTCCACACAGATCCATGTGTATCAGTTGCAGCGGTAAAGTAGATGATGGGACAGGCTTTGACTTGTGGGAGCTTCTCGTCATTTTGCCCATTTTGCAGCACTACAATGATTCTCAGTAGAAGACTTCAACGGAGGAAGCCCCTTCACAAGTTTCTTCGATGACAGGATGGACAGATTCTTAAAATTGAGATGGGAAAGACGTCTGTGCCAGAGGTTACTTTGTTCTGTTGAAGCTTTGGACAGCAGACAGATGGAAGTGGTGGATTGAACGCTTTTCAGATCAATAGTGTACAGGTTAGAGGTCCTGTAACACGTTAATAATGAGTTCCCTTCGCTGTCTAGAACACAGCATTGTTTGGCAAAGAACCTCACTTCCATCCCATTGTCACAGAATTGTCCTATGCTCAGAAGATTGTGTTTGAGTCTTTTGACAAATGAAACATCCTTGATGGTGACGCTGGCACAGATGACATCCCCATATCCAAGAATAGGAGATGAGGCGTCGTTCCCGAATCTAACATTGCCTCCATAACAGTTGGTATAGTTGCTCAGTAGGTACTTTATTCCGGTCATGTGGGTTGAGCATCCAGAATCCAAGTGCCACACATGACCGTCCTGCAAAACAATTAAACAGGTTTAGGTACCCATCTTGGAATGGGTCCTTCCTCATCATTGAAAAACATCCTTTCCAGTTTTGCTTTGAGCTGTGATCCAAGGTCAGCAGCTCTTTCAACAAAAGATCTATCTCTTGTGGGCTTTCCGATAGCCAGATTTGCTTTTGCAGTGGGTCTGATTTTTGGAGCCCACTTAGCAGTTTCTCTCTTAGTTCTGGTGGGTCTGAGATTGGGGACCCACCTTTCAGTTTCAGTTTGGATGGGTCTTCGTCTGCGGACCCACCTTTCAGTTTCAGGTCTGGTAGGTCTCATCTTAGGGACCCACCTTTCAGTTTCAGGTTGGATGGGTCTTCGTCTGTGGACCCACCTTTCAGTTTCAAGTTTGGTAGGTCTCATCTTGGGGACCCACCTTTCTGTTTCAGTTTGTGTGGGTCTTATCTTGGGGACCCACCTTTCCATTTTAGGTTTAGGAGGAGAGTAGACAGGTGCTTTGTGATTGAACAGTTGTTTCTTCAGTTTAGTTTTGAAAATCTCCTCTTTCGAAAGCCGATTAAGATGTTTCCTTGAATGAACTCTGAGAGTATTTCATATCAGGAATACAAAACGTTCCCTTAGAAGTTCCTTTCTTGGTTTCTCTTTCAGGTTTGAGCTTTCTAAAAGGCTTTGATTTAACAGCATTCACATCACATTCATAATTTTGGGGGTCTGGAACAGAATAACCATAAGCAATAGTAGAATTATACAAAGAGCCATGTTCAAAAGATGTCCCAGAATTTTTCAGCTTGGGACTCAAGACTGAACTACTAGAAACTGAGTTCACATGGACAGGTTTAGACTTAGTTTTAGAGTACAAAATGGTGCTGGATCTAGGACCAGGTTTATTCTCAAAAACTTTCTTCTTGCCAGCAGCTATTTCCTTTCTTTTTATCTCCCACTCTTTCTTCTCTTCTCCTCTTCTTTTCACTTCTTGTCCTATGACAAAAGAAGAAGAGTGATGAGTGGCAGATTTTTCAGAAGATTTAGTTTTATCAGAAGAGGTTTGAGCAGTTTTTAAAACAGAATGATATTTTTTCACTCAATTCATCAAATTTGCTTAATAGTTCTTGCCAATTGCTTTCAGAACTTTTCTTTTCAGTTTCAAAATGCTCTCTCTCATTGTCAAGGGTTTTCTGAAGATCCGCATATTTTTGGACCAACGGAGAGATGCATTTGTCTTGTCCGGACTTAAAAAATCCAGTTTTGGGAGTGGGACCCATTGGACTTTCGAAATAAGGAACCCCTTTTGGGACATTAAAAATGTCAAACCCTTCCTCGTTGTAGATTACCTTTTCTTTAGAAAGAGCTTTCTCAACCAGAGGAGTGTAGTCAAGAGAAGTTTCAATTTTAGGATTACTCCTTTTCTCTTCTTCTTCTTTAATGGTTTCTTCTTCACTTCCAAATTTCATTTTCTTTTCAATATCTAGAGTTAAGTAACTTGCATCATACAGCTGGCGACAGTCAACTTTCTTTAAATGACACGGGTTTGGCAGTCCAAGACCAGCTTTTGGGTTGTAATGCTGAACGTCGCTTATACGATTTAAAAAAACTGTATGTTCGGTTTGACCTCTTCTGACACATACATCCTCAAGTTCCTTTACTTTGCTTAAAAGGCTGCTTCTTTTATTTCTTAAAAATTCACAGTCAGCTTTGGCTGTGTTTTTCTCAACTTCACTGTCTTGCAGTTTCTTAGTCAGTTCAGCTATTTTAAGTTCAAAGCTTTCAAAGTCTGAGGATACCCTTTTGATTTGATCTTTGGCATTTTCAAGTTGAACGCTTAAGGAAGATTTTTGGTCAAGGTTCTGTTTCAGTACCCTGTAATTATTGTCTAATCTCTCCTGCAGTTCTTTAATGAGGTTTTCCTTATTGTGTAAGGACTGAGTTTGTATAGTGTGAGAGTGATTCGAGGTACTTACAGTGCTTGTAGAGCATTCACTTCCGGGGATCGCAGCATCACCCTTTTTCTCTTCTTCATCCTCCAGCCTTGCCATCAAAGCGAAGTTCTCTTCCTCTTCTTCTTCTTCAGTATCGTCTTCCGCCCACTGGACCAGCTCAGCGTGTTTGCCAGAGGCTTCTACTTCCTCCTGTTGTGCCAAGAAGAGCTTTTGTTTATTCATTAGAATCTTTTGTTTGTAGAAGTTTGCATCTCTCTTCTTTGGAAGCCGACAGTCTTTGCTGATATGTCCAGGCTTCCCGCAGTTATAGCACACAGGGGCATTAGCAGTTGATGTAGCCTTCCTGGCTGAGCTTTGGTCCTGGTTCTTCTGTTTGTAGTTGGAAGAAGAGGTTCGCAGCTTATTTGAAGAGCTGTTCCTCTTGGCAAGCTTCTTGGCCAGCAGGGCCATCTTCTTCTGGAGATCTGCAAGCTCAGCTTCAAGATCAGTTCCTTCTTCATCACTCTCATCTTCATCAGATTCAACCTCCACTACTTTCTTCTTCTTCTACAGAGGTTTAGCTGTTCTTTTGGGCTGAGCTTCCATCAGTAGAGCTAGAGGATTTGGGCTTGATTGTTCCTCAGTGCATACAACGTCATTGACGAACTCCTTTAGCAGCTCATTTAAGGTAAAAAGATCAATTTCATCCATGTCAATGCGTTGTCTCAAGTCCTTTACTGTTTTACTCCAAGATGGGAGCAGACTAGACAAAAATCTAGTATTCAGTTCCAGGTTGGTTCTGAATATTTTGATTTTCCTCATTTCATTCATCAGCTTCACAAGCCTGGCATGAGTCTCGTGAAAAGGTTTTCCAGGAGCAGCCTTGAACGAGTCATAAGCCATTAAAATAGCAGATTTCTTGGTTTTTAGGCTTATGCTCGTGCCTTGGAGTAATTTTTCAATTTCGTCCCACATTTCTTTTGCAGTTTGCATACTGTCAATCATCACGTACACTTCATTTGGGATGGCTTGGAGGAGGTGTGTTTTGGCCATAAGGTCTCCTCTCAGCCTTAGCTTGTCTGCTTCAGTGTATTCAGACGGCCTCTTTCGTCTTGTTTCCGGAGGAATGGGTGGATTATTAGTTGAGTCCCCTCCTACGTCAATCATTAGTACAGTTGGTCCTTCCAGGAGTGATTCCAGCATTGCGTCGGAGTTTTCTTTGTGTTCTAGGAAATTCAAGAAACGATTTCTCCACATTTGGTACTCCCCTTTCCTCAGAGATGGAAGAGTACTGCTGTTTCCTTGCGCATTGGATTCAGAAGCCATTCCTGTAGCTGTAGAAAACTGACCGTTCGAGAAATAAGATCAGAAAATTTACTAAGTCAAGAACTCGAGTTCCTGAGTATTAAAAGCCTAAACTCGAGGTCTGGGGAACTCGAGGTGAGAGTTCGAGTTTATGAACTCGAGGTCAAGAGTTCGAGTTTCCAAAACTCGAAGTGTAAACTCGCAGGGTCAAAACTCATGGTCAGACTGCAAGTTTGCAGGCTGCGAGTTTGTAGACTGCGAGTTGTAGACCGCGAGTTGGAGACCGCGAGTTGTTGAGCTCGAGTTTGTAGACAGCGAGTTTCTCAACTCGAGTTTGCAGATGCGAGTTTATGCAATAACACCTTGGGCTGCGAATTCCTGAAAAAATAAAACTTCAGATTTTCAGAAAAACAAAAATGGTAGGTTGTAGCCCTTGTTGTAGAGATCCTTTTACCCAAGTTTCAGGTCAAAAAGCTGCACAGAGCTTAGAGAAACGAGGGGTGCGAGTTCATGGGTGCGAGTTTACAGAGAGCGAAAAAGTGCAGAAACGAAGAAGGAAGATATACTGCTTGATCGTCTTTGAAACGCGATTTTAACAGTATAACTTTTACAGTATTTGGTGCAGAAATAAGATTACAGATGATAAACTCGCTATTCTACAAAAACAGAGTCTTTCGCAGATAGTTCTTCTGATCAGCTCTCGATCGGCTCTGATACCATTTGATAGTCCCTGTTTTCTATAACAACAGTATAATATGGTATACAGATGAAAGATTAACAACAAAGATGAACACAGAAAGATCAAGTGTAAACCTTCTCTGATATACCGTGAACCTTTCGTACAAGAATGATAAGCGCTAAGGCTATTTTGAGCAGATACGAAAGTTAACCGCAAACCTGAGTCCTCCTCCCTCTTTTATAGGCGAGGCTCAGGTATGCGTTAAAAAGGCTTCTTGCCTGAGTATGGGTCTAACACTTGGCCCATATTGAATACAATTCTAACAGATATATTTAATCAGTACAGAATAGAAATAGTAAACATCTAACTTATTACAGACAAAACAGACAAACTTGATTCACAATAAAATAGTCTTCAACAGATACCCACTGCCTCCAAATGTGATTATGTGATATAAGCAAATGAATATATATTGGATTGGAGACAGAAGTGACATCGAATATTGCAACTGCAATATTGTTTTCTCCAATCAACTAAGAATTCAAAGAAAAAGAAAAATAAAAGGATGGTCGAAGCAAAACACATGGAAAAAACTCAGCAGATTGGAATGGAAAGTAAGAGATCTCATTGTTGAAGGACAAATGGTGAAAGAGTATATTTTTATCAGTATCTTGGTTGCTCTCTAGATTCAGTAGATTGGCATTATTATATTGGAAAAAACTGAAGATAATTGATACAATTTTGTAATCTGACTACTCTAAATTAATCGCTTCGTGACTGGATATCTAACCGCTTCAGATTGTAAATGTATTAAATAAAATTCCAGGGATTTAGTATTCTTTAAGATGATTTTAATATAAAATACATAGGTGAATTACCCCTTAATTTCCTACTCAACTTCTACTCTTAATCTATATGTATATTTGGACTTAATAGTATATCTCAATGTCTCAATTAAATATCTTTATTTGTTAAAAAATCAGTGATTAACATTGATAATAGGAATCTTTCAACCAATAGTATGGTGCTAATGCATTGAACATTTGCACTAAGCACTATTAATTTCAGAAAGATCACCACATATTCATATCCTTCTTTAAGTTGGCTCGTTTATCAAAGTCCAGATTCAACAGATTTTAATTTGATATTTTCACAAACTGATTCCTTATTACACAAGAAGTCAAAAGATATTAGAGTTCAAGACAATTAATAGGTTTATTTCCGATTTATACCAGATAGATTAGTTGACATTATATCTCCCAGCAAATGTTGTTCACACAATTGCATTACAACAACGATTCAGATTGCAATCCTTACACGTGTACTATGTGATAAAACTGAAGTGTAAATAATAAATCTGACAGAAGGTCCATTTTAGATTGTCAAAGAGTACATCTTTTGAATTGCAATAGATTGGGTTTTATATATATTTTGTCTTACTTTTCATTTATACATTTCTATTACATTAAGACCAAGAAATCTATCTATATGTTAGACTTTTTATAAGAGTAGATCAAAGTGAATATGTATTTCTATCATCATAGGTAGAACAAAGCATTAAATGAGTATTCTCCAGTAGCATTTCCCCCTCCCAAGCTCTCCATCTCCTTAAATCTCGTAAGAAACTTTTGTAGCAAACTGCATATGTTAGTCACAAAAGCCAACCCAGTTATTTCAACTAACTCAATTTAGACACATTCTGACATGCTTTAATTGTGATTTTTATGTGTATTCCTAATCGTATCATATTACTCTGAATGTATCCATGTGAATTCAAGCAATGCATTGCACGTACTTAGGTTTAAGACTCATGTATGCAGAAAAAAACTTAAATAGAAAGCTGGAAAACAAACACAAGAAAAGAATAACTGCACCAAATAAAACCTAGGCAAAGAGTTGCAATGTTATGAGTACTCATTTATGGATGGGAATAATCAGTAAACATCAACTATTGGTGGGAAGAATAGAAAACTCACCTGCAAAACTCTTGACCAGCTCGATTGCGCGAAAAGATGAGAAACCTACTCCAAACCGCATTTATAGACGCAGGGGAGGAAAAGATTAAAATCTTCCGAAACCAAAATTTCAATGAGTAAGAATTTAAGTTTGATGCTTCAACTTCTGCAACGAAGGTTGAAAACCATGTAGGTTCTGGCTTGACAAACGTATTCGAAGAAGAGAAGCAGTCGGTATTAGTTTTGTTTAACCGACAAACGTACACAACGTTAACTAATTAACGATTCTCTAACGTTTTATTGATGGGTAATAGTCAGCGTACCTCATCAATAGCACAAAGTACATTAAGATAAAGCATAGCCTAAGAGGGTTTAACAGATAACCGAGTATTTAATAAGAAATATGTCCTTTATGAGATAGGTTAAGATATGTAGTGTTTAATAAAATTATCATTTCCCCCCCTTTCAATATGCACTTTAATAAATAGGCTTTTATTTGGCCATTTGGGCACCCGGATATCCGTTACGTTAGGATTTAGGAGTACAAAAGTTGTGTGGTTTACGGCCAGACAATTAATTATAAAGATATATTATTAAAATGATATCATTGAGTCCGAGGAGGATTAAATTTAACTAAATTTTAATACTAAAATTATAAATTTTCTTATTTTTAATCATAGTTTCAATGACTATAGGAAAGATATGATTTATTTTCATACTGCCTATTGGTGAAGAAAGCTCATGAAAAGAAACTGTTAATACAAACTAATTAACAAATTGATTTTATCTTAACTGTAATAGCAACTTGGAATGTGAATAAATTCGGTAAAGAGTAATATACATCATTACATTCTCTAGAATAATATGCAAAAATCGTTGGAAAGTATTTAACTATATTTAAAGTTATAGATAAATAGTGTAAGTATTACAAACTGAATTTTTTTCAATTAGCATATATCATTGAGGAATTTTTTCAAACACGTGTTAAGCATTACAAACTGATTTTTTTTAGATAATCTCTTTATACTGTATCTCAAATAGAAATCGATTCTGAAGCAATTAAATAGAGCAAGATAAACCAGCAACCAAAATCCAAATATATATAAACAAGAATTACATATTTAGTGTGTACTGGAATATGTATTGTTACCTAGATAGAGTAGAAGAGATGTGGTTGGAGATGGAGATAGCCGTTAGCTATTGATATGGAAACGAGTTCGAAGGTGAGGACGAACCATTCATGGCGGAGGAGAAATACGCGGCCGGCTCTGCGTCTTCTTCTCCGAGTGTTTTCTTCTTCCGGTAGCAGCGGCTTTTCACAGAGAGAGTGTATTCAATTCGTAGGTCAGCATACGAGGTGTTTATAATACGTGGGCTGCCACAGGTTTGACCTGATCTGCTCGCTCCAGTGAACGCCAGAGTCGGGGCAGTTGTTCGACAGAGGCGTCTGTCGATCGATGGATGGTATGCCGGAGGACACCTGCTCTGCTCGCTCACCGTGGATGGCGGTTTTCCATCTATACTTTCCTAGGGTTCAAACAAAATACTCTGTGGAGGTGACTTCTATAGATCTTTTAAAATTCAAATTAATCCACATCGGGTTATAAGCTATAACCCATATGGAATAGTCGATGCCCACAATGATGTACCTGTTGTTGGAGGTACCCCTCGGCAGAGGGCCTACAAGGTCAATGCCCCACTTGGAGAAGGGTATTGTTGTGCTGATGGGGGCATAGTTGACTTCTGGCCTCCCGGGAGCCTTCTAAAAATGTTGGCATGTGGCGCAATTTCGGGCGATGTCCGCACAGTCCTGGGCCATTGTAGGCCAGATGTAGCCTTGCACTATGAGCCTTCGGGACATGGAGAAGGGTCCTTGGTGGGTTGAGCAAGTGCCACTGTGCACTTCCTCCATAGCAACTTCGACTTCGTCTTGATGAAGGCACCGGAGTAACGTACCGTTGTAGGATCGTTTATAGAGCCTTCCGTCTTCAATGGTGTAGCTGGGAGACCTCAGCTTTGCCAGTTTGGCGCGGGTTTCATCCTCGAGAAGGTGTCCAGTGGAGATGAAGTTCATAATGTCTGAAATCCAGTTCTCAGGCCTTTGTTGTATGTTTATGACGGGGCAGACGTGTATGCTTGATAGGCCGAGTTCCTCAATTCTCACAATCTTCGAGAGGTGCTCCGGGGACTCGTCCGAGAGCTTTGATAAAATGTCGGCCTCAGAGTTTTGATCCCTCAGTATTTGAGTGAGAGAATGTGCCTCAAATACCTTAAGCAACTCCTTGGCCGCTTCCTTGTATTGTTTCATTCTCCCTTCCTTGGCTTCGTACTCCCCTGAGATTTGGCCAGCCGAAGGCCACATAGGAGGGCCTCATACTCCGCTTCGTTGTGGGAGACTTTGAAGGAAAAGCGGATGACATAATAGGTGCGGAAGCCTTCGGGTGTAATGAGAACTACCTCTCCTCCGCATGCTTTGGTAGCAGAGGAGCCATCGGTATAGAGGGTCCACCATTCATCCGAGGGTGCCGAGGGCTCCTCATCTACTGCTGACCTTGTCGTGCACTCCATCACAAAGTCCGACAGGGTTTAGCCCTTGATGGCAGGCCTCGGGCGGATGTCGATGTTGTATTGGCTGAGGAAGATTGCCCATTTCACCATTCTAGAGGAGCTGGTGGGGCTCCTCATGAGAGAGACGAGGGGTTGGTGTGTGAGCACTTGGACTGGATGGGCTTGAAAGTAATGGCCCAGTTTCTTGACGGTCCAAACGATGGCTAGTACCGTTTTTTCCACGGGAGAATATCTGAGTTCCGCCTCCCTGAGAGTTTTGCTAACATAGAAGATGGCATGTTTGATGTCGTCTTCCTCCCGAATTAGCACTGAGCTGATGGCAGCGGAGCTGACGCCAAGATAGAGGTATAGGGTTTCCTCTACCTTGGGCTTGGAGAGCACATGGGGTGAAGATAGATACCGCTTCAGCTCGTCGAAGGCCACCTGGCACTCAGTAGAAATACGCGGCCGACTCTGCGTCTTCTTCTCCGAGTGTTTTCTTCTTCCGGTAGCAGCGGTTTTTCACAGAGAGAGTGTATTCAATTCGTAGGTCAGCATACGAGGTGTTTATAATACGTGGGCTGCCACAGGTTTGACCTGATCTGCTCGCTCCAGTGAACGCCAGAGTCGGGGCAGTTGTTCGACAGAGGCGTCTGTCGATCGATGGATGGTATGCCGGAGGACATGGACGACGGTGATTTAGGTACATGGACGTTGTGAGGACCTCGGGGCCGTTGCGGTACATGGACGACGGTGATTTAGGTATGTTGACCCTTCTCTTGGTTCCTGGTTTGAGTGATGTGGTTTCAAGGCCGATAAGTGTCATGTGATCTCAAGCTTTGCTGTGGCCGAAGGTGCACCATGATGTTATGTTGATATGTACTTCCTCCGTTCTTTAATTCTTGCAACATTGTGACTTTTGCACTATTCACAGACCTTACTTTGACCACGATTTTCTACTAGTATACATAATAAATTTATTTCGTATAAAATCTTGTTGAATTCATATCAATGTGAATTTCCAAAATATCAACTTTTTATAATAATTACTAATACATAATTAAATATAATTACAGTCAAAGTTGTATGTTGGCAAACGTGAAAGTCAAAGTGTTGCAAGAATTAAAGAACGGAGGATAGTAGTTATTATCGTTTTCATTAATTCTAAAAAGTACCCCGTTTTTCTTTTTCACATCGGGTCCATTGACAACCGATGTAGACTATTTTAGAAAATTATAAAATATACCCCGTGAACGTATTTAACATCGGTTAAAATTACAACCGATGTCATTATATTTATAATAATTGTAAAAAAGACCCCACGTCACTATTTCACATGGGGTAAGAAATAACACATGTAGAAAATACGATGTTAAAAGATCTTTTTGTACTAGTGATATTAAAACTTAGTCAAGATCAATTAAACTTTCGTAGGCTTTATTTTTTTTAATTAAAATCATTCCAGGACTTCAGTCCAAAAAAATAATGGCTTTTGACTTGAAGCATTTGTATACTTGCACACCTTTTGGTTTGGTCCCACCAAGTCATCTTATATTACGAATGATGCTTGAACATTATATTACTCCGTATTTCTTATCATACAAAAGTGCTATTTATTTTAAATATTTTGCAAAAAATTCATCAAATCAATACATCACATTTATAACTTTTACAACTATGAATTCTAGTTATTAAATAAAATCGATCAAAACATGTAAGTTGTTCGTATTATAACTCACCTCCAATTCATATACAGAGTATTATACAACTATTTATGTCATCATATTATTTCCCAGTCTGTATACTGTGGGATCATCCCACGGTGAGCATCGTGCTCCACAAACAACGCAATTTTGCACACTTTCGTTTAAAAAAATTCGCGTGAACAGTACACGCGTGAACAGTAACTTTTTTTTTTCTTTTTGACTCAGTAACATGAATGATGTAACTCGCATGTAAAGAAATGTAACTCACTTTATTGATCAATGTAACTCAAATGCAGTTGAAATGTAACTTGTCAAATTAAGAACTAAAACATTGATTTGAATGTAAATAATGAAAAAAATGAGTCTAACTACATGATTACTTTACGTAAATCGTGAATATGTTTTGTTTTTAATATATGACCATCAAAAGGATTTAAGAAAATCATTTTTTGTTTTAATAGCTAGGGATGATTTTTTGATATAACTCATGTTATTACAAATTTAGTTCAAATGTAACTCGTGCTTTCGGAAGATATAACTTACTTATAAAAAGATGTAAATCATTCGTAAAAAGATGTAACTCCATGTATTAATATTGAGATGAAGTTACACCGTATTTAATTAGTTGCGTTTTAACTCAACTTTTTTCATCTGGCCAGGATTAATTGAGCTTCTCCCACCGAAAGTAGCCTTTCCAATTGAGTTTCTCCAGAGTACGTAGCCTTCCAGTTGCACGTAGCCTTCTCCTAAATCTTTATATTTTTCACGATTAAACCTTCCCAAGAAGGTTTTGTAGCACTAACGATCCCAGCGGCAATAACGATGAAGGTTTTGTTGCTTGCTGTTATCGGCTCTCTGTTTTTTATCCCATAACTCGGCAAAAATATGGTTAGTTGCTTGTTTTAATTAATGAAACTATGCCGTTTTGGGGATCGACACACCATGTTCATGGTGGACCGATCCCACGGTATAATTTAGTTTTAATAGATTTCCGCTCACGCGTGCTCGATGCGTACACATGGACGCATTTGGTATTTATCATTACACTACATATCGATGGATTCGGTATATGATCATTATAAATATCTAAACGTAGAAAAAATTAAAAAAAATCCCAAGTTAGAATACTAATAATTAATGGCATATATCCACACAAAAACAATGAGTTTGTACATTATCATAATGCTCTATATATTTTAGTTATCCTTACCAAGTAGCTAGTATATATCAGTTTCTCAAAAAAAAAGTACAGTACCCGTTCAAGTATGGCAAAACCGAATCCGGAGTCGTCACTATCATCGATGTTGATTACGATTTTGACGTTAGTTTTGGTGTGTAGTTTTGTTTGCGTGAAGTGTGCTAGGTTAAAGACGGTTAAAGATGAAGCGGTGAATGTCAACTCCAGCAGCTTGGTTTCAGACGAGGGGCTTATTGGTGACCGCATGTCTTCAGGTGTAGTGTTCTTTGACTGCTCGTTCAGATGCCTACTCGGATGTCTTTGCGAGCAGTGTCCATGTGATGACTCCCGCTGACGCCTCTGTTTAGCCTAAAATTTTGAATTCATTTACTCCCTATGTAAACACCACACCTATTCTATGCATAAGGGTTATGTTCTTATGATAACCCGTCTTATAAGGTAAAGAAGAAAATTATCAGGAGTGTGATCAAAAGATATGGTGATTATTCAAATTAAAATATAATCAAGTAATTTTTATTTTTAAGCTAATAATGGCTATGTTTAATAAAATGAACCGGACCGGCCCGGAAACCTGTGAACCGGCCTCTTAATCGCTTATCCGGTCCGATTATTCATTGACCCGTAAATGTAGCGAAACTCTGGAAAACCAAATAACCCGCTCGTACCGGCAGATACCCGAACTGGTTAGAACCGGAAAACCCTTTAAAAACCGGAAACCAACACATTCAAAATAAATTTAAGCTGGGAATCAAACCCAAGCTGTTCCGTGTGAAAGGCTAAGCAGGACTCAGGCATGCTGCCGCAAACTGTTGTGTCATCTAATTCCTAACTGTAAATATATCTAACTTCCAAGTTAAAATGTTCACATTTGAGCACTACGGGTGTTTTTACTTTGGACTCTAATTTGCTGATCTGGTCTGGTCTGTTTTGGTCTGGTCTGGTCTGGCCTGATCTGATCTGGTCTGGTCTGAATTTTTTTTTATATTTTTTGCATAAAGATTTTATGTTTTATATATATTACAATCCATATATAATTATATTTTATTCATTTATAATTAAAAATAATAATAGTAATAATAGTAATAATACTAATAATAATAACAATAACAATAACAATAATGTGGGAATGATCGTGGGAGCAAATTTTCGTAAAGATTCGTCACATACCCGATCGGGTATGCCGAAAAAGTGAATTTCTAGGAAATTTCCTAAGATAACCGGTCGGGTATCCTATATACCCGATCGGGTATCAGACCCTGCAGCTCTCAAAAGCCTATAAATTCATCTCTTTCCTTCACAATAAAAGAACCAATTCACATATACTTCTTAGCTCAGTTTAGACAAGTTCTTTCTTTATATTTTCTTCATGTTTAGTCTCCAATTGAGGAGCTAAACTCTTCCATCTTGGTTTTGCTACTTTGAAGCTCGATGAATTTGTAAGTTGTGAGTTATTCTCTTTAATTTTCTTCCTTGAATATTAATTCTTCCTTTAAATACTATTTCTATATCAATGTTGGGGAGTGTTACTAAGATGACAATTAGTTAACATCTTGACATTAGTTATAGTAATAGTTATTTCTTCCTCTATGTTAATATTGGGGAGTGTTACTAAGATGACAATTAGTTAACATCTTGATATTAACTATAGTAGAATTCATACTCTTTAATATTCTTCCTTGAATATTAATTAATTCCTATTCATATTTCATATTAATATTTTGAGCATTACTTAAAGGATCAACTAGTTTTGTTTCATATATTAATTATTACTAGAATAAATCGATTAATACGCTTGTTATTAATTCGGTTCCTTCAATGGTAGTAAACTTGGATTATTAATGCATGCGTCTCATGGTTAATAATCTAAGGGGAATTAATTATATTGATTAAGCCGATAAACCGCTTGTGTTGAGGTTATCAATCTCAATCGTTTTCATCTCAAGTTTATTGCTACTATCGTGTTAATATACAGCGCGTGTTCTATATTGACTCGGTAGTAAGTTTTATTAATGAACGCGTCTCGTTATTAATAACTACCCTCGATGAACTGGATATACTCCTCGATTGAGTATTCGAGGGGAAGATAGTTATAGATATAACCGGGATCGACGAACATTTCATTAAGTGGATAAAAGCAAAACCAAGTCCTCGTCTCTATTAACTAAACTCATATAAGTCGTTCATCTTAGTGTTAATTGAATCAAATCAAACTTAAAACCCCCTTGTTACTATTTATATAAAAGAAAAGTATTTCTTTCCCTGTGGATACGAACCTTACTTCACTATACTACGTATAAGTGTTGTATTGAATAATTATTTTGAGTGCACCTCACGACAAGTGTACGTCAAATTTGGCGCCGTTGTCCGGGAAAGGCAATTATTTTTCTTTTTTTTATCTCATAAAAATCAAAAACAAAAAAAATATAAAAAACAAATTTACTTTTTTATTTTCCTAGCTTAGATGAGTATATGGATACCAACACATCATCCTTAGATAGTCAAATTTCCGTTTTGGCTTCTCTCATAAAGGAGTTTATCTTAAGCTCAAAAACTCAAGATGCCAAGACCTGCGATATTTGCATGTCTCACAGGCATATTGCGGATTTTTGCCCAAAGCTCCAAGAAGAATACCTCGCACAAATTAATTATGTATCTCACATGAGGTATGATCCATTCTCCAACTCTAACATGTCTACGGAGGACATGGTTTGGGCTCTTACTAACAGCGTGACCATCATACAACAAAACATGGTGCAATTCCAAAATGAGACCAAGTCTAGCATTTTGAACTTGGAATCTCAAGTGAGTCAAATAGCCGGAGTCGTGAGTAGGCTTGAAGCAAGGGATTCGGGAAAACTTTCCTCTCAAATAGAATGTGATCCTAAACAGCAAACTTTTGCAATCACATTGACAAATGAGAAGGAAATGCAAGAGGAGATCCAAAATCCAGAAGAAGTAGAAGAAGAAAGAGACACGGAGCTCGAGCTGGTCAAAGAAGAGGATGAACCGTGTTTCAAGGTCAAATATCTATCCTTATCATTCTTTGAGGTACCCCCAACAGTTCTAAAAACTTCGAGGGAAACTCATAAAATTGAAAAGGATAAAGACATTTTTGAAATCTTCACAAAAATTGAGAGATCAAAACATTTTCCATTGATCATGTTAATCGATAATTTCTTTCCCTCACTCTCACCACATGAATCAATGGAAATCTGGATATTTGATCCTGGAAAGATTTTCGAAGTGAAGAGTCAAAATAATTATCATGATCCAAGCTTGAACGATTGAACACAATGATGGCGTCGTGCCGCGACGTTAAATGAGGGGCGAGAGAACAATGGGCGAGAGTATCTCATCTAGAGCACCAGGTCAGCCCGGTTATGATGGAGACGAGCACTAGGGAAAGTGCTTCGAGCTAAGTGAGGGGGAGTCACTCATCGGTGCGTACTTAAGTTTGATACCTTGTAAACTAGCATTATTTTCTTCGCAAAAATCTTAAAAAAAATGAAATGCTAGTTAGGTTGAAAACCCAAAAAATGGGCAATCTAAGCAAAAAAAGGCTTACAAAAAATGATGAGTGAGTGGAGAGGTGGAAAAACAAAAGAGATGCTAGGATGAAAACGTGAAAAGGCTCCTAGGCAAAATGAGAGATATGAGAGATATGTTTGTTTATAGAGTACATCATTTAATCTCTTGAAGATGAAAAGAGGAGATGAGCATAGAAGACCATGAAACCCAAGAAGATATTATTCTTTGAGCTAAACACTCAATGTAAAACTCATATGTTATCCTTGGTGGTCTTTTGCTTTTTCTTGTTAATTGTTGAACTTTTGAGGACTTGGAACTGTTAAACATTTGATTTTACTCGAGGACGAGTAAAGAAGCTAAGTGTGGGGGAGTTGATATTTATGTAATTTCCGATTGTATGTTTGTATTTTTAACTAGTTTTTATTATTTCTAGTTGAGGAAATTACACACTTTTGGTGTAATACTTTATTTTCATATTTATTTGTAATTTGTTTAGATTAGGACTTTTCTGAGCTAAACAGGTCAAAGATCATCCAAGGGATCAAGATTGAACCTTAAAACATCAAGGGAAGTGCAAGGAGGCAAGAAAGATCTCGATTTGGAAAAAATACTCATGTACTCGGTCAGGTATTGCCTATACCCGATCGGGTATTTGCTTGATTCGATTGTCCAAATCAAATGATCGTGGGAGCAAATTTTCGTAAAGATTCGTCACATACCCGATCGGGTATGCCGACACATCCGATCGGGTATGCCCAGAATAGTGAATTTCTGGGAAATTTCCTAAGATACCCGGTGGGGTATCCTATATACCCGATCGGGTATCAGACCCTGCAGCTCCCAAAAGCCTATAAATACACTCCTTTCCTTCACAATAAAAGAACCAATTCACATATACTTCTGAGCTCAGTTTAGACAAGTTCTTTCTTTATATTTTCTTCATGTTTAGTCTCCAAATGAGGAGCTAAACTCTTCCATCTTGGTTTTGCTACTTTGAAGCTTAATGAATTTGTAAGTTGTGAGTTATTCTCTTTAATTTTCTTCCTTGAATATTAATTCTTCCTTTAAATACTATTTCTATATCAATGTTGAGGAGTGTTACTAAGATGACAATTAGTTAACATCTTGACATTAGTTATAGTAATAGTTATTTCTTCCTCTATGTTAATATTGGGGAGTGTTACTAAGATGACAATTAGTTAACATCTTGATATTAACTATAGTAGAATTCATACTCTTTAATATTCTTCCTCGAGTATTAATTAATTCCTATTCATATTTCATATTAATATTTTGAGCATTACTTAAAGGATCAACTAGTTTTGTTTCATATATTAATTATTACTAGAATAAATCGATTAATACGCTTGTTATGAATTCGGTTCCTTCAATGATAGTAAACTTGGATTATTAATGCATGCGTCTCATGGTTAATAATCTAAGGGGAATTAATTATATTGATTAAGCCGATAAACCGCTTGTGTTGAGGTTATCAATCTCAATCGTTTTCATCTCAAGTTTTTTGCTACTATCGTGTTAATATACGGCGCGTGTTCTATATTGACTCGGTAGTAAGTTTTATTAATGAACGCGTCTCGTTATTAATAACTACCCTCGATGAACTGGATATACTCCTCGATTGAGTATTCGAGAGGAAGATAGTTAAAGATATAACCGGGATCGACGAACATTTCATTAAGTGGATAAAAGCAAAACCAAGTCCTCATCTCTATTAACTAAACTCATATAAGTCGTTCATCTTAGTGTTAATTAAATTGAATCAAATCAAACTTAAAACCCCCTTGTTACTATTTATATAAAAGAAAAGTATTCCTTTCCTTGTGGATACGAACCTTACTTCACTATACTACGTATTAGTGTTGTATTGAATAATTATTTTAAGTGCACCTCACAACAAGTGCACGTCAAATACTAATAATACTAATAACAATAACAATGATGATGATGATGATGACGACGACGGCGGCGACGACGACGACGACGACGATGATGATGACAATAATAATAATAATAATAATAATAATAATAATAATAATAATAATAATAATAATAATAATAATAATAATAATAATAATAATAATAATAATAATAATAATAATAATAATAATAATAATAATAATAATAATAATAATATATGATCTGGTCTGGTCTGATCTGGTCTGTTTTGGTCTGGTCTGGTCTGGGACGAATTACAATCCAAGTAAAAACAATCTACGCGTTAAAGCATTATGAACACTGAACACATAATAAATACTATCTCCGGTCCTAAATAAAGTTCAGTGTTTGACTTCACACAAATTATGAAAATAAATTTGACTTTACTGTAGAGTACACTGTTGTGACACTGTTTGCACTGTTTTGCACTGTTTTGATGTTGATAATTAGCCAAATAAGGAAGGGAGAAGAAGTGTGAACATTAATTTGCACCGGCCCAAAAAGGAAAGTATGAAATTTATTTAGGATCGAAGGGAGTATAATAGTAGTAATACATATTGTTTCTATTCTTGTAGTATCCAATTATGTACGAGTATATAACACTCAAATATAGATTAAAACACATACAAAATACTTTTAACATTTTACAATAAGTATAGTTTTTCAAATTTATTTTTAAACAAAGTATGTTACATATTAAAATATTTACTATAGAAAGGAAATAAAATCTTTATTATATAAATAAAACTAAAAAATAACATTTTTTATTATAAGAAATTGCTCACCTAATTATTATTATTATTTTAATATTGTTAAAAACAAATACGTTACTATTAATTTCTTAAATATATACATATATGTTTATTAATATAAAATTCAATTTAATAGTTGACCGGGTTTTCCGGCGTTGACCGGGTTGACCCTCTGGGTCCGGGTTGACCCGTGGCCCGATCACTCGTCCGGGTCGCTTCCCGGGCCGGTTCTTTATTACAACATAGAATAATGGTACGAAGTATATTATGTACTTCGTATATGTATGATATGTCTTTTGATCAAACTTTTCCTGTCTTGAATTGATGAATTGTTACTCATATATAGAGGCATGTTTAAGGGGATGGGCAAGGAGGTCATGAGCTCCGAGTACCCTACTACTAAGACGGCATCGCCGTCGCCAGCTCAACCGCCGCCGCTGGGGAATGTTTGGGCGGGAGGAAAACGCTCGTTTGTTTCTGTTCTCCTAGATATAGAAGATGCCACTCTCTCCGCTACTCCTGCAATACGCTACAAAGGGATGCCTGCTGCGACTTTCTCTGAGGAAGACATCAAAATTCTTGCAGACAAACACAAACGATCTTTGGTTGGTTACTTTTATAAAGGTCGGCCTCCTATGTCTGTTCTTCGTAAATCTTTTGAAATAATAGGATTTAAGGGAGGATTTCACTTGGGTTTGCTTGAACAAAAACATGTATTAATACGTTTTGATCTGGAGGAGGATTATATAAGATGTTGGAATCGCCAATCTTGGGATATCCATGGTAATATTATGAGGGTAACCAAATGGTCCCCTGATTTCAGACCTAATGTCGAGTCCCCGGTGGTACCAGTGTGGTTAACCTTTGAGGGACTGCCAATACATCTTCATGATAAAAGAGCATTGTTTGTGATTGCTAATTTAGTTGGAAAGCCTCTAACTTGACATTGCAACTGCTACGTTGGCTAGACCATCTCTTGCACGCGTTTGTGTAGAGCTTGATCTCACCAAGGAAATGCCCAGTAAGGTTTGGATCCAAACTGGGAAAACAGGTTTCTCTCAATCAGTTACTTATGAAAATCATCCATTCTACTATATGTCATGTTTACATTTGGGACATGAAGCCAGTAAATGTCCCAAAAAACGAGTGGATGGGGGGAACAAGCTACAGACTGATGTACCAGTCTATACAGGTCCCAAATGGGTTCAAAAGGCAGCTACAAATACTCAGCAAATTAAGACTATTACAACAGGGGCTGTAGGGAATGGGAATGATAACACAGCTAAGGGGAAGGATAAAAAATCAAACAATGAAGAAGCTATCTTAGACAAGGGGAAGGCTATTGTTGTCTTCCAGCAAAAAGGTCCCTCTTCTCCAAATTATCATGACCAGCCCTCTTCTTCAAAATCTCATGCTGTTGATTTGACTGAAGATTCTGAAATTGACACTGAGGAGGTCTTCCATGAGGATCCACCTGCAGCAAATAAGGAAACTAATACCAAGGCCAAAAATGATAATCTTCATCATATCATACATGGAGAGATACATGGTCTTCACTTATCTGCAGATTGTGTCACAGCTCATGATGATTTCTCCATTCATTCTTTGGAAAAGTCATCAAATTTTGACCCAGATCTGGCAGCAAAGGAATATGGTTCAGATACAGATGTCCCTCACAACAAAGAAAGTAAACAAGAATGGGAAGAAGCCTTACCTGGCCTGATTGCTAAAGTACAAGTTCTGATGGACTCCAGAAAAGTAAGGGAAGATTCTGAGCTCCTATCAGCTCTTATTCAATCACCACATACCATCCAGGAGCAAAATGAAATAGAGGATGGTTTCATAACAGTTGGTAAAAGGAGGAAAAAAATTCAGTTCCAACAACACACTAGCATGGTAACAAGGACTGCTGCCAAAAGGCAGGCTCAAACTAATATCTCATTCCCTCAATGAATGGGCTAATATGGAATGTGAGAGGTTTTCCTGCCTCCGAGCCAAGACTATCTCATCTTGTTTCTAAATGGAGGATACAGTTTCTTATTGCTATAGAGCCTATGGTTGATTGTAATAAATCTGAGTATTTCAAGATGGTCTTGGGTTTCACTAATGTTCTATTCAATTCTAGAAATAAAGTGTGGCTGTTTGGGACTCCAATAGTATTACACTTTCAAATGCTAGTTGGGGTTCACAATATGTTCATTTTTAATTCACTCTTGGGTCAACTACTGGTTGGGTTACTGCTATCTATGCCAAACATACTCATTTAGAGAGGAGGGAGCTATGGGGGCATTTATGTCAGTTTGTCTGTCAGATTAATGGGCATTGGCTGGTGGGTGGTGATTTCAATATTATTATGTATAATGATGAACATAAAGGGGCTTCTATTCCTAATCTGACAAGCATGCTGGAATTCAAAGACTGTGCATCTCAATGTAATCTCATTGACATTCCCTTCTCTGGGTGTCAATATTCCTGGACAGGTGTTAGATCAAGAGGGAGACTTTGGAGGAGGCTAGATAGATGTCTTTTTAATGAGGCTTTTCTAGATTCTTTTGACAAGATTACTGTTACCAATCTTAATCAATCTCCTTCTGATCATTGTCCTATGTTGATTCAATGTTTTCAAAATATTCAGACAGGGCCTAAACCTTTTAGGTTTCAAAATATGTGGATTTCACATAACTCCTTTCTCAGTACAGTTTCACATAGTTGGAATAGTAATTCTACTGGGGGTGGAATGTTTGGACTGGTTACCAAGTTACAGAGGCTTAAAAAAGATTTGAGAAGATGGAACAAAGAAGTTTTTGGCAACATATTTGATGACATCAATTTCATTGAACAAGAGGTTGCAAAGGCAGAACATAATTATATTCTGTCACCTATAGAGGCTAATAGAGAGGAGTGGCAACTACAAAAAGCTTTGCTTCTAAATAAATACAGACTAGAAAGGAAGTTTTGGAAATAAAAGGCTCATGTCAAATGGCTTAAAGAAGGGGATAGTAATACTCATTATTTCCACTCTTTTGTGAAGATTAGAAGGAAAAAGCAAATGATTCGGGTGATTAAAGACTCTGCAGGGAAGGATATTTATGATTCACCTGAGATTGGAGCAGCTGCAGTAGACTTCTTCTCTAACCTTTATGCATCGGAGTTTGTCACAACTGAAAATGAAATTCTTAACAGCATTCCTCACATCATTAACAAAGAGGATAATGACTTTCTTTGTTCTATTCCTACTGAAGAGGAAGTTAAGGATGCAGTTTGGGAGTTAAATCAAAATGGGGCTCCTAGACCTGATGGTTTCTCTGGAAAATTTTACAAAAAGTGCTGGCTTATTGTTGGGAGTGATGTTGTAAAAGTTGTCCAGGAATTTTTTATAGGGGTGCCTCTTCCTAAAGGTTTCTCCAGTTCCTTCATTACCTTAATCCCCAAAACAGAAACTCCATCTACCTTTTCTGACTTCAGGCCTATATGTTTATCTAATTTCTCAAATAAAATTTGTACTAAAGTTCTGGCTACCAGATTGGTCAGATTGTTGCCTAAAATCATTTCTGAAGAACAAACTGGTTTTGTTAAGGGGAGGGACATCTCTGATCAAATTCTTATAGCTCAAGAAATGGTCCATGCAATTGATAAAAAAGTCTGAGGATCAAATGTGGTCATTAAGTAGGATATGGCCAAAGCATTTGACAAGCTTTCTTGGAACTACTTATTTGGGGTTTTGGACAGATTTGGTTTCTCAAATCAGTTTGTTTCTCTCATTAGAAACAATTTACAATCTACCTACTTATCTATTTTGATTAATGGGAGTCCCCATGGTTTTTTCCAGCCAAAAGGGGGGTAAAACAAGGTGACCCTATTTCTCCCTTTCTCTTTATCATTGCCTCTGAAGGGTTTTCAAGAAGCTTAAAAACCACCACCACCACCACCACCACCACCACCACCACCACCACCACCAATATTAACACTCCCTAATATTAAAGAGTATGAATTCTACTATAGTTAATATCAAGATGTTAACTAATTGTCATCTTAGTAACACTCCCCAATATTAACATAGACGAAGGGGGGGGGGGGGGGGGGTTGAGTTTGATTTGATTTAATTTAATTAACACTAAGATGAACGACTTATGTGGTTTTAATTAATAGAGAGATGAGGACTTGGTTTTGCTTTTATCCACTTAATGAAATGTTCGTCGATCCCGGTTATATCTTTAACTATCTTCCTCTTGAATACTCAATCGAGGAGTATATCCATCTCATCGAGGGTAGTTATTAATAACGAGAAGCGTTCAGTAATAAAACTTACTATCGAGCCAACATAGAACAAGCGCCGTATATTAATTCGATAGTAGCAATAAGCTTAAGATGAAAACGATTGAGATTGATAACCTCAACACAAGCGGTTTATCGGCTTAATCAATATAATTAATTCCCCTTAGATTATTAACCATGAGACGCATGCATTAATAATCCAAGTTTACTACCATTGAAGGAACCGAATTAATAACAAGCGTATTAATCAATTTATTCTAGTAATAATTAATATATGAAACAAAACTAGTTGATCCTTTAAGTAATGCTCAAAATATTAATATGAAATATGAATAGGAATTAATTAATACTCAAGGAAGAATATTAAAGAGTATGAATTCTACTATAGTTAATATCAAGATGTTAACTAATTGTCATCTTAGTAACACTCCCCAATATTAACATAGAGGAAGAAATAACTATTACTATAACTAATGTCAAGATGTTAACTAATTGTCATCTTAGTAACACTCCCCAACATTGATATAGAAATAGTATTTAAAGGAAGAATTAATATTCAAGGAAGAAAATTAAAGAGAATAACTCACAACTTACAAATTCATTAAGCTTCAAAGTAGCAAAACCAAGATGGAAGAGTTTAGCTCCTCATTTGGAGACTAAACATGAAGAAAATATAAAGAAAGAACTATTCTAGACTGAGCTTAGAAGTATGTAGGAATTGAGTATCTAATTGTGAAGGAAAGGGGGTGTATTTATAGGCTCTTGGGATGCAGCTCGGGTACCCGATCGGGTATATACAAGGTACCTGATCGGGTATATGTAAAATGCCAGATTCTATAGGCTAAATTCGAGGTATACTCGATCGATTATAGGCTAAATTCTATAGGTATACCCGATCGGGTATGCTCTTATACCCGATCGAGTATGTGTAGAAAGTGATATTCGGGCTATACTCGACCGGATTTGGGGTTAAACTTAAGGGCATACCCAATCGGGTATGTCGGTCTACCCTAGCTATCAGGTATAGACACTCGATCGTGGTCAAAATCTTCCCTGCATGTTCCTTTGTCTTCGGATCTGATCCGATTTGAAATTTCAACAAGATACCCGATCGAGTATAGGTCATACTCGACCGGGTATAGACCAAAAAATCAGGATCTTCTTTTTTCTTTTGATTTTGCACCTTCCTTCCACTTTTGGGGTTCACCAACTGTCCTTTGAGTTGATCAAGACCTGTTTGAGCTCAGAATAAACCTAATCTAAACAATTTACAAGAATTTAACAAATTAAACTATTACACCAAAAGTGTGTAATTTCCAAAGTAAAAATCACTCAAAACTAATTAAAAATACAAACATACACATGAAAATTACATGATTATCATTATACATAAGAATATTGAACTTACACATCCATTTAGTTGCAGACTTACGGTGGGTTTAGGAACCAATATACGCAGTACATGTCTTAAATTCTTTCCTTATAAGTATAACAGCGTATTTTGCTAGGATTATGAGCATAAGTTCATTAAAAAATCTAAAGCATATGTTCTATAGCCCATACAACTTGATGTTGAGACAAATGTTGAAGCATAAATCCAAAATTTAAACATGCCTCTATTTTTTTTTAACCCGAAAGGTAAACCACCAAAATCAGTGGGGCAAACGCCGGGGAACATTTGCCAGAGTTTTATTAATAGAAGTGAAGAAATACAAGAGAGATGGGGACCAAACCAAAACCTCTCTGTAGACACATACCTCTAAAAATACATGAATCGAGACTAAAAAATAGAAATTTTTGGGGGGACTTGGCCTGACCCAAAAAATAAAATAAAAACACGAAATTAGAAACGCAAAGCTAGAATACAAAAAAGATCCCCATAATAGCTATTTTTAACATCTTTTGGCAAACTACCTACCTGATCAAATAAAATAATTTGGGCCGAACCCAAATTCTTCCCTGCAAGCAAATGGGTCGGACCGTTCCCTTCACGAAAAACATGTCCGCAACAATGGTGATCGACCTAGCTGAATCACTCTCCACCTGAACTTCAGCGAAACCAGCATCCATTGTCATCTCTGAAGCAAAGATCAACGATTGAAACTCAGCCTCCTCACTGGATGTCGCTTGGATTCTGAAGGTCGTAGCTCATACCAGTTCTCCCAGACGGTTCCGAAGAATAGCTCCTCCCGAAGCACAACCGGGTTTGAACGACCTGAATAATAGGGTAATTAAACTTAAACCTTAACAGAATAAGGTTTTCAGTGAACAAGAAATCTTCCACCCTTCTCCGTTTAATCTTTGTCAACGTTGAAGCCCATTTCTGAGTGTAAAACTTGATTTGTAAAATAAGGTAATCTGGATTTGGTATAGAACCCGAACCCCAAGTGTAAGAAGAAAACACCTTCCAAATGTGCCATGTAATAATGCCAGGCATAATGTGCTTAAAAATATCTGTCATTGATTTTGAACCAACCTCAATCCACCAGAGAATCAGAACTTGCCTAATCGAAGCTGTGATAGGCATGAGAATACCAAAAATCCCCATAAAGTACTGCCATATGATCTTTGTATACGGACAATTAAAGAAAATATGATCAGTAGTTTCATAATACCTCCTACAAAGAGGGCACCTAGATGGATAGACAGTCAACTGAAACCTCTTAAGATTATCACAAGTGGGCAGAAATGAGTTCAGAAGCTTCCTAAAGGTTTCTCCAGTTCCTTCATTACCTTAATCCCCAAAACAGAAACTCCATCTACCTTTTCTGACTTCAGGCCTATATGTTTATCTAATTTCTCAAATAAAATTTGTACTAAAGTTCTGGCTACCAGATTGGTCAGATTGTTGCCTAAAATCATTTCTGAAGAACAAACTGGTTTTGTTAAGGGGAGGGACATCTCTGATCAAATTCTTATAGCCCAAGAAATGGTCCATGCAATTGATAAAAAAGTCAAAGGATCAAATGTGGTCATTAAGTTGGATATGGCCAAAGCATTTGACAAGCTTTCTTGGAACTACTTATTTGGGGTTTTGGACAGATTTGGTTTCTCAAATCAGTTTGTTTCTCTCATTAGAAACAATTTACAATCTACCTACTTATCTATTTTGATTAATGGGAGTCCCCATGGTTTTTTCCGGCCAAAAGGGGGGTAAAACAAGGTGACCCTATTTCTCCCTTTCTCTTTATCATTGCCTCTGAAGGGTTTTCAAGAAGCTTAAACTTTTCAGGAATAGACTGTTCAGGAATTTAAACTTTTCTCTAAGTCAAGTCTGACTTATCAGAGATGGTCAAAATCTGGTGACAGAGATGATCAAGTTCTGATGGCAGAACTAGACCAGGCAGCGGATAAGTTTCTGTCCGGGTAGCCTCTAGAAGAAAGCTAAGGCAAAATGCCTTTCTGATAACTCTGAAGGAAGATCTGCTGGACACAGAGTCCAACCTTAAGAGTTAGTCAGTAGAATCTTAAGTACAGTAATTAAAAGCTTAAAGTAAATGACACCGTGGTTTTTATAGTGGTTCAAGGAACAACTCGTTCCTCTAGTCCACTGTTCCACTAAGCTTGCAAAAACAACAGTTTACAACGCCTTAGTCCCTAGAACTTAAGAAGCACTCCTCGTCTTCTTCAAGTCTAGTTGCCACCCGGGATGCAGTCCTGCTTCCTGATGGCTGGTCTCGTTTCACTGAGTCTCTTGAAATATCTCTACTTCACTTACTCCAGCTAATTTGAGACGTCCCTTCTTTTTCAAGAAGTGTTTGATATAGAATCAGTTTTCTCCAACGTTGCTTCTTCACAAAAGGTGAGTATATGAAGCTCTCGAAGTGTTGAAGAACTGAGTAACTTTGCCTTTGCTAGTTGGATGAAGGATAGGAATGTTTATCTTCCAACTGTGGCCTTTTCTTGTTAGAATGGAGTTTTAATCTCAAGAAAGTTGTTCACGCAAATTTATCTTTGGCAAAGGTTATGGCAAAGTTATCTTCATAGTTCTTCAGAGTGTATCTTATATACTGGGAGCGGTCTTCCCGTTGGAGTGTAGAAGACAGCTTCATTAAATGCATGTACTGTTGACTTGACCGTTTAGTCCTCCGACTTGCTATTTTGGGGGCGTAAAGATATTCGCGTGGTCAATCATCAGCTTTAAATATCTCTTCGTACGTACAACATTAAATGTGCATTTAATGCGTGTACAGTGCCATGCTTCCGTTGAAAGGTTCGCAACCGTTAGGGAATTTCCCGTTAGTTTAACGACCGTTGGAAGGGCTTCCGGAATCTGATGGTAATTAGCAGAGTCTGAAGAGGTTCTCTGGTCCAATCTCTGAAGTCCGTCTCTGGTGCCAACTCTGGTATCTTTCTGATAACCAGTTTCTGATGGCTTCTCTGGTGAGCAACTCTGGGAGCAACTCTGGTAGAGGCAAGATGGAACTCTGGCAGGCAGACTAAGCTAAAACTTACAAAAGAAATTCTAATACACAATTTCTAATGGGGTACTTTCAAATTCTAATTAACCTAGCATCATCAAAATCTAAATACATTTATTCCTTACAATTTCCCCCTTTTTGATGATGCCAAAACCCTTTAACTATTTCCAGAGAAGTGCCTTTCACCATAAAAGAATAAAGTTAAAAACTTTTCATTAAAATCTTGGTGGGCAACTTAGCATAGGAGAATAGTAAGAGTACGATACATTCAGATAACAATAATCAAGTATGATAACAGAATATACACAAGAAAGTAAATAAGAACAGATATTTGAAAAGGGCCAATCAATCAGAGAGGTAGAGATGGTATCTTATTAAACTGTTAGAGAAAGTAAAGCATTACAGAGTTAGATAAAGAATTTAGAGATCTTCTTCATCTACCTGTGGTCCTGCTCTGTCAATCCTTTCAAGTTCAGCATTTACCTTCGCTCTGATTGAGGCTAAGTCCCTTGGATTCTGATAGTCAGCCCAATGAGGTGCAAGTTTTCAATCCAAATAGTTTCTTACAGCTTCTGCAGAATTCTTGCCAGTCAGAATCTTCATTCCGTACCACATCTCAGCTTCTTCGATCGAACCACCATGGTTGATCTGGACAAGTCCATCATTGTCCATGAACAGATTCTCTCTTTGAAGAGGGGTCGTCAATTTTCTCATCTGTTCAAACTGAACTCTGTCTGGCCTTGACAGACCACTCTTCATCCAATCAGTGAATGAAAAGGATGAAGGCTTTTTCTTTGAGCTTCTAGGAGGAGGAGGAGGAGGTCTGGTGCCTGTAACAGCTAGCCTTTTCTTTCTAGATGCATCAATGTAATGAGTAGGGTCAACAGAGGAGGGTTCTCTGATAGAAAGAGCTCTGGTGCTGGTGCCTTCTCCTTCTCTGGTATCTTCCCCCTTTTTGGCATCACAAAGATCACCAAGGAGAAGTTCAATCTTGGAAAACTCAGAGGCTTGAGCATCTCTGATTTCATCCAGGGTTTCTGGCAGTGTCTGAGTGACAGAGGCAAGACCTTCAATCAGGCTTTGTTGCTTGTCTACTGCAGATTGGAGATCCCTGGTGCTGACCTCTAGAAGCACCATCTTCTGGTACCTTTCTCTGTCAGATTTGAGAAGAGCTAGGCCTTGCTCTTGATGTTCCTTGCATAGAGAGTGTAAGATGTTGAGTTTCTGGAAGGAGCTATCAGCAGATATCTGAAGATTGTGAACAGATTCTGAGATTCTGTTGATTGTCTGGTTCTGGGCAAGCAGAGCTTGAGAGTGAGAGTGGAGAACAGAGTTGAGTCCACTAACATCTCTGGAGACAGAATCAATCCTTGAGGTAGACGAATGCATGAAGTTGTGCAGATTCTCTGTGAGAGCAGTAACTTTATCTGACAGGTGTTGAAAACCTATAGTGATTTGCAGATTGGTATGGGTGAGTTCTTCATGTTGTTTGTCATTTAATTCAATAATCTTGCTCAGATCTTGAACCAGTATTCCACCAAAAGCTTCAGCAGACTTCACAAACTGGGTGAAGGGGATTTGGGATTCTTCAGGTGTAAAATCAGGCGTTTCCAATCCTCTGCCTTTTGGGAATGGAGGAACTCTGTTGGATGGTGGAGGGGAAGGAGCTCTGGGGGGTGTCCTTCTCCTTTTGGAGGTTTCATCAGCAGCAATGGAGGAGGTGAGGAATCCATCATTGTCACTAGATGAGGAGGGAACCCTGAAAATGGGTTTCTTCTTTGGTGTAGATGCTGCAGAGTGATGTGAGGATCTCTGAGGTGAGGCAGACTTGGATGCAGGTGAGGGGTTCTGGTGCTGTGGTGAAGAATGAACAGGTGAGGCATTCTGTTGAGGAGGGGATGGTGGAGGTGAGGGTGAACGGTTTCTGAAAGGAACAATTGCTCTGCAGGGAGATGCAATTTTTTGTTTGGGTGAAGATGATCTGGAGTTGGGTTTCTGGTGAGATGGTGTTCTGGTGGAAGGTGAGGTTTTCTGTTCTGGTGAGGGGGTTTTCTATTGGGGTGAAGGGGTTTTCTTGTGAGGTGGGGATGAAGGTTTAGATGGAGATTTGGAGGGTGAGGGTAGAGTAATGGGAGATTGGGGAGGGGAAGGAGGAGGTGTAGGAATTACCTCAAGTACAATCTCAGAGTACACATATTCTCTCCACTCCTTGACCAGCTTCTCCATGGTAATAGCAATGTCATTCGCAGTGGATGGCTCTCCTTCCTCAAGAGCACTATGGCGAAACTTGATCATTGATTCTTTTCTCTTCTTCTCCATCAGCCAAGCATCAAATGTTTCCATTTCTTCTTCTTCCAAGGCTCTGACATGCCTTTCTGGAGATAGGTCAGATGTTGGAGCTTTACCTTGATATCTGTCTTTCTTCTTTTGTAGCACAGAAATCAGAAAGGTAAGGTTGAAGCATTTTGACACATCATCTATGCCTACCCAGTGAAGAACAGCAGCTTCTTCTTCTTCATAGGCATCAAAGAATTGGATGATTTGTTGAAGAGGACCCATTCTCCATCTTCTCCAAGCTAGGACTCTGTCAAACTGCTTTTGCAGAATGATGTTGAAGTCTGTTTCTTGGTCCATTTCTGGTGAGGCTTCACGCTCTGGTGAGAGAGCAGAGTTGGGCAACTCTGGTGCAGAATCTGGGTGAGTTTCTGGTAGAGTGCCAGATTCTGGTGCAAGTTCCCCCTGAACTGCTGAATCCTTGGCAGGTGAGACTACTTTAGTCTTCCTCTTCTTCTGCCTTGGTTTAGTGCTAGAGTTGTCAGAATTACCACTTTGCTCAACCATCTTTCTTCTCCTCTTCTGCTTTTGTTTTCTGGCAACAGATTTCCTGGTTGCCTTTGGGAAGGGCAACTCTGGTGCAGAATCTTCTGCTGTTTCCTTCTCTGGTAGTGACAGATTGTCACTTTTCTTCTTCTGTCTAACCTCCCTTACAACCTGTGACTGCTCAGATTGTTTGGGCTTTTTGGTAACTTTCTTGGCAGGTTTGGCCTTGGCAGCCTGTTCTTCCCTTTTCTTTTCCAGTCTTTCCTCTCTCCTAAGTTCAGAAGAGATGGCAATGTTGAATTTTGGAGAGGCTGTGAGGAAGATAGTCTTGGTGTGGTCAACTGGGATAGGATCCCTGAGTTGAACTCCTTTTGCAGCAAGGATGGCAGAGATAAGAAGGCCATGTCCCATCTTGGTTAAGAAAAGACCTGTTTCAGAGTCTTTCTTTTTGATGAATTCAGTTATAGAGCCAAAAGTTACCTCGCCCCAGTTGATATTCATGCCATGGTGCACTGCAAAGATTGCCTTGGCATTGCTTGTGTTCATCTCATCAGTTGAGGCAGTTTTGCACCACAAGTATCGGTGCAGAATGGTGACAAGCTTCTCATAGTCCTTCTTTAGTAGAAATTTCTTCATGTAGAGTTTATCCAGTCCGGCAGCCTCCGGACGGCAGTAAGTCTGGACAAAACCTTCAGTGGAGACTTCCACTGAGTCAAGAGCAAGAAGATTGTTGGCTTCTGGGTCTTGGGAGTCAAGTTGAATTCCAAAGAATTCATTCAGTGCGTCTGCATTCAAGAAGATGCGCTGACCCTGTACGGATGAGTGAACTCCGGTCCTGGAGATGGTGGCGTTGAGGTAGAACTCAGCCACATCTTTGATGCTGAAGTGCTCATAAGGATGAGCAACAACCTTAGAAAGTTGTGAGTCAGTCATCCCTTGGATGATCTTCGTCATCCTCTTCTGATTTTCTGCCAGGAGAGGTAGTGACGACATGTCAACTTTCATGCTGGATACAACGTTGGCGATGAGAGTTTTTGCTTCCTCCTTAGAAAGGTCGTTGATGTTCAGGAATTTCATCTTGAGTGACGGTTAAGAAAATTTCTGGGTATTGGAAAGTTTTTGGGATCTGAAAACTTTGAATGCTAGAGCAGTTTAAGAGAGATGAAGTTGCAGTAGGGATTTGGGTCGAAGACGGTGGATATAAAGGAGTTAGGAATAGTGGACGTTTGGTATATTGGCAGTTTCGAGGCAGCATTTAAAGAAATGCGGGCGGAAACGTTTCCGTTAGAAGAGTAACGATCAGGGGTATTTTGGTAAAAGACCGTTTCAACTAATTAGGTCTAGCCCATACCTCGAAATATTGTTAAGTCCACATCCGTATCTGTTGTCTTCGGTTGAGGAACTCTGGTCAGAGAAGGGGTGGTTCTCTGATGTGAGATTCTGATGATCAGAGATAGTGGTTCTCTGATCCGAGTTTCTGGTGCAGAAGAGGGCAATTCTGGTTCAGTGAATCTCTGGTTCATGCATCTCTGGGAAGATCATCCATCATTCCCAATTCTTCCCTAAGCTTGTTAAACCTTGCCTCAGGTAAAGGCTTGGTTAGAATGTCTGCAAGTTGATCCTCTGTAGGTACATGCTCCATACAGATATGCTTCTTCTCAACATGATCTCTGATGAAGTGATGTCTGATCTCAATGTGCTTTGTCCTGGAGTGAAGAACTGGATTCTGGGTGATAGCAATGGCACTAGTGTTGTCACACAACAGCTTGATCTCCTTTGCTTGAATTCCATAGTCCTTCAGTTGTTGCTTCATCCAGAGTAGCTGAGCACAGCAACTCCCAGCTGCAATGTATTCAGCCTCAGCTGTACTTGTTGAGATGGAGTTCTGCTTCTTGCTAAACCAGGAAACAAGCCTTCCTCCTAGCAATTGGCAGTGACCAGAGGTGCTCTTTCTGTCTAGTCTGCAACCTGCAAAATCTGAGTCAGAATAACCAATTAGTTCAAAGTTACCTCTCTTTGGATACCATAGGCCTGCATTTGGATTTCCTTTGATGTATCTGATGATTCTCTTTGCAGCACTTAGATGGCTTTCCTTGGGCTTTGATTGGTATCTGGCAAAGATTCCAACAGAGAATGAGATATCTGGTCTGTTTGCAGTTAGATACAACAGAGATCCAATGATCCCTCTGTATGTTGTTGCATCTACATCTTTTCCTTCATCATCTGGACCAATCTCTTGTGAAGTGTTCATGGGAATCTTCACTGATGATTTGCCTTCCACTCCAAACTTCTTGATCAGATCTCTGGTGTACTTCCCTTGATTGATAAAGATCCCTTCTGGAACTTGTTTGACTTGAAGTCCTAGGAAGTAACTGAGTTCTCCCATCATACTCATTTCAAATTGACTCTGCATCACTTGAGAAAATTTCATGCACAGTTCTGGATTAGTACTACCAAATATAATGTCATCAACATATATTTGTACTAACAGAATATGATTAGCAACAGAGATTTGAAATAGAGTTTTGTCAACCTTTCCTTTAGTAAACCCATGGTTCACTAGGAAAAGGGACAATGTGTCATACCAGGCTCTGGGAGCTTGCTTAAGACCATAGAGGGCCTTTTTAAGCTTGTAGACACAAGAAGATTGAGTAGGAATGACAAAACCTGGTGGTTGTTCCACATAAACCTCTTCTTCAAGATCTCCATTCAGAAATGCACTCTTGACATCCATCTGGTAGACCTTGATGTTGTTGTAGGCAGCATAGGCTAGAAAGATTCTGATGGCTTCAAGTCTGGCAACCGGTGCAAAGGTCTCATCAAAATCTATTCCTTCTTCTTGACAATATCCTTTAGCTACTAGCCTTGCTTTGTTCCTTACAATGTTGCCATCTTCATCTGCTTTGTTCTTGAATACCCATTTGGTTCCAATGACATTCTGGTGTTTTGGCCTAGGAACAAGTTCCCATACTTTGTTCCTTTCAAACTGAGTGAGCTCTTCTTGCATAGCATTGATCCAGTCTGAGTCTGCAAGAGCTTCTTCAACTGTCATAGGTTCCATCTGAGATATATAGCAGGCAAGATTGCTTCTCTCCTTGATGTGGATCTGGTTTGAACTCCACTTCTGATTTGTCCAATTACTTGATTAGGAGGATGATCTCTTAACGAAGTAAGATCAGGTTCTGATAGGGGTTGCATTGGATTCTCTTGTTCTTCTTCTGATTCTTCATCACTATCTTTGCTTTGTAGGATGGGATTCTGATGATTCATTGGTATGGCAGAGTTAGTTAGCAACTCTGGTGAATCCGTTTCTGGTGGATCCAGTTCTGGAGATTCTTCAAGATTCGCTTTCTCCAAGTTTTCAGTTATGCTCTCAACAGAGTTGAGATCATCAAACTTGACATGAATCGATTCTTCAACAAGTAAAGTTCTTTTGTTGAGTATTCTGTAGGCTTTGCTGGTGCCAGAGTAGCCTAAGAATGTTCCTTCATCAGCTTTTTCTTGAAACACCTTGAGGTGATCCTTCCCATTGTTGAGTATATAGCATTTGCATCCAAATGCATGAAAGTAGCTGATGTTGGGTTTTCGTCCTTTCCATAATTCATAAGGAGTTTTCTGATGAGTCTTGTGAATCATGCTCCTGTTCTTGGTGTAGCATGCAGTGTTGATTGCTTCAGCCCAGTATCTGTAGGGTAGACCTGATTCAGCAATCATGGTCCTTGCAGCTTCCTTTAATGTTCTATTTCTTCTTTCTGCAACTCCATTTTGCTGAGGAGTTCTGGCTGCAGAGAGTTGATGCCTTGTACCATTCTGGTCACAGAAATCCTGTATGACCTTGTTGACGAACTCTGTTCCTCTGTCTGATCTGATGGCTTTGACTTTCTGATTCTGCTCATTCTGTAGTAGCTTTAGCAGAGACGGCAGTTTCTGCAGAGTTTCATTTTTCTTGGTCAGAAAAATAGTCCATGTGAATCTGGAGTAGTCATCCACCATGACTAAGGTGTATCTCTTGCCACCAACACTTGGAGTTTCCACTGGTCCAAATAAATCCATGTGGATTAGATTCAGAGGGCCAGTAGATAGGTTTCCGGCAATGGGTCTGAATGAGTTCTTCACTTGTTTTCCTTTCTGGCATGCACTGCACAAGTTCTCCTTTTTGTATACAAGGTTGGGTAGACCTTCAACAATTTTATCCCTTGCTAGCTTGTTGATTGTTTTGAAATTCAAGTGACTCAGTTTCTTGTGCCATTCCCAACTGAGTTTTGAATCTCCTTTGGCTATCAAGCAAATTCCATCCTTTGCAGTTGACCAATCAACCACATAGATGTTTTTCTTCATTGTTGCTGTTAGAACCACTTCCTTAGTTGTCTCATGCTTGACAGAACATCCTTCCTTGGAGAATTCAACTGTGTAGCCTTTGTCACAGAATTGGCTAGCACTCAGCAAGTTGAATTTCAATCCCTTGACATAAGAGACATCATCAATGATTATCTGGTTCTTTATCAGCTTCCCTCTTCCTTTTGTCTGGCCATCTTTATCATTACCTCCAAAGGTAACTCTAGGCCCTTTGACTTTCTGGAACTCTGTTAGGCAACTCTTGTCACCTGTCATGTGCCTGGAGCATCCACTATCAATGTACCAATCTTGCTCAGAGATGGCTCCAGCACACAGTTCCTACAAAATTAAAAGGAAGATTTAGGTACCCAAGCAATGTTAGGTCCTAGGGGGTTATGCAGTCTTGGCAGCCGGTACCACTTTGGTCTCATCAAGTGAAACCTTGGTGGGTGGTACCCATTGTCCACCTGGTAGTCATAGTAAACGGAAGTGTGATTCACTTTGGGCAGATGCTTGTGAGGATCATGCTTCCGGTTTACATACTTCTGCATAGCCTTTTTAGTTGGGTAGAAGTCCCATATACTATCAAGATCAGAGGAGCGATTAACTTTGGGCTTCTTAAGTTGACCAGCCAACCTTTTCTGCCTAAAGTTAACTTTCTCTTGATATCTGCCTTTCTGGTGACCATTTCTGACACGATTATCATGAGTTTGTCTGTTATGGTTCTGTCTTTGATTTTTGGCATTCTGAAAATCTTTCCTGTTGTTAGTTCTTCTGCCAGGTTCATTAACTTTTAAAATGGGTTTCTGTTGAACCTTTATCTTTTCCTTTTCTGGTCTGACATTCTCATGAATAACTTTGGTGCCAGATACACCAGCCTGACAAATGGGGCTAGAAATCAGTGGCACTATGACCTTGTCTGCCTTAGCAACTCTGGTGCTAGGCATTACAGAAGGCTCGCCTGATTCTGTTGAGCCATAACCAAGACCAAAACCAGTGCCAATTTGTTGGTCAAGTACAATCTTCTCCATGGAAGACTGGGCCTTCTGGTAAGCTTTGTACTTAATCTCAAGAGGCTCTATCTCTCTTATTCTCTTTAGAAGAGAAACATTTTCAGCTTCCAGCTGATCTCTTTCCTTAATCAGAAGATTGATTTTGATCTTAATCTCCTTTCTTAAGTCAAGGATTTCAGCCTTAAGCTTACTGTTTTCTTCTTTAACAGAAGAATAAGTGGTTTGTATGGCTTGAAACTCTTCCCAAAATTCTGACATTGAATCAGAATCAAAGGCTCTGCCTACCGAAGAAAAACTAGAGTTGGAAGTAGAAGATACCTCATCATCAGATTGACCCATAAGGCACAGGTCTTCAGTTTCTGTGTCCAGGCAACAGAATGCTTCATCAGATTCTGATTCCGAGCTGGACTCTGTCTCAGAGAGGGGGTCCTTCTCTGGTTGTTCAGTGATGAGTGCTTTCCTTCTTCGGTGCTCGTACTTTTTTTCTCCTTCCTGGCCTTGCCTTTTGGAGACTATGGGGTGTGGGCAGTTGACTTTGAAGTGCCCTGGTTGTCTGCAGTTGTAGCAGAGAAGCTCTCCACTACTTTCTGATGGTTTGGACTTCTGGTGTGGCTTTCTGCTAGAGTGTGGACTTCTGCTATCCTTTGGCTTTAAAAATTTCCTGAACTTCCTAGCAAAAGCCGCCATATACTCGTCAGTTAAAAGAATAGAAGGGTCAAAATTATTTACCTGAGAGGTGCTGGCAGTGAGGGCAGTAGTTGTTCTGTCCTCAACCTCTTCTTTCTCTTCTTCATTCATCTCAAACTCATAAGACTTGAGATCAGAGATGAGTTTCTCAGTGCTGTAGGTTCTGAGGTCCTTGCTATCTCTCATGGCAGTGACCTTCATCTTCCATGGTGAAGGTAAACCTCTGAGAACCTTCAGATTGATCTCCTTGGGAGTAAGCTCCTTCCCAAGTTCTGATATCTCAGCAGTGAGGGTGAGCAAGCGTGCATACATCTCAGCTATGCATTCTTTGGGTAGAAGTTTGAAATCTTCAAACTTCTTCATGGCAATAGTAAGTTTGTTGTCCTTTTCTTGCTCATCTCCAGCTCCTATCAGGGTGAGAGTATCCCAGATTTCCTTGGCAGATTTGCACTTCTTGATCCTGGTGAAGTACTTGTCATCAATGGCCTTGTAGAGGATATCCTTGGCAATGTTGTCAAGGTTGTACTTTCTTCTTTTTTCATTAGACCATTCATGGCGCAGTTTGGTGATCATCTGGGGTTGACCACTACCAGTGATGTATTCAGGGTTGACCTTGGTGAACTCTGTGAAAGGTCCTGCATCAAGAACTTCCCACATTTCGTCATGGAGTGCGCAGAGGTGAGCTTTCATGCGGATCCTCCAGTCATCAAACTTTGTTACTGAGAATATAAGATTCTTTGAAAGAGTGTTATCCATAATATGAGATTAAAGAGGCTGAAACAAGTGGATCTCTTGTTTAGTAAGTAACCTAAAAGATTACAAGAACAAGGAGGCTCTGATACCACTTGTTGGTCCCGTTTGTAATGGGAACAGTCTAGAGGGGGGGGGGGGGGTGAATAGACTGTTCAGGAATTTAAACTTTTCTCTAAGTCAAGTCTGACTTATCAGAGATGGTCAAAATCTGGTGACAGAGATGATCAAGTTCTGATGGCAAAACTAGACCAGGCAGCGGATAAGTTTCTGTCCGGGTAGCCTCTAGAAGAAAGCTAAGGCAAAATGCCTTTCTGATAACTCTGAAGGAAGATCTGCTGGACACAGAGTCCAACCTTAAGAGTTAGTCAGTAGAATCTTAAGTACAGTAATTAAAAGCTTAAAGTAAATGACACCGGGGTTTTTATAGTGGTTCAAGGAACAACTCGTTCCTCTAGTCCACTGTTCCACTAAGCTTGCAAAAACAACAGTTTACAACGCCTTAGTCCCTAGAACTTAAGAAGCACTCCTCGTCTTCTTCAAGTCTAGTTGCCACCCGGGATGCAGTCCTGCTTCCTGATGGCTGGTCTCGTTTCACTGAGTCTCTTGAAGTATCTCCACTTCACTTACTCCAGCTAATTTGAGACGTCCCTTCTTTTCAAGAAGTGTTTGATATAGAATCAGTTTTCTCCAACGTTGCTTCTTCACAAAAGGTGAGTATATGAAGCTCTCGAAGTGTTGAAGAACTGAGTAACTTTGCCTTTGCTAGTTGGATGAAGGATAGGAATGTTTATCTTCCAACTGTGGCCTTTTCTTGTTAGAATGGAGTTTTAATCTCAAGAAAGTTGTTCACGCAAATTTATCTTTGGCAAAGGTTATGGCAAAGTTATCTTCATAGTTCTTCAGAGTGTATCTTATATACTGGGAGTGGTCTTCCCGTTGGAGTGTAGAAGACAGCTTCATTAAATGCATGTACTGTTGACTTGACCGTTTAGTCCTCCGACTTGCTATTTTGGGGGCGTAAAGATATTCGCGTGGTCAATCATCAGCTTTAAATATCTCTTCGTACGTACAACATTAAATGTGCATTTAATGCGTGTACAGTGCCATGCTTCCGTTGAAAGGTTCGCAACCGTTAGGGAATTTCCCGTTAGTTTAACGACCGTTGGAAGGGCTTCCGGAATCTGATGGTAATTAGCAGAGTCTGAAGAGGTTCTCTGGTCCAATCTCTGAAGTCCGTCTCTGGTGCCAACTCTGGTATCTTTCTGATAACCAGTTTCTGATGGCTTCTCTGGTGAGCAACTCTGGGAGCAACTCTGGTAGAGGCAAGATGGAACTCTGGCAGGCAGACTAAGCTAAAACTTACAAAAGAAATTCTAATACACAATTTCTAATGGGGTACTTTCAAATTCTAATTAACCTAGTATCATCAAAATCTAAATACATTTATTCCTTACAACTGCTAAGCTTCCTAAAAAGGTCATTGCTACCTTGGAGAAAAAAATGGCTTCTTTCTTTTGGGGATCCTTTACAACCAGAAAGAAATTTCATTGGGCTAAATGGACAAGGTTATGCTATACTACTGAAGAAGGAGGGTTAGGGATTAGAGGACTTAATGATGTTCAAACAGCTTATTCTCTGAAGTTATGGTGGAAATGGAAAACTCAAAAATCTCTTTGGGTTTCTTTCATTAAAGCTAGATACTCTAGAGGAGAGGAAATGAGGCCTAAAACTACTGATTCTAATGTTTGGAGAAGAATTTGTGAGATACATGATGTAGCTACTGACCTTTGTTCTGAAAATTCATCTGGTTCATTGCAATGGGACCCTAGTATTCATGGTAACTTCTCTCTGGCATCTGCTTACAATGAAATCAGGAACAAAAAATCAGTTACTTTTACTGATAAACATATTTGGCATAAGTATCAGTCTATGCAGATTAAAGTTTTTCTTTGGAAGCTTCTGAACTCATTTCTGCCCACTTGTGATAATCTTAAGAGGTTTCAGTTGACTGTCTATCCATCTAGGTGCCCTCTTTGTAGGAGGTATTATGAAACTACTGGTCATATTTTCTTTAATTGTCCGTATACAAAGATCATATGGCAGTACTTTATGGGGATTTTTGGTATTCTCATGCCTATCACAGCTTCGATTAGGCAAGTTCTGATTCTCTGGTGGATTGAGGTTGGTTCAAAATCAATGACAGATATTTTTAAGCACATTATGCCTGGCATTATTACATGGCACATTTGGAAGGTGTTTTCTTCTTACACTTGGGGTTCGGGTTCTATACCAAATCCAGATTACCTTATTTTACAAATCAAGTTTTACACTCAGAAATGGGCTTCAACGTTGACAAAGATTAAACGGAGAAGGGTGGAAGATTTCTTGTTCACTGAAAACCTGATTCTGTTAAGGTTTAAGTTTAATTACCCTATTATTCAGGTCGTTCAAACCCGGTTGTGCTTCGGGAGGAGCTATTCTTCGGAACCGTCTGGGAGAACTGGTATGGGCTACGACCTTCAGAATCCAAACGACATCCAGTGAGGAGGCTGAGTTTCAATCGTTGATCTTTGCTTCAGAGATGACAATGGATGCTGGTTTCGCTGAAGTTCAGGTGGAGAGTGATTCAGCTAGGTCGATCACCATTGTTGCGGACATGTTTTTCGTGAAGGGAACGGTCCGACCCATTTGCTTGCAGGGAAGAATTTGGGTTCGGCCCAAATTATTTTATTTGATCAGGTAGGTAGTTTGCCAAAAGATGTTAAAAATAGCTATTATGGGGATCTTTTTTGTATTCTAGCTTTGCGTTTCTAATTTCGTGTTTTTATTTTATTTTTTGGGTCAGGCCAAGTCCCCCCAAAAATTTCTATTTTTTAGTCTCGATTCATGTATTTTTAGAGGTATGTGTCTACAGAGAGGTTTTGGTTTGGTCCCCATCTCTCTTGTATTTCTTCACTTCTATTAATAAAACTCTGGCAAATGTTCCCCGGCGTTTGCCCCACTGATTTTGGTGGTTTACCTTCCGGGTTAAAAAAAAATAGAGGCATGTTTAAATTTTGGATTTATGCTTCAACATTTGTCTCAACATCAAGTTGTATGGGCTATAGAACATATGCTTTAGATTTTTTAATGAACTTATGCTCATAATCCTAGCAAAATACGCTGTTATACTTATAAGGAAAGAATTTAAGACATGTACTGCGTATATTGGTTCCTAAACCCACCGTAAGTCTGCAACTAAATGGATGTGTAAGTTCAATATTCTTATGTATAATGATAATCATGTAATTTTCATGTATATGTTTGTATTTTTAATTAGTTTTGAGTGATTTTTACTTTGGAAATTACACACTTTTGGTGTAATAGTTTAATTTGTTAAATTCTTGTAAATTGTTTAGATTAGGTTTATTCTGAGCTCAAACAGGTCTTGATCAACTCAAAGGACAGTTGGTGAACCCCAAAAGTGGAAGGAAGGTGCAAAATCAAAAGAAAAAAGAAGATCCTGATTTTTTGGTCTATACCCGGTCGAGTATGACCTATACTCGATCGGGTATCTTGTTGAAATTTCAAATCGGATCAGATCCGAAGACAAAGGAACATGCAGGGAAGATTTTGACCACGATCGAGTGTCTATACCTGATAGCTAGGGTAGACCGACATACCCGATTGGGTATGCCCTTAAGTTTAACCCCAAATCCGGTCGAGTATAGCCCGAATATCACTTTCTACACATACTCGATCGGGTATAAGAGCATACCCGATCGGGTATACCTATAGAATTTAGCCTATAATCGATCGAGTATACCTCGAATTTAGCCTATAGAATCTGGCATTTTACATATACCCGATCAGGTACCTTGTATATACCCGATCGGGTACCCGAGCTGCATCCCAAGAGCCTATAAATACACCCCCTTTCCTTCACAATTAGATACTCAATTCCTACATACTTCTAAGCTCAGTCTAGAATAGTTCTTTCTTTATATTTTCTTCATGTTTAGTCTCCAAATGAGGAGCTAAACTCTTCCATCTTGGTTTTGCTACTTTGAAGCTTAATGAATTTGTAAGTTGTGAGTTATTCTCTTTAATTTTCTTCCTTGAATATTAATTCTTCCTTTAAATACTATTTCTATATCAATGTTGGGGAGTGTTACTAAGATGACAATTAGTTAACATCTTGACATTAGTTATAGTAATAGTTATTTCTTCCTCTATGTTAATATTGGGGAGTGTTACTAAGATGACAATTAGTTAACATCTTGATATTAACTATAGTAGAATTCATACTCTTTAATATTCTTCCTTGAGTATTAATTAATTCCTATTCATATTTCATATTAATATTTTGAGCATTACTTAAAGGATCAACTAGTTTTGTTTCATATATTAATTATTACTAGAATAAATTGATTAATACGCTTGTTATTAATTCGGTTCCTTCAATGGTAGTAAACTTGGATTATTAATGCATGCGTCTCATGGTTAATAATCTAAGGGGAATTAATTATATTGATTAAGCCGATAAACCGCTTGTGTTGAGGTTATCAATCTCAATCGTTTTCATCTTAAGCTTATTGCTACTATCGAATTAATATACGGCGCTTGTTCTATGTTGGCTCGATAGTAAGTTTTATTACTGAACGCTTCTCGTTATTAATAACTACCCTCGATGAGATGGATATACTCCTCGATTGAGTATTCAAGAGGAAGATAGTTAAAGATATAACCGGGATCGACGAACATTTCATTAAGTGGATAAAAGCAAAACCAAGTCCTCATCTCTCTATTAATTAAAACCACATAAGTCGTTCATCTTAGTGTTAATTAAATTAAATCAAATCAAACTCAACCCCCCCCCCCCCCCCCCTTCGTCTATGTTAATATTGGGGAGTGTTACTAAGATGACAATTAGTTAACATCTTGATATTAACTATAGTAGAATTCATACTCTTTAATATTAGGGAGTGTTAATATTGGTGGTGGTGGTGGTGGTGGTGGTGGTGGTGGTGGTGGTGGTTTTTAAGCTTCTTGAAAACCCTTCAGAGGCAATGATAAAGAGAAAGGGAGAAATAGGGTCACCTTGTTTTACCCCCCTTTTGGCTGGAAAAAACCATGGGGACTCCCATTAATCAAAATAGATAAGTAGGTAGATTGTAAATTGTTTCTAATGAGAGAAACAAACTGATTTGAGAAACCAAATCTGTCCAAAACCCCAAATAAGTAGTTCCAAGAAAGCTTGTCAAATGCTTTGGCCATATCCTACTTAATGACCACATTTGATCCTCAGACTTTTTTATCAATTGCATGGACCATTTCTTGAGCTATAAGAATTTGATCAGAGATGTCCCTCCCCTTAACAAAACCAGTTTGTTCTTCAGAAATGATTTTAGGCAACAATCTGACCAATCTGGTAGCCAGAACTTTAGTACAAATTTTATTTGAGAAATTAGATAAACATATAGGCCTGAAGTCAGAAAAGGTAGATGGAGTTTCTGTTTTGGGGATTAAGGTAATGAAGGAACTGGAGAAACCTTTAGGAAGAGGCACCCCTATAAAAAATTCCTGGACAACTTTTACAACATCACTCCCAACAATAAGCCAGCACTTTTTGTAAAATTTTCCAGAGAAACCATCAGGTCTAGGAGCCCCATTTTGATTTAACTCCCAAACTGCATCCTTAACTTCTTCTTCAGTAGGAATAGAACAAAGAAAGTCATTATCCTCTTTGTTAATGATGTGAGGAATGCTGTTAAGAATTTCATTTTCAGTTGTGACAAACTCCGATGCATAAAGGTTAGAGAAGAAGTCTACTGCAGCTGCTCCAATCTCAGGTGAATCATAAATATCCTTCCCTGCAGAGTCTTTAATCACCTGAATCATTTGCTTTTTCCTTCTAATCTTCACAAAAGAGTGGAAATAATGAGTATTACTATCCCCTTCTTTAAGCCATTTGACATGAGCCTTTTATTTCCAAAACTTCCTTTCTAGTCTGTATTTATTTAGAAGCAAAGCTTTTTGTAGTTGCCACTCCTCTCTATTAGCCTCTGTAGGTGACAGAATATAATTATGTTCTGCCTTTGCAACCTCTTGTTCAATGAAATTGATGTCATCAAATATGTTGCCAAAAACTTCTTTGTTCCATCTTCTCAAATCTTTTTTAAGCCTCTGTAACTTGGTAACCAGTCCAAACATTCCACCCCCAGTAGAATTACTATTCCAACTATGTGAAACTGTACTGAGAAAGGAGTTATGTGAAATCCACATATTTTGAAACCTAAAAGGTTTAGGCCCTGTCTGAATATTTTGAAAACATTGAATCAACATAGGACAATGATCAGAAGGAGCTTGATTAAGATTGGTAACAGTAATCTTGTCAAAAGAATCTAGAAAAGCCTCATTAAAAAGACATCTATCTAGCCTCCTCCAAAGTCTCCCTCTTGATCTAACACCTGTCCAGGAATATTGACACCCAGAGAAGGGAATGTCAATGAGATTACATTGAGATGCACAGTCTTTGAATTCCAGCATGCTTGTAAGATTAGGAATAGAAGCCCCTTTATGTTCATCATTATACATAATAGTATTGAAATCACCACCCACCAGCCAAGGCCCATTAATCTGACAGACAAACTGACATAAATGCCCCCATAGCTCCCTCCTCTCTAAATGAGTATGTTTGGCATAGATAGCAGTAACCCAACCAGTAGTTGACCCAAGAGTGAATTGAAAATGAACATATTGTGAACCCCAACTAGCATTTGAAAGTGTAATACTATTGGAGTCCCAAACAGCCACACTTTATTTCTAGAATTGAATAGAACATTAGTGAAACCCAAGACCATCTTGAAATACTCAGATATTTTACAATCAACCATAGGCTCTATAGCAATAAGAAACTGTATCCTCCATTTAGAAACAAGATGAGATAGTCTTGGCTCGGAGGCGGGCAAACCTCTCACATTCCATATTAGCCCATTCATTGAGGGAATGAGATATTAGTTTGAGCCTGCCTTTTGGCAGCAGTCCTTGTTACCATGCTAGTGTGTTGTTGGAACTGAATTTTTTTCCTCCTTTTACCAACTGTTATGAAACCATCCTCTATTTCATTTTGCTCCTGGATGGTATGTGGTGATTGAATAAGAGCTGATAGGAGCTCAGAATCTTCCCTTACTTTTCTGGAGTCCATCAGAACTTGTACTTTAGCAATCAGGCCAGGTAAGGCTTCTTCCCATTCTTGTTTACTTTCTTTGTTGTGAGGGACATCTGTATCTGAACCATATTCCTTTGCTGCCAGATCTGGGTCAAAATTTGATGACTTTTCCAAAGAATGAATGGAGAAATCATCATGAGCTGTGACACAATCTGCAGATAAGTGAAGACCATGTATCTCTCCATGTATGATATGATGAAGATTATCATTTTTGGCCTTGGTATTAGTTTCCTTATTTGCTGCAGGTGGATCCTCATGGAAGACCTCCTCAGTGTCAATTTCAGAATCTTCAGTCAAATCAACAGCATGAGATTTTGAAGAAGAGGGCTGGTCATGATAATTTGGAGAAGAGGGACCTTTTTGCTGGAAGACAACAATAGCCTTCCCCTTGTCTAAGATAGCTTCTTCATTGTTTGATTTTTTATCCTTCCCCTTAGCTGTGTTATCATTCCCATTCCCTACAGCCCCTGTTGTAATAGTCTTAATTTGCTGAGTATTTGTAGCTGCCTTTTGAACCCATTTGGGACCTGTATAGATTCGTACATCAGTCTGTAGCTTGTTCCCCCCATCCACTCGTTTTTTGGGACATTTACTGGCTTCATGTCCCAAATGTAAACATGACATATAATAGAATGGATGATTTTCATAAGTAACTGATTGAGAGAAACCTGTTTTCCCAGTTTGGATCCAAACCTTACTGGGCATTTCCTTGGTGAGATCAAGCTCTACACAAACGCGTGCAAGAGATGGTCTAGCCAACGTAGCAGTTGCAATGTCAAGTTTAAGAGGCTTTCCAACTAAATTAGCAATCACAAACAATGCTCTTTTATCATGAAGATGTATTGGCAGTCCCTCAAAGGTTAACCACACTGGTACCACCGGGGACTCGACATTAGGTCTGAAATCAGGGGACCATTTGATTACCCTCATAATATTACCATGGATATCCCAAGATTGGCGATTCCAACATCTTATATAATCCTCCTCCAGATCAAAACGTATTAATACATGTTTTTGTTCAAGCAAATCCAAGTGAAATCCTCCCTTAAATCCTATTATTTCAAAAGATTTACGAAGAACAGACATAGGAGGCCGACCTTTATAAAAGTAACCAACCAAAGATCGTTTGTGTTTGTCTGCAAGAATTTGGATGTCTTCCTCAGAGAAAGTCGCAGCAGGCATCCCTTTGTAGCGTATTGCAGGAGTAGCGGAGAGAGTGGCATCTTCTATATCTAGGAGAACAGAAACAAACGAGCGTTTTCCTCCCGCCCAAACATTCCCCAGCGGCGGCGGTTGAGCTGGCGACGGCGATGCCGTCTTAGTAGTAGGGTACTCGGAGCTCATGACCTCCTTGCCCATCCCCTTAAACATGCCTCTATATATGAGTAACAATTCATCAATTCAAGCCAGGAAAAGTTTGATCAAAAGACATATCATACATATACGAAGTACATAATATACTTCGTACCATTATTCTATGTTGTAATTAAGAACCGGCCCGGGAAGCGACCCGGACGAGTGATCGGGCCACGGGTCAACCCGGACCCGGAGGGTCAACCCGGTCAACGCCGGAAAACCCGGTCAACTATTATATTGAATTTTATATTAATAAACATATATGTATATATTTAAGAAATTAATAGTAACGTATTAGTTTTTAACTATATTAAAATAATAATAATAATAATAATAATAATTAGGTGAGCAATTTCTTATAATAAAAAATGTTATTTTTTAGTTTTATTTATATAATAAAGATTTTATTTCCTTTCTATAGTAAATATTTTAATATGTAACATACTTTGTTTAAAAATAAATTTGAAAAACTATACTTATTGTAAAATGTTAAAAGTATTTTGTATGTGTTTTAATCTATATTTGAGTGTTATATACTCGTACATAAGTGGATAATACAAGAATAGAAACAATATGTATTACTACTATTATACTCCCTTCGATCCTAAATAAATTTCATACTTTCCTTTTTGGGCCGGTGCAAATTAATGTTCACACTTCTTCTCCCTTTCTTATTTGGAAAATTATCAACATCAAAATAGTGCAAAACAGTGCAAAACAGTGCCAAACAGTGTCACAACAGTGTACTCTACAGTAAAGTCAAATTTATTTTCTTAATTTGTGTGAAGTCAAACACTGAACTTTATTTAGGACCGGAGATAGTATTTATTATGTGTTCAGTGTTCATAATGCTTTAACGCGTAAATTGTTTTTACTTGGATTGTAATTCGTCTCAGACCAGACCAGACCAAAACAGACCAGACCAGACCAGATCAGACCAGACCAGATCATATATTATTATTATTATTATTATTATTATTATTATTATTATTATATTATTATTATTATTATTATTATTATTATTATTATTATTATTGTCATCATCATCATCGTCGTCGTCGTCGTCGTCGTCGTCGCCGTCGTCGTCGTCATCATCATCATCATCATTGTTATTGTTATTAGTATTATTAGTATTTGACGTGCACTTGTTGTGAGGTGCACTTAAAATAATTATTCAATACAACACTAATACGTAGTATAGTGAAGTAAGGTTCGTATCCACAAGGAAAGGAATACTTTTCTTTTATATAAATAGTAACAAGGGGGTTTTAAGTTTGATTTGATTCAATTTAATTAACACTAAGATGAACGACTTATATGAGTTTAGTTAATACAGATGAGGACTTGGTTTTGCTTTTATCCACTTAATGAAATGTTCGTCGATCCCGGTTATATCTTTAACTATCTTCCTCTCGAATACTCAATCGAGGAGTATATCCAGTTCATCGAGGGTAGTTATTAATAACGAGACGCGTTCATTAATAAAACTTACTACCGAGTCAATATAGAACACGCGCCGTATATTAACACGATAGTAGCAATAAACTTGAGATGAAACGATTGAGATTGATAACCTCAACACAAGCGGTTTATCGGCTTAATCAATATAATTAATTCCCCTTAGATTATTAATCATGAGACGCATGCATTAATAATCCAAGTTTACTATCATTGAAGGAACCGAATTCATAACAAGTGTATTAATCGATTTATTCTGGTAATAATTAATATATGAAACAAATCTAGTTGATCCTTTAAGTAATGCTCAAAATATTAATATGAAATATGAATAGGAATTAATTAATACTCAAGGAAGAATATTAAAGAGTATGAATTCTACTATAGTTAATATCAAGATGTTAACTAATTGTCATCTTAGTAACACTCCCCAATATTAACATAGAGGAATAAATAACTATTACTATAACTAATGTCAAGATGTTAACTAATTGTCATCTTAGTAACACTCCTCAACATTGATATAGAAATAGTATTTAAAGGAAGAATTAATATTCAAGGAAGAAAAATAAAGAGAATAACTCACAACTTACAAATTCATTAAGCTTCAAAGTAGCAAAACCAAGATGGAAGAGTTTAGCTCCTCATTTGGAGACTAAACATGAAGAAAATATAAAGAAAGAACTTGTCTAAACTGAGCTAAGAAGTATATGTGAATTGGTTCTTTTATTGTGAAGGAAAGGAGTGTATTTATAGGATTTTGGGAGCTGCAGGGTCTGATACCCGATCGGGTATATAGGATACCCCACCGGGTATCTTAGGAAATTTCCCAGAAATTCACTTTTCTGGGCATACCCGATCGGATGTGTCGGCATACCCGATCGGGTATGTGACGAATCTTTACGAAAATTTGCTCCCACGATCATTTGATTTGGACAATCGAATCAAGCAAATACCCGACCGGGTACATGAGTATTTTTTCCAAATCGAGATCTTTCTTGCCTCCTTGCACTTCCCTTGATGTTTTAAGGTTCAATCTTGATCCCTTGGATGATCTTTGACCTGTTTAGCTCAGAAAAGTCCTAATCTAAACAAATTACAAATAAATATGAAAATAAAGTATTACACCAAAAGTGTGTAATTTCCTCAACTAGAAATAATAAAAACTAGTTAAAAATACAAACATACAATCGGAAATTACATAAATATCAACTCCCCCACACTTAGCTTCTTTACTCGTCCTCGAGTAAAGTCAAATGTTTAACAGTTCCAAGTCCTCAAAAGTTCAACAATTAACAAGAAAAAGCAAAAGACCACCAAGGATAACATATGAGTTTTACATTGAGTGTTTAGCTCAAAGAATAATATCTTCTTGGGTTTCATGGCCTTCTATGCTCATCTCCTCTTTTCATCTTCAAGAGATTAAATGATGTACTCTAAAAACAAACATATCTCTCATATCTCTCATTTTGCCTAGGAGCCTTTTCAGGTTTTCATCCTAGCATCTCTTTTGTTTTCCCACCTCTCCACTCACTCATCATTTTTTGTAAGCCTTTTTTTGCTTAGATTGCCCATTTTTTGGGTTTTCAACCTAACTAGCATTTCATTTTTTAAAGATTTTTGCGAAGAAAATAATGCTAGTTTACAAGGTATCAAACTTAAGTACGCACCGATGAGTGACTCCCCCTCACTTAGCTCGAAGCACTTTCCCTAGTGCTCGTGTCCATCATAACCGGGCTGACCTGGTGCGCTAGATGAGATACTCTCGCCCCTTGTTCTCTCGCCCCTCGTTTAACGTCGCGGCACGACGCCATCATTGTGTTCAATCGTTCAAGCTTGGATCATGATAATTATTTTGACTCTTCACTTCGAAAATCTTTCCAGGATCAAATATCCAGATTTCCATTGATTCATGTGGTGAGAGTGAGGGAAAGAAATTATCGATTAACATGATCAATGGAAAATGTTTTGATCTCTCAATTTTTGTGAAGATTTCAAAAATGTCTTTATCCTTTTCAATTTTATGAGTTTCCCTCGAAGTTTTTAGAACTGTTGGGGGTACCTCAAAGAATGATAAGGATAAATATTTGACCTTGAAACACGGTTCATCCTCTTCTTTGACCAGCTCGAGCTCCGTGTCTCTTTCTTCTTCTACTTCTTCTGGATTTTGGATATCCTCTTGCATTTCCTTCTCATTTGTCAATGTGATTGCAAAAGTTTGCTGTTTAGGATCACATTCTATTTGAGAGGAAAGTTTTCCCGAATCCCTTGCTTCAAGCCTACTCACGGCTCCGGCTATTTGACTCACTTGAGATTCCAAGTTCAAAATCCTAGACTTAGTCTCATTTTGGAATTGCACCATGTTTTGTTGTATGATGGTCACGTTGTTAGTAAGAGCCCAAACCATGTCCTCCGTAGACATGTTAGAGTTGGAGAATGGATCATACCTCATGTGAGGTACATAATTAATTTGTGCGAGGTATTCTTCTTGGAGCTTTGGGCAAAAATCCGCAATATGCCTGTGAGACATGCAAATATCGCAGGTCTTGGCATCTTGAGTTTCTGAGCTTAAGATAAACTCCTTTATGAGAGAAGCCAAAACGGAAATTTGACTATCTAAGGATGATGTGTTGGTATCCATATACTCATCTAAGCTCAGAAAATAGAAAAGTAAATTTGTTTTTTATATTTTTTTTGTTTTTGATTTTTATGAGATAAAAAAAAGAAAAATAATTGCCTTTCCCCGGCAACGGCGCCAAATTTGACGTACACTTGTCGTGAGGTGCACTCAAAATAATTATTCAATACAACACTTATACGTAGTATAGTGAAGTAAGGTTCGTATCCACAGGGAAAGAAATACTTTTCTTTTATATAAATATTAACAAGGGGGTTTTAAGTTTGATTTGATTCAATTTAATTAACACTAAGATGAACGACTTATATGAGTTTTGTTAATAGAGACGAGAACTTGGTTTTGCTTTTATCCACTTAATGAAATGTTCGTCGATCCCGGTTATATCTTTAACTATCTTCCTCTCGAATACTCAATCGAGGAGTATATCCAGTTCATCGAGGGTAGTTATTAATAACGAGACGCGTTCATTAATAAAACTTACTACCGAGTCAATATAGAACACGCGCCGTATATTAACACGATAGTAGCAAAAAACTTGAGATGAAAACGATTGAGATTGATAACCTCAACACAAGCGGTTTATCGGCTTAATCAATATAATTAATTCCCCTTAGATTATTAACCATGAGACGCATGCATTAATAATCCAAGTTTACTATCATTGAAGGAACCGAATTCATAACAAGCGTATTAATCGATTTATTCTAGTAATAATTAATATATGAAACAAAACTAGTTGATCCTTTAAGTAATGCTCAAAATATTAATATGAAATATGAATAGGAATTAATTAATACTCGAGGAAGAATATTAAAGAGTATGAATTCTACTATAGTTAATATCAAGATGTTAACTAATTGTCATCTTAGTAACACTCCCCAATATTAACATAGAGGAAGAAATAACTATTACTATAACTAATGTCAAGATGTTAACTAATTGTCATCTTAGTAACACTCCTCAACATTGATATAGAAATAGTATTTAAAGGAAGAATTAATATTCAAGGAAGAAAATTAAAGAGAATAACTCACAACTTACAAATTCATTAAGCTTCAAAGTAGCAAAACCAAGATGGAAGAGTTTAGCTCCTCATTTGGAGACTAAACATGAAGAAAATATAAAGAAAGAACTTGTCTAAACTGAGCTCAGAAGTATATGTGAATTGGTTCTTTTATTGTGAAGGAAAGGAGTGTATTTATAGGCTTTTGGGAGCTGCAGGGTCTGATACCCGATCGGGTATATAGGATACCCCACCGGGTATCTTAGGAAATTTCCCAGAAATTCACTATTCTGGGCATACCCGATCGGATGTGTCGGCATACCCGATCGGGTATGTGACGAATCTTTACGAAAATTTGCTCCCACGATCATTTGATTTGGACAATCGAATCAAGCAAATACCCGATCGGGTATAGGCAATACCTGACCGAGTACATGAGTATTTTTTCCAAATCGAGATCTTTCTTGCCTCCTTGCACTTCCCTTGATGTTTTAAGGTTCAATCTTGATCCCTTGGATGATCTTTGACCTGTTTAGCTCAGAAAAGTCCTAATCTAAACAAATTACAAATAAATATGAAAATAAAGTATTACACCAAAAGTGTGTAATTTCCTCAACTAGAAATAATAAAAACTAGTTAAAAATACAAACATACAATCGGAAATTACATAAATATCAACTCCCCCACACTTAGCTTCTTTACTCGTCCTCGAGTAAAATCAAATGTTTAACAGTTCCAAGTCCTCAAAAGTTCAACAATTAACAAGAAAAAGCAAAAGACCACCAAGGATAACATATGAGTTTTACATTGAGTGTTTAGCTCAAAGAATAATATCTTCTTGGGTTTCATGGTCTTCTATGCTCATCTCCTCTTTTCATCTTCAAGAGATTAAATGATGTACTCTATAAACAAACATATCTCTCATATCTCTCATTTTGCCTAGGAGCCTTTTCACGTTTTCATCCTAGCATCTCTTTTGTTTTTCCACCTCTCCACTCACTCATCATTTTTTGTAAGCCTTTTTTTGCTTAGATTGCCCATTTTTTGGGTTTTCAACCTAACTAGCATTTCATTTTTTTTAAGATTTTTGCGAAGAAAATAATGCTAGTTTACAAGGTATCAAACTTAAGTACGCACCGATGAGTGACTCCCCCTCACTTAGCTCGAAGCACTTTCCCTAGTGCTCGTCTCCATCATAACCGGGCTGACCTGGTGCTCTAGATGAGATACTCTCGCCCATTGTTCTCTCGCCCCTCATTTAACGTCGCGGCACGACGCCATCATTGTGTTCAATCGTTCAAGCTTGGATCATGATAATTATTTTGACTCTTCACTTCGAAAATCTTTCCAGGATCAAATATCCAGATTTCCATTGATTCATGTGGTGAGAGTGAGGGAAAGAAATTATCGATTAACATGATCAATGGAAAATGTTTTGATCTCTCAATTTTTGTGAAGATTTCAAAAATGTCTTTATCCTTTTCAATTTTATGAGTTTCCCTCGAAGTTTTTAGAACTGTTGGGGGTACCTCAAAGAATGATAAGGATAGATATTTGACCTTGAAACACGGTTCATCCTCTTCTTTGACCAGCTCGAGCTCCGTGTCTCTTTCTTCTTCTACTTCTTCTGGATTTTGGATCTCCTCTTGCATTTCCTTCTCATTTGTCAATGTGATTGCAAAAGTTTGCTGTTTAGGATCACATTCTATTTGAGAGGAAAGTTTTCCCGAATCCCTTGCTTCAAGCCTACTCACGACTCCGGCTATTTGACTCACTTGAGATTCCAAGTTCAAAATGCTAGACTTGGTCTCATTTTGGAATTGCACCATGTTTTGTTGTATGATGGTCACGCTGTTAGTAAGAGCCCAAACCATGTCCTCCGTAGACATGTTAGAGTTGGAGAATGGATCATACCTCATGTGAGATACATAATTAATTTGTGCGAGGTATTCTTCTTGGAGCTTTGGGCAAAAATCCGCAATATGCCTGTGAGACATGCAAATATCGCAGGTCTTGGCATCTTGAGTTTTTGAGCTTAAGATAAACTCCTTTATGAGAGAAGCCAAAACGGAAATTTGACTATCTAAGGATGATGTGTTGGTATCCATATACTCATCTAAGCTAGGAAAATAAAAAAGTAAATTTGTTTTTTATATTTTTTTTGTTTTTGATTTTTATGAGATAAAAAAAAGAAAAATAATTGCCTTTCCCGGACAACGGCGCCAAATTTGACGTACACTTGTCGTGAGGTGCACTCAAAATAATTATTCAATACAACACTTATACGTAGTATAGTGAAGTAAGGTTCGTATCCACAGGGAAAGAAATACTTTTCTTTTATATAAATAGTAACAAGGGGGTTTTAAGTTTGATTTGATTCAATTAACACTAAGATGAACGACTTATATGAGTTTAGTTAATAGAGACGAGGACTTGGTTTTGCTTTTATCCACTTAATGAAATGTTCGTCGATCCCGGTTATATCTATAACTATCTTCCCCTCGAATACTCAATCGAGGAGTATATCCAGTTCATCGAGGGTAGTTATTAATAACGAGACGCGTTCATTAATAAAACTTACTACCGAGTCAATATAGAACACGCGCTGTATATTAACACGATAGTAGCAATAAACTTGAGATGAAAACGATTGAGATTGATAACCTCAACACAAGCGGTTTATCGGCTTAATCAATATAATTAATTCCCCTTAGATTATTAACCATGAGACGCATGCATTAATAATCCAAGTTTACTACCATTGAAGGAACCGAATTAATAACAAGCGTATTAATCGATTTATTCTAGTAATAATTAATATATGAAACAAAACTAGTTGATCCTTTAAGTAATGCTCAAAATATTAATATGAAATATGAATAGGAATTAATTAATATTCAAGGAAGAATATTAAAGAGTATGAATTCTACTATAGTTAATATCAAGATGTTAACTAATTGTCATCTTAGTAACACTCCCCAATATTAACATAGAGGAAGAAATAACTATTACTATAACTAATGTCAAGATGTTAACTAATTGTCATCTTAGTAACACTCCCCAACATTGATATAGAAATAGTATTTAAAGGAAGAATTAATATTCAAGGAAGAAAATTAAAGAGAATAACTCACAACTTACAAATTCATCGAGCTTCAAAGTAGCAAAACCAAGATGGAAGAGTTTAGCTCCTCAATTGGAGACTAAACATGAAGAAAATATAAAGAAAGAACTTGTCTAAACTGAGCTAAGAAGTATATGTGAATTGGTTCTTTTATTGTGAAGGAAAGAGATGAATTTATAGGCTTTTGAGAGCTGCAGGGTCTGATACCCGATCGGGTATATAGGATACCCGACCGGTTATCTTAGGAAATTTCCTAGAAATTCACTTTTTCGGCATACCCGATCGGGTATGTGACGAATCTTTACGAAAATTTGCTCCCACGATCATTCCCACATTATTGTTATTGTTATTGTTATTATTATTAGTATTATTACTATTATTACTATTATTATTTTTAATTATAAATGAATAAAATATAATTATATATGGATTGTAATATATATAAAACATAAAATCTTTATGCAAAAAATATAAAAAAAAATTCAGACCAGACCAGATCAGATCAGGCCAGACCAGACCAGACCAAAACAGACCAGACCAGATCAGCAAATTAGAGTCCAAAGTAAAAACACCCGTAGTGCTCAAATGTGAACATTTTAACTTGGAAGTTAGATATATTTACAGTTAGGAATTAGATGACACAACAGTTTGCGGCAGCATGCCTGAGTCCTGCTTAGCCTTTCACACGGAACAGCTTGGGTTTGATTCCCAGCTTAAATTTATTTTGAATGTGTTGGTTTCCGGTTTTTAAAGGGTTTTCCGGTTCTAACCAGTTCGGGTATCTGCCGGTACGAGCGGGTTATTTGGTTTTCCAGAGTTTCGCTACATTTACGGGTCAATGAATAATCGGACCGGATAAGCGATTAAGAGGCCGGTTCACAGGTTTCCGGGCCGGTCCGGTTCATTTTATTAAACATAGCCATTATTAGCTTAAAAATAAAAATTACTTGATTATATTTTAATTTGAATAATCACCATATCTTTTGATCACACTCCTGATAATTTTCTTCTTTACCTTATAAGACGGGTTATCATAAGAACATAACCCTTATGCATAGAATAGGTGTGGTGTTTACATAGGGAGTAAATGAATTCAAAATTTTAGGCTAAACAGAGGCGTCAGCGGGAGTCATCACATGGACACTGCTCGCAAAGACATCCGAGTAGGCATCTGAACGAGCAGTCAAAGAACACTACACCTGAAGACATGCGGTCACCAATAAGCCCCTCGTCTGAAACCAAGCTGCTGGAGTTGACATTCACCGCTTCATCTTTAACCGTCTTTAACCTAGCACACTTCACGCAAACAAAACTACACACCAAAACTAACGTCAAAATCGTAATCAACATCGATGATAGTGACGACTCCGGATTCGGTTTTGCCATACTTGAACGGGTACTGTACTTTTTTTTTGAGAAACTGATATATACTAGCTACTTGGTAAGGATAACTAAAATATATAGAGCATTATGATAATGTACAAACTCATTGTTTTTGTGTGGATATATGCCATTAATTATTAGTATTCTAACTTGGGATTTTTTTTAATTTTTTCTACGTTTAGATATTTATAATGATCATATACCGAATCCATCGATATGTAGTGTAATGATAAATACCAAATGCGTCCATGTGTACGCATCGAGCACGCGTGAGCGGAAATCTATTAAAACTAAATTATACCGTGGGATCGGTCCACCATGAACATGGTGTGTCGATCCCCAAAACGGCATAGTTTCATTAATTAAAACAAGCAACTAACCATATTTTTGCCGAGTTATGGGATAAAAAACAGAGAGCCGATAACAGCAAGCAACAAAACCTTCATCGTTATTGCCGCTGGGATCGTTAGTGCTACAAAACCTTCTTGGGAAGGTTTAATCGTGAAAAATATAAAGATTTAGGAGAAGGCTACGTGCAACTGGAAGGCTACGTACTCTGGAGAAACTCAATTGGAAAGGCTACTTTCGGTGGGAGAAGCTCAATTAATCCTGGCCAGATGAAAAAAGTTGAGTTAAAACGCAACTAATTAAATACGGTGTAACTTCATCTCAATATTAATACATGGAGTTACATCTTTTTACGAATGATTTACATCTTTTTATAAGTAAGTTATATCTTCCGAAAGCACGAGTTACATTTGAACTAAATTTGTAATAACATGAGTTATATCAAAAAATCATCCCTAGCTATTAAAACAAAAAATGATTTTCTTAAATCCTTTTGATGGTCATATATTAAAAACAAAACATATTCACGATTTACGTAAAGTAATCATGTAGTTAGACTCATTTTTTTCATTATTTACATTCAAATCAATGTTTTAGTTCTTAATTTGACAAGTTACATTTCAACTGCATTTGAGTTACATTGATCAATAAAGTGAGTTACATTTCTTTACATGCGAGTTACATCATTCATGTTACTGAGTCAAAAAGAAAAAAAAAAGTTACTGTTCACGCGTGTACTGTTCACGCGAATTTTTTTAAACGAAAGTGTGCAAAATTGCGTTGTTTGTGGAGCACGATGCTCACCGTGGGATGATCCCACAGTATACAGACTGGGAAATAATATGATGACATAAATAGTTGTATAATACTCTGTATATGAATTGGAGGTGAGTTATAATACGAACAACTTACATGTTTTGATCGATTTTATTTAATAACTAGAATTCATAGTTGTAAAAGTTATAAATGTGATGTATTGATTTGATGAATTTTTTGCAAAATATTTAAAATAAATGGCACTTTTGTATGATAAGAAATACGGAGTAATATAATGTTCAAGCATCATTCGTAATATAAGATGACTTGGTGGGACCAAACCAAAAGGTGTGCAAGTATACAAATGCTTCAAGTCAAAAGCCATTATTTTTTTGGACTGAAGTCCTGGAATGATTTTAATTAAAAAAAATAAAGCCTACGAAAGTTTAATTGATCTTGACTAAGTTTTAATATCACTAGTACAAAAAGATCTTTTAACATCGTATTTTCTACATGTGTTATTTCTTACCCCATGTGAAATAGTGACGCGGGGTCTTTTTTACAATTATTATAAATATAATGACATCGGTTGTAATTTTAACCGATGTTAAATACGTTCACGGGGTATATTTTATAATTTTCTAAAATAGTCTACATCGGTTGTCAATGGACCCGATGTGAAAAAGAAAAACGGGGTACTTTTTAGAATTAATGAAAACGATAATAACTACTATCCTCCGTTCTTTAATTCTTGCAACACTTTGACTTTCACGTTTGCCAACATACAACTTTGACTGTAATTATATTTAATTATGTATTAGTAATTATTATAAAAAGTTGATATTTTGGAAATTCACATTGATATGAATTCAACAAGATTTTATACGAAATAAATTTATTATGTATACTAGTAGAAAATCGTGGTCAAAGTAAGGTCTGTGAATAGTGCAAAAGTCACAATGTTGCAAGAATTAAAGAACGGAGGAAGTACATATCAACATAACATCATGGTGCACCTTCGGCCACAGCAAAGCTTGAGATCACATGACACTTATCGGCCTTGAAACCACATCACTCAAACCAGGAACCAAGAGAAGGGTCAACATACCTAAATCACCGTCGTCCATGTACCGCAACGGCCCCGAGGTCCTCACAACTTCCTCTTCGGCCAGACAGTGTTATCAACCCCAAAACCTTGGGCAATATGATGCCTGGTCGTCCAAAAACACAAGGCATCATCAACAACGACCAAAAGGAATGCGGAGTGCCCTCATCGGCCTCACCAGCCCAAAGGGAAAACTTACCTAGTCAACAACAGATGGACACTACCTTCATCGGCCACTCATGCCAGAACACTCATCATCCAACAAACAAAGCACATCGAAGGAACGATAGCCTTCCCCGTCCACATCAGGGGGCAGGCAACGGCCAAACTCAGAACAAGGTCACCAAGCGCCGCAACAGGGAACGGCCAACGTAGTCCCGCATCGGCCAAGAAGTATCAAGCACAGAAATCTACTCTCCTTCACTTCGTCTGCATCTCAGCTTAGAGAGTGGGGGACTCCTGATGGAGTATATGGGTCCAGGCCCCAGAACCCACATACTCAGGAGAACAGAAAGCACAACCACCACGTGGTGCCCTCGTCGGACAGGAGACCCTCGACGGCCGAAGAGGGACCAACTCAGAATAGGGTCCTGAAGCCAGGGAACCAGGGTGTCCTCGTCGGCCGCGCCCTCGTCGGCCGTGCCCTCGTCGGTCAAGACCCTCGTCGGCCACGGAAGTCTCACAGAACCGGATTTTACACTTATTCATTTGTACAGCCCACTAGTGGCTTTGTATTCGGCCCAATAGCTGTCCAGTTGTAAATGGGCCTCCCAAGCCCAAGGCTTGGGAGCCCGGCCCGTATTTTTCTTATAAATACTTCCTCTGGAGGTAGTTATCAGGGTTACAAAATCATTCTATTGAAGCATATATTGCATTTCTCTCTCTAGCTCTCACTTCTCTCTAGACATTTACTCTATCAGAACTGATACTACTCCATCAATTCTTGGGTTTTATGCACCAAACCCCTGTGATATATGGAATTTCGGCACATTAGCTCCCTGTGATTTAAAAAATGTGTCAAACCCCATTGTGTTTTAATTAATTATGCGCAAAACCTCTTCTATGAACAAATTTAACTGTCAAATAAAAGAAAAATGATTAACATTTTTGTATGATTTAGACATTTTGACATATTTACTTGCATAGTCAATAAGAATATTAGGAAAAGTGATTTCAAAATTATTAAATTTATTCATAAAAGGGATTATTCATAAATTTAATTAATTGTCAAATAAAACACAAGGGGATTTGATGCATTTTTCCAATCACGGGGCTAATGCGCTGAATTTCTATATGACGGGAGGCAGGGGCTGAGGGCCCGGAGTCAGGACACTGGGCCAGACTGGGCCAGTACAAAGAATATTATTGGAAAAAAATTTACACGAAATTTTTTTACACTAAAAATATTGGCATTTTTTAAATTGGGGGTGGGCCGGCCTAGCCTGGGCACCCCCTAGCTCCGCCCAGACTGGAGGGTTTGAAACATTAAACCCCGAAAATATTGACCTTCCTTCTACTCACCGCGGTACCGCCTTCCACCAAACTTAGCATATAAGTTCCGCAAATTATACCGTGCAACCGGCGCACCATGAGGATGGTGCGCCCGGTTGCAAAACGACGCAGCTTGCCCCCCCCCCCCCCCCCCCTTTTTTTTTGCTTTTGTTGTTAAAAAATGATAATAACTCTTTTATTTTTTATTCGATTTTTATAAAATTTATATCAACATTTTTTATTTTTCACGATCTTTCAAATGAGACCAATATTGCTTATGTAATTTTAAGACGTAAAGTTACATATTTTACACGCAAATGTTAATATGTTAAAATTACATAGGCAATATTGGTCTCATTTGAAAGATCATGAAAAGTAAAAAATGTTGATATAAATTGTATAAAAATCGGATCAAAAATAAAAAAATTATTACCATTTTTTAAAAACAAAAGAAAAAAAAAATATAAATCCGTATCGGTATACGGTGTTCACCGTATACCGGTCGTACGGTATAGACACTCTATAAGTTCAGCCTAATCCCCTCGATCATTCGAAACATACCACTCCTACACTCAGTTCAGATCTAAAAGGCCCCTTCTCAATTTTCGGAATTTCCAAGCTAAGCATCGGATAGAAAGCTTCAACCTTCCATATTTTTTTCATTTTTACTCAAAGTGTAAGTTTCATTATGCATTTTCATCCTCTCAATTTTGTAAACGGAGTGGAATATATATATTTTGCTGTTAACAGAAGCCCCCAATCTAGAGTGCATTATATATATATTTAAATGTTGTATACGGAGTATATGTTAATGAAATTATTCTTTTGATGTAAAAATTACGCCCTCGATTTCAAATTGAGTTGTACTTTTTTTTGGGTCAAACGGAATAAGTTTGTTCATTTTGAATGTTTTCTTTTCGTCTGTTTTCCGTCCCAGACCAGATCAGACCAGACTTCCGTAGTTATAAAATACACAGAGACCAGACATTTATTAGAGCAGTTCAGACCAGAATAGACAAGACAAGATCAAACTAGATCAGCAAATTTCAGTCCAAAAGAAAACATCCTTAATTAATTAGGATATCAATTCTTAATTAAATTTTAATTTGAATTTTGCAACTTTATAGAGATTTTAATGTAGTTTCTTAAATGTAAATTTAAATCGGCGCAAGTTTCTTACAAGAATATTACCAAAATAAAACATATTTACATAAATATGACTATTCTTTACTACAATGTGGTGTTGTAGTAACTTAAACTCAAAACTTGAACATGAATTATTATGAATTCATTACTACTCTAATCATTAGTCATATATGTAAATCATCTTTCTTTTGGTTACGTAATTATTTCATTTAACATTGACAAAAAAATATTGATTTGGTAACACACTTTGGGACGTAGGCACTAGGTTAGTCTTTTTATAGCAACGAAAATACTCACCTTACTTCTACTTTTGCATATAAATTCAGCCTAGTCCCCTCGATTATTCTAAACGCATCACTCCTGCATTTAGTTCATATCTAAAAGGCCCCTTCTCACATGTCTGAAACAGACCCTTAAATTCCTTGAGTTACTTAGCGTTTCTAGAGCGGATTCAGCTCTAAGCCCGAAGCTCAGAGCTAACACCAGGCTGCCTGCTTGATATCGAAGAACAGCTCCACCAGACGAATTCCCGGGTATGAATGAAGCATCTATATTAAGCTTTAATTTCTCCTTGGGCTTGATCCACTTCACCAACTGAATACGATATCCGATCCAGATGTTCGGAAGTCGTAGGAAACTAAGTTTTCTGACAATAAAATCTCAAAGCCCTTATGAAACTTCATCTTCTGCAAACAACCTGACCATTCTTGTTTATATTTCTTTATTTAAGAAAATAATAAAGTCCTAATCTGGGATCAATTGAAGCTTCCCCCAACCGTGGTAAATTATGTCTGAAAATGTTTAACTTTTTCATTTTCTTTTACGGAGTAGTATTCTTTTAGCTTAAAAGGATATTAATAATTTTTATGTTACTCTTTTGCAGACCATGTTTATCATGCTGATCTCTCTCATACCATTCATTCTTGCTGCCTTATTGTTTAGACGGGGACTGATTTCCAGACCATGTCTGTTGCTTTGGTTGTGGGCAATGACTTGGATTTTAAGTCTTTGTTCGCCCATATTCGAGGTGGTTTCTCTTGACATTCTGACGGTCATTTACCATGTAGGCGTCAATCTACTGGGATTTATCTTTTACTCATGGGATAGTATTGGACATTATCGTAGATATAGTGAAGTTTCTTATTATCTTAGATGTAAGTTAATCTTGTGGATGGTATTATTAGTACTCAGCATTTTGCAACTAGTGGCGCGGGCCAAACTTTGGGATACGCCTCTTTATAAGTTTGGAATGTATCAATGGTATGCGTCGCTCACAGCTTCTGCTTTTGGCTTTGAAAACATTTGGAGACGTTATTTAACGCATCCCGGAAGATAATGGTGAGCCATTCCAGGAGTGATGGGATCATAAGAGTCTTCAAGCTTGCCCAACCCGTTCCTTATTGGCTATTTTGTATTAGTACATTAACCATTATATTATATAAGAAGTTCATTCAAATAATGGATGTATATTGCCTTTCACTTTTCTCACGATCTTCGTTGTTTTAATAGCCAATTACCCTTTTTGAATGTATTTAAAAGTTTGCTACATTTTCCCTTTTTGGTAAGTTTTTTCTTTAAAAAATACTCAATTACCTTTACTTTTGTTACTTTTTATCTTCTCTTTCGTACTTTTCCACCTTATCTTCTACTTTTTCTACACTATTCATTACTCCTAGTATTTCACCCTTAAACGTTGTGCCCAACCCTATTGTAGATTAATTTGTAGACGACAAAAAAATATGGAGGGAGTATCAAGTATAAACATTCTAAAAAGAATTAATTATTGCTTTTATGTTGAATGAAAATGTGATTAGCTTTCTAAGTAGTATAGCCATGGCCACTACTATGATAACAGGAACTCTGTGCAACCATAAAAAGTGAGCCTTTTTTAAAACAAGTAAAATATATAAATGAAAATTGAATCAGCAATAGTTTTTTATAATGTACCGAGTATGTCAAAATAAAAGTTATGGAGTATTAATTAAAAGAAAACAGTCAAAATAAAAAATATGTGTTGACATTTCTCACGTAATATTTCAGGTAATCCACATAACTTGTGTGGAAGTTGGCCTCTTCTTTTAAAACTAGTTTTTACACTAGTGGATGGTATTATTAGAGCATCACCAATGGGCTGCTCTTGACATTAAAAAAATTGCCCCATCATCACTGTCTTACACTTCGTATATATATATTCTGTTAGAAAAATTGATATTAAAAGTGCGAGTTTAATCAGATAAAAATCTCGAATTTACATAAATCACCAAACAAATCGCCAAATGCAAGAAAAGAAAATAAAAATAAAAATAATATAATTTGAATAAAAGGAAAATTAATAAAGAGAAAAAATAAGAAAAACTTATTGCAGGATCGCCCGTTAAAACGCACTGGCCTTGAAGAAAGACAGCCCCCGTATCCTGATAGCTATTCGGACGGGTCTGACTAGCTCGCTCCCAGGATAATCCTACCACATTTCAGACTTGTAGCTACCTTGACTGAAACCTTCGACCGTTGCCAAATTGGCCGATGGATAGAGTAGTTAACTCAAAACAATGTACGAAAGTTAAGACCAAGAATTATGATTTTTTTTTGGAAAGCAAAAGAAATACGAATGATAAGGCAAGATCAACAGGAGGAAGAAAAGGTATGTTCGTATAGTGACTATCGAGGCTTTTGTTTTCTTCTCACGTATGAATTATCCTCTATACTTTTTTTTTGGAATATTACTAGCCCTTATAATGATATTCAAATACATCAAGTATACTCCGTATTTGAAACATTAAAGAGGGGCAGACATGCAAAGAGCGTCTCAACCGAAATCAAATAAATCATATTAAACCATGATAGGAAACGGCAAAACGGATCCATTTGTAATGATCTCATTAATAGCATTAAGGATAATTATTTTGAATTTGAATTCAGCTTAAAATCTTACTCTCTCCGTATCAAATTAACTGACCCGTTTTCTTTTTCGGGACGTATCAAATTAAAAGTCTCGTTTCTATTTTTAGACATGGACCCCACCACCTTTTAACTTCCCATCATTACATTTTTACATTTTACATTTTTTTCTCCACTTATCCCATTATTCCTCCCCATTAAATCCCCATCCCACCCAACCATAAATCCCTATCCGCCCCACCTTCCCCATTAAATCGGCCATTATCACCTCCCCATTTCTCGAAGTATCCGTCTCTCCCTCGCTCTCTTGTTCAAACCTTCTCTCTGTTTCTCCGGTTTCTCTGGTTTCTCTCTATCTCTCCGTCGGTCTGGGTTATTGCCGCCTCTTCGGTTGTCCATCTGGTTTATCTCGACCGCCCAACCCCTCCTCACAGCCCTCCTCTCCATTCCTAACCTGTTGTCTGTCACCTTATTTCTGAGCTACCAATCCATCGCTCCTTTGCATGGATCCGTATGAGTCTGATTCTGAACTGATACTGCTTGATCAAAGGCTTAATGAAGGATGTCCATCACCTCCTTCAGAGAAATCGAAGGAAGGCCCTGTTCTGAGTAATGTGCCCATTCTCCTAGCGGATCCGGTGCCCATCTTCGATTGTTTTAAACCATACTTCAACAACAAAAATCAAAACTGCCAGTGTTTACCCCTTTTATACAGTGGTCCCTTTCTTTATGCATCAACAGTTGCTCCTTCCTCCACTCCTTCTTGCTCCATTGTCCCTTGTTGCAAGTAGTTCATACATTCCCACACTAGTAGTGGGGGAGGAGCCACTGAAACTGGCAGCATGTTAAGCCTTTGTAGTTTCTTCTTGCCTATGTGTACTTGTGAATATGCATTGCCCCCCTTAACCTTCATTACTTCAATCATGCATAACTGTAAGCTTAGAAATACATGATTCAAGGAATGAGGATTGTATGCAATGAATGAATCATTGCAGTTCTGGACCAGTTCAGAAAAATTTGTTGTTGAGCATGTATCCTTTAAAGACTGAATAGCCCGTAATATGCCCAAATCAAGGATATTCATATCCGGGCTATTTGATGGGATTCATTAGTTGAACATCCCTCCCCATCTTGTGAACTGCCAATATGAATTCATTATCATCTCCCTTGATATGTGGAGTTGCAGTGTCTTGCTCGATATATATTGTCTTGTCATCATTTGGTGGCCACTTTTCATGAAATGAAGGTAGTAGTTTGTTGATGATCATGTTTCTATATGCTACACTACTACATTTTTAGACCTAACGTAACATTAAAGATGTAACATATCTATAAAAGTATTACATATTTCTCTAATGTAACACTTTTGAGACCTAGTGTAACACTTTCTAGAAGTATAAGTGTTACATTAGGTACTATAAAATGTTACAATAGGTCAAATGCAACATTAGCAAATGTAATGGTAAAAAAGTGTTACATTTTCTCTAATGTAACATTTTTCAGTGATATTGTAACACTTATGGGTGATACATTAGGGGTTGAAATGTTGTAGTGCTACTTTGTTCACAACTGGTATCGGTTTTAGTTCTGGTGTGCCCTTAGGTCTGTTTTTGCTATTCCTTTGTGCCCAGTGTGTCATAGCAACATACTCAGACGTGTCTCCACAATAGCTATGACACACTGGGCTGGAGATGAATATGTTGGAATTATGATGATATAAATATTATTTTGAGGGTCAAAATTTTTGTGCCCTAAGATATAATTGTATTAAATATGGAGAGGAGACTAATAATACATCAAAGAACAGCTTATATATTTGGATTTAAATTATAATCCATAGCTGTAAAGATTGTATAGTGATGTATTAAAATACTGAATTTATTTGTTCCGTATTAAAGGATAAATTGTCTCGTATGATTATTTATAATCATTATATGATAAGGAACATTGTTCAAGTATCATATGAGGTGATGTGACATTTTAATTTTTCGCTTGCATGCCAGATGATGGAATTGATGTCGTAATTCTATAGACTCTAATTGTGTGAACAATACAATGTAATAGCTGATAGGATTTTAAGTTGAATTCAAATTCAAAATAATTATCCTTAATGCTATTAATGAGATCGTTACAAATGGATCCGTTTTGCCGTTTCCTATCATGGTTTAATATAATTTATTTGATTTCCGTTGAGACACTCTCTCCATGCCTGCCCCTCTTTAATGTTTCAAATACGGAGTATACTTGATGTATTTGAATATCATTATAAGGGCTAGTAATATTCCAAAAAAAAAAGTATAGAGGATAATTCATACGTGAGAAGAAAAACAAAAGCCTGGATAGTCACTATACGAACATACCTTTTCTTCCTCCTGTTGATCTTGCCTTATCATCCGTATTTCTTTTGCTTTCCAAAAAAAATCATAATTCTTGGTCTTAACTTTCAGGCACACAAGAACTAAAACATATACCAGTTGTGAATAAAGGAATAGTGTATTCCTTTGTGCACAATTAGGTACTATAAATATTAGTAAATGTAATGGTAAAAAAAGTGTTACATTTTCTCTAATGTAACATTTTTCAGTGATATTGTAACACTTCTGGGTGATACATTAGGGGTTGAAATGTTGTAGTGCTACTTTGTTCACAACTGGTATAAGTTTTAGTTCTGGTGTGCCCTTAGGTCTGTTTTTGCTATTCCTTTGTGCCCAGTGTGTCATAGCTATAAGTCTGAGGGATATCGGTTTTACATTAGTGCACAAAAATTTTGACCCTCAAAATAATATTTATATCATCACATTTCCAACATATTCATCTCAAGCCGAGTGTGTCATAGCTATTGTAATGCTGACATGTTCATAACTAAAATGTAAACAGCGTGAACATGGCTGTCTTATTGTAACAGTGCCTTCGACACGCTGAGTCGGCAAATGTGTGAGGGAAATACAGCTGAAATTCTAAAAATCTCCCACTCACGAAAATAACTGCCGCCGAAACAACTCCATCACGACATGTACTCCGTATGTTAACATGGAGCGTTGGACACCTTTTTTGAGTTTCAGTGACACGCTATACTTCTCTTAAATGATGTGGATGACTATTCCATTCATTGATTGTCATGTGTCATATGTTAACAATGGTCCATTGGTGATGCTCTTAGTACACATATAAAAAAGAGATAATTACCCTACGTATGACTAAAACTTGTTCTCTTTCCCAATCTATGACCTAATTAGTTTTTTTACCAACATAATAACAAAATTCATAATATTTATATAAAATTCGTAATAAATAAATAAATAAATAAATTAGGTTGACAAATATACCCTTTAGATTATCTCTATAAAACTACAAGCTCCTACTATTTTCTCCAACCCTAGCCTCCATTTCACCACCTCCGTAGATCCACCGCCTGCAGCCGCACGCCCCTGCCGCCGCCGCCCCATGACCTGCCGTCTCTCGCCGCCCCAGGGCCCACCCCTCACCGCTGTCCAGGAGTACGTTCGCTGCAGCCAGTCGGTTGATTGCCCAGCCACCCTCAGCCCCACACCTACTCGACGCAGCCACCGCCCAGACCGACGCCACCCACCCCCGCCATCATCCCTACAAATGTGCCCCGTCGCCGTCCCAATCTATGTGCGCCACCGCCGTCGCGATCCATGCAATCTACCGCCCAGTCGCCCGCCTCTGTCCGATGCGCTTACCTTAACCGTTGGAATGCTGCCAGGGGCGGACCGTAGTACAGACCCAGTAGGGCTATCGCTCCCCCAACAATTTTTTTAGTGTATATATATACGAACTTTTTTTACCCTCCTTAACAAATAATTTTCGTCCCTCCAAAAAAAATTGAACCCCCCAAAAAATATTTTCGCCCCCAAAACATAGCCACTCGTAGAAACCCAATTGTTTAAAAGCCTAAAAAAATAGAAAATATGGAAACAATATTATATCAGCCCACCCTATTATTTATTCACAGCTCACCACAAAAGAGCTTAGCCCACTGCCTATCCACCTACGAACAATCGGCTTAATTATGTCTCCCTGTTGCAATTTGCCAATAGTCGAAGAACAAAAGAACGGGAGAACGCAGAGTCACAGAACGCTACCTCGCGATTCGCGAAGCCGAGAAGCCGAGTCGTCACCGAGAACAGAGAACGCAAAACGCTACCTCGTGAAGCCACCAGCCAAGCCTTGTTCCGGCGACCGCCGTCCACACTGTGCTTCCGCCGTCCACCATCCACGCCGACACGCCGTGCTCGGTGCTTCTCTCTGGCTCTGCCTCCAAGCTCCAGCTATGGCGCAGGTCACTAGGTCTGTTAGAGCATTTTTACTTTTTAGACTTTTTCTCTCTTATTTTGTGATGATTGTGTTAAATTGTGTTATAATTTTTAGCCTTTTAGAGTGTTAGGGTTAGATGGTTAGTCCTTAAATAATCAATTTTATCAATTTTAGATGGTCATGTCTTTGTGTATTTAGTTTATTTTTCAGTATTTTGAAGTAGTTTTTTAATTTCTTTGTGAAGGATATAATGAATAACTGAAAGATGAAGAAGCAGATAAGCATTTACTCTCATTTTAAGAGAAAAACTGTGGATTCGAGTTGTAGTCCGAGTAATCCGATCGATGCGGAAACTGCAAATGTGGAAGTTACTAATACTTCCAAATATTTGGGTTGTTCTAGTCTTTTATTTGATATCAAGAATCTAGAACGTGATTCCGGAAAACGTCCTCAGATATGGGAATATCCTGTTAATCAAAGAGATGAAGTTATTCGAGCATATTTGGAGATGGGGCCATATCAAATACATTTGGGAAAGTATCTCCTATCCGATGAGAAGCGTCCTCGAAGATTTCAATTTTCAGTTTTATTAGGATGTTTGCTGCAACTTGTTCTGTTTTAGAAGATGTTGAAGAGAATGGTAATAACTATTCTACTCGTGGAAATGCAGTTGGAGCACTTAAGAAGATTAAATCTTTTGATTTTGTTTTCTTGTTGCATCTTATTAAAGAAATTATGGGCATTACAGATCTTTTATGTCAGCATCTACAATAGAAGACCCAAGACATAGTAAATGCTATGCATTTGGTGTCAAGCACCAAAATGTTGATCCAAAAGTTAAGGGAAGGTGGATGGGATAACTTCTTAGAAATTGTTAAAGAGTTTTGCAAAAAGTATGATATTGAAGTTCCTAATATGAAGTCTCTTTATGTGGTAAAACGCAAACGCAATGATCAAGAAGGGTTTGATATTGAACGTCACTATCGGGTTGATATGTTTTACGCAGCCATAGATTCACAATTGTTGGAGCTGAATAGCAGATTCAGTGAACAGATAATGGATCTTCTTACTCTTAGCTGTGCTTTGGATCCTAAGGACTCATATAAGTCCTTTAACATTGATGATATATGTTCTTAAGTGGATAAATACTACCCCTTTGATTTTATTGAGCAGGAAAAGGTAAGCTTGAGCTTTCAATTGCAGCATTACAAGTTAAATGTTCTAAATCATCCGAAGTTGGCGAATTTGTCTACAATGGGTAAACTTTGTCAAGGATTAGCGGAGACGGGGATGTCAAAAGTGTACTTTCTTCTTGATAGATTGGTCCGACTTTTGTTGACTCTACCTGTATCGACAGCAACAACAGAAAGGGCTTTCCAGCAATGAAAATTATAAAAACAAGGTTTCACAATAAAATGGAGGATGAGTATTGATGGAGTATATGCGCCTGGACCCCAGGGCCCACATACTCAGGAGAACAGAAGGTACCACGATCACCTGGTGGGACCCTCATCGGCCAGATGACCCCCATCGGCCAGAAAGAAGTCTACTCAGAATATAGCCCAAAAGCACGGAGAGTCGGGTGACCTCATCGGCCGGGTCTTCGTCGGGCATGCCCTCGTCGCCGTACCCTCGTCGGCCAGAAATAGCCTCTAGAACAAGATTTTGTACTTAATCATTTCTATACACTTTGTATCCGGCCCATTAGTGTCCCTATTGTAAATGGGCTTCCCAAGCCCAAGACTTGGGAGTTCAGCCCTAATTTTCTCTATAAATACTCCCCTTGGGAGTAGTTATAGGGGTTAACAAATCATTTATTACAAAGAGTTATTGCACTTCTCTCTCTAGCTCTCCATTCTCTCTAGATATATAATCTATCATTTGGTGCTCTCGTTGAGAACTAGAACAATCAAGTTAGCCTCCTTCGTCGCTACCAAGCACAGCTAACTGACAATGGGAAGAACTAAGTCCAACCGCAACCTCCTCGGCAAGGCCACCACTGAGGCCCAAGAGAACCAGGAACACGAGGAGGATGCTACGTCCGACAAGGCCGCCGAGAGGGATGTCTTCCAAGAAGCCATCGACCTCGCGGGTGACCTGCGCAACAAGATCAACGGTGGCGCCCCAGACGCCTGTTTGGAAATTGATGTAACGTACCTCAAAAGTACAGCAGCGGAAGTTTAAAATTTTCCCAAATAGATCTTCCCTGATTATGACAAAACAACGAATATAACAATAATAATAGATCTGAGTTAGAACTTACAGATCTTCCAGCCTAGCGGTGATAATACTTGACCTTAGGTATCCACGTGATTTCTCCTTTCCGAAAGAACGGTTGGATCTCCCTAAGAGAAAGGTTAGAAAATCTCTTTGCAGGGAAATAAACTGGTAATACTGAATCTAAAAACCGGTCTATTAATTATGAAGGAGGAGGATGTATTTATACTAGTTCTAAACTAGTTTCCCAATCACAATGAAAGTCTTTCTCATTAATGAGTTGTAGTCCTACTAGGACCAATACTCCTTATTAATGATTTAAATTAATTAATTAAATAAAATAAACAAAACTAATAATGAGTGGAAAGTGGGCTGCACGCCACTTTCACTCTTCATTACTATTCATTTTGTTTTCTCTTCTTTGAATTCCAAATTATAAAGAAAAGTATCACTTTTATTTAATTCAAAAACACATCTTAATTAAGTATAATAAATCTAATTTATTTCACTTAATTAATTACATCAAATAGAACTTTCCTTCAACATGATGAATTAAATATATTAATCTAATTAATAATTAACTATCTTATTTTCAGCATTATGAATTAAACATTATTAAATCCAATTAATAATATTTAACTCCTTCTAACAATTCAATCGGAAGATATAATCACTTGTTGTGTGACCCATAGGGCCTTATATATTAAGCACTAATCAAATTAAGGTCTTAGTAGAATCCCTAGACGATTTATCAAACAAACTTAATATATAAGGACGTTTGAGAGGACTATTCAAACTCCCTGTAATATAGAGCTCATAGTGATACGGTCTTTTAATTCAAAGAACATTCAACTAAGTCTAGTACATGATATTGTGTCTATTCCAATAACTTAGTTTCTGTCTCTCAATCCTTCTAGATGATGCATAACGATCATATTCGATATCCATAACGAATATATCTTAGCATTGGCCAATGACTTTATGATCTATCTAGATATGAGAAGTAAAATGTTCTCTATTAATCTATTACGAGGAATGGATCCTTTCTTGGCTCAACTACTACTCCATGTGCTTCGTGATGCACCCAACACATGTCGTATCTACCTCGATTGGAGTGCAAGCATTGGTCATGGTCAAAGTACATCACTCCACACATGTAGTACGTATTGACCTCAAGTCGGAGGACTATTACACTACTCTATACGCCGATAATCCCATAGACACATGAATAGAACTTATCAAATGGTTTATCTGTGGGTATGCCAATATTCTCTAAAATATCTATGTGACCATCATGAATTACAGGAACTCATAGTTGTGAGATCAACTATACTTTCTAAAAGTATGATGCAGTCCACATACCAATCTTATCGCATATCATCAATATCCCATTCTTGATGATCATTGATTGGGGCTATTTTAGGACCTTATGTTATATCATATAAGCTCCCACTTACTTATTGACAACATAAGTCCAAGGGAACACAATTATGAATAAGATATTTACAATCGAAATACTTAATCATCAATGTGTAATACCTTATATATCAAATATATAAAACTGAATGTGATCAAGTACATGTATCTCTAAAAAGTGATTGTCACTAGGACATATATACTAACAATCTCCCACTTGGCCTAGTGCCAATTACCAATGTGTCTAACACCTAGACTCTCAAAATCCTACGATGTTTCTCGCATCTCAAAGGTTTGGTGAATGGGTCAGCCAAATTGTCCTCTACGGGAGGGTATTTTATTGCAACTTCTCATCTTGCTATTTGTTATCAAAACATGATAGCATACTGGTATTTTCTAGTTCCTTACTTTGCATCGTGGTTCCTTAGCTTGTGCAAATGCACCGGTACAGTCACAATAACAATTATTGGATAACTTTCGCTAGGAACTACCCCTATTTCTTTAAGGAACTAACGTATCTAAACGCTTACCTTTGTTGCATCAAATGCAACAATTTATTAGGCTCTAGTTGCCGAATTTATAGTAGTTTCTTACTTGCAACTCTTTCAGCACTACTACTACATTGAGGCTAAAAACATATACTGAATGTGACTCGTAGTCTTTCTTATCATACATGAAACTAGTGCTAGAATAATTAAATTCTAGTAGTTCTTTCTGTCTACCATAGACAAAAAGATATTCATGAAGATTTTGGGTGACCATTCATTCACGGACTTCAATGAGGGGATATCATTCTCTATGACCAACATATATGATTATAAAGACCACGCTATCCTTGTTGCACACTCTAAACACGCAAGCACCCTCATTTCATTTGATGAGGTCAAACGATTTGACTATTTCATCATAATTAATATTTCAACTTCTAGAGGCGTGTTTTAGCTCATAAATAGATTTCTCTAATTAACATAGTGATTTAAAATTTGATTTGGATGTAAAACCCTTCAGGTTGTACCATGTACACCTCCTCCTTGAGATTTCCATTAAGGAAATGGGTTTTGACATCCATTTGTCAAATCTCATAATCATAATATGCAGCTATCACAAGCAAAATCCGAATGGACTTGAGTTTTTCAACTGGCGAATAGGTATCACTATAGTCAATTCCTTCTCTTTGACTATAACCTTTAGCCACTATCCTAGATTTGTATGTTTGCACCTTCCCTTCAGCATCAATTTTCTTATTGAAAATCCTTTGCATCCAATGAGTCTAACCCCACAGACAAGTCAACCAAGTTCCATACTTGATTGATATACATCAAGTCTATTTTAGATTTCACGGCTTCTCGCCACCTCTCTAAATCAACATCTAATATTGTCTTAGTGTAGGTGTTAGGTTCATCCTTATCAGGAATCTCAACATCATCATGATCCTCCTTGAGGAAGTCAAACTTAGTTAGTTCATGACGAATCCTAGTAGACCCACAGAGTTGAATGTTTTGCATTTTGTTCGGGCTGTTCATTCTGATTGTGAAGAGGTTCTCTTTCATTGGACTATCCAATGCTCGGAGAATTTTCTGGTGCTACACCTTTAAATGTTTCCAGAGAAGGAGAAGTGGGTGCAGAAGGAATGACAACCATGTTATCTCTTTCTTTAATAAGAATTACTTGCTGGTACGAGATGATTCCTATGTTACTCCCACTAGCTGAAAGACATCCTCCTAGAGACATGCTTCCACTCAATTCTCCCACTGAATCCTTGTTTTGACCATCTAACAAGTCTTCATCCTCTATGTTATTTTGTGATTGTTGAACTTCATCAAGTTCTATCCTCCCACGATTACATTCCTTAAAGACCAAGTCTTATACTAGGAATCTCGCTTGTCTGGAAATAATGATTTTTTATTCCTCGGGAAGATAAATTAGTATCCTCTAGTTTCCTTAGGATATCTCACAAAATAATATCTCTCACTTCTAGGTCCCAACTAGTCAATGCCCATTTTCTCCACATATGTAAGGCAACCTTACACTTTAATATGTGTAAGAGTAGGCTTCTTATTACACCATAACTCATATGGTGTCTTTTGCACTAACTTAGATGGAACATTATTCAGAATGTATATCAAAGTTTCAAAGGCGTACCGCCAAAGAGATGTTGGAAGAGACGTGGAATTCATCATGGACCAAACAATGTCTAACAAGGTTCTATTTCTCCTTTCAGAAACCCAATTCAATTGAGGTGTTCTTGGAGGAGTCCATTGTGACCAAATTCCTTGACCTTTCAAGTAATCAAGAAACTCCTTACTTAAGTATTCTCCTCCACGATCAGATCGTAGAGTCTTGATACTCTTGTCAAGTTGTTTCTCTACTTCAGCCTTATACTCCATGAATTTCTCAAAAGCTTCTTATTTGTGTTTCATAAGATACACAAATCCAAACCTAGAGAAATCATCAGTAAAACGATGAAGTAAGAAAATCCTCCTCTAGCTTGAATTGGGAACTGTCCACACAGATCTGTGTGAATTAACTCAAGCACTTCTTTGGCCCGCAATCCTTTTCCAAGAAAAGGTTTATTGGTCATTTTAGCTAAGAGACAAGAATCACAATTACCATGTATTCAAAATCAAATGGTGTTAAGTAATCTAATTTACTTAGCCTTGTTATTCTTGTTTCACTAATATGGCCAAGTCGCAATGTCAAAGATAGGTGATATTTTTCTGATTACTTAACCTTAGTCTCTTATTTTGTACATTTAATATGGCATGTCTACAAGTAAGAATATATAAACCATTCATAAGAGGGAATTTCCATACACAATGTCATTTTGTCAAAAACAATAAGTGTTATCAGCAAAATGAAAGGAAACCCCTTAATGTCTAACATATGAATGGAAATTATATTCTTTGCTATAGAAGGAACAAAATAACAATTATTTAGTTTTAAACTATAACCGCTGGGTAAATCTAATTTATAAAAGCCTACACGACTAGCAGCAACTATTGCTCCATTTCCTACACGTAGGCCAATTTCACCCAGCCTAACTGCTTACTGTCACTTAGACTTTACACATTATTCCAATGTGTGAGCCACACATTGTATCTAATACCTAACAGTGAGAGTTAGTTGTAGACATATTAATATTAATGACAAAAATACAAAGCTAAAAACACTCGGTGCTTTGGCTAGATTAGCCCTACATTTAGCTTAAAACCTCTCTTCCAATGCACTCTCTTTGGTGTAGAGGCATACATCCTTTAGTACCTTAAATTTCTTTTGAATCTTACCTTTAGGTTTCAAAGCTAGAGGGTTAGGTCTAACCTTACTTCTCTTCTTCTGCTTGTTCTTTCCCGTATAAAAAGATTCAGCAATAGAGCTTACCTTATCAATGTTATTCTTCTGAATATCCATGTCAAACATAACTAATTCAGAAAAGTTGACATTAGGAACCTCGGGTACACATGTGTCAAACACATTCTCAATATTTTATTGCCTAAACACTAAACGCACATTTTGTTCGAAGTCTAGAAAATCTGGTCGAGTCAGATTATTTGTATCCAAGATACTTCTTAATGATAAATTCGACATTCCTAATAGCCTAAAGAAGTTCAAATAGAACGGGAATTAAAAATCATATAATAATTCCAATGATCACATTTAGTGAACTAAATCATTCGAACTTTTAATTATTTAGCTCCCACTATTTTTCATGCTCTTTGACCCCAATAAAAAGAACATAAATTGTTTTTACAATCATAGTGGCCAAGATCCACATTCATACTATTACAGTCCCAGCTTGGACTGATCACTGCAATAATATAATAGGTAGGTCCCTAGACCAATTGCATCCAAACAATTCTTGGTTGATCAATTTTTAAATTGACCGACATCCCTAAATTAACATTGACGCTTGGGCGACTTGAGCTAATTTAAGTAAGTCAAAACCATCACACGATCACAAATATATGTATCTATAAATTTGTTGGTCCCGGTTATACTGGATACAGTCTAGAGGGGGGGGGGGGTGAATAGACTGTATTGGTTTTTAGCTTTTTAAACTAAGTACCAGATTTACAGAATAGCCTGTTCTGTTGAAAGAACAGACTGGCAGTGGATGAGGTTCTGGCAGGGAGTTCTGTTAGCCTCAGAGAAGCAAAGGCAGTAGGCCTTCTGTTAACTCGTAGAACAAGTTCTGCTGAACACAGATACCAAGTCCAAGGAGTTATACAGTTCTAACTAAGTGCAAGTATTAAAAGCAGTAAGTAAATGACACCAGGGATTTTTATAGTGGTTCAAGGAACAACTCGTTCCTCTAATCCACTGTTCCACTAAGCTGTAAAAACTGCCGTTTACAAAGCCTTAGTCCTAGTACTTAAGAAGCACTCCACGTCTTCTTCAAGCCTAGATGTGTCCTGGGATGCACTGCCTGGCTTCCTTTAACACTGGTCCTTTCACTGAGTTTCCTTGAAGTATCACCACTTCACTACTCTAGTTATTTGGACGTCCTTCTTGTAGCAAGAAGAGTTTCTGTTGAAACAGGGGTTCCTCCAACTAGCTTCGTTACAAAATATTTGTATGTGATGAGCTTGAAGAGTTGAAGAACACTTGGAACTTTGCTTGAGTTTGGAAAGAGTAATTTTCCAACTTCTGCCTTCTCTTGTAGATGATAATGAGTTTGAATCTCAAGGAGGCTTTTTGCTTTTTGAGTTTGAATATCTTGTATGAAGAGTTGTAGCAAAGGTTAGCAAAAGTTGCAAAGTTATCCGGTTGTTCTTCGTAGTGTATCTTTTATACTGAGGTTGTCTTCCCGTTGGAGGAGTAGGAGGACAACTGCATTTAATGCGCGATCAGTTGACTTGACTAGTAGAGCCCGATAAAGTTGGCGGGTTACTATTTTGGGATAAAGTATTCCTGACATTCCGGCCAATCATCTGCAATTACTCTACGTAGCATGGGGTGCATTAAATGAGCATTTAATGCGTGCACTGTAGCTTTTCCGTTTCATACTCCTAGCCGTTGAAGGAATCTTTTAGTTGACTTCCCGGTTCTGTGAAATTCTTCTAAGTGTCAGACCTTCTGGTGTCTTTAACTGAGAGTAGAACAGAGGAGGTCTGGAGCACTTCTGGTGGGAGTATCCAACAGAGACCCAGAAGGGTTTCTGTCAGAGTCAAGACTAACAGAGATCCTGAGGACTTCTGTTCTGGAGCAGAGAACCAAAGGTCCTCTGTTTCAATAATGCCTTACGAGGGTCTTCTGCTCTTGGAGCCCTTCTGCTCTGAAGGCATTCTGCCAAGTCGATTACACTAAGAACTTTACAAATGAAAATTCTAATACATTAAGTCTAAATCGGGGTACTCTAAAATCCTAATTAATCTAGCATCATCAAAATCTAAATACAATTATTCCTTACAAAATTAGTTCTATATTTTGTGGAATGGAATAAACACTTGGGTGAAATATTCTTCAACGAAAAAATATTTCTACTAATTTAATTATGATGAGGGGTGTCCTTATCCTAGATAAGACTTAAATTTTAATTTATGGGGAACATTTAACGGAGCAAAGCTTTTGTTTTAGAATTCTAGGAAATTTTAAAGACTTCCTAAAGTTTAATCTAATTTCTAAAATCAAGCTCAAGGCCTAAAATTCCTCAAGATTCCTCCTTGTAGAGACTTCAGCCAGCAACCGGCCATCTATACGAAAGAACATCCCAGAAGATCGTCGGCCACAGATGTTGTCTAGGTGTTCTTCGGCTACCATGATCTCTCCGGTGTAGAGAGGACATCAGTAAATAAGCAAGAAAACGGCAAAACAGAGGCGTAAGGAAGATCGTCAATTTTGTAAAGATCGTTCAAGAAACGGCATGACTATTTCTATTTACAAAACAAAAACTTAAAATCTTCCATTAATAAACATTATTGATTCTAATTTCCAAAATCAAAACTAATAATAAAGGGCCGAACACCATCATGATTTAGCCCGCAGACAAATCGTAGATCCACAACTTTGATAAAAACATAATCTCAGAATTATGCATTTAGATCTACGAAAAACAAAATATGTATATCTACCAAATTCGTGTAATGTCATTAGAATCAGTTTGGCTTTGATACCACTGTTAGGAAATTGATGTAACGTACCTCGAAAGTAAAGCAGCGGAAGTTTAAAATTTTCCCAAACAGATCTTCCCTAATTATGACAAAACAACGAATATAACAATGATAATAGATCTGAGTTAGAACTTACAGATCTTCCAGCCTAGCGGTGATAATCCTTGACCTTAGGTATCCACGTGATTTCTCCTTTGCGAAAGAACGGTTAGATCTCCCTAAGAGAAAGGCTAGGAAATCTCTTTGCAGGGAAATAAACTGGTAATACTGAATCTAAAAACCGATCTATTAATTATGAAGGAGGAGGATGTATTTATACTAGTTCTAAACTAGTTTCCCAATCACAATGAAAGTCTTTCTCATTAATAAGTTGTAGTCCTACTAGGACCAATACTCCTTATTAATGATTTAAATTAATTAATTAAATAAAATAAACAAAACTAATAATGAGTGGAAAGTGGGCTGCACGCCACTTTCACTCTTCATTACTATTCATTTTGTTTTCTCTTCTTTGAATTCCAAATTATAAAGAAAAGAATCACTTTTATTTAATTCAAAAACACATCTTAATTAAGTATAATAAATCTAATTTATTTCACTTAATTAATTATATCAAATAAAACTTTCCTTCAACATGATGAATTAAATATATTAATCTAATTAATAATTAACTATCTTATTTTTAGCATTATGAATTAAACATTATAAAATCCAATTAATAATATTTAATTCCTTCTAACAATTCAATCGGAAGATATAATCACTTGTTGTGTGACCCATATGGCCTTATATATTAAGCACTAATCAAATTAAGGTCTTAGTAGAATCACTAGACGATTTACCAAACAAACTTAATATATAAGGACGTTTGAGAGCACTATTCAAACTCCATGTAATATAGAGCTCATAGTGATACGGTCATTTAATTCAACGAACATTCAACTAAGTCTAGTACATGATATTGTGTCTATTCCAATAACTTAGTTTCTGTCTCTCAATCCTTCTAGATGATCCATAACGATCATATTCGATATCCATAACGAATATATCTTAGCATTGGCCAATGACTTTATGATCCATCTAGATATGAGAAGTAAAATGATCTGTCTTAATCTATTACGAGGAATGAATCCTTTTTGGCTCAACTACTACTCCATGTGCTTCGTGATGCACCCAACACATGCCGTATCTTCCCCGATTGGAATGCAAGCGTTGGTCATGGTCAAAGTACATCAATCCGCACATGTAGTACGTATTGACCTCAAGTCGGAGGACTATTACACTACTCTATACGTCGATAATCCCATAGACACATGAATAGAACTTATCAAATGGTTTCTCGGTTGGTATGTCAATATTCTCTAAAATATCTATGTGACCATCATGAATTACAGGAACTCATAGTTGTGAGATCAACTATACTTTCTAAAAGTATGATGCAGTCCACATAACAATCTTATCGCATATCATCAATATCTCATTCTTGATGATCATTGATTGGGGCTACTTTAGGACCTTATGTTATATCATATAAGCTCTCACTTACTTATTGACAACATAAGTCCAAGGGAACACAATTATGAATAAGATATTGACAATCGAAATACTTAATCATCAATGTGTAATACCGTATATATCAAATATATAAAACTGAATGTGATCAAGTACATATATCTCTAAAAAGTGATTGTTGCTAGGACATATATACTAACAACGCCCGCATCGGCTTGGACAAGAAGCGCGCGGAAAAAGGCGACAACGCCTCAGCGCAACCGGCCTCTCCTGCTGTTGACCCTCAGCTTCAGGCCGCACTCTCGGCCATCATCGCTAGTTTGGCCCAGAACCCCACCGTCCTCGGCGCACTCATGCCAAGGATGGGGGAGAACACGACGCCGCCTCCTCAACCCCAGCCATTGGCCGTTAGGCTAGGCAACGATGAGGGGGTGGTACTCCAGGACACGATGTCATACCACTCCCACCCTGCTTCCCCGCTTCGAGCTGGACCGACCCCAGCGCGTGGAAAAGCCTCAACCTTTAACAGGCTAGGTGACACGTGTCGTCGGCCTGCTTCAGAGAGGATGGCGGGGCGGATTGGTCAGCGTGAGCCTGGCTCACCCAGGGAAAGCTTGGGTCGATATCCCGGACAGCGTATCGGCCCCGCCTGGACAAAGGCAAGGGGAAACTGCATGAGGGTGATGCCCGTCACCAAATCAACATGGCTCACGCATCCCGCTTGCAGACGCAGGGTGCCACCACGGCCGCCAGGGACCCCAGGGACGAGGTAATCGCCCAACTCGAGTGAAGGCTCGCCCAGATGAAGGCCAAACAGCTGGCTGCCACCCCCACAGGCAACTCATCCAGAGATCCCGGCTTCAACGCCCTTCTGAACAAGGTCACCATCCTTGGAAGGGAGTTGGCCGAAGGACGAGGAGACCCCATCATCCAGGTCAGGACGAGGACTCCCTTCACCGCCAGGGTACTCTCGGCCCCTATCCCCGAGAAGTACCAGGGAAACGCCATCAAGCCCTATGACGGCCGCTCCGACCCCCAGGAGCACTTCAGCCGCTACCAGAACAATATGCTGATGGTGAACGCGTCAGATGAATACCTCTGCCGTTGGTTCCTTTCTACTCTAGAAGGGCCAACTTACGAGTGGTTCAACACACTCCCCGAAGGGAGCATAGACTCATGGCAAGACCTTGGCCAACGCTTCCTCACTCACTTTGCCGGAAGGAAGCGCGCGAAGAAGTATTTCACCCATCTTCTCTCCGTCAAACAGCAGCATGACAAGTCACTCCGGTCATTCATCGACCGGTGGACGAGAGAGATCGATGAGGTCAAGGGGGCCGATGAGCGCACCCTCTTGGTCCTGTTTTAGGGCGCCCTCCGCAGCACCCCAAATGCGAGGAGCCTCATCACTGACCCACCGAGGTCCTATTTGAAGGCGCTTCAGTGAGGAAACTTGTACGCTAACGCCGACGAGCTCCACAACCACAAGAAAGACGGAGGGCATCCCTCCAAGAAGACAAATGTCGCGTCGGCTGCAGGCGCACCCTCGGCCGGGGACCGAGGTCAGGGAGGACAAGGCCGCCATGAACCTAGCGGAAAGAACAAAGACCGCGTGTGGCGGCCGAGGATGGAAAGGCCGAAGATCCCACTCACTCATTCGGTCAGCTCCATCCTCGATTACGCCGAGGAGCACGATCTCATTGAACGGGATCCTCGGTCGGCCAAGGAGATCTACGCCGTCCATCAGGGTGGCACCTACTGTCGTTATCACAAAAACACCTCCCACAATACAGATGACTGCGTCACGCTGAAGCGAGCCATCGAAAAGTTGATTCGCCAGGGGGAACTCTCCCAGTTTGTTAACGGTGTCCCACGCAAGAATACGTGGGTAAACACCGGCAAGCCTGGGGGCGAACCCTCTACGAAGAAGTGAGAGATCGGCAGGCTCAACGAGGACGAGGAGGACTTTGAAGAGCCCCACCCAAAGAGGAACCACATCAACCTCATCGTGGGGGTAATACAGGGGGACTCAGCCACCCAGAGGAAGAAGTGGGCCCAATCCCTTTACATCGGGGAGGTATCCCACGCTCCCCCCCAGCCGAAGAAGTAACGGACGGAGGCGATCACCTTCACCGACAAGGATCTGCCTCCGGGACCCGCGTCGCACAAAGACGCCCTCGTCATCCGATGCGAGATAGGTGACTCTATCATCCACCGCACCTACATCGATACGGGGAGCTCCATCAACGTCATGTACCTTGACACCTTCAAGCAGCTAAAGCTGGACAAAGCGCTGCTCAAGCCGATAAGGACACCGTTGTCTGGCTTCACCGGGGACTCTATCGATGCCGAAGGCACGATAGTCCTTCCCGTGGAAGTCGGCGACGGCTCCCATCGCACCAACATTGACATGGAGTTCATGGTGGTCAACCTCGAGTGCGACCACAATTTGATATGGGGGCGGCCAGCACTCGAGGATCTGGAGGCCATCATCTCCATGAAACATCTGAGCCTAAAGTTCCCTACTAGCGGCGGCATCAGCTATGCCCGGGGGAACCAGAAGATAGCTCGAGCATGCTACCTAAAGCCCATAAAACCGGCAGCTAGCGCCGGGCAGAGGATTGACACCATCACCACCACCGTCGCCAAGGACGAAGAGAGGCCACACGCTGAGCCAGCCGAAGAGGTCGAGGAGGTCCCCCTTGATACATCCCGGGCGGAGCGGGTCCTGAAAATCGGGAAACAACTCCCACAGGATCAACGCGATGACATCATCAACGTCCTGCGGTCATATGCAATCATTTTTGCGTGGGGGCCGGACGATATGCCCGGTATCAGCCGAAGAGTGTTCACTCACCGGCTGTCAGTCAACCCCGCCTCTATGCCGATCAAGCAGAAGCGGCGCTACCTCTCGGCCGATAGACGTGACTTCGTCAAGGGGGAGGTTACCATGCTCCTCTCAATTAGCCACATTAAAGAGGTGAAGTACCCCACCTGGTTGGCCAACGTCGTCATCACCTAGAAGCCACCGACGTTCAGAATGTGCGTTGATTACACAGACCTGAACAAGGCATGCCCCATGGACCCGTTCCCTCTCCCCAACATTGATCAATCCGGAGAAGATACAGGCCATTGTCAACATGGAGCCACCACGAAATGTGAAGTAGGTACAACGGCTGACAGGACGCCTCGTGGCCCTAAACTGTTTCCTCTCAAAATTGGCTGAAAGGTCTCTCCCTTTCTTTCAGATCATGCGCAAGGCAACCGGCTTCAGATGGACGACAGAGTGCCAACAAGCATTTGAGGAACTAAAGCAGTACTTATCGTCCCCTCCGGTGCTTTCCAAACCCAAAGCCGGTGAAACCCTCTTTTTGTACTTGGGGGTAAGCACGTCGGCCATCAGCTTCGTGCTCATACGCGAGGATGAGGGGGTACACAAGCCAATTTTCTACGTGAGAAAGACGTTACGGGAGGCCGAGTTCAGGTACTCCCCCATTGAGAAGACGGTACTGGCCATCGTCCATATAGTGAAAACACTAGGGCACTACTTCCAGGCCCATGCCGTCCACGTCTTAACTCAGCAGCCCCTCGGCGTACTCAAGCGGAGCCCCACCAGTTCCTCACGAATGGTGAAATGGGTGATCTTCCTCAGCCAGTTCCAGATCGAGATTAAGGCGAGGCCATCCATCAAGGGGCAGGCCTTGGCCGATTTCGTCACCGAGTGCACAACCAGGGAAACGGCCGCTACCACACCCGGGCCAGAGCCAGACGAAGCATGGACTCTCTTCACTGACGGTTCATCGGCTGCCAATGCTTGCGGTGGCGGCGGCGTCCTCATTTCCCCTTAGGATTAAGAGCCTATTATGCCATCCGCTTCAACTTAAGGGTATCCAACAACGAAGCCGAGTATGAGGCCCTCCTCAGCGGCCTCAGACTCGCCGCCGGCCTCAAAGTACGGCACATTAGAATCAGGGAGTGGTGGGCCAGATCAAGGGCTCATACGAGGCTAAAGAGGGGAGGATGAGACAATACAAACAGGCGGCCGAGGAGTTGCTCAAGGCATTTGAAACCCACGAGATCACCCAGATCCCAAGGGCAGAGAATGCTGAGGCCCACATCCTCTCCAAGCTCAGCACAGACACTCCAGAGCACATCTCCAAGATAGCCAAGGTCGAAGAGCTGATCATGTCCAGCATCCACGCCAGCCCGGTCATGTGCATCCAACAACGGCCGGAGGACTGGATCACCGACATCATGACCTTCATCGCCTCGGGAGAACTGCCCCAGGACGAGGAGAGAGCCAAGCTAGCCAAACACAGGGCCCCAAGCTACACCATCGAGGATGGAAAACTCTACAAAAGATCTTACAATGGCACTCTCCTCCGATGCCTACACCCAGACGAGGCCGAAGTGGCCATGGAGGAAGTCCACTGCGGCGTCTGCTCCTCTCATCAGGGCCCTTTCAGCATGTCCCGACGTCTCGTCGTCCAGGGCTATTTCTGGCCGACGATGGTGCAGAATTGTGCCAATCTTGCGAGGAAGTGTACTGCATGCCAGGTCCTTCAGAAGGCCCCTGGTCGGCCAGCTGTCAACTACGCCCCGGTCAGCACCGCGATCCCATTCTCAAGATTGGGTATTGACCTGGTCGCCCCCCTGCCCAGAGCCGCAGGCAACAACCGCTACATCATCGTTGCCATAGACTACTTCACCAAGTGGGTTGAAGCAGAACCTTTGGCCAGCATCACAGGGGCAATCTAACACCCCGGCCCCACCGGACCCGAGGTAGTTACTCCAGACCAATAGTACTGTCCCCACAAACCACCACGAGCCTTTACCGCACACTTTGTCCTCACTCATGCGCGCCCTGAGAAACTTCCCAGGGGGTCACCCATCCCAAGACTACTCCCGTGCAAACACGCTTAACTTTGGAGTTCTTGGGTGATGAGCTCCCTTAAAAGGAGATGCACCTCTTGTTGGTATGAGTAGTACTATTAATCTGTTTATATTAAATCTCAAGTGTTACAATCACCCCCACTTAGGATCGCAACGTCCTCGTTGCGTCCTTGAACCAATCTCAAATCTCAATCAAATCATATCCCAGAATCTTCCCCCGCTAGGTGCCCGCCCGATATCCAACGGTTCATCACACTGTCGCGGGGTTGCTCTGATACCACCTGTAACACCCCGGTCCCACCGGACCCGAGGTAGTTACTCCAGACCAATAGTACTGTCCCCACAAACCACCACGAGCCTTTACCGCACACTTTGTCCTCACTCATGCGCGCCCTGAGAAACTTCCCAGGGGGTCACCCATCCCAAGACTACTCCCGTGCAAGCACGCTTAACTTTGGAGTTCTTGGGTGATGAGCTCCCTTAAAAGGAGATGCACCTCTTGTTGGTATGAGTAATACTATTAATCTGTTTATATTAAATCTCAAGTGTTACAGGCAAGGTGTCAGAAATTCATCCACAAGAACATCCTTACCCGCTTCAGCGTTCCTCAGGAGATCATATTCGATAACGGCACCCAGTTCGAGGCCGCGCCCTTCCAAGAGCTCCTCCAAGAGTGGGGAATCAAACATCGTTTCTCCTCCGTTGCCTATCCTCAAGGTAACGGGCAAGTCGAGAACGCCAATAGAACCATCCTGGAAGGCCTTAAGAAGAAGCTCCAGGACGGAGGGGGCAGTTGGGCCGATGAGCTCCCCAATATTCTGTGGTGCTACCGTACTATGCCGAGGAGGGCAACGGGCGAAATACCCTTTGCCCTTTGATATGGCTTTGAAGCAAAGGCGCCCACAGAGGTCACCATACCTAGCCGTCGGGTGGAGCGTTATGAGCCTGAGGCCAACGAAGAAAGCATGAAGATTGATCTCCACCTGATCGAAGAAAGACGAGAGCAGGCCTTCATCCGGGCAGAGAACTACCAGCATCAAGTAAAATCATACTATGACGCCAAGGTACGTTCCCGGGAATTCCAGGTGGGGGACTATGTCCTTCACCGAAGAGAGGCGAGTAAGCCGACAGAAGGTGGCAAGCTGGCACTCAAATATGAAGGCCCCTACATCGTCAGTGTCGTAGTCAAGCCCGATACCTACAAACTAAAACACCCGAATGGGTCTAATGTACCACGAACGTGGAATGTACATCACTTGGTGAAATTCTATCAATAATTCGGGGACGGCGCAGGCGGTAAAGCCCTCACCTTCCCACGGGTCGTTGATCGAACGCCATCCTCGACCTCGAGCCACTTATCAATAAAAGTTGTATTCTACTTACTTTTTCAAAAACGTTCAAGGAAACGACACTACACTACACCGACACCTCAGAGCAAAAATGCTCAGGAAAGGTCGACAGAGCACATCGTTTCGGCCCCTTAGAGCGAGACGCTCAGGTAAGGCCGACGGTGTCCCCAGGATGACGGGCCCGCAAAGAGCCCATGTCTTGAAATGGGAAGCTCACCGCGTTGTCCATTCGTGAAATCAGCAGGACGACAGGTCTGAAATCATGGCTGAGGTGACAAAAATCCCCAAGCTCAGGGATGAGAAACGGCAGTCGTCGGTAACCGGCCAAAAGCCTTAGCCCGCGTCACAAATACGCGACAGGACCTCCCTGAGATCACAGGACGAACCAGTAGGACTCCTTACCGGCCGAGGGACTATCGACCCCCTTGGTCGAAGCCTGAAAGAAGGATACCCACTCCTCGCTCAAAGAAGTAAAGAGGAAGAATATAAAAGAGGGACAGCTGAGGGACCGCGCACTTGTCGGCCTAAAGCGATATCCCCAAAAATAAAACAGGGACAACCGAGGGATCGCGCGTTTGCCGGCCTAAAGCGATATCCCCAAAAATAAAAGAGGGACAACCGAAGGACCGCACACTTGTCGGCCTAAAGCGATATCCCCAAAAATAAAAGAGGGACAACCGAGAGACCGCACATTTGCCGGCCTAAAGCGATATCCCCAAAAATAAGAGAGGGACAGCCGAAGGACCGCGCATTTGCCGGCCTAAAGCGATATCCCCACAAATCAAAAGAGGGAAGCCGATGGACCATGCACTCACCGGCCACGAGCAATAAAAAAAAATCCCCAAAATTTGACTAAGTACATATCAGGCGAATACTACGCATCACGGATAAAAACATCCGTTCAAAAAAAAACTTGGACAAAATTCCCAAGACAATCTCTCGTGGCCGACAAGGGCACGAGATAGCCGGCAGGTAACCGAAATGATCCAAGAAAACTCACTCAGCCGACCCAAGGGCAGAGCCTGTCATCGGCCACTCCTAAGGAAGCAACCCCCAAGTGTGTTCAAACACTTAGAAAATTTTCTAACTATTTGGAAAAATTCCTAAGGAGCATCCAGAACGGTCGACAAGGGTCCGGTGGCCGAATAAAGCAACCATGCTCTAAGCTAACACTTAGAGATTTCCACGAAAAATTACAAAGACGAAGAAGACATTCCCCCACTCAGCCGAGAAAAGGACAGGAACCTTCATCGGCCACAACTACGGGGAGCAAGATTAAGAGTTCTTGTTTGACACTTGGAAAATTGCAAGTGAAATAAAAAGGGATGAGGAATGACACAAGACGAAGAATACACAACGGCCGGAAAGGTACACATGCCCGATGAAAACACCTAGACATATGAAGCTATCCATACTGGCTGCATTGGCTGACGAAGGCCCCCGAAAAAAGGAACTACTTAGTTCGACACTTAGAAAAAATTCTAAAGTGTGAACAATAAAAGGAAAGGGGTAACGCCAAGACGAAGCGGACACTCAATCACTTAAAGTTTGACACTTAGAAGAAATTCTAAAGTGCTGTTCAAAGCAAGGGGTGTTCGGTATGGACGAAGCATGCTCACCCAAGTTACTCGCTCCGGCCACAACCAGAGGAAACAACCAAAGAAAAATGCCTACCAAGGATGTTTTTACTTGGACTGTAATTTGCTGGTCTGGTCTGGTCTGGTCTGATCTGGTCTGGTCTGGTCTGATCTGGTCTGGTCTGGTCTGATATGGGACGAATTACAGTCCAAGTAAAAACATCCTAAGTCCAAAGAGAAAACACTTAGAAAAATTTCGAAGAATAACAAAAGCAAGAGGAAAGGCAAGACGAGGACATAGCAAACACTAAAGTTGAAAGAGAAGCATATTTTCATTTACCAAAAGGTACATGGGGGCACAACAGCCATTACAAAATGAAGGCGTTATAGCACCTGACTAAATTACTGAACTACACAAAAGGAAAAGTTAGCCGATCAGTTCTCTGAGGCGACTTCATCAGCAACTAGCCCCACATCGGCTTGCTCAACAGCAGCCTCGGTACCCTCCTCCGTTCCCACATATGCACTGGCCTCGGCTACTACAGCGACATCGGTATCGGCCAAGGCATCGTCATCGGACCAATCCAGCTCACTGATGGAGGAGCTGAGTATCGGGTCCTGCCTCTCAGAAGGGGGGAGCTTCGCTTCAGCCTCAGGGTCCTTCATTAGCCTGGGAAGCTTCAGATTCTTCTTGGCCCATTTCGGGGTATGCTTAAGCTTTTTGAAAGCGCGGTGCAGCCTCCGGTAGACTAGCTGTTGCATCCGCTGCTGGCCCATGTCGTAGTACACCGACATTTCCCTCTCAAAATACTCTTGGCCAGCAGGAGAGTTCGCGCTCCAATCCTCGAGCTTGGCCACCACCACTTCATAGCACCAGGGTAGGCATTCCTCTCCTCGGCAAGCTTGGCCAGGGCGTCATCTCTAACAGCAGCTACTTCACGGTAGGCCACGTCGGCCTCATCAGCCCTCCTCTGGAGATCCGCTACTTTGGTTCGCAGCCGATCCAGGCAACTCATGGCCTCCTCGGCCGAGACAGCCTTCTGCTCAACCTCTCTCAGCCGGGCGATCTCCCTTTGCTGCCTCTTGTTGCTCTCCATTAGCATGAAGGCCCCCTGCAAAACATAAAGTGGTTAGACGATGACACATACAAGGAAACACAAAAGAAAAACAAAGGTGTGCGAAAGGAACTTACTTGGACGACGAGGTCTATCCCACCATCGTAAATCTTGACGTCACCAAGCTTGTCAAGATAAACCCGGTCCTCAACCGGGAGAGCTTGGGAGAGCACGTCATGGCCGTCGACGACGTCATTAAAGATGCCTCCCTTCACGGGATACTCCACCTCCATTTTGTACGTCCCCGTGGCCAACTCCTTGCCGGAATGCTTCTTCCGGAGGTCTTCGACGAGGGGGGGGGGGGGGGGGGGCTGAGAAACGTCAAAAGAAGGAACAAAGGTAAGGTCCACTAGGGCAGCAGCGGCACCAGAGCCTCCTTCGTCCTCAGTAGGGACAGTCATCGGCCCAACGGAGGGGTCGGCAGCATCCTTCTTCGACTTCTTGGACGGTTGCATACCGGCCTCAGTGAGTTTCTTTTGGCCGTCATCCACCGGCCGTTTCTTCTTCGGCTGGGTGGGCGGTTTCTTCGGCACATCGGCAGGTTGGGTCCCTTCGGCCGCGCGTTTTGCAGCCTCCTTGGCCGCCAGTTCCTCGGCCGCTTTCGCCTTGGCCCTGCTCATCACAAATCTCCTGTCCATCACAAAGTCTGCACACAAAAAAACGAAGTTAGCAAAGCAAGGAAACAAACCGGGAACAAGGGCACTGGGGAAGGCATTACCATCAGCTTCGGCGGGCAAACCCAAATCCGGACCATCGGCCTCCTCATAGGTAGTGGTCATCTTCGGCCATAACTCAACATCGTCCTCTTTGTCACCAAAGACGAAGTACCTGAAGAAGCCGAGGGCGGTCATCTTATACTCCGTGATGTAATCTTTTACGCTTCTAGGCCCCCCTTCCAAAAACGCAGCCACCTGAGCGTCCAAGATGGTACTCTTCGGCCACCTGGCGGTCATCGTCCTCTTTGTCACCAAAGACGAAGTACCTGGAAGGGAGATGAATGCTTTAGAGATGTAGCAAGTAAACTCCTTTGAATGAAATGGGGTCCATTATGTTCGATTGCAGTGCAATGTGATCACTACAGTTCACGAATAAAAAAAGAGAAGCAAGAAAAGTCATGCTTCTTGCATAAAATTTGTGTAGCATATTTATATCCAAAACTCAGAAAATGATTTGGCTTCTACACAAATGGAGATCCATAAGTCGTGATTAATTGGAAGTTGGAACCGCAGATTACTTAAGGATAGATTACGATTATTACGGTATTATATGAAAGCTAAAGAACACAATTAAATTCTACTGAAGGCACAAGTGGAAACATGTAAAAAGTTACCATTACCTGTAGACAAAATAAGATTTTTGAATATATATTGTAAGGGCTTGTACATTATGGTATTATACTTTATGGTATTAGCTTATTGTACTACGGAGTATTATTTTTCGAAAATATAAAATCCTAAAAGGCTATTTTTATTCTACGGAGTATGTAATTAGTTTGTGAGTACAAATATATGCACTAATTGCTCTTTCCCGTGCGTATGCACGGGTACTATACTAGTTACCCGGCCTTAAAAATAGGATTAAATTTCTAATCTGTATGATTCTCTCAAGTATATAAATGGCGGATTATAATGTCAACGTTTAGTAATTTGGATGTACAATTGACAGATTATACATACATACAATTATACAAAAGAATCTGTATGTCAAAACTATAAGTTTAGTTACATTACAAATAATAATGTCAACATTTAGTAATTTGGATTTTAGCTATGCTCATTAAACTTTATAAATTTTATTTGACCCTTAAAAGACTATAGTGCAGTTTATTTGTATAGTTCTAACCACTTACTTTTGACATATAATAACATATTATCCGCTTTGATACTTCAGGACCTCACGACGTTAATCACGTCCACATGAAGGGCTTCAGGCCCTGCTTATAAACACACACACTATCTTATGTGTGAGCAATGTGGGAACTTCATGTTCACAAAACACCCACTAGTACGTCAAATTTGTCACGCCCCATACCACATCTAAGCGCGTGTACAACCGCCGTATGACCAAGTGACGGCACTCGCAAGTCAACGTGACTTAATCATAAAAGGCGTCCATGAACATAATTCATCCATACTCAGTAGTAAACATACATAACAACATCGCATTTAAACCAATAAATAGCGGAAATATTCAACGGTAAAGCATGAGCCACAACCGGCCAAAACATGGGCTCACAGGCCCAAAATGGTTTATAGTAAATCAAATATCAATGAGAAAGTGTTTGGTAGTTTGAAAGGAAATAAGGAAGCACAAACCACGTCTTCCTTGAATTGATTTCACCCGTAAGAAGATGCAGGTAGCAAGCCCTAGCTTCAACCTGAAAATGGTGGGGCCCCCCGAAGGTGTCAGTATTTCATTTCATACAAGCCTAATCACTTGGCTAATCACATGTTTAATCTCTTTTAAACATCATTATGAACACATATAACATTTACTTAGGTAATCTCATGCTTAACCCAAAAGTTACAAGACATTAAGCCATCCACTCACCTCAAATGAGCTTTAAGAAGTTCTACTGTACTCTTCTTAGTTGAACTCCGGCGGCAAAACTCCGGCGAAACTCCGGAAAACTCCGGCGAAACTCCGGAGAACTCTAGAAACCCTTTAGTCAAGTTCCTAACAAAGTTTTATCATCGTAAAATCCATATCAACACAAATAACCTCTAAAACGTTATTTTCCGATGAACCAGTCATTTTGGCTTCCAAGTCCGTTCTTGGACTTAGAACTACCTTCCAACCCCTCATTCTACACTTGTAAACATGTAGAACAATCCTAGTGGTCCTCCATATGCTATATAAGCCATATGATAAAATAAAAAGTAGAGGAAAAGTTATTATAAGGTTATTACCTTAATCCTTCACACTTTTCCTAACTTTTTTCTTTCTTTAATCCTCCTCTTTGGACAAGTATAGCTTGACCTCGAATTTGAGTGTGAAAATGGTGAATTGCAGAGCTTCCTCTTGCTATCCTTTGTGCTTGGGCGGATGAATGGAGGTGGTGAGGGGAGAGAGATGGCTTTTATCTCATTTAGACAAATGAGTGAGGTGAAAGTCCACCTTTGGTCCTTTCTCACCCAATACATCACCCTCATCCTCCTTCTCACTATTTACAGCTTTCCTTTGACAATCTAAACACCCAAACACCTGGGGTGGCCCACACGCACGTGGGAGGTCATCCCTTTTTGTCCCGAAATGTACAATCACTCCCGGAAGTTGTATATCTCGGACTGTTTTAATTATATTTTATTTTATCAGGCCAAATAAAATATATTACACATTCTCAACCAATATGGGCTCTTAGGATGAATATACATACCTCAACTTTAATTTTGAAATCCTCGAAATCCATTTCGGACTGTTATCCGTTAAATTACCAATACCGGTAATTGGGCCTCGTTTGACCAACCGGTCAACCCTATGCCAATTCCATGACCCAGCTAGAATATCCACCACCATATACATATTATCTAGACCAAGATGAATATAATATGTGGCCTCGGAATAATCGAGTGGTCCCCGCTCCCGATGTGGGCCCCACGTGCAATTTACCATTCACGCAAAAGTAATAACAGAAATTTAGAACCTCGTAAATTCATCAACCAGTTCATAAGGTTCAATACATGATTTACATAAAAGTAAATATAATTGGGGACGGTGTTACAAGTTCACCCCCCTTATTTGGGATTTCGTCCCTGAAATCCATGTGTCTAGTAAAAAAGAATCAGGTATTGCTCCCTCATTGAGACCTCAGTCTCCCATGTTTCTTCCTCAACTTGATCACTCCTCCATAGAACCTTTACCATTGGAATCTCCTTGTTCCATAATTTCTTTACCCGTTGACCAACAATCTTCACCGGTTCCACTGCATATTGCAAGTCCTCACGGATCTCTACCGGTGGTTTCTCAAAAATATGAGACGAATCTCGTACATACTTCTTGAGCCTGGATACATGAAATACGTCATGTATCTTCTCAAGTTTAGGTGATAACTTGAGACGGTACGCTACGGCTCCAATCCTTTCAAGGATTTCAAACGGACCAATGTATCGGGGGTTAAGCTTACCCCTCGATATGAATCGAATGATACCTTTCCAAGGAGAAATCCTTAGAAACACCTCATCACCAACTGCAAACTCCAACGGTCTACGCCGTTTATCGGCATAGCTCTTCTGTCGATCTTGGGAAGCCTTAAGCCTATCTCGAATGACCTTCACCTTAGCCTTAGTGATCTCAATGAGTTCTATACCTTCGAGCTTGGCCTCGCCAACCTCGTCCCAACACAACGGTGTTCTACATTTCCTTCCATACAACGCTTCGTATGGGGGCATGGCAATACTCGCCTGATAATTGTTGTTATAGGAAAACTCTACAAGAGCCAAATGTTTGTCCCAACTTCCTTGGAACTCCAGCGCACATGCCCTAAGCATGTCTTCCAAAATCCGTATGACGTGCACTTTTCGTGAGGTGCACTCAAATTAAATACAATACAACAAATATACATAGTATATTGAAGTAAGGTTCGTATGCACAGGGAAAGGAATACTTCTCTTTTTATAAAACTATGTAAATAAAAGGGGGGGATTTGGATTGAATGATTTTGATTTAATAAGAAACTGAGATGAACGACTTATATGAGATTTAATTCAAAGATAAAAAGGGACTTGGCCTTGCTACATTCCACTTGTTGATATATTTTAGTCGATCATTGTTATATCTATAACTTATCCCCTCTCGAATACTCAATCGAGGAGTATTTCCAATTCATCGAGGGTAGTTATTAACAATGACCGTTTATTAATAACCCTTACTATTAATCAAATATAGAACAACGCCTTATACCGATTTAATAGTAGCATTTAATCTTCCTAACTCCTTGATGAAATCAATTGAGATTGATAACTGATGTACTTGTATTTTACACACTTTTTAGGCTTAGTTTGTTGTTAATTTTAGTTATTAAAATTCTACTTTTGTACATATTTTTATAATTTGTCGTTAGTTTGTACTTGTGCAGTCCCTACACGGGTATTTTGTATTTTCAGGTACTTTTGATGCTATTTGGATACATTAGAGTGAACAAAAGAAGAAAAAATAAAAGTTCAAGTTGGAAGTCAATAAAAGTGGAATTTTCTTCAAAACAAATAAGGAGTAAATTGAAGAAAAGAAGCAAAAAATAAAAATGATGGAGGTGGGATTCGATCCTTGTAGAAAGGGTAGAAGAATGCCTACTACAACCAGTGTGCTAAGTGATCAATGTTGTACATATTCAGCTGGCAATTGTTATATTCCTTCTGAACGCGGCAAAGAAAAGAACAAAATGTTGAAGCCGAGAATCGATCCCACGATCTCCGAGTTTTCCCCTGAAGTGCTTATCCGTTAAGCTACCTATCACTGTTGAAACTTTACTGCGCTTTGTTGTACATAAGCTCATCTGTTCCGTAAATCCCAGCAATTAATGATTAATCACCTTATCATTATATTGCCTTAATCCATCTTCCTCCACACATAAGCTCGGACCAACCTCTCTCTAAACATCCCAGAAACATTTCCTCCTCCTTCTCTCTTCATTTCTCAACCCCAAATCATCAACTCATCTTCAACCATAACTAATCACTTTCTCATCCAAGATTAAGTCAAGATTAGCATCAAAGCTCCAAGGATTGTCATCTATCACAAGTTTGATCTTCCTTATCTCATTAAATCTTGTACTTTAATCATGGATTCATCTATTTCTATGTTTCCCAACATGTATAGCTAAATAAATTTGGGGCTAGAAATTGGTTAATTAATTGTTCTTATAATGTTTTAATTTGTATTGATTTTAATTGTTAAGTTTGTTCTATTTAGATTGTTGTGTCCAGAAAATTAATTATGTTGTGTTTGTGATATATATTATGAGTACTCAATCATAAACATATTGTTTGTTAAATACACAAATGAACACTTTCTGAACACACCGTTAAACTTCTTTTACCTTGTCCCGGATTGAAGTTTTACGGGAGAATTTAATTATTTAATTATATTATTTACACCACGGGGTTGGGTAAATAATATAGTTAATAATTAAGGTTGTCGTTGCACTTAAACAACTAGTCTCGTTTTGGCCATCACTGGAAAATGTTGACTAGTTACTTATTTTAGGTGACTTGTGTTGGGTCCTAAAATATTTATCTACAACTTCTCACAATCTATCTAAGAATAAAATTAGCAATTATGTCTTACAAATGAGCATTAAACAATTAGTTGCCAATTTCTACCCCTACTTGCTATTGGTTGAACTTTGTGTTGATAAAAGTCTCTTCTCTCAATCACTTTTATTTAATTACTTTTCCAAGTAAACAAAAATCAAAAGAAACGCATTCCCAACTTTAATCCTTAGTTTGTGCTTAATTATTTTATTTCCCGCTTCTCTGTGGTTCGACACCCTACTTCCTTGGGTAAAAAAAATAGTTGTGTGCCCATTATATGCTACACACCAATAACCTCAACACAACGGTTTCGGATTAACCAACAAAATTGATCCCTCTCAAGTTTATTAACCACAACCGTGCATTAATAAACCGAAGTTACTTACTTGTGAAACCATCAACGATTAACCATCGGTTCATTGATCGTTTCTAGTAATAATTAATGTCAGAACGTTAACTAATCGTCACTTAGCAATCCTCCAACATTAATATAGAATGAGATTAAGGGAAGAATTAATAATCAAGAGAAGAAGTTAAGAAAATAACTCACAACTTTAGTAATCAACAAGCTTCAAGAGCAAAACCAAGAAATGGAAGTTTAGCTCCTCATTTGGAGACTAAACATACTAGAAAAATATAAAGAAATGCTATTCTAAACTGAGCTTAAGAGTATATGTGAATTGGTGATATTTGTGAAGGAGAAGTGTGCTACTTATAGGTGTTTTTCAACACCTTTGGCCAGGTACCCGACTGGGTCTAGTACTATACCCGACCGGGTAACGGTCAAAATCAGATAATCTTCCACGTTCTTGTGTTTCAGCAGGTTAAAATGTCCCGGGTCAAGTCAGACCCGACCGGGTGGCTTAGTTGACCCGACCGGGTTTGGTCAAAATCAGATATTCTCTACACTCTGGTGATCTTTGGCACGTTCTGGTGTTCCGGGTTACATCTGACCTGACCGGGTCAAGTAGGGGACCTGACCAGGTCTAGCTCTTTCCTCAGGTATCCGGTTTTCAAATCAGACCCGACCGGGTTCAGGGTCTGACCCGGTCGGGTTTTGTGCTCCTGGTCATTTGTTTCTTCAGCTTTTTCTCCTTTTCCTTGCTAAAAACACTACCACTATTCTACAACTATACATGAAAGCTAAAAACAATTACAAACAAAATATAACAAATACTTACAAAATCACTAATAATGATAGAAAATCTACCCAAAATCAATATGAAAACATACATTTATGCACTATAAACTAGTGCATATCAAATATCCCCACACTTGAATCTTTACTCGTCTCGAGTAAATGCACTCCAAGAAATCCTAAAATGATAAGTTTATCAACACAACCAGCACAAAGTGTTTTTAGAAAAATAATCACAAGGTATCCCCAACATAAAGAGAATACATCAAGGGATCTTCCATTCCAATTTCTTCATGCAATGAACTTTCTTTAGTCATCACCCTTAGGATCCTGCAGAATCAAAAGAAATACTTTCTCTCATTCTCTCATTTTGCCTTGGTGCCCTTTCGGGTTTTCAACCGAGCTTCCCACATTTTCTTTCAATAAATCTCACAAACTCACTCTTATTTTTGCTTTATTTTTGCTTAAGTTGCCCTTTGTGGGTTTTCAACTTAACAAGCTGTTTTTTTTAAGATAGAAACAAGAATCAAGAGTATGAATGTGAACATACCGGAAAGATCTCCCCCACCGCTAGTCCATGGCACAGTCCCTAGTGCCCGCCTGCATCTCCGCCATCAAAAAATCCTCCATAACCCCTAAAGTGTGTATCCTCATCCATGTGACCACCGCCATATCCATCTTCCCCACCTTCACCACTAGAGCTCGAACCACCAAAATAATCCCATTCAGAGGGGTTATACCATGAGGGTGCCGGAGGAGTGGTCATGGATGCAAAGTCACCCTGATGTGCTACATAGGAGTAGATAGGGCCAAAAGTCCTCTTGTGGTCCTCCTGATCTCTCCGCAAATCTTCTTCGTATCTTCTCCAGTCCGATTACCTTTCCTCCTCTCCCCTCTCATAGTTCTGCCTTTGCAATGCAACTTCTTTCCGAAGTTGAGTGTAATTGAGGTTGAGAGCATTCATGCTCTTTAGCATATGTTGCTCAAATGGTGAATATTGGTGAGCATTGGGTTGTGGTTGAGGTTGTTGAGGAATGAGGGGTGGTGGTTCAATTGCAGGCTGTTCGTTGGCGGTGTTGTTGTCTTCATTGTCCCTCGGTTCATTGTCTGGGGGTGCATAATGTGGTGGGATCCCCCCGGGCAGACAATAATGGTGTCCATCACCGATTTGGTGATCGATGATGTTAAGAGGGAGATTTTCGGAAGGGAAAGGGAAACAGAGCTCTTGATCGGGTTTGATGTGTCAATTATAAATTTCCAGGCCATCATGTTCAATGTGTGAGAGGGTCACATCCCCAGCATTTTTTAAAAATTGAAGGCCAAGAAGGGTTCTGTGGTTTTGTGCACCATTACATTCAAAACCATACAGTGTGGCAATGTGGGTAATTAGACCCCCCACCAGAATTTTTCCTCCACCATTTTTAACATTGATAATGTGATCCCAAAGAACAGTGGTAACATCGTATGGGCCGGCGCCTGGAAGGACAGCTTGTGCCAAGAGGCATACATCCCAAGTTCTGGTTTGATGGTTGTTCGGTCTCCCGTAAAAGCAATTTGCCAAGAATTTTAAGAAAATCCGGAAGACCGGGTGTTGGACGTGGTTGACATTGAGGTGGGAAGTACGAACATTGACAAGTCCGGTCATTCTTCTCCATAGTTCATAGGCCACCGGTGAACTATATGCGACTGTTTCATCAAGCAAGGGTAGGCTGAAGTGTTCGGCAAATTCTCTTTTAGTGAGTGAGCGGTTCTCGTTGAGCAGACGAAAGTTGATCGTGTTATTAGTGTGATCATTTTCATCTTTCACATGCTCGACGGAACTGTAGAACTCATACACTAAACGAGCATATGGCCAATAGTGCATATCAAAGATTTTTAGCATGCCACACCTTGTGAATATGTCTCTCATAATTTCATCAATCCAAAACAGAGTTAATGTCAATTGGCACATAAAGCGGGAGGGTTTTACCTCTCTTTCGGATTGTTCGAGGAAGCGGATGCGTTGTGCTTCAGATTCAAATTCCACCTCCTCGAAGCCATCGACTGGTGGGATATCCCTTGGAGCTCTTGAAGAAGTAGTTCTTCCCCTTTTCGGTGCCATGGAGCTTGATTTTTTTTTTGTGTTTTTGGTGAGGGATTTTCGGATTTTTGGGGTGGGTAGGATTTGGTGGGAGTGATGGGTATGGTTTTGTAGAGGATGATAAGGAGAAGAGGTATTTGATATTTGTTGGGAGTTTTGGTTTGAATTTGGACCTTGAATGTCCAAAAATGGAGGGGTTCGAATTTGGGGTAGGGTTTTTTGGGTTGGTTGATTTGGGAGATTTTGGAAAGATAAAAATGTGTAGGGTGGAAGAGGGAGGTGAGGAGATGAAGAATATGATGTTATTTGATGGATTTGGTGGGGGAATGGGTGAGTTTAGAAGCTTGTTGGATTTGAAAATGGAGGATTTTAGGGGGGTGGTTCGAAATGGGGAAGATGAATTGGGAAGGGAGGGGATATGCCCGACCTGGTATATCCTGAAAAACCCGACTACCCGGTCGGGTATGGTAGGTTACCCGGGCGGGTGCGTGTTCCTGAGGCGGGCAGAGAGTTTTTTGCGTGTATACCCGGTCGGGTATCTTTACTTTACCCGGTCGGGTAACATGATTTTCGTTAACCAGAGAGTTCTGATTGCTGATACCCGCTCGGGTGAAATAAAATACCCGGTCGGGTCCTTTTGTTTTGCATGGACCAAAGCCTCTGGTTTAGATACCCGGTCGGGAAATTTAATTTACCCGGTCGGGTTTGTTTCACGTGTATTCAAAATTGTGCCCCTCGCCCGGGTAGTGGTGCGGGTAACCCCTTTTTATGCTATAGCCGACCGGGTGAACTGTGATACCCGGCCGAGTGTATTCCCAGGACCACTTTTTTTTTTCAACACATACACTCTACTGAAAAAGTATAAAGAAAACATACCGTGCATGGGTTGCCTCCCAAGAAGCGCTTTATTTAACGTCGTGGCTCGCCGATATCTTCTGTTGCTCTTCACTCATAGACCGGTTCAGAAAGGTCTATGACTTCAACGTTTTTGGGTTGAAAACCCTCAAAGAAGGGTTTTAATCGCTGTGAGTTCACTTTGAGAACCTCTCCCGTCTCTAGGTCTTGAATTTCCACCACCCAGTGTGGATATGTTTTGACCACTTTGTATGGTCCAGTCGAATGGGATCTCAGCTTTCCCGGAAATAGACGAAGGCGTGATTGGAATAGGAGGACTTTGTCATCAAGTTTAAAGTCTTTTCGTATGATCATTTTTCCATTCCACTCCTTCGTCTTTCTCTTGTATATTTCCGCATTGTCATAAGAATCCAGGCGAAGTTCTTCCAATTCTTGCAATTGGAGTTTCCTATGTACATCGGCCTCGTCAAGATTGAGGTTGAATTCTTTTACCGCCCAATAGGACTTGTGTTCTAGCTCTACGGGAAGATGACATGCTTTTTCAAACACAAGTCTATAAGGGGACATACCGATTGGAGTTTTGTAGGCAGTTCGGTATACTGCAATCCTTGCGGTTTGGGTTAACTGTTTTCTGGAGTATAGATTTCAACTACCTGTTTGAGGTTTCCGCTTGGCCATTGGTTTGAGGGTGGTAAGCGGTAGAGATCTTGTGAGTCACCCCATATTTCTTTAGTAGGGATCCCACAATTTTATTACAAAAATGTGTGTCTCGGTCGCTTATTAAAAGTCGAGGGACCCCGAACCTTGAAAATATGTGTGATTTGAGAAAGTTTGCAACCACCTTTGCATCATCAATTTTGGTGGCTTTAGCTTCCACCCATTTTGAAACATAATCCACCGCAAGGAGGATGTAGATGTTACTTTGAGAGTTTGGGAAAGGTTCCATGAAGTCAATACCCCATGCATCAAAAATCTCACAGAAAAGCATGGGGTTTTGTGGCATCTCGTTCCCTCTTGAAATGTTGCCCGCTCTTTGGCAGTTGTCACAAGATTGACAAAAGCCATGTGCATCCCGGAATAGACTCGGCCACCAAACACCACTTTCAAGGATCTTCATTGTCGTCCATTTCGGGCCGAAATGTCCTCCACAAGCATAAGAATGGCAAAACTCTATTATGTGGGTTATCTCATATTCGGGGATGCATCTTTGGATTATTTGATCCTTGCAATGCTTCCACAAATATGGGTCATCTCAAGCATAGAGTCTTGAATCCATTCTCAATTTTTCTTTTTGAGATTTTGAGAGTTGTGGAGGAAATTTGTCGGAAACAAGAAAGTTTACAATATTTGCGTACCATGGTTGTATGACTTTGATGGAGAAGAGAGTCTCGTTCGGAAATTCGCCTTTTATGAGATTTGTATGGAGACCTTCAATTTCTTTGTTCGGAACCAAACGGCTTAGATGATCGGCCACCAAGTTCTCCGCTCCTTTCTTGTCTTTGATTTCTATGTCAAACTTGCTCAATAGAAGGACCCATCGAATGAGTCTTGGTTTGGCCTCTTTCTTTTTCATCAGGAATCGGAGAGCGGCATGGTCGGTGTAAACAATAACTTTCGTTCCAAGAAGGTAGGACTGAAACTTCTCAAAAGAAAAGACCACCGCTAGCATTTCCTTCTCGGTGGTGGAGTAGTTCTTTTGTGCTTCATTGAGAGTAGAGGAGGCATAGTAGATAACATGAGCAGCCCTACCGATCTTTTGGCCTAGAACAGCCCCTACAACATAGTCACTTGCGTCGCACATGATCTCAAAAGGAACAGACCAATCGGGAGCTTGTATGATTGGGGCAGTTACCAATCTTGCTTCCAAAGTGTCAAAAGCCTCTTTGCATTCATCATTGAGATCAAATTCAACCTCCTTTTGTAAAAGTTTGCATAGAGGAGATGAAGTTTTTGAGAAGTCTTTGATGAATCTCCTATAGAAACCGGCATGACCAAGGAAAGAGCGGATGTCCCGTACATTTGTGGGGTACGGGAGCATTTGAATCACATCAATTTTAGCTTTGTCCACCTCGATCCCCTTTGATGAGATCACATGCCCAAGAACAAACCCTTGTTCCACCATAAAGTGGCATTTTTCAGAGTTTAGAACAAGGTTGGATTCAATACAACTTTTTAGCACAAGAGTGAGATGATAGAGGCAAGAGTCAAAAGAGTCCTCATGGATTGTGAAATCATCCATAAAGACTTCCATGAATACCTCCACAAATTCTGAAAATATGCTCATCATGCACCTTTGAAAGGTGCCCGGTGCGTTGCATAATCCGAAGAGCATTCTTCTGTAGGCAAAAGTGCCAAATGGACATGTGAAGGTTGTTTTCTCTTGGTCCTCCGGGGCTATTGGAATTTGGAAATACCCGGAGTAACCATCGAGAAAACAATAGAATTTGTGCCCGGCTAGCTTCTCTAGCATTTGATCAATGAAGGGCAAAGGAAAGAAATCTTTTCTTGTTACCGAATTGAGTCTTCGGTAGTCAATGCAAACGCGCCACCCGTTTTGAACTCGGGTGAGCACCATCTCGCCTTCTTTGTTCTCAATGACCGTCACTCCGGTCTTCTTTGGCACAACTTGGGTAGGACTCACCCACTTCCTATCGGAAATGGGAAAGATGATTCCCATTTGTAGCAGCTTGATCACTTCTTTTTTTACCACCTCCATCATGGGTGGATTCAATCTTCGTTGCGGTTGCCTCACCGCTTTGGCCTCATCCTCAAGTAGGATCCGATGAATGCACGTGGATGGACTAATGCCTTTGATGTAGGCAATAGACCATCCAATGGCCAATTTGTATTGACGTGCACTTGTCGTGAGGTGAACTCAAAATAATTACAATACAACGATTATACGTAGTATAACAAAGTAAGGTTCGTATCCACAGGGAAAGGAATACTTTTCTTTTATATAAGTAGTAACAAGGGGGGGTTAGATTTGTTTGATTTAAATACTAAGATGAACAACCTATATGAGTTTAATTAATAGATATGGAGGCTTGGTTTTGCTTTTTTCCACTTAATAAAATGTTCGTCGATCCCGATTATATCTTTAACTATCTTCCTCTCGAATACTCAATCGAGGAGTATATCCAGTTCATCGAGGGTAGTTATTAATAACGAGATGCGTTCATTAATAAAACTTACTATCGAGTCAATATAGAACAAGCGCCGTATATTAACTTGATAGTAGCAATAAACTTAAGATGAAAACGATTGAGATTGATAACCTCAACACAAGCGGTTTATTGGTTTAATCAATATAATCAATTCCCCTTGGCATATTAACCATGAGATGCATGCATTAATAATCCAAGTTTACTACTGTTGAAGGAACCGGATTAATAACAAACGTATTAACCGATTGATTCTAGTAATAATTAATATGAGAAACAAAACTAGTTGATACTTTAAGTGATGTTCAAAATATTAACATGATATATGAATAGGAATTAATTAATACTCAAGGAAGAATATTAAAGAATATGAATCCTACTATGATTAGTATCAAGATGTTAACTAATTGTCATCTTAGTAACACTCCCCAATATTAACATAGAGGAAGAAATAACTATTACTATAACCAATGTCAAGATGTTAACTAATTGTCATCTTAGTAACACTCCCCAACTTTGATATAGAAATAGTATTTTAAAGGAAGAAGATTAAAGAAAATAACTCACAGCTTAAAAATTCATTAAGTTTCAAAGTAGCAAAACCAAGATGGAAGAGTTTAGCTCCTCATTTGGAGACTAAACATGATGAAAAATATAAAGAAAGAACTATTCTAGACTGAGCTTAGATGTATAAAGGAATTGGATCCCTAATTGTGAAGGAAATGAGGTGTATTTATAGGCTTTGGAGATGCAGCTCGGGTACCCGATCGGATATATACAAGGTACCCGATCGGGTATGTGTAATACCTTCAATTCGAGGTATACTCGATCGATCATTGCCAAAGTTTTATAAGCATGCCCGATCAAGTATACCTTTGTACCCGGTCGAGTATGCTTATAACTTCAGATCCGGGGTATACTCGACCGAGTTCGGGTTTGTATTTGAAGGGATACCCGATCTGGTGTGTCGGTGTACCCGATCAGGTATGGACATTTGATCGTGGTCCGAATCTTCTCCGCATGATCCTTTGTCTTCGGATCTGATCCGATTTCAAATTTCAACAAGATACCCGATCGAGTATAGGTCATACTCGACCAGGTATAGACAAAAAAATCAGGATCTTCTTTCTTTTTGATTTTTGCACCTTCCTTCCACTTTTTGAGGTTCACCAACTGTCCTTTGATTTGATCAAGACCTGTTTGAGCTCATAATAAACCTAATCTAAACAATTTACAAGAATTTAACAAACTAAACTATTACACCAAAAGTGTGTAATTTCCAAAGTAAAAATCAATCAAAACTAATTAAAAACACAAACATACAAATGGAAATTACAAGTGTATCATGTATTCTTTGAGAACCGCAATCAATCTCTCTTCTTGTTCTTGGGTCAAGGCATTTGAGATAATCACCGGTAGAGTGTGATTTTCGCCCAAGAACACATGCTTCAAACTTTCAGGGAGTGGTTTTAATTCCACCTCCGGTGCCTGCAAAACAGATGGTAGCGGCTTCTCGCTTGGAATGGTTAGAGGGAGGGCTTTAGAGCCCGGTGGCAACAGTGGGAGTTGATTTAACTCCGCCACCATAACTTTCATGCTATTTGACATAGAGTATTCCAAAGTGAAATCATGTATGTCATTTTCAATTGAGCTTAGTGCTTCATCTTTCCCCTCAACTTCAAACACATCTTGGACCCAAGTGTCGCAAGTGTCAATAGCAAAAAGAGAGTGATTATCGGTGGGGTATTTCATGGAATCGTAAATATTAAATTCGACTTTTTCACCATCGAACTCTATGATTAACACTCCACTAAAAACATCAATTTTTGCCTTGGCCGTTTTCAAAAAGGGCCTGCCTAATAAAATTGGGACTGCATTTTTATCGTTCTCCATTTCAAGAACGTAAAAATCAGCGGGAAAGATTAAGTTATCCATCATGACGAGTACATCCTATACTACACCTTTTGGGTAAGCACTGGATCTATCGGCAAGTTGGATAACAACCCCCGTTTCATGTAAAGGTCCTAGTTCTAGGGACTTATATAGAGAATATGGAATGACATTGATTGATGCACCCAAATCTAACATAGCCCTAGAAGAACTAGAATCTCCAAGTTTACATGGTATAGTGAACATTCCCGGGTCACTATACTTTTTATGCAATTTATTTTGAAAAACGGCCGACACTCTTTCGCTTACTAGGATTTTATGCTTGCCATTTAATTTGTGTTTTCTTTTAATTGTGCAAACCTCTTTTAAAAACTTTGCAAACCTAGGAACACCTTTTATTAAATTGAGAAGAGGGATATTTACCTCACATTTAGAGAAGGTCTCATAGATGTCCTTGTCATTGTTGTATTTGCGATTGTCCTTGAGAGCTTCCGGAAAAGGTGGCACAGGCTCGTATGAATCGAGCGGTGGGAACTTTCTTTGAGGTGTGATATCCTCCTCTTTCTCTTCTTCATTTTGAGGATTTGTGCTTTGCACCAAGTGATCCTCTTCTTCCTCTCCAACATGGCTCTTTGCTTTTGCTTTAGCCATAACCAATTCTTTGCCACTTCTCAAAGTGACCGCATGAGCTTGTTGCCTTGGATTCGGCTCCGTTTGAGATGGGAGTTTTGTCGAATCCTTAGCTTCAAGCCTACTCATGGCATTTTAGATTTGGCTCATTTGGCTTTCCAAGTTGTGGATGCTAGATTTTGTTGTTTCTTGAAATTGGGCCACACTTTGTTGCATCGTGGCCATGTTCATGGCTAGTGCTCGAATCATGTCTTCGGTGGACATGTTTGAGTTCGATGTTTGGCCTTGTTTAAATTGTTGAGGAGGAGGGTTTGATTGTTGAGGAGGTTGAGAGTTTCCATACCTTAGATTTGGATGATCCCTCCATCCCGGATTGTAAGTGTTGCCATGAGGATCGTACCTCCTTTGACCTTGAAACCCCAAAGCATTGACTTGCTCGGAGTTCTCCTCTTCTAGCATTGGGCAGGAATCGGTGGGATGCCCTTGTGTTGAACATATGCCGCAGACCTTGACTTCTTGGGTTTTTGGATTTAAGAGGAAATCTTTAACCAAAGAAGTCAAGCCGGCCACTTGACTTTCCAACGAGTTGTTGGATTCCACCACCATGACTCTCTTTGTTGACCGCCGATCATGGTTCTACAATTTTCGGCCAACTCCGAGATAAGATTCCTAGCTTGAGAAGGAGTTTTTTTTACTATTCCTCCTCCACATGCGGCATTAATCATCCGTTTATCATCATCACAAAGACCGTCATAAAAGTAAAGGATGAGGTCTTGATACGGGCAGCTTGCACAAAGTTTCTTGAATCGTTCCCAGAATTCGTAGAACGATTCATCATCTTTTTGCCCCACATTGCTGATTTGTTTCTTTAGAGATGAGGAGATTAAGGCAGGATAATACCTTTCGAGGATGCCCTTTTTCATGGCCGCCCAAGTGTCTATGCTTCCTGAGGGAAGATAGAATAACCAATCTTTGGCGGTGTCTTTGAGGGAGAATGGAAAGGCCCTCAACTTTATTTGCTCCTCGGTGACACCGTTCGGGCACATGCTTGTGCAAACGATGTGGAACTCCGAAAGATGTTTATTCGGATCCTCTCCTCTTAGCCCGTGGAAAGATGGAAGTAGATGTATGAGTCCAGATTTCAACTCAAATGTAGCACCCGCATCAAGAGTTGGGAAGGTGATACATAAGGGTTGTTGATTTAGATTGTGAGCTGTGAGCTCCCTCAGCGTTCTTGTTTCAAGAGCCATATTTATTGGCACTTTGGACTCGCTAGAATGAGAACTAGCACTTGAGGATTCTCCCGAGTCGGTGTTTGAGAATTTGTTCTTCAACCGCTCGAGAGCTAGTTCTATTTCAGGGTTTGTTTGGTAGGTGAGTTGGTTTATCGATCAGGTTTTAACCATATACTCACTAGTGTAGAAAACACTTTCTATATGGGTTAAAAAACACTTTTGTCGGTTCCCGTAACGACATAGTAGCCAGCGATATAGAAAGTCGGGTTCTTTTCGTGTCGGGTATTCGTACCCCTTATAGAATGTTTTTTATAACGGTTACGAATTTAACCGTTATCGAATGTTTTCCATGTCAGTCCAGTAATACCCCATATAAAATCCTTTTTATATGGGTTAAAAAGTAATCAACATCAGTTCATTATACCCCATATGGAACGTCTTTTAATTATAATGCAAACTGATACCCTGATATACCCCAATATCAATTTATTGTACCCCAGCATGAAAATTTTATAATGTTCATTCACTACTACATCAATAAATAAACAACACCACTCACAAACCATATATCAAATTAAAATATTGCATATTAACCATAGTATAGTTTCAAATTATCGTTGATACACCAACAAAATATTGCATATCACTTTCAAACGTGCCAAAATAGTATCATCTAAATCTAATTAAATAAATACTAAATGCTAGTAGCTTCACAGAAAAATGTTGCCCAATCTTCTCGAATCTCATTGATATCTTCTTCTTTAAATGGATCTTGAACATTGAATACCTATACAAGATGAAAAACATTTTATTAGTATAAAATAAAATAAAAAGAAATACAAAAAAATAAAATAATGAAACATAAGTAATAATTACCTCTATCCATGAATAAAAAACATTAGTAGAGATAATAGAACTCATATGTTTCATAACATAGTAACCACATTCATAACTTCGACTTTGCATTCGACACTACAAATGAAAAACGCATTAAGTCAATATTATAGCTATACAAATATAAAAACAATACACACATAAAAATCTGGATTTCTTGAACTTAAAAATCTGGATTTTGGGCCTTGAGATCGAGGATTATGATCTTATCTCTCGCAAACATACGAGCATTTAAGTTCAAGAAAGTTGTGGGAACAATTGTAAATGTACGACTTCTGTTTTTTGTTGTTTCCTGCAAATCTGGTTTCTTGTCCCTTCTGATGCAGTCTAAAGTGACTAGTCACAGTTCCATGAGCCGCTTCAGATTCTAAAGTCTTGCCATCAGAGGATAACTGCAGAGAACAGCCAATATAGATGCTTTTAGTCTTCTTATTTCAAATGGTAATTCTAGAAAAGTTCCAATAAATTCACCATTGGCAAGCCTATTTTTGAAAAACAGAAGTCATAAGACCCAAGACAACCTTTTTCAAAAACCAAAGTCATAAACTAGATATATATATATATATATATATACCATGACGATGAAAATGACAAAAATAGTGAAATATGACTAACCAAAACAGAAGTCATAAGACCTAGAGAACCAAAACCTACATTCAGTAATGGATAAAAAAACTTAAGCTTGTATGTCATAGTTTGATAGGTAATGCATTACTCTAATCCTATTCACATATCAGAATACTTCACCTTGTGCAAGTAAATCACTTTGCACATCTCCCTCATAATTTTTGTAGGCCCATACATAGCCACCGTCACCTTTTACTGCATATGCTACCATGTCATCTATCAACCGATGCTCATACCTAATGCCAGCAGCCATATCATTCAGAACATCAATACATGATACTACTGAGAATATTATTTTATACTGTAGCATGTGATGTTCCTCGAACTTTGCCTTCCATTTCTCCTGATATACCTCTTCAAAGATGCCCTTGAACCTGGAGCAAATTGAATACCAAATGCTCATATAAGTTGGTTGGTTCAAAAAGAGATGTATAAATAATTAAATACTAATCCCTCCAGTTCAGTGCAAGTAACATTTGGAAGAAATCTTGTGTATTAAGAAGTTGCTAGGTTCTACATGGAAAAACTAATAACTTCACTCTTCATTATCCAATAAAGTTTTGCAAAGGGGTCTTGGAGAAGGGTAAAAATGCGAAAATTACATCAAAACCTATTTTCTTGGTTTTATAAAACAACACACATTGTGAAACGAACATTTCCTTTCACAATGGCACTCGTTTTGAACTCGAGGAAGTATGTTGTGATATTTTTTAATACATTTCCAGAAATAGAAACTTACCAAGATTGTAGGGTAAAAATAAGTAATCATTGGTTGCCTTCCATCATACTTCATTAGAATTGTATTTTTTGTGCTCAAGTAAAGGGACCATTTCTTTGAAAACGCCATTGACATTGATGATTCAGAAAATGCATGAATTGACTAGCAAATTGCATCAATAAGAGAAAAAGAATAAGAGGAAAAGTCAGTCAATCAAGAAAAGAATGAGCAATGACAGTCTGACACACAAGTTCAAGAAAATAGTTGCATACCTGATCAACATTGTACATAGCAAGGGCAACCCCAGGGCCTTTGAAATCATAGACATTGAGCTCAATCGGGACTTCCCCATTTTCTGGAACTGGCAACAATCAATAAATGACGAAAATGTTTTAAGTAGATATATTCAAAAAAAACTTACATATAAGTAATACAGAGTCACATCAAACATCATCAACTCATAAAAAACCATTTTGAGCTTTCCTGCTCCTTAAATGACGGTATCAGTGGGCACCGTATTGATCACCAAAGGCATGCCTGCCAATACAAATGAGCTTGTTCCAACCTGCAGATTTAAGAGATAAGCCATTAGGGTGTAGCTGATATAGGTGTCAGATCATGTGTGAATTACATTTAGCAAGAACAACACAACATTACCAGGAACAAGTCTGGAAATGTTTTTACAAAGGATAGGCTCTCGGAAAATAGTACCTGCAGGAAGTAACGATCATTTTGGAGAACATAAACTATAAGAAATCACAAAAACTCAAAAAAAAAAGCTAGAAACAGCTGTTGTAATTTGCAGGCCCTAAAATGAAATTATTTTCAGGTTTCATTGATGTGCCTGCATAGCGCTAATGAGACAGTACAAAAATCAGTCATGCTATAAACTACTGAATGGCTGCACAAATTAACTGATTTAATATTGCTAGAGTTATATCTCACAAATCTAGAAGAGTCTTCATGTTTGGTTTTGGGAAAAGACATTTTGGGAAAAGACATTCCATCATAATGCAAAAGAAAAATATTTATCATATCACTACTCAGTTTTCTTTACTTCTAATGTAACACTTCTAAAGAAGAAAAAAAAGCACATGATTTGGGAAAAGACATTTTTCATGCATGAGATTTTTTATTTTAAGAATCTCCCACATGTTTTTATTGATATTTATGAGTTTACCCCCCTGGCCCCACCCCCAAATATAAGTTTGTGAACACTGTTTGTACCAATAAGACGTAGTTCAAACAAGCATAAAGCTCTTTTGTATGTAATGGATAAAAATGTTGCCAAAAAGAGTTATAAACAAGTTGCCTATGATAAATATAGTTAAACTGACTAGCAACAATTAAAAGTGAAGTATATGATTTATGATTGCTACGTTGTTCATTACAAAAAAAATTAAGCTATACTCTTATATAATTTTATAACTGTGCATAGGCATGGATCAAGCATAGAAACCATACTTGAAAAATGACCAACTCATCTTGTTCTTCATATTAATAAAAGAATGATACAATGAAGAAACATCCATTCAAAATCTCACTCGGGCATTTTCACAAACATATGATAGACATAGTCTAAACTAAAACATAATTGAGTAAAATTGGCTTCCATATCTTCTTTTCTGTGAAATTTTTAAGCAACATCTAGATCAATAAAACCATACAACAATTGAAGCATAACTGATAAAAGTATTCAGTGTATAATGTAAATAAAAAGTAATGAAAAATTACATATGTGAAAGTTGGTTAATGCATAGCAGAATCAGCCTCAGGAATTGGTAGGTCGTCGACTGATAGCAAGGAGTAGCGCTGAGCCGTCGAGTGTTAACGAAGAGTAGCGGTGCGTCGTCTGGTGCTAAAGAAGAGCAGGGGCAACGGTTGTTAATGAAAAGCAGCGGTGCAGTGTAGAGTGTGGAACGAAGAGCAGCGGCGGCGCATCTAGAGTAAACGAAGAGCAGCAATGCAGCGTCGAGTGTTAATGAAAAGCTGTTTGGGGGCGAGAGTTAATGAAGAGCAGCAATGCAACGTCGTCCTCTTCGACTTTCTTCAGGAAAAGTGGAAGAAGCTAAAGATGAGTTGTATATCTTGCCCTGGCTGTTCGGTTACTAAGGGTTTTAATTTTGGATTAACCTTTTCGTAAGGGTTAACAACCACCGACATAGAAAAGTATTAGTCAAAATTATAAAAAAGACCCCATTTGAAACTTAAATTTGTGAAAATTATTAAAATAACCCCGTTTTCAGTTAACTATGTCGGTTATTTATAAACCCGTTATAGATAAAGTTTTATATTTATAAAACTTACCCATTAAGTTATTCGAAACTTTCATTATTTATAAATATGACCCCGAGCCTACATTTTAAAAGGGGTTTAAATGAACCCATATAAAAAGCTAGTTATAGAATGTGTTTTTTGTACTAGTGACTCAAACAAAGCTCAGAACAATAGAAATCTTTATATATATATATATATATGTATATGTATATATATATATATATATATATATATATATATATATTTGATTTTCTTTGAAATAAAATAAAAAGAAAAATTAATTGCCTTTCCCCGGCAATGGCGCCAAATTTGACGTGCACTTGTCGTGAGGTGCACTCAAATTAAATACAATACAGCAAACATACGTAGTATATTGAAGTAAGGTTCGTATCCACAGGGAAAGAAATACTTCTCTTTTTATAAAACTATGTAAATAAAAGGGGGGGATTTGGATTGAATGATTTTCATTTAATAAGAAACTAAGATGAACGACCTATATGAGATTTAATTCAAAGATAAAAAGGGACTTGGCCTTGCTACTTTCCACTTGTTGATATATTTTAGTCGATCATTGTTATATCTATAACTTATCCCCTCTCGAATACTCAATCGAGGAGTATATCCAATTCATCGAGGGTAGTTATTAACAACGACCGTTCATTAATAACTTTTACTATTCATCGAGGAGAAAATCTACACAAAATTAATATAAAAACATACATTTATGCACTAAAAACTAGTGCATATCACTGTATCACCCGCTCGGATTGCCCATCCGTCTGTGGGTGAAATGATGTGCTAAACTTCAGTTTAGTCCCCAATGATGCTTGAAACTTTGGCCAAAATCTGGATGTGAAACGTGGGTCCCTATCCGAGACAATGGATATTGGAACTCCATGTAACTTCACAATCTCTTCTGTGTATAACTTGGCTAATCTTTCAAGCGGATAAGTGATGTTGATAGGCAAAAGTGTGCACTCTTGGTAAGCCTATCAACTACCACCCATACTGCATCGTAGTTGTTCACCGTCCGTGGTAGCCCTACCACGAAGTCCATGGTTAGATGTTCCCACTTTCATTCTGGAATCGTAAGTGGTTGCAAAAGCCCTGCCGGGTGTTGATGCTCTGCCTTAACCTGCTGACAAGTAAGACATCGACTGACATACTCTGCGAAGTCCCTTTTCATACCTGACCACCAGTAACTTTCCTTTAGGTTTCGGTACATTTTTGTACCCCCTGGATGCATAGCATAGGCCGAAGAATGAGCATCCTCTAGTATGGACTTTTGGAGCTCTTCGTTCTTCAGTACACATACACGATCTTTAAACAACAAAAGACCATCCTCTCGTACCTGGAAATCCTCAACGGGTCCCGCAAGGATCCGTTCATGGATCTTCTGACATTCTTCATCAATGCCCTAACACCTACTGATCTCATCCATCAAGGTAGGTCTAACCTCGAATCTCACTATGAGGGCCCCGCATGTGGTCACCTCCACGCGCGCCACACCCTCAATGCCCGTAGGCATGTGTGTAACGTCCCCGACGTACTCTTTCTGCTCAGTGCATCGGCCACCACATTGGCCTTACCGGGATGATAGTCGATGATCAAGTCATAGTCCTTGATCAACTCCATCCATCTCCTCTATCTCATATTCAACTCTTTCTGAGTGAATACATACTTCAGGCTCTTATGATCGGTGTAGATGTGACATGTCTCCCCGTAGAGATAATGCCTCCAAATTTTTAGTGCAAACACTACCGCTCCCAATTCTAGGTCTTGGGTAGGGTAGTTCACCTCATGTTAACTCAATTGCCTAGAATCATAGGCAATTACCTCCCCGTTTTGCATCAGTCCACATCCAAGTCCTTGGATGCTAGCATCATTATAGATATCATACCCTATCCCTTGTATGGGTAGGGCAAGAACTGGTGCCTCAGTGAGTCGTTTCTTTAGCTCAAGAAACCCTCTCTCACACCTGTCATCCCATACGAACTTAGCCCCTTTCTTCGTGAGCTTCGTATGTGGTGACGCCATCACAGAGAATTTCTCCACAAATTTACGATAGTTGACGAGCACTTCGTCGTAGTGCGTCAAAATAATTTCCAATACTAACACTTATACGTAGTATAGCGTAGTAGAGTTCGTATCCACAGGGAAAGGAATACTTCTCTTTTTATAAAACTATGTAAATAAGAGGGGGGTTTTGGTGATGAATGATTTAATTAAATTAAAAACTAAGATGAACGACTTATATGAGATTTAATTCAAAGATAAAAAGGACTTGGCATTGCTACTTTCCACTTGTTGATATATTTTAGTCGATCATTGTTATATCTATAACTTATTCCTTCTCGGATACTCAATCGATGAGTATATCCAATTCATCGAGGGTAGTTATTAACAACGACCGTTCATTAATAACTCTTACTATTAGTAAAGTATAGAACACCACCATATACCGACTTGATAGTAGCTTTTAATCTTTTAACTCCTTGATGAAATCAATTGAGATTGATAACCTCAACACAACGGTTTCGGTTTAACCAACAAAATTAATCCCTCTTAAGTTTTTCAACCACGACCGTGCATTAATAAACCGAAGTTACTTGTGAAACCATCAACGATTAACCATCGGTTCGTCGATCGTTTCAAGTAATAATTAATATATGAAACAAAACTAGTTGATCCTTAAGTGATGTTCAAAATATTAATATGAAATATGAATAGGAATTAATTAATATTCAAGGAAGAATATTATTAAAGGAGATGAATCCTACTATAATTAATATCAAGATGTTAACTAATTGTCATCTTAGCAACACTCTCCAACATTAATATAGAGGAAAGAAAATTCTATTCTAACTAATGTCGAGATGTTAACTAATTGTCATCTTAGCAACACTTCCCAACATTAATATAGAGATAGTATTTAGGAAAGAACTAATAATTAATATTCAAGGAAAGAAGTTAAGAAAATAACTCACAACTTTAATCATCAACAAGCTTCAAGAGCAACACCAAGAATGGAAGTTTAGCTCCTCATTTGGAGACTAAACATAGCTAGAAAAATATAAAGAAATGTTATTCTAAACTGAGCTTAGGAGTATGGAAGAAGGGATGATTAAAAGTGAAGGAAAATGGGGCTATTTATAGGTGTTTTACAACACTTTTGGCCGGGTACCCGACCGGGTAAAGTGCCCACCCGACCGGGTGCATGTCAAAATCAAATATCCTCCACGTTCTGGTGATCTTCGGCATATTAAAGTGTCCCGGGTCAAGTCAAAGCCGACCGGATGGGGTAGGGAACCCGACCGGGTGAGTGCACTTTCCAGGCACTTTCGGTTGTTGAATCAGACCCGACCGGGTGACGTCTTATGCCCGGTCGCGTATTTGCTCCTGGACAGTCAAAATTCCTTTTTCTTCACTTCAAAGTCCTCTCTTTCAACACCATAATTCCTAATTCTACTTTACAACTTACAAATGAGAACTGAAATACAATTACAACTAAAATCACACAAATGTTTACAAACTAAATAAAATGGTAAACAATACACACAAATCAAACATAAAAATATACATTTATGCACTACTAATTAGTGCATATCAATAGCACCCCGCTAAGCCAAGGAAACTACGTATCTCTTTCACATTTTTGGGTCGCTCCCAATCGATGATAGCTTCTATCTTTGGATTGTCCACCGCAATGCCCGATCCAGATATGACATGTCCGAGGAAGCCAATCTCTTTTAGCCAAAATTCACATTTAGAGAACTTAGCAAAGAGTTGCTTCTCTCTCAGCCTTTCAAGCACAAGACTCAGATGATGCTCACGTTCTTCCTCGTCTTTTGAGTATATCAAGATATTATCAATGAATACAATCACAAATTGATCTAAATATTCACTAAACACACGGTTCATCAAATCCATGAATGCTGTTGGTGCATTGGTTAAACCAAATGACATCACGAGAAACTCGTAGTGACCATATCTAGTGTGAAACGCACTCTTAGGTATGTCGCTCTCCTTGATCTTCAATTGATGATAGCCGACCTCAAATCATTCTTTGAGAACACCATCGCTCCCCGAAGTTGATCAAACAAGTCGTCAATCCTCGGTAAAGGATACCTATTCTTGATTGTGACCTTGTTCAACTGTCGGTAGTCAATACACATTCTTAGTGTACCATCTTACCAATTGTTAAGACACATATTGGTCCAAGTCACCGCCATACCAATTGTTAAGGGTACCATCTTAACAACAAGAGAACTTGCAACCTAGGTAACAATAGTCCTATAAACGTCAAAACACAATGCTCATGGTTTTCGGTAAAACTCTTTTGAAAAAATCTCTTGTGAGAGATTGATTACATAGTTTAGAACTGAGATGGCTCTGATACCACTTAATTGTAACGCCCCACACCACATCTAAGCGCGTGTACAACCACTGTATGACCAAGTGACGTCACTCGCAAGTCAACGTGACTTAATCATACAAGGCCTCCATGAACATAATCCATACACACTCAGTAGTAAACATACATAACAATATCACATTAAAACCAATGAATAACGGAAATATTCAACGGTAAAGCATGGGCCACAACCGTCCAAAACATGGGCTCACAGGCCCAAAATGGTTTATAGTAAATCAAATATCCATGAGCAAGTGTTTGGTAGTTTGAAAGGAAATAAGGAAGCATGAACCACATCTTCCTTGATATGATTTCACCCGTAAGAAGGTGCAGGTAGCAAGCCCTAGCTTCAACCTAAAAATGGTGCCCCCCCCCCCCCCCCCCGAAGGGGTCAGTACAAGTACCGAGCGAGTAGCAAGCAAAATGTAGCATAACTAATATTTCAAGTATAAGACCCAAACATAGAGTGATACATACACGTATAGTACTTTCCCCCAAGTTATAAAATACATTTCAGTATATATATATATATACACATGGAAATACCCGACCCGTAGGTCATTGTTTATTTGTGAAAATCACAGTAGTCAATGTCCTTGACTTAAATTCCAACCCACCCATATTCTATGAGTGTATAGGACTCCTCCTGGTCCAAGTCAATTTATACATACGAGTTTGAGGACAGTACCGTCGTCCTTGGATTCTCTACCATTTATACATATGAGTTTTGAGGACAGTACCGTCGTCCCTGGGTCTCCACCATTTATATACCGAGATTTCAGGACAGTACCATCGTGCTTGGGTCACCACCGTTTATACATTTGAGGTTTGAGGACAGTACCGTCGTCCCTGGGTCTCCACCGTTTATACATTTGAGGTTTGAGGACAGTACCGTCGTCCCTGGGTCTCCACCGTTTATATACCGAGTTTTGAGGACAGTACCGTCGTCCTTGGGTCTCCACCGTTTATATATCCATTCCTATGATCTACCCCATATCTTACTAGATAGGGTCTATATCATAATCAATAAACAAGACTAAACCAAGTCTTAAGGCTTAAGCAAAATCATTCATGCAATTCATGCTTTAAAGTCAACATATAGGCAATATAAGGCCAAACCGGTGCCGGTTCAAACCTGACCGGCACCGGTTCAAAAATCAAATAATACGAACCCGGCTGAACCATGCTCGACCGGCATCGGTTCTACACATGACCGGCACCGGTTACCCCCTGGGCAACCGGTCAACTCTTTGTTGACCCGTCATTTGAATTCCAATTTGTGTCAAACTTAATCACAACATGTATTCAGTTATAAACTACCATCATATGTACCTTTTATCTCCAAACTTATCACATATGTTTTTATAAACATTTTCATATCCCAATTCATGCATATTTCAATAGTTCATTTCATACAAGCCTAATCACTTGGCTAATCACATGTTTAATCTCTTTTAAACATCATTATGAACACACATAACATTTACTTAGGTAATCTCATGCTTAACCCAAAAGTTACAAGACATTAAGCCATCCACTCACCTCAAATGAGCTTTAAGAAGTTCTACTCTTCTTAGTTGAACTCCGGTGAAACTCCGACGAACTCTATAAACCCTTTAGTCAAGTTCGTAACAAGGTTTTATCATCATAAAGCCCATATCAACATAAATAACCTCTAAAAGGTTATTTTCCGGCGAACCGGTCATTTTGGCTTCTAAGTCCGTTCTTGGACTTTGAACTACATTCCATCCCCTAATTCTACACTTCTAAACATGTAGAACAATCCTAGGGGTCCTCCATATGCTATATAAGGCATATGATAAAATCAAAAGTAGAGGAAAAGTTATTACAAGGTTATTACCTTAATCTTTCACACTTTTCCTAACTTTTTTCCTTCTATAATCCTCCTCTTTGGACAACTATAGATTGAGCTCGAATTTGAGTGTGAAAATGGTGAATTGCAGAGCTTCCTCTTGCTATCCTTGTGTGCTTGGGCGGATGAATGGAGGTGGTGAGGGGAGAGAGATGACTTTTCTCTCATTTAGACAAATGAGTGAGGTGGAGGTCCACGTTTGGTCCTTTCTCAGCCAATACATCACCCTCAGCCTCCATCTCACTATTTACAGCCATCCTTTGACAATCTCAGCACCCAAAAACGTGGGGTGGCCCCCACTCACGTGGGAGGTCATCCCTTTGTGTCCTGAAATGTACAATCGGCCCCGAAAGTTGTATTTCTCGGACTATGTTAATTATATTTTATTTTATCGGGCCAAATAAAATATATCACACATTCTCAACCCATATGGGCTCTTAGGATGAATATGCATACCTCAACTTTAATTTGCAAATCTCCGAAATCCATTTCGTACTGTTATCCGATATATTATCAATACTGGTAACTGTGCCTCGTTTGACCAACCGGTCAACCCTATGTCCTTTCCATGGCCCAACTAGAATATCCACCACTATATACATATTATCTAGACCAAGATGAATATAATATGTGGACTCGGAATTAACGGGTGGTCCCCACTCCCGTTGTGGGTCCCACGTGCAATTTACTATTCACGGAAAAGTAATAACAGAAATTTAGAACCTCGTAAATTCATCAACCAATTCATAAGGTTCAATACATGATTTACATAAAAGTAAATATAATTGGGGACGGTGTTACAAAATCTATGCCTTTATAGTGACTTATGACACTTTGATATAATTTCAACTCAACAAAATAGAGCAAGATATGATCGCATCAAATTCTACACGAGTTCGGAGTGAAATCAGAAACATTTGTGAATATATGGTTAATCTGTAACTTTTAATTAATGCATTGTCAATGAAGTTGGAACAATAGCTTTAGAGCTCCAAATTATCTTTCCAACGAGATATAATACGCTCTAAACGGAAGAACACATAGCAGGATATGAGTGTTACGGATACTTAGCCTTATCTCTAAGATTTAGCGTTTTCAGCGTAAATAGAGCACTTTTAGCGTAAATACAGTGTATTTTAGTAATTAGTATTTTGAAACCAGCGCCTGAAGACAAGTTTTAGAACTCGGTAAGATCTTTCCCATGAGATATTAAACGCTTTCAACTCAACAAAATAGAGTAAGATATGATCGCGTCAAATTCTACACGAGTTCAGAGTGAAATCAGAAACATTTGTGAATTTATGGTTAATCTGTAACTTTTAATTAATGCATTGTAAATGAAGTTGGAACAATAGCTTTAGAGCTCCAAATTATCTTTCCAACGAGATATAATACGCATTTATGAAATTTTGTTTGTTTTCTCCCCCTCTCGAGTAGATTAATGATGTGAGTTTTCTCGCACTTAAAATTGTTAGAGATAGTTTTATGATTGCGATCCATGTATTTTATTAAGCCTTTTAGTAGATTCAATTAGATAGGCTTTTCATAGAAAAGGCTCAAATGCCATTAAAAGGGAATGGGCGTCCTAGGAAAAGGAGCCCAATCATATGTAAACCTATCCCATTCTCTAAACGCTATATATATGCCATTTTGAGAATGGAATAGGTTAAGCTTTTCATTCCCCCATATTCCCTGCGCACAGATAGAATAGCCTACAGAAGTTCTACTCTAATAATTTCTTCATCCTTGTGTAAACTTCTGGGAATCTATGGAAAGTTTCTTCTACACCTATTCTTATCCATCTTCATACATTATTGTAGTGTAGAATATAGGGACCAACACTTAGTATCAGAGAGGGTCTGATCGACCGAATGAAGCAGAGAAGAAGAAGCTTGCGCCAAACTTCATCGCCTGTTTTCTTCTCACGAGTTATTTGCAAATTGCTTCTGTTTACTGATTTTGCAGGAAAATGTATACATGATTGATGGATAGTGTACCTGGGGGGTAGTTTATCCGAGGGGTTATTACGGGGAGTAATAAGAGAGAAGTCAGAGCAAGTAAGTATAGAGAGAGAAAGTGTATTTAGAAAGTATGCAGCGTTTATGACTTGGTTACAAATGGGGAAATGGGGTGCTATTTATAGTAGCAATAAATGCCGTACAGGGACACGTGTCAAGCGCCCATTGGCCGAGAGCTCACCTCAACTGGTTGGCGCTGGCAGCCGCATGTGGCCGCATTTAATGCGGTTGTTGGATGGGACGTTGTACAGGGTACGGTGATCTGTACGCATGTGCCGCGGATATTATGTCGGGAGAGGTGCCCTCGGCTGCAGAGGACTAGCTGAGGGCTCTGAGTGTCGGGGACCCCTTGGGTGCCAAGGGCTCCAGGTGCCGAGGGCTACTGTTTTCTGCCGTTTTTCTCCCAGTTTCTTAGTTTGCTTGAAAAACCTGTTGTGTGAGAGTTTTGAGCCTTCGGCCAGGGGGCCGAAGGCTCCCCAGTGTGCGCTGTGTGCTGCTAAGTGCTTGGGGCACCATAATTTGGGGCCTGCTGTGCTTCCTGGGCCGGTTGGGCCTTTATTGGTGTAGTAGGAGTCTGTGGGCCGGGGGTTCCCGGGCTATATGCTCCATCAGGAGTCCCTCACTCCTTTTGTCGAAAGGTACTTGAGGGAAAAGGAGTAATTTGTGCTTGCCCTTTGATGTTGTCCCGTTGTAATCTCTGAAGTTGGTGAGGAGTCGTTGCTTTCATGTCCCTGCCGAAGGCAGTCCCTCAGTTACTCACATGTCGGGACTTGAGGGATTGCTTGGCCGTTTGTTGGAATTTTTCACCATTTTGTAATTTAATGATTTTCCCGAGGGGGTCCTCCAGTCCCCCACTCCTTGAGGCACTTGTAAAGTGGTGAAAAGGAGTAGAGTAGTTGCGCTGCTGTTGTGGGCCGAAGGCTGACGCTTTTCGTTTCATTTTGGGGGGATGCCTCGTTAAAAACCTCATTAGGAAAAACCCTGTGGGAAAAAATCCTAATGAGGGAAAAAGAGTGCACCGAATTCCCCCAATGATGAATCGAAAATGTGAAACCTTGGCTCAAAATGGAGAATAATGGTAATGCCGAAGGCTCTCCTTGTTCTGAGGGCTCATGTGTTGAGTAGCCGGAGGCTTGCTGTTGATGTCCTGGGAGGTGCCGAAGGGAAGCCCCTCAATCTGGGGATCGAGGGCGTGATGGATGAGGGCAGTAGTTGAATTGTCACCGGGGTGTCCCCTACTTGCTGATTAGTTGGTGATGAGGATCTCCGAGGGCTCCCATTACCTGTGTGCTGTAGGCTATCCGTCAATGAGGCATACTCCCCGGGGGCTACCCGGCCCTTACAGTGCTGAGGGGGAATCCCTGAGGGGTGGCCTGATATGAAGCCTTGGGCTTCTGAAGGAGTGATCCCGAAGGCAACTGTTATGTACTGTGTGGGGCACAACCCGGGGGCGTCTCTGGGTGAGTGTACTCGGAGGTTGTTCTTGATGAAGTGGAGTGAAGTAAGAAAATCCGGGGGCTCCCAGAATATAGCCGTTGGAAATATAGCCGTTGGAATATGTAACGTCAGGATATAGCCGTTGGGGGGGGTACATGTGGCACGTGATGGTTGGCTGTCCGTGGGCGGCGTCACCGATTGGGCGAAGACACGGCGTGTAATGATGACGGTCCATCCGGAGGCCCGGTTTCTAGGCCCAAGCCCGGATTCCATCGCCTATAAATACCCCAAGGCCAGGCACTCCTCCTTGTGCGAAACCTTGTTAGCGAAGCTCTGCTGAATTTTTCCTAGAGAGAGAAACAGCAGCCCTCGATCCAACTCTAATTCCCAGGTCAGTTCTCCACTCGCACTTCACCTCTCTAGTTAGCTGTCTTGTGCCCTTAGGCTAGGAGATAGAGTTTTTAGAAAACACTAGCGTCTACGAGCCTTCGAACCAGAGCCAGAATGTCGTCCCGGAGTGATTCTCAAGACATCTCGGGGGCGCCCTCGATGGAGGATGAAGTCCTCTCAGATGTGGAGTCCTCAAGTGCACAGTCTTTGGTGGGACAGGATGCTTCCGTCGCCCTGGAGCTGCAGAAAGCCCTCGTTGATGAGGCGGAAGCCGAGGGCTTCGAGCAAGAATGTGAAGATGAAGAGCTGGCCCTAGCCTGGCAAGCAGCTGAAGAGGAGGCGCAAAGAGAAAGCGTGAGGGTCACCGTTGCTGTGCTCCCCCCTCGGGGTGCCGGTGAGGCCAGCACCTCTCGGCCGCTGAACGCGGTTCCCATCCGGGTGGCCCCCGGAAAGAAGAAGGCCAAGGTAGCTGCTCCCAAGAAGAAGGGCAGCGTTGCAGATCAAGGGAAGCCCCTCGATATGCCCGAGGGGTACTCCTACCTGAACACCGCCGCCTTGGAAATAAGTTCGAAGGTTGATGCGGCGGACATCTACGTCACTCAGCTTCACGTGGGCCCCTCGGCCATCGTGGTGACACCGAGCCCAGATGACATCCTCTCCTGGGCTCCCGAGGGCTGTATTGCGGTGCACGTTCTCTCGGTGTCCATGGGGCTCTGCTTCCCCCTGCACCCTTTCTTCCGGGAGTACCTCCGGTTCGTGGGTCTGGTCCCCTGCCAGCTGACCCCGAATAGCCATTCCTACATTACTGGCTTCCTCCAGCTCTGCAAGTCCCAGGGGGTGACGCCTAGCCTGGACCTCTTCTTCCAGAGCTTCAATCTGTGCCGGGGGGCATGCGAATGCCGAGGGCTTCGCAAACTTGCAGCAGGTGGCAATGTTCAAGCTCTTCACTGAGGCGCCCTCCTCGAACAAGGGGTGGAAGGACCGGTGGTGCTACGTGAAGCTGACCGAGAGCCCCTTCCCGAGGGAGTTACGTGACCGTTTCAGGAGGCACGAGAAGAGGAGGAGCGCCGCCCTCGAGAAATACGGCAGGATTCTGGCCATGATCCCGGAGGGCCGGGACAAGAATATCACCATTAAGGAGTGCACCAAAGAGGGAGATCTCTACACCCTCGGGTTCCGGAGGTATCGCTTCCTGGGGGAAACAGATGAGAAGTTCCTGGTATTTGAGGGAGCCTCCAGAGGTAGTGGCTGAGGGCACTCTCGCCTTCATATCTTAGCACATAGTTCATTTGCTTGTTTGTTTCTCTTTATGCCATCTGTTAGTGACCCCTCGATCTTAACCCCACATTGTTTTTGCAGGTGTCAATATGGATCTCAATGCCTTCGCCAACCTCAAAAAATAGAAGGTGAAGGTCCCGGGCCAGAAGGAGCCCATAAAGCAGAAGCCCCTCGGGGAGATGAAGAAAGGCGGTGAGCCCTCGGGGGAGGCCGCAAAGCGGAAGGCCACCGGCAAGGCCCCAATCCCCGAGGGGTAGAAGCAAAAAAAGGGGGACGCCGGGAAGAAGGCTCCCCTGGTGTTGGTGGTGGACGAGCATTCCGCCTCCGAGCCCAGTGCTCCGACTGCTCCCTGCCCGCCCTCGAGTAAAGGTGGCGAGGTAAGCTTTCCTCGGGAGGACATACAGTTCTCCCTGCCGAAGGGGTCTGCCATTACGCATGGTACAGTGGACCCCCGGGAATTTCTGGGCGGGGCTACACCCGCTCTGGACAGGCGGGCCCTCGGGAAGCTGGATGATGAAGCCCTCGAGTCCAAAATCCTCCGGTCCTCTCTTACCGTAAGTTCTCTTCCTTCCTCTCTTCTTCTTTCTTATCCCTTAGCATCGTGGCCCATGACTTTATCTGTTTGTGTGATCATATCTTTAACCCCTCGCTTTGTTGTTTGTCTAAATAGGCTTGCATAGCCCTCAGCGAACACGCCAGGAGGTTCGGCGAGTGGCGCCTCCAGAGGGCGCAACAGGAGGAGTCCCTCAAGAAGCTTATTCATGATAATGCCGAGGCCGTGAGGCAGATGGCTCAACTGGAGAGGGACCTCCAGCAGGCGAGGGCGGAAGCAGAGAGAGCGGCCAGAGAGAGGGTGGAGATGGAGAAGGCGGCTGCCGAGGCTGCGAAGAAGGCCCTTGAAGACGCCGAGGCCGCCAAAGCAGAGGCCGCCGCTGTTGCAGTTCCTGCCTTCATGACCGAGGGCTGGAAGGCCGAAGGCCATAAAGACTGGCTGGCCTCGGTCATGGAGAGTTCTACCGAGGGGTGGGTGAAGGGCCCCGGGGCGATGTGGCTAGCCCGAAAGGGTGAAGATTACTACGCCGGGGGCGAGTTCTTCACCCAGGCCCTAATCTACAGGAGGCTCACCCGGCACCTGAAGATAGAGCCAACGGCCTTCGACTCGGCGGCATACGGTCTCCCCCCCCCCCCCTCCAACCTGATATCAGAGTCCCCCTTCCCGAGGGCGTCGAGAGGCCGGAACTGGAAGATTCAGAACTCCTGAAAGAGGCCGAGCGCGATGAAGCAGAGGCTGATGCGGAGGTCATCTCGAAGCCTGCGGAAGAGGCTTTCCCCGGTGCTGACAATATGTGATATGTATTTGTAGTGTTTTGAATTCCTCTGCTTTTTGTTTGTAATGAATATTCGTGTACTCTCGGCCTCGGTCATACTGTAACATATACATTTACTCTTCTTCTTGATGGATGAATGTTAGCCCTCGGGCCTTGCGTATTTGACTCGTTTTCTTTAATTTATTTCCTCTCGAATGTATTTCGTCATTTTCTCTTGAGTGTATGCCTTCGCCGTTTTTTGAATGTATGTTTAGGACTTAGAATATTTTCTTCCAAGTGCGGTGCTTCTTGTAGCCCTCGGTTACAAATAACCTTTAGTTACTTCAATGTTTTACCGGGGGCACAATGTTCAGGACTTAGAAATATTTCTAAGTGTTTGTTCATCTGTTGGCCCCCGGCTGATCTTCCCTTCTGGTTCCGTGTAGCCTTCGTGCGATGGCCGGAGGTGAAGTGCTTAGGACTTAGAGAATTCTTCTAAGTGTTTGAATACAGTCATAGCCTTCGGTAGTTGGGCACCCTTTGCTAGATGTGTGACCGAGGGCCTAGCAATAGTCAGGACTTAGAAAATTTTTCTAAGTGTAGTCTCACCAAGCCTTCAATCATGTGACCCCTCGGGTTGCAGGGAGATTCGGGACTTAGACACTTGTCACCGAGGGTGAGATCTTTTGGGACTTAGAAATTTTTCTAAGTGTAGTACGTATGTAGTAGGAGCCCTCGGTCAGCATGGAGATTTGACCGAGGGTCAAAGTATGTAGGACTTAGAAAAAATTTCTAAGTATAGCTTCACCAAGTCTTCAACCGCATGTCCCCTCGGGTAGCATGGAGATTTGACCGAGGGCCAAAATATGTAGGACTTAGAAAATTTTTCTAAATGTAGCACACCATAGGACCTTCGGGTGTTTGTAGTTCAATTGCTGTGTGATGATTAGGTTGAGAACCCAATCCTTGGGACTTAGAAAAATTTCTAGGTGTAGTCTCCCATTGGAAGCCCTCGGCTGGCAGCCTCCTTCCTGATGTGTGAATATTTGACCGAGGGCCAAATATGTAGGACTTAGAAAATTTTATAAGTGTTGTTGCATCACGTAGCCTTCGGCTATCATGGTTCCTCTAGTTGAAATATTGATCAGGCTGGGGGCTCAATCTTCAGGACTTAGAAAAATTTCTAAGTGTTGCTTCCTTGTGTAGCCTTCGGTTAGTAGTGTTTTCCACTTAAGATTTCCCGAGGGCGACATTATTTTGGAATAATCCCCCTTGGTTGGCCTTTGATGATTTGTAATAGATGCCTTCGGTCGTTGGGTGATATGTGAGCCTCCGGCTGTTGTCATTTTTTCAAAAGTGTGGACTTAGGAAAATTTGTAGGATATTGATGTTGTAGTGAATGCTGGTGGGATATAGGTGCCCTCGGCATTCATTTGAAGGGTTCTTGAGCTGCCTTAGTCAGTTGCATCCCCTTTTACAGGATAGGACCCCTCGGTAGCAATGGATGACCGATGGTAGGTGCCCTCGGCACTTATTTGAAGTGAACTTAGCCATTTAGTGTACTTGAGACAGTCCCATCCCTTTGTATTGTTGAGCAGTAACCTTCGGGAAATATGAGCCTTCAGTTACCGGAGGTGTTCCCGTAGGGAGCCCTCGGTATGTTGTGATTTGTTGGAGTGTTGTACTCACTGATTTCTCGATGAGTCTACTCCCCTTCACCCCCTCTTTTTTTTTTGTTGGTGGTGAAGGGAAGACATCAAGAAACTTGGTTTCTTGGTAAGGCTGGGCCTATCAGGAGACCATCAGCATACACCAATGGCTCTCCTCCCTCGGGTTAACCTTCCGAGTTCCGAGGGGATCGAGGGTCGTTTCCTGGGCACAAGATATGGTGGTCTGTAACCTGCCTCCCCTTGGGGGATGGCGCAGAAAGCGCCTCATTTTTGAAAGTCGTCCCCTCGTCACTAGACATAGTCTGTGGCCTGCCACACCCTTGGGGTGGTAGCGTGGGGAGCGTTTCGGTTTGGAAGTCGAATCATGGGCATTTCTCGTGCCTGTCATACCCTTGGGGTGATGACGCGGAAAGCGTTCCGTTTTTGAAAGTCGAATCCTGGGCATTTCTCATGTCTGTCATACCCTGGGGGTAGTGACGCGAAAAGCGTTTCAAGGAAGGGTTTTCATTTTCACACTAGTTGCAAATGGCCGGGGGCACTACGTGCCGTCGGCACCGATGGTGGCGCCTTCGGTATATGCGTCCTCGTGGGGTACGGCTTTTAGAAACAACACTTGGTGTTAGTTTCAATATGTAGCCCCCGGTACTTGGTACCGAGGGGTCTTCTGTAGGAACTCTTAGTGTTCTTCTTCTATTTGACGTTGATGGGTGAGATGTGTACCCCCGGTACTTGGTACCGAGGGGTCTTCTGTAGGAACACTTGGTGTTCTTCTTTTTGATGTTGATGGTGGAGATGTGTACCCCCGGTACTTGGTACCGAGGGGTCTTCTGTAGGAACACTTGGTGTTCTTCTTTTTGATGTTGATGGTGGAGATGTGTACCCCCGGCACTGGGTGCCGAAGGGTCTTGAAATGAAACACTTGGTGTTTCCTGTTGCCGGTGATGGGAGTCCCCACCTTCGGTACTTGGTACCGAGGGGTCTTGTTCGAAACACTTGGTGTTTTCATTGTTGTTGAAGGTGTTGATGGTGTCCGCCCTCGGCACTTGGTGCCGGAGGGGTTCTTCTCGTGGTGAGGCCTGGGGCCTGTAGTTGGTATGAGGGCTTGGCCGCTCATAAGTGTTTTGCGGTTGTTCTTGGTGTCTTGAATGTGTCTTCATTCTTCAAAATTGGAGGCCTTGGGCCATAGGATAGTACATTCACTAGTTATGAGGGCTTGGCCGCTCTTACATTATTGATAAAATTTAACCAAGTGGTGCACGTTCCAGTGCCTAGGGACCTCTTTCCCGTTGGGGCGCTTGAGCTTGTAAGTCCCGGGTTTGATGATGGCTGCTATGATGTAGGGACCTTCGAATTTTGGTGCCATTTTGCCTCCCTCGGTCGGTTGGCTGGCTTCCCTCCTCCGGAGGACATAGTCCCCCACTTGGAATTCTCTGGTGCGAACTTTGGCGTCGATGTAGCTTTTGACTTGCCTCCGGTAGTTTTCTGCTCGGATGAAGGCTTGCTCCCGGCGTTCTGAAAGGAGGTGGAGGTCGAGGGCCATGTTGCTGTCGTTGACCTCGGGGTCATGTTGGATTACCCTCCGGGTGGGAAGGGTGACTTCCGTAGGAGCTTTGGCTTCAAACCTGTAGCAGAGGGAGAAGGGTGTTTCGCCTGTTGCTCGCCGAGGGGTGGTGCGGTAGGCCCAAAGGATGTTGTGGAGTTCTTCTACCCAGCCACTGCCCTCGGCCTCCAGCTTCTTTTTGAGGCCCTCGAGCAAGGTCCGGTTGGCGTTCTCTACTTGCCCGTTACCTTGAGGGTAGGCAACGGAGGAGAAGGTGTGTTTGATGCCCCATGCCTCCAGAAGGACACAGAAGGGGGCTGTCTCAAATTGTGTTCCGTTGTCGGAGATGATCTGTTGGGGGACGCCAAACCTTGTGAGGATGTTCTTGAGGACGAATTGACGGCACTTCGCCTCTGTGATACTGGCGAGAGGCTCAGCCTCCACCCACTTGGTAAAGTAGTCGATGGCCACAATGATGTACCTGTTGTTGGAGGTACCCCTCGGCAGAGGGCCCACAAGGTCTATCCCCCATCGAGAAAAGGGGACGGATGTGCTGATGGGGGCATAGTTGACCGCGGGCCTGCCGGGGGCTTTCTGGAAATGTTGGCATGCGGTGCACCTTCGGGCAAGGTCAGCACAATCCCTGGCCATGGTTGGCCAGAAGTAGCCCTGGAGAATGAGCCTTCGTGACATGGAGAAGGGTCCCTGGTGAGCTGAGCAAGTGCCACTGTGCACCTCCTCCATTGCGACCTCGGCTTCATCTTGATGAAGGCACCGAAGTAGCGTGCCGTTGTAAGACCGTTTGTAGAGCCTTCCGTCTTCGATGGTGTAGGTAGGAGCCCTCGGCTTTGCTAGTTTAGCGCGGGTCTCATCTTCGGGTAGCTGCCCGGCTGAGATGAAGGTGATGATATCTGAGATCCAGTCCTCTTGGTGTTGTTGTATGTTCATGACGAGGCTCGCATGGATACTCGAGAGACTGAGTTCCTCAATTTTAGCAATCTTAGAGATGTGCTCGGGGGAGTCGGCCGAGAGCTTAGATAGTATGTCGGCCTCGGAGTTCTGAGCCCTCGGTATTTGAGTGAGAGAGTGTGCCTCAAATACCTTAAGCAACTCCTTGGCCGCCTCCTTGTACTATTTCATTCTTCCCTCCTTGGCCTCATACTCCTCGGAGATTTGGCCAACGACCAACTTGGAGTCACATTTGATATGGATCTGCCGAGCCTTCATGTTGGCAGCCAGCCGAAGGCCACATAGGAGGGCCTCATACTCGGCCTCGTTGTTGGAGACTTTGAAGGAGAAGCGGATTGCATAGTAGGCTTTGAAGCCCTCGGGAGTAATGAGGACTACCCCTCCCCCGCATGCTTTGGTTGCGGAGGAGCCGTCGGTGTAGAGGGTCCACCAGTCGTCCGAGGTAGTCGAGGGCTCCCCGTCCGTGGCCGCCCTTGCGGTACACTCCGTCACAAAGTCCGCCAGGGCTTGGCCCTTGATGGCAGGCCTCGGACGGATGTCAATGTTGTACTGGCTCAGGAAGATAGCCCACTTCACCATGCGGGAGGAAATGGTGGGGCTCCTCATGAGGGCGCCGAGGGGTTGATGAGTGAGGACATGAACCGGGTGAGCCTGAAAGTAGTGGCCCAACTTCTTGACAGTCCAAACGATGGCTAACACCGTTTTTTCCACAGGACAGTACCTGAGCTCGGCCTCCCTTAGGGTTTTGCTTACATAGAAGATGGCATGTTGGATGTCGTCTTCCTCTCGGATGAGCACGGAGCTGATGGCTGTCGGGCTGACCCCAAGGTAGAGATAGAGGGTCTCCCCTACCTTTGGTTTGGAGAGCACAAAGGGTGAAGATAGATATCGTTTGAGCTCGTCGAAAGCCCCCTGGCATTCTGGAGTCCATTGAAAGCCAGCCGTCTTCCTCATGATCTGGAAGAAGGGTAGAGACTTCTCCGCCGATTTAGATAGAAAGCGGTTGAGGGCTGCCAGGCGGCCCGTCAACCGTTGAACTTCCTTCACATTGCGTGGGGGCTCCATGTTGATGATGGCCTGGATCTTCTCGGGATTGGCCTCAATACCCATTCGGCTCACCATGTAGCCTAAGAATTTGCCCCCTTGGACGCCGAAGGTGCACTTCTTCGGGTTTAGCCGAAGGTTGAACTTTTGCATGATGGCGAAGATTTCCCGGAGGTCGTCGGCATGGCTGGAAGATTGTTTGCTTTTGAAGATCATGTCGTCAACATAGGCCTCCATAGTGCGCCTAGGACAGCCTGAAAGACTCGGGCCACCATCCGGGTGTAAGTGGCCCCTGAGTTCTTTAGGTCGAAGGCCATCACTGGGTAGCAGAAGATGCCCTCGGGAGTCATGAAGGCTGTCTTTTCGGCGTCTTCCTCATGCATGAAGATCTGATGATACCCGCGGAATGCGTCGAGGAATGACATGATTTCACACCCCGCGGTCTCATCTACAAGTTGATCAATGTTGGGCAAAGGAAAAGGGTCCATAGGGCACGCCTTGTTGAGGTCCGTGTAGTCCACGCACATGCGGAAGGTAGGAGGCTTCTGTGCGAGGACTACGTTCGCCATCCATGAGGGGTATTTTACCTCCTTGATGTGCTTAATAGAGAGGAGCATGGTGACCTCCTTCTTCACAAATTCCCTCCTTTCGGCGGAGAGGGGTCTTCTTCGTTGCTGTACTGCTTTTGCCGAGGGGTCCACCGAGAGGCGGTGGGTGATGACCCTTCGGCTTATTCCCGGCATGTCCTCCGGCCCCCATGCAAAGACAGTGGAGTAGGCGCGGAGGGCATCGGTGATACCGGTCTTCAGATCTTCAGGGAGCTGGGCTCCAATCTTCACGACTCTCTCCGGCTTGGCCGGATCGAGCGCCAAGTCTTCTACGTCCTCGGCTGGTTCAGCCCTCGGCCGATTTTCTTCTTCATCGATGGTTCCGGTGATGGTGTCAACACGGAACTCCGTCTTACTTACTTTCCTCGTGACTTGAAGATAGCAAGCGCGGGCAATTTTCTGATTCCCCGGGAGTAGCCAATGCCCCCTTCGGCGGGAAACTTGAGGCAGAGATGCCTCATGGAGATGACGGCCTCGAGGTCCTCGAGGGCTGGCCGGCCGAGGATGATGTTGTGGGCGCAGTCGATGTTGACGACGACGAACTCCACTTCGAGCTGGGCTCTATGGAGCCCATCGCCGAAGATTACCGGGAGGGTTATTACCCCCTCGGAGTCAATAGTATCACCGGTGAAGCCGGCAAGAGGGGTCTTAATGGGCCGAAGGGACCCCCTCTCCAGGTGCAGCTCTCTAAAGGTGCTGAGGTACATCATATTGACGGAGCTGCCCGTGTCAACGTAAGTTCGGTGAATGATGGTGTCGTTTATTTCAGTCCGAATCACCAAGGCATCCCTGTGAGGAGAAGAAGTAGGAGGGAGATCAGCGTTGGTGAAGGTGATGGGTTCCTCCCTAAGCCGCTTTACCGGGGGCATATGAGTGACTTCCCCCACGTAAAGCGATTGAGCCCACTTCTTCCGCTGGCTGGTGGAATCGCTCCTGTATTGCCACCGGTAATCATGAGGATGTGGCGTTTTTTCTCCTGGTAGTGGGGGTACTCCTCCTCTTCCTCCTCCAAGTTTCCGATCTCCCTCTTCTTGCCGAGGGGTATGGTGTTCGGGTTCACCCAAGCGTTCACCTTCGTGTGGTGCCCTCGGGGAGGTCCCTGATGAGAAGGCCCCTCCTGCCGAGGGCTCTGGATAAATTGGGACAGATGGCCCGCTTGTATCAATCTCTCGATGGTCGTCTTTAGCTGATGGCAGTCATCGGTTCTGTGCCCCGGATGCCGATGGAAACGACAGTAGGGGAACTGAGGGTTGATAGCATGTACCTCCGGGGGTGCGCGAGAATCGCGCTCAACGAGGCCCCTCTCCTCGGAAAACAAATATGGGTTCCCAAGGCTCAGGCTGATCAATTAAAATTGAAAAACTATTCTCAAACAGCTGGCCTTGGATCCCAAATCAAAACGAAATTGAAACAACTGTTCACTATTGATAAGGAAGGACCCATCTTTCGATGGGTACCTAAGCGAAACTAATCTGTTTTGCAGGTCAGTCATGTGTGGCATCTTGATTCTGATTGCTCGTCACACATGACTGGACAAAAGGAACTCTTGAGCAACTACACTGAAAGATATGGAGGAAATGTGAGGTTTAGGAACAATGCTTCATCGCCCATTCTCGGAATAGGAGATGTCATCTGTGAGAACGTCACGATCAGAAATGTGTCTTTTGTGCAAGGACTAAAACACAACTTGCTTAGCATAGGCCAATTTTGTGAAAATGGAATGGAGGTGAGATTCCATGCTAAACAGTGATGTGTGATGGATATGAGCGGGAAACCATTATTAAGGTGTCAGAGGAAAACCAATCTCTACACCATCAATCTTAAAACAGTCCGATCCCCCATATCCATCTGTCCCTTGTCCAAGGCATCTCAAGAGCAAACTAATTTGTGGCACAGACGTCTCTCACACTTGAATCTACCTGCAATATGTTCCCTCTCCTCAAAGAAGCTTGTGAAAGGAATGCCTATACTAAAGAACTCACCCAATCACCATTGCTCTGATTGTCATTTGGGAAAGATGAGGAGCACATCACACAAGTCAAAGCAATTTCCCTCATCATCTCATCCCCCGGAGCTACTACATATAGATCTGTATGGTCCGATGCGTGTTCAAAGCATCAACGAACGCAAATATAGTTTGGTAATTGTGGATGATTACTCACGTTACACATGGACCAAGTTTTGCGATCCAAGGATGAAACTCCAAATCTGATCATGACATTCATCAGAACCATACAGAACTACCTACAGCAGAATGTGAAAATAGCCAGAACTGACAATGGGACAGAGTTCAAGAACAAGGAGTTGGCCGATTTCTATGAAGCTCGGGGAATTACTCAACAGTTCTCTGCAGCCAAAACACCACAACAAAACGGTGTAGTAGAAAGACGGAATAGGACACTGGTGGAAGCAGCCAGAACTATGCTGATATAGTCAAAGCTTCCTCACTTCATGTGGGCTGGAGCTATCAACACGGCTTGCTTTACTCAGAACAGGACCATGATCCACAAAAGATTTGACAAGACCCCCTATGAGATTGTGTTCAAGCGACTCCCAAACATTGCCTTTTTCCGAATTTTCGGTTGCAAATGCTACATTATGAATGACAGGGATGCAAATGCTACATTAAATCAAAAGCCTACAGAGTGTACTTGAAAGACAGAAGAATCGTCATGGAGAGCATCAATGTGAGCTTCTACTGGAACAGATTGCTTTGGTACTGGCTCCTTTTCCATCTTCTTCAGCTTACTGCCCACCCCTCCCATTCCCACAATGCTTGAAGGGAAAGAGTGATACTGAAGACTTCAATAAGTTTCTGAACCTCTTTAAACAGGTTCAGATTAACTTACCATTCATGGATGCGCTGCAACAAATGCCAAGGTACGCCAAATTTATGAATGAACTCCTCTCTAACAAAAGAAAGTGGGGAGAACCGAAATCGGTGGTGCTGAATGAAGAGTGCTCGGCAGTGGTGCTAAAGGAGATGCCTAAACAGCTCAAGGACCCAGGTAAGTTCACTATCCCTTGCTCCATAGGAAGTGAATTTTTTTATAATGCTTTAGCTGATTTGGGTGCAAGCATCAATTTGATGTCCTATACCTTGTATGAGAAGCTTGCACTCGGTCCGCTTAAACCAACACGTATGTGCATACAGCTGGTTGACCGATCGGTCAAATATCCTCAGGGGATTGCTGAAGACGTGTTGCTTAAAGTGGACAAATTTGTGATTCCTGTCGATTTTGTTGTCCTAGATATGCCCCAAGATCTTGATGTGCCCTTAATTCTTGGAAGGTCTTTTCTGGCCACTGCTCGGGCCTCATAGATGTTGGGGGAAGGGAAATTGATTTTGAGAGTTGGGGAGGAGAGAGTTACTTTTTGCATGGCCAAACTGGCAAAACAGTCATGTCTTGGAGCCACCAGGACTGGAGGGAGGGAAACCCCCACCTCTTAAAGAGACTGATTTTGACCCATTCTTTGATAAAGGGCCTGATAAAGGCCTAGATTCATTCTTGTGCTTTACGAGTGGCCCTGAGATGCACAATTGTTTTCATGAATTTAAGGTTTTACGCCATCTCAGGGCATTTGTTGATAGGAGGTTTGATTTGTGGAAGACTAATTTTCTGAGCGGGGGTGTCTTTGACTGAGTTTTTGATGAGGTGGTTGTGTCGGGCAAACGGCGTTAAAAATAGTGCTTCTCGAAGGTGGTTTTACGCCCTGAAACGACGCTTATTTCTGCATTTTTGTTTTTGTTTGTTGTTTGGTTGTTTTGCTTTGTGTTTTTGTGCAGCCCAGGGTTTTCTGTGGGGATGATTTGTCGAAGATTACTTGACTCAGTTTAGTTCTGCACCAATCAACTCCTTTGGGGAAGTTTTCATGATCATTCTATTTCCATGTGTTAATTGTTGACTTGAGTTAAGTTGAGCACGTGTGACCCTTTCCTCTTTACCCCCTTGTGCATAGTGCATTTTTGGCAATCGAGGGTGATGCCAAAGTTTAAGTGTGGGGGAGCGAATTGGGCATTCGGGCAGTAGTTGTCACATGGGATTACTAGAGTTAGCATGTGCAGGTGTTAGTTGTATATTCATAGGAAAGTCATGTCGAATTTTTTGAAATTGTTTCCTTAAACTGTGTCTTTGTGAGCTGGCTAGCGTGTTGACTATGCTTTTAGAATATCATTGAAGTGTTTAGGCTTAAATTGCTTGCACTATAACCTAGTTTTTGAGAGGATGAAGGCATTAGTCACCCATTGAACCGTTTCACAGATCATCCGCCTGACTTGAATAAGTCCTTTAGGAGAAGCCACTTTGAGCCTGACCATTTTGTTCTTTACCTAATCGATTGAGCTCCATAGCCAAATGACATGTCTCCTTACCCGTGAATAATTCTGACATAGTCTTGGTGTTTAGGGAACTGGGGGATTAATTTGGTAAGTTTAGGGAATTTTTGTAGGAGCCACCTTTGACACTGTTCCTATGCCCCAAATGGGGTAAGAGCAGTCACTTTTTAGGAATTTGATATTTTCGAGGATTGCATTGTAGGCATGGATTCACCCACTTTAAATAAACTTTAATTAGGAAGTTTCCTTGATGAGACCGAAATTAGAATGTGGTAATGTCTAGTGAGAATATGAAAAAATTGAAAAAAATTAATTAATACTCCCTCCGTCCCTAATAACTTTGCCAAGTTTGACTGGCACATGGAATAATAAAGTAAAAACTGTGTGGTTGAGATTTGTGCAGAGGAGTGAGACTAAACTGGAACCACAAATTTTTTACTTAAAAGCGAAAGTGACAAAGTTAGTGGGACATCCAAAAAAGGAAAGTTGTTAAAGTTATAAAGGACGGAGGGAGTATAGCTAGACCTCTTACCTTGCGAAAAAGAGAATGGGAACCCGGGTCAAAAACCGTAAGTGTTCTGCACAATAAGATGAGACTTGGGTATCTTTCGAAAGAAATGACGTTCTCGTGTCAACATGACAAGGAAAACTGATCTTGATTAATTGAACTTGGAGGCTATTGAAAAATTAGCATTAGTCCTTCGCGTACTTCAAGTATACGCCAAAGCACCAATGTGCAGCGACGGTTTAGCTTAGTTGTACACCATGTCTACTCTTTGCATAGGTTTAAATGATAGTTCCTAATTTGTGATTTACTGAATTCTCTCATCCTAAGAATAGCCTTGAAATTCCTGAATGCATTAAGTCTTTTTCAGGTTGTTCCAAAACTCTCAAAGAAAGGGACTGTTTATTCATTCACCATTCACCACCACCTTCACAAGTCCTTCTGATCGGTAGCTAGTTTATTAGTGTAGGTTGTCAATATTTTGAGGATGTTGTGAATAATTTTGTCAAATATGTTAGCTAGAGTACAAAGATGTTGATTAGGGAAGAATTTTAATTTCTTGGTTTAATGTTACTGTTCTGTGAATATCTCTTTAACTACCTGTGCATGCTAATAGTCTTAATTTCGTGTGGTGATTATCGTAAGTCCCGTTGTTCAGTTTGCTTGAGGAAGGGCAAAAGCTTAAGTGTGGGGGAATCTGATAAGTCTGTATTTAGACATGCATTTGATGCATGTTTAGATCGACTTTTTATGGTTTCCCTAATTATTTTGAGTCACAAGTCTCATTTTTAGCTCAAGTCATAGTTATCGGGTGTTGGTTCGAGTTTTGTATTGTTTGGAGTCAAAATCAGGAATTAGAGTCCGGCACTGGCACTTAAGAAGCAAACGGGATGATTTGAGAAGCATTCGAGATTGAATTGAGAGCTTTGGAGGTCACCGGGAGGTTCACGATGAAGATTTGATGACAAAAGTGCTCTAGGATTGGCTACGGGATCAAAAGAAGACAAATAGAGCTTGAAAACGGCGTTCAGGATGACCTTCTATCAATCATTCAAGCATATCGCTTCGTAGAAGCATCCAAAAGACACGATTCAAGTTGCATATGAAATACAACTTCAAGGTATACAAATTATGTGAAGACACAATTGCAAGCATCTGAGAGAAAGAAGGTGAAAACAAACGATGAAGTCAGATGATCCCTGTTACGATTTCAGAATGAGACCTTCCATCATTGTATTCATTTCTATTGATTGGATGATTCAAATCCAATTCAGCCAGTTGTGGTGGATAGAGGACTTCATTATCTACAACTTTTATGAAGGACGTTTTGTCAAATTCGAACTAGATAAACGGTGAAAAACAGTCCACGCACGATCGTGCATGGGAAGGGACGCACGCCGTGCCTGTAGTATAATGAAGATGTCATCCGCTGGAATCCAGGCGCGGTCGTGCCTGGCAGGGTAGGCACGATCTTGCCTACCCCCGTGTTACGCGAATAATTGTCCTAGTTCGGCCAGAATTCGGATTTACCCCCTTTTTCTATAAATAAAGCCTCCATACCCCTTTTAAGGGTTACGAACATTACGGAGAGGCCTAGGGACGAATTTACTTGCGTTTTTACGTTGTTTTCTTCAAGAACCCTGAGATTATTTGTAAGTTCATCTTTTTTATTAATGACAATTATTTCTCTTCTTCCCAATTCTATTGATTCTTCAATTATGAGTCGGGAGTAGTTTTAATTAGGGATTTGGGATTGATGAAGGGTTTAATCATGATGTATGGCTAGATTCTTGATTGTTTAATTGCATGAATGCTGTTTAATTTGTGTTTGAATAATTTAACTGACATCTTTTGTAACCTGGAACCGCAACTAGAATTACAATTGCTTGTAGAATAAGTTAAGAGACATCTAATTTATTCTAGGACACTCTCACACACACTTAATCGTTCGCTAAGAGATTAGTAGCGATTAAGGGGCCGTAAGCTTGCTCGTTTTGACAATAATTTTAGGATCCTATCGCATGAGAGATCAGCCTGGTCCTTTAAATTATTGTACTCTACGCCGCGAGAGCGGTAAGAACTTAGTAATGATTAGCTAGGCTCAATTAAATTAATTAAATGTGATTAAGCCTGATCAACCAGAAATCTGATTACCCCGGAATCAATCTTTGTTCCCTTCGACATTAATTAGAGAGAAACAACCCTTTTATTTTAATCGCTCATTCGAATTAGTTTAATTTCAATTCAACCAATCAATCACGCACGACACATTTATTTTATTTTATTTTAATCGCTGAATTTAATTAATTCTTGATCCATGTTTGTCCGTCCCTGTGGAGACGATACTCGTACTTAAATTAATTAAATAAAATGACTAAAGAAAAACAAGAAAGGAGGTGAAGCAGAATTAGAGAAGAACACCCCTTGGAGGGTTTCTGTCCGAAGCCAGCAGAAAAAATAAACGTTTCGGGAAGAAAACAAAAATTAACCGTATCTCTTGAGAGATAGATTTTTGGACGGCATTCGTGTCCGCAGTCCGCAACCGTATCTCTTAAGAGAGAGTCTTTCACTTTAGGAATCTTAACACCTTAAAAGAGGTTTCCCTTTATAAAGGGGTGAAAATCCCTTGAGTTTTTCGGTGTGGGATAAAACACACTAGAAACTCATCATTTTCCCAGTTTTTCCATTTCAACGAGTGAACTTCGAGAATCAATTTCTCATTCACCCGTTATCCGTTTTGCGTGTACCACATATCGAATTGTAGCCCTTAACAAGGACAATCGGAAACCACTTTGACCCGACCTAAATCGGAAGTGGACCCCACTCAAATAATTGCCCCAAAATTACCATTTAATGCAATTTTTAACACATTTTTCCAACACATTTACCGAATTTTATTGAGAAAAATGAAGGAATAAAAAAGAAGACGGGGACTGAGCCAAAACCTCTCCAGAGAAGGCATATCTTCTCGAAATACAAACGTTAAAAAAGAAATTCTGGGGGGGCTATACCTGACCCAAAAAGTAAAAACAAAGAGGATAAAAAGAAAGAATTAATACCTTTCAACATAACGGAAATAAGGCAATCCTATTGATTCAGTAATAAGTGGGTTTTTAATTATATGGGAAACCTTATTATGAGTAAAATAGGAAATCATACTTTTATCTGGAAAGGAAAAGATATCTTGAGCAAAGAAATGAGTTGTCCAGTTAGCTTCTCGAAAAGTGTGTGTAATAGCAATCCCAGCTTGAGCACCCCTACCTCACCCCAAATCCCCATACCCCTACCCCGTACTCCTACCCCGATTGAAACCCAACCTCGTACTTGTACCCTACTCCTATTCATGGCATGTACGCCTACCCCTACCCGTGAATGCCTACCCCCTACTAGGGATAGGGGTAAGGGTCAGGTATGGGTAGGGTGGTGTAAGGGGGTAGGGTACAGGGTGTACGGTCGTGGTAGGTGTAAGGGGTTAGGAGTGGTTAGGGGTAGGGTGTAGGTTTGGAATTGGGGGTAGGGTAGGTGTTCACGTATGGGGTGGGGGAGTAGGGATAGGGGTAGCACCCGACATATTATATACTTAAAATATAATTGTGTACATGAATATTTGTTTTTCTATGTATGTATAGGGTTATTATAGATATTTTACGCGCCACTTATTAACACAAGTCTTAATAAGCACAATTTAGTAAAGGCTCAGTTCTTTAGAAACTCTTGCAGAACCAGGATGGTCACTGTGGGGGTCCCGGACTCCTACCCACTCCTCGTTTAAAACAGTGACTCCCGCACGAGGTTAGCAAAAGTGTTTGCTTTAATGATTCTAAAATGTTGATCTACTCGATAATATTGGAAGAGTATGCGGGATACTCGTGAAAGAATCACTTATGTGAGAGGGAAGAGGGCCGCTTTAAAGGAGAACTGTAAAGGCTCAGTTCTTTAGAAACTCTTGCAGAACCAGGACGGTGACCCATGGCCAAAACGGGCACACCCATGAGAACGGAACGAAGTTGGAAGGTTCTTGTGTAAAGATAAGTCAATGTTTACACGACGGCAGTATAGGTCAAGGACATCGAGTCTACTAGACAGTCAGTAAATAAACGTGTCTTTACAACGGAAGGTTGAGAGGATAAAACCTACCTCTCCGTATGCAAGGATCATCCGGTGAACACAACGTGTCCTCCTATCTTCGTGTCTTTTTAAGTCTCGAAAATCAATTTTCATTCATGTGGGGGATTGTTGGAAAAGTGTGTTAAAAATTGCATTAAATGGTGATTTTGGGGAAATTATTTGAGTAGGGTCCACTTCCGATTTGGGTCGGCTTAAAGTGGTTTCGGATTGTCCTTGTTAAGGGATACAATTCGATATATGGTACGCTCAAAACGGATAACGGGTGAATGAGAAATTGATTCTCGAAGTTCACTCGTTGAAATGGAAAAACTGGGAAAATGATGGGTTTCTGGTGTGTTTTATACCATACCGGAAAACTCAAGGGATTTTCACCCCCTTATAAAGGGAAACCTCTTTTAAGGAGTTAAGATTCCTGAAGGTAAAGGCTCTCTCTTACGCGCAGGGGTGGTGCCGATCAAATCCCGAAACGGAGAAGAAAAACCGTGACTCGTGTGCGCGGGCGACCTGCAGACACGAATGTCGTTCGAGTTGCTCCAACTCTGATGGGGGTATTCTGGTCGCACACCAGAACTGCTCCAAACCGTTACAGCAATTAAATGCCCAACGTTCTTGTCTTTTAATGCAGCGTTAAATGGACAGTTTATGGACGATTCAATGCCCAACGGACTGGTCATTGATGTCCAACGTTCAGGTCCATTAACACCCCATTTAACACACAACAAATCCTCCTATAAATAGATGACAGGTGCTTTGTAACAAGACACAACTCACAATACATTCCTCACGTATTTTTGAGCTCTAAAACACTTCTAGCTACTCTGAAAAATTCCTAAGTGTTCATATTGTGTTCTCGTTCGCCGGAACTCTCGTTTGTGTGCTCAAACGTTAGTTCGTTAGCCACCGTATCCTGGGAAACGGTCGTTGCAACGCTCCTAGCACCGTGGGAGGCGACGAATACGTTTTAAGGACATCGTGCGTAGCACGAGCTCTGGCTAAACTATGTTCCATCTATTTTCTGTTTTCTTTTAGCTATTTTATTTATTAATTAATTTTATTTAATTAATATTTCTTCGTTTTTCCGAGACACACCCAACAAGATTTAGTGCATATCTTCTTTTCTCCTCATTTTCATTATCAATAAAACGTATTCATTGCAATTAAATCAAATAGTAGTAAATAATTATGTGCAAATCGAGTTTGTTGAATATACAAAGTATATGTATGATGTAAAAGACAGAAACACATAAAGCTAATTAGTCAAATTTAATAAATATGATTTGTAGCAAATGGAAAGAATAAAAACTCAACTAAATTAACAACAAAAAATAGGAAACAATAATGACCACCCAAAAAATCTCAGATGAAAGTGTACTAAAAGCACCACTCAATGGCAAGGGGTGATCATTATGTTCTCTTTGGCTTATACAAGGAAGGGTGCAAATCACACAAATATACCTTAAATATATTAGTCACTACTCAGTAGTCATATTTTGGTTTAGGATTTTTATCAAACACCTTGGCTACATAGTTTATCAAATTAATAATTGAGTTAAACAACAAGAGGATACTATATCATTCATGAGAAAGTAATAGCAAACAACAGTCATTAACAATCTAACAATAATAACATAGTCAACAGTCTAAAACATAATCGACCACAAAAAGTATAAATGCAACAGAGAGGGATGTAGTTATTGTTTACCTAAGGAAAGAAGTGATCCATGGGAACCTAGAATAAAAGTTCTTCTAATCGTGGCCTGCTTAATTCAACCGTAAAACTGATTTCTGAACACGCCAAGCAGCATCAGAGATAAGCTATAATGTATATTTTGAGATCGAAGAAAACTGAAGGAGATCGATCGAGTGCAGTTATGATAGAGCAGAGCAGTTAACGTACTCAATAGGAGTCTTCACTGGATTAAGGTTTATTTTGGCGCAAATTAGCAATTACATTGATGGTAGTTTTTTAATTTAGAGGTGGGATAGGAGAATGTAGCTGGCGGCAACCCTTCTAATTAAAAAAATTGAGCCAAAAAATGATCCAGATTTTTACTCTTAATGCGCACATGTCTACCTATTAGTCTAATAAATATATCCTCCTATGGCCATATACTTATGTCGTATGGAGTATTGTATCTCATTACTCAAGTTATTTTGTCTCTTCCTATTATTCTTTTGACACTTAAGTTTTTTATGTACTACTTCATATTTCATTGACAAAATATATATACTTTTATTAACAATAGCATATAAAAGCAATTCATAATTAGGAATTACAAAGAACATATTTAGTAACCTCTATTTTCATCCAATTAGTCTTATTACTCAACTTTTGTATCAAAAATTGAAATTTTTGTAACCAAAAGAACCTAAAGAAGTTTTCACACCATTTTCATATCTATGATTGGCACTTGTAACGAAAATTATGGTTGTAGCATACCATTGACTACCTCATACTTGTAATAGGGTTTATTTGGAAGTTTAATTTAACCCGTACCAAAATCAGTATAATGCTAAAACCTATTATTACAATCCATAAAAAATTACTTCAAATCTCAAATTATGGGAAACCGTTCCCGATAGTGTGCAACGGTTTCCCATACAAAAAAAGGCCTAATAGATTCACACAAACGTGATATATTATTGAGAGACTCTCTAGATCTATCACTCCTAATATATTAAGGCAAGTGCTTGTGAACCATGTGATGATCCACAAACAAACCAAAAACACTTGCCCACGCCCACGCATAACCTTCCGTTTGAAACCTGTAGCCGCAACTATGTAGAGGATCAGCGAGATTAGGAAGACAGGAATGGTGAACGGCCATTTATACTTTGCAAAAGAAACATGAATAAAGGAAAATAATTGTACATGTGTCTGTATATATAATTAAAATCTAATTCTAATGACGTAATGAGTTTTTTACTTGTAAAGTGTGTGTGTGTAAAAAGATGTGTCTGTATATATAATTAAAATCTAATAAAAATACTTCTTATGAAAATTTTGAACTCCTATTTATATACATTTGAGGATGACTTTATTATTATTTTGAATTTTAGATGGAAATTTGCACACAACTAATATTTACACCTGGAAGAAGTTAGTACCATGTACTTATATCGTTATATACTTCGTATATATGTAATCATTTTATTGTTTTGGAATAATTGAAATTTGGCCGCTTGATCTCTGTTTTAGAAAGAGTTAGTTAGTTACACACGGATTATATGCTTATTTTAAAATATTTTTATATTCCAATTTGTAATTCTGTCTAAAATAAAAAGATCAATAGATTGAAATTCCACCCAACTCACAACTTGGTAGCCAATTGCATTTGAGAAAAAAAGTTTTTTTTTACATGTTTTCCTCAATATGTTTGTATTTCTTGAGCAGTGTAGATTGAATTTCCAGAAAGTTATTAACACTTTTGTTGTAGATTTTTTATTTGAAATGGAAGGAAGACGGTGGTCTCATCGTATGAACATAAGAAATGAGATAACATGTTGATAAACTTTAACAAACACACATACATACACGTGTTATTTTATGTATTAAAACAGTAAAAAATGACTATATGTAAAGGATAAAGTAAGAAAGCACCAAATGTGCATATTTTTGTTAACAAATACTCCGTGTTTATATTAATCCTTCTAAGTAAATTCTGCAAATTAATACATGCAAAGGTTCTAAACAATACTAAGTAAATCCTGCTTATGTGGCTACAAGGAAAGCAAACACGTAAGTGGAAAGCCATTCATTTTTTTCTTGCCTTTTTCTAAAGAGCATCATTCTTCAAAAAACCAGAAAGTGATTTCCACTTCCACATCTTTGTTCCATGAAAAAACAAACATTTACGTAGTACATAGTATATGTTTAAAAATGTGGTGGATGCGGAAAATAGGAGTACGCTTTGTGGAAGAAGGAAAATTTATCATTAAAATGCACAATGGAAATATCATATACGGAGTTTATGTGCATGGATATAGGGATTGAATCATGTGATCATTGATGTTCTAGAAGAGAAAAGAGTAAAATTTGTCAAAAAAATATGATGACTTCTTATTATGTTGGGTATTCTAATTTCTAATTAGTTTACTTTTGTCCTAGAAATAAATTAAATTTATTGCTTGAACTATCTATGTTTTCATTATCTTTTATGGTACTAACTTCTTTCAGGTGTAAATATTAGCTGCATGCAAATTTCCATCTAGAATTCAAAACAATAAAGTCATCCTCTAACGTTTATGATAATAGGAGTTCAAAATTTTCATAAGGAGTATTTTTGAATTAGATTTTAATTATATATACGGACACATCTTTTTATACACAAACACACTTTATAAGTAAAAAACTCGTTACGTCATTAGAATTATATTTTAATTATATGTACAGACACATGTACGTAATTATTTTCCTTTATTCATGTTTCTTTTGCAGAGTATAAACTTCCGTTCACCATTCTTGTCTTCCTAATCTCGTTGATCCTCTACATAGTCGCGGCTACAAGTTTCAAACAGAAGGTTATGTGTGGGTCGGCGTTTTTGGTTTGTTTGTGGACCATCACATGGTTCACAAGCACTTGCCTTAATATACAAGGATTGGTAGATCTAGAGGGTCTCTCAATAATATATCACGTTTGTGTGAATCTATTAGGGCATGTTTTTTTGTATGGGAAACCGTTGTACACTATCGTAGAGAGGGCACGGTTTCCCATAATTTGAGATTTGAAATAATTTTATGGATTGTAATAATAGGTTTTAGCATTATACAGGTTATAGTACGGGTTAAACTTCCCAATAAACCCTAGCTATTACAAGTATAGTGTAGGTCAATGGTATGCTACAGCTGTAGTTTTCGTTACAAGTGCCAATCATATAGATATGAAAATGGTGTGAAAACTTCTTTAGGTTCTTTTGGTTACAAAAATTTCAATTTTTGATACAAAAGTTGAGTAATAAGACTGATTGGATGAAAATAGAGGTTACTAAATATGTTTTTTGTAATTCCTACGAGTAATTATTAATTGCTTTTATATGCTATTGTTAATAAAAGTATATATATTTTGTAAATGGAATATGAAGTAGTACATAAAAAACTTAATTGTCAAAAGAATAATAGGAAGAAACAAAATAACTTGAGTAATGAGAAACTATACTCCATACGACATAACTATATGGCCATAGGAGGATATATTTATTAGACTAAATAAGTAGACATGTGCACATTCAGAGTAAAAATCTGGATCATTTTTAGGTTCAGTTTTTTTAATTAGAAGGGTTGCCGCCAGCTACATTCTCCTATCCCTCCTCTAAATTAAAAAACCACCGCCAAAGTAATTGCTAATTTGCACCAAAATAAATCCTAATCCAATGAAGGCTCATGTTGAGTACGTTAACTGCTCTGCTCAATCATAACTGCACTCGATCGATCTCCTTCAATTTTCTTCGATCTCAAAAAATACACTATAGCTTCTCTCCACTTGTGCTTGGCATGCTCAGAAATCTCTTTTACGGTTGAATTAAGCAGGCCACGATTAGAATAACTTTTACTCTAGATTCCCATGGATCAATTCTTTCCTTAGGTAAACAATAATCGCATCCCTCTCCATTGAATTTATACTTTTAGTGGTTGGTTATATTTTATAATGTTGACTATATTATTATTGTTAGATTGTTAATGAGATTGTTGTTTGCTATTGCTTTCTCATGAATGATATAATATCCTCTTGTTGTTTAACTCAATTATTAATTTGATAAACTGTGTAGCTAAGGTGTTTGATAAAAATCCTAAACCATAATATGACTAGTGACTAGTGACTAATAATTTTAAGGTATATTTGTGTGATTTTTACCCTTTTTGTATAAGCCAAAGAGAACATAAAGATCACCCCTTGACATGGATCACCCTAGAGGAATATCGAGAGGCAGTTGAGTGGTGCTTCTAGTACACTTTCATGTGACATTTTTGGGTGTTCATTATTTTTTCCTATTTTTTGTTGTTAATTTATTTTAGTTTTTATTCTTTCAATGTGCTACAAATCATATTTATTAAATTTGACTAATTAGCTTTAAGTGTTTCTGTCCTTTGCATCATACATATACTTTGTATATTCAACAAACTCGATTTGCACATTATTATTTACTACTATTTGATTTAATTGCAATGAATATGTTTTATTGATAATGAAAATGAGGAGAAAAGAAGATATGCACTAAATCTAATAGTTAGATATGATTAATAATTATTCTTATAAACTATGTCTTTCCTTTGAGCTGTCACTATTCTCCATTGTTTTCATTAAATGTTCATGTTATATAAATTATTGTGTAAAAAGGGAATAAAGTTAATTGTGTTATATATTGATCAATGTTTTCTATATTCCACAGGAGCGAAGATCAATTTTAATAGTGCTAGAACTTCCTTCGATCCAAGTAACAAAGGTAAGTCCAAATTTACTATGCTTAACATTTTTTACTGTTTATAAATAATTAGTCACAGAATGTCATCTTAAACTTTAGTGTTTATGTTTTGGTTGAATTTTTATTACAATTTTCTAACTCTATACATGTAAAAGTATCAGATCTTGTTATAAAAACACATACCTTTTTTATGGATAGAGGTTGGATACAAAATCCAGGCAAGAATAGTGTTGAATATAAATTAGGTATTGCTGAATTTGTTGAAGCTGCAAAGAAGCATGTCAATCATTGAGACCTTGCTAGGTGCCCATGCACTAAGTGCAATAATTGTGGTTGGATAACATTAAGACAAATTACACTACACCTTATAACTAATGGTATGTCATACAATTATACTGCGTGGACTCATCATGGTGAACGAATGGAAGCAAGACTAAGATCTTTGAGTGCTAACATGTTTGATAACTCTAGTGTTTGTAAGGATACAAATAGCCATAATGATGAAGTTATGAATATTAGAAATAATCTGTATTTGTATGCGATATAAATGGTGCTAAACAAAGTAATACATTCCCTGATGCTGCTACAGAGGATCAATATCTTCAAGACATGTTTAGTGAAGAGATTGAGAAGTATGAAAGATTGTTGAAAGAAGCGCAAGATGAACTTTACCCAGGTTGTAAGGAGTTTTCAGCTCTAACGTCAATTGTGGAGTTGATGCAATTAAAAGTGAAAACCCTAATGACTAACAAATGTTTTGATGAACTTATGGCTATTTTGAAGAGGATGCTTCCTCTAGGGAATAACTTGCCTACTAGTCACTGTCATGCTCAGAAAATTCTAAAAAATATTGGACTCGGATATATAAAAATCCATGCATGTCCATATGATTGTGTTTTGTTTTACAAAGAAAATGAACAGTTAGATGAGTGTCTTATCTCCGGCATTTCTAATTTCACCGTCGAGAACTTTTAATCATCCATGTACACCAGATCAACGTGCACATTCTTATGTCCTCTCTCGTCGACAATGTGGATGTTGTTCAACCCTTCAAAGGTTCGACATAGAATTGAAGTCCCCTTTAGTTCCGGAAAATGAGATGACATATTTCTTATCATGGTTCTCAAAGAAACCGTAAAAACTGAAGGCATAACTATCCATAGCCGCCGGTTGGTATAATTGTTGAAGGAAACATTCATGCTTACGAGATTTTTTGTTGGGAGAATGTTTCGCCGGTATGTATTTACGAGTGTATCTGAGTTATTTAATTTGTATAACAATCACACACACATATATTAACTTTAAGTATCTTGTTTACTTCACAGATTACTAAATGGTGCTTATTAACACTTGTGTTAATAAGTGACGCGTAAAATGTCTATAATAACCCTATACATATATAGACACACAAATATACATGTACACAATTATATTTGAAGTATATAATATGTCGAGTGATACCCCCTATCCCTACTCCCCCACCCCAAACGTGAACACCTACCCTACCCCCAATTCCAACCCTACACCCTACCCCTACCCACTCCTAACCCCTTAAACCTACCACGATCGTACCCCCTATACCCTACCCCCTACACCACCCTACCCATACTCGACCCTTACCCCTATCCCTAGTAGGGGGTAGGCGTTCATGGGTAGGGGTAGGTGTACATGCCATGAAGGATAGGGGTAGGTGTAGGGTTGAGGTAAATATTAGGGGGGGCGTGGGTGGGGTTGAGGTCTGGGTAAGGGGTAGGGGTGACGAGTGGGTAGAGGTTAGTGGTAGGGTAGGGTGTAACGTAACAATAAGGGGTAGGGCAGAGGGTAAGGGTAAATTTGGAAACTGAAAAACTTAAAGTGACACTTAATTCATACCTGGAGGTGGCATGCTTAGTTAGTGGGGCACTTCAAACACATGTTTTGGTTAGTAAGCAGCATATGTGTTTACTTCACATGTGTTACTAACCTAATTGTGACTTTAGCATAGAAGTGAACATGTCCTAAGTAAGTTAAGCTGAGTTAATTACTATGAATAATATCAAGCGATGGAAGAGAATATGTTGCAAGTACATGCACACAGTGGTCGGTGAAGCAATTTTTGTGGATCCAATAATCATCTTCTACACAATGTAACATCTCAACAATTCTGAAAATGCTTTGTTACTCGAGAGTATAGGGATGGCAACGGGTGCCCACGGGTGCCCACGGGTGCCCCCATATCAATGCGAGTTTGGGGTGGGGGTTCACTAACCCATCCTCCATCCCATGTCTAAAAAGTTCACCCCATCCCCGCCCCCATCTCCCGTTACTCCCAGACCCGTCCCTTCCCCGCCCCACCCCGTTGTCCCCCACGGGTGCCCCCATATATATTGGAAGTGTCTTATTTGTGTATTTTTTTTAATCCATTTTATAGATATATAAATATATAGCACTATAAGAGTTAAACTAGATAATATTGTGTTCGATGAAAGATAATACCGCCAATTTTTAATAATTTTTCAATTTGAATAAGTTCTATGAAAATAATACTCCCTCAGTCCCGCTAGAAGGTTCCCGTGAACGGTTTACGATGCTTGACTGTCGATAAAGCAACTTAATCCCTGTTCACAATCTGTTTATTTTTAGTAAATAAAATTAACAAATTCAGAAACTACATTAAAACCGCTACAAAGCCTGATAAAAAAAATGTAAATTTGGCAAAAATTTGATTTATAAAGTAAAAGATTAAAAATGATTTAAGTTGACCATTAGAATAGTTGACGGGAACCTTCTAACAGGACGGAGGGAGAAAAACTAAAAATATTGATCAAGAAATGATTCACTCAATTGATAAGAAAATCAGAGTAGGGAATGTTGTTATTAAGTTGGATATGGGAAAAGCATTTGACAAGGTTTCTTTGGCTTTTTTAGAGGATATGTTTCAAAATTTTGGGTTCAGTGATCATTTCAGGCTTCTTGTGATGAATTTTATCAAGGGAACCACTCTTTCAATTTTGGTTAATGGGAAGTCACATGGATTCTTTAAACCAATGAGAGGGGTGAAACACGGGGATCCATTATCCCCTTTTCTATTTATTCTTGCTACTGAGGCATTTTCCAGGGTGCTCAAAGCTGTTATGGACGCTGGAGCTATTAAACCATACTGGGTGGGGAAAAATGGCTATCCAATCTCTCATTAGAGTTTTGCCGATGACCTTTTAGTTTTTACAAATGGTGATTCTAGATCCATCTTGACATTTAACAATTTTTTGAAGAATTACCAAAAAGCTACAGGACAGACTGTTAACCTCACTAAAAGTACCTTTGTCACTGGAAAAATCCATTCGGCAAGAATCAAGCATATGGAGGAGTTGTTGGGGATGAATCATTCCAAATTACCTTTGAAATACTTGGGCGCTTACCTGCACAAAGGTATAAATAGGATCAAATTTTGTGATGACATCATTACAAAATTTGATAAAAATTTGTCCTCTTGGAAGCAGAAAAATCTTGGTCAAGGGGGAAGGCTTAATCTCATTAACTCATTAAGCATGTCCTAAACACAATTCCGTTACATCTTATGGCTGCTGATACTCTTCCTAGAACAGTAATTCATATTCTTGAGAGGAAAATGGCCCATTTCTTTTGGGGTTATGAAAATAACAAAGGTAAATATCATTGGATGAAATGGAAGAATATTTGTCTTCCTGTAGAGGAAGGTGGGGTTGGCATTAGACTTCTATCAGACATTGAAAAAGTCTTTTTTTTTAACTTTGGTGGAAGTGGAAACAAAATTCTTCTCTTTGGGCTAAATTTTGTAATTCAAGATACCCAAGAAATGGCAACATGATACCTAAAGTTTCAAATTCAGCCATTTGGAGGATATTATGTCATATCAACAACAGAGGGGAATGTTTAGCTGATTATGACCCAAAAGGGAGACTTATCTGGCTGCCTGAACAGGAGGGTCACTTCACTTTATCATCTTCTTATCATGAGGTTAGATGGAGTAAGCTTCATAATCTGTCATCACGATGTATTTGGAATAACAATCAACCTCTTCAAATCAGATTGTTTCAGTTGAAACTTCTTAATAACATGGTTCCAATATCAGAAAATCTTATCAGATTTAAGGCTATATTTTTTCCTAATATGTGCCCCTTGTGCAAAAAGAACAATGAATCTATTGAGCACATATTTTATTTTTGCCCTTTGATCAAACCTGTGTGGGCATATTTTATGGAAATTTTGGAAATTCCTACTTTTATAGAATACAAATCTCCTCGACGGATGCTCATTTCATGGTGGTTGGCAGCAGATAGTACTTCACTATTGGGGATATCCAGAGGTAATATGCCAGGAATTATATCCTAGCACATTTGAAAGATATATGTTAAGTTGACCTGGGGAAGTATGGAATCAACTCCATCTATTGATTCCATAATATTTCAAATCTAATTATTTACACAGAACTGGGTCTACAGTTTGAAAAAATGGAAATCCAATTCAGGTTTAGATGTGTTGATTGATCAACAATTGATTCCAGCAACATTCAAGAAGGGGAATAAAAAAGTTAAAATCATTAAATGGAAGAGACCTAAGACGCAACTTAAAATGAATGTTGATGTATCTTTTTTACTGATAGTATAGAATTGTTATTGTTTATGTTTGTAATTTTAACTAGTTTTTATTAGTTCTAGTTGTGAAAATTACACACTTTTGGTGTAATACTTTATTTTCATAATTATTTATACTTTGTTTCGATTAGGACTATTCTGAGCTAAACAAGTCAAAGATCATCTAAGGGATCAAGATTGGACCTCAAACGATCAGGGAAAGTGCAAGGAGGTAAGAAAGATTTCGATTTGAAAAAAATGCTCTTATACCCGGTCGAGTATAGGAAATACCTGATCGGGTATTTGCTTGATTCGATTGTCCAAATCAAATCCGAGAACAAACGATCGTGGGAGAAAGATTTCGTAAAGATTTGTCACGTACCCGATCGGGTATGCCGACATACCCGACCGGGTATGCCCATAAAAGTGAATTTCTGGGAAATTTCCTAGGATACCCGATCGGGTATCATATATACCCGGTCGGGTATCAAACCCTGCAATTCCCAAAAGCCTATAAATACACCCCTTTCCTTCACAATAAAATCACCAATTCCTATAGACTTCTAAGTTCAGTTTAGTCAAGTATTTCCTTTATATTTTTAGCATGTTTAGTCTCCAAATGAGGAGCTAAACTTTTCCATCCTTGTTTTGCTACTTTGAAGCTTAATGGATTGTAAGTTGTGAGTTATTTTTCTTTAATCTTTTTCCTTGAATATTAATTTAATCTATCTCTATATCAATGTTGGGGAGTGTTGCTAAGATGACAATTAGTTAATATCTTAACATTAATTATAGTAGCGTTTATTTTCTTAATCTTCTTCCTTGAATATTAATTAATTCCTATTCATATTTCATATTAATATTTTGAAAAATACTTAAAGGATCAACTAGTTTTGTTTCATATATTAACTATTACTATAATCGATCGACGAATACGCTTATTAATCGTTCGGTCTTTTCACGGTAGTAAACTTGGAATATTAATGCATGCATCTCATGGTTAATAATTTAAGGGGAATTAATTATATTGGTTAAATCAATAAACCGCTTGTGTTGAGGTTATCAATCTCAATCGTTTTCATCTTAAGTTTATTGCTACTATCAGGTTAATATACGACGTGTGTTCTATATTGACTCGGTAGTAAGTTTTATTAATGAACGTGTCTCGTTATTAATAACTACCCTCGATGAATTGGAGATACTGCTCGATTGAGTATTCGAGAGGAAGATAGTTAAAGATATAATCGGGATCGACGAACATTTCATTAAGTGGATAAAAGCAAAACCAAATCTTCATATCTATTAATTATAACACATAAGTCGTTCATCTTAGTGTTTAAATATTCTTAAAGTTCCATCAACAATCTAACCCCCCCCCCCCCCCCCCCCCCCCGTTACAAATTAATTAAAAGAGAAGTATTCCTTTTCCTGTGGATACGAACCTTAATTACTTCGTTATACTACGTATAATCATTGTATTAATATATTTATTTTGAGTGCACACCACTACAAAGTGCACGTCATTTACCCGAAAAGTCTTCCGAAGGTGTGGTGATGAGGAACAACGAAGGAGATCTGATATTCGGTCTGAGCTTCCTCCTAGATGTCATTCAGCTTTGGAAGCAGAAATCCAAGCAGCCAACACTGCTCTTCAATGGGCGATTGAACGTGGAAACACCAATTTTGAGATACAGTCTAATTCCTCAAGATTGATTTCTTTGTTAAGGGATGCTTCATATGATGGAAGATGGAGAGATGTTATGGAAGATATGAGGTCGGTTTGTACGCAAGCTGGGATTGCTATTACACACACTTTTCGAGAAGCTAACTGGACAACTCATTTCTTTGCTCAGGATATCTTTTCTTTGCCAGATAAAAGTATGGTTTCCTATTTTACTAATAATAAGGTCTCCTCTATGATTAAAAATCACTTATTAGTGATTCAATGGGATTGCCTTATTTCCGTTATGCTGAAAGGTATTAATTCTTTCTTTTTATCCTCTTTATTTTTAATTTTTGGGTCAGGTATAGGCCCCCCAAAATTGCTTTTATAACGTTTGTATTTCGAGAAGGTATGCCTTCTCTGGAGAGGTTTCGGTTCAGTCCTCTTCTTCTTTTGTATTCCTTCATTTTTCTCAATAAAATCCGGTAAATGTTCCCTGACATTTACCCCACTGATTTTGGTGATTTGCCTTCCGGATTTTAAGAAAAAAAAACTAAAACTAAAAATATAAGTACACATATTATCGTCATGTATGTCGTTCCAAATTTCTCATCAATTATAATAAAATTAATTATAGATGTTATACACATATGTGTGTGTGTGTGTGTGTTCCATATTCATTTATGATAAATATTTTTAGTCATTACTTATTATTATTCTAATATAATACATGTGTAGTATTAGTTCATTAATCATACCTAATACACATAAGTGTATGAATGTATGTCTATGCACATGTATGTGTTTGTTTTATACTACATATAGTTTAATTAAATATGTTTATACATTATTAATATATGTATATTTGAGTATATATGTGATAGATTATATATCTAGAGAGAAGTGAGAGCTAGAGAGAGAGGTGCAGTAAATGCTTTGTATTAATGATTTGTGAACCCTTTATATGGCTCCCAAGGGGAGTATTTATAGAGGAAATTAGGGCCGGGCTCCCAAGTCTTGAGCTTGGGAGGCCCATTTACAATTGGGCCACTACTGGGCCGAGTACAAAGAGTGTAAAAATAACTAAGTATGAAACCCGATTCTGGGAGTTCTCTGTGGCCGAAGGAGGTTCGGCCGAAGGAGGCGCTTGGCCGATGGAGACACGGTCGACGGAGGACCATCCAAGCTGATTGCTGCCTGGGCCATATTCTGAGCTGACTGTTGCCTACGGGGGCGCCGGCCGACGGAGGCACTGGCCGACGAGGGCACCGGCCGACGGAGGCACTGGCCGACGCGGGCACCGACCGATGGAGGACAATTCTTCTCCTTGTCTTCTGGACCATATTCTAGATCGACTCTTCTTCGGCCGATGGAGGGCCACCTGACCGAAGGAGGACCCACTGGGTGACAGTTGCGCTTCCTCTTAGTCTTCTGAGTATGTGGGTCATGGGGTCTGGACCCATATACTCCATCACGAGTCCCCCACTCTCTGAGCTAAGATACAGACGAAGTGAAAGGGAGTAGATCCTTGTCGTTCTGACGCTTTGGCCGACGGAGGGTTACCTAGGAATTGTAGTGTTCCTGGGCGAGGCGGTGCCATAATTCTTGGCTGCCTTGTCCTTCATTTCGAGGACGATGAATGTTCTTCATTCCGAGGACGATGAATGCCCTTCATTTCGAGGACGATGAATGTCCTTCATTTTGAGGATGATGAATGTCCTTCATTTTGAGGATGATGAATGTCCTTCGTTTTGAGGACGATGAGTGTCCTTCATCTTGAGGACGATGGATGTCCTTCATTTTGAGGACGATGAATGTCCTCTGTTTTGAGGACGATGGATGTCCTTCACTTTGAGGACGATGAGCGTCCTTCGTTTTGAGGACGGTGGATGTCCTTCACCTTGAGGACGATGAGCGTCCTTCGTTTCGAGGACGATGGATGTCCTTCACTTTGAGGACGATGAGGGTCCTGGACCAGAGGAAGTTGTGCGCCCTTGGCTCTGTGGACGAAGAATGTCATGCCCTTGTGCTTTTGACTTTAGTTGATGGATCTTACGCTTGCGGACGTTCGTGGCGCGTTCGTTTTGTTCGTGATATGGACGATGAATGTCATAGTCCCGGAGACGATGAGTGCCATTGGCCTTGAGGACGAGGAGTGTCCTTGGCTTCGAGGACGATATGTGCCCTTGATCTTTAGGACGATGTGTGTCATTGACATTGAGGACGATGTGCGTTCTGCTTTGCGCTTCGGCATGGTCAAAGCGTGAACACATGGTTGTTGGACGTTGAGGTACCATTGTCATGGGCTTGTGTTCGTTGGATTTTGAACTTGTGTATCTTTGCGCTAGAGGCCGATGTAGTCCCCCAAACCTTCTTTTGTCCGATGGAGACATGGCCGACGGAGGTACCACTTGGTAGTCCTTGCTTGTTGTTGCTTTCTGGATGTTTTCATGTATGTGGAGGCCGATGTAGTCCCCCAGTCCCCCACTCCTCGAGGCTCATGTAGTGAGGTGAAGAGGAGTAGAGCAACGCACGTCTTCAAATAGGGGGGCGAGGGTCGACACCTTTTGATCCACAATGGGAGGATGCCTCGTTAAAAACCTCACTAGAAAAACCCTGTGGGAAAAAATCCTAATGAGGGAAAAAGAGCACACCGGATACCCCAAAATGAACTCCAAGGGGTGAACCCTTCGGCCTAGATGTGTAACTGCAGCGGTGTCCGTCTGCTGAGGGATGCACGTCTGCTGGTGAGGACGACGGTGGTGATCAGCCGTGCGTCATATGTAGGTTGTGGTCGCTATCAGGAAGGGAATGGCGAGGCCGTTCTTGATCTGAGGACAAGACGATGATGAAGTCGTTTGTCACGCTAAGGCCGAGGGGCCAGTCGTGATATGAGGACGACGACACTAAGGGGCTGGTCCGAAAATCCATGCAACGGCCGCCATCCAGTAAAGGAGTGGCTAAGACCGGTCTTTGAGATGTAGGATGACGCAGAGGCTGGGAGGCCGTTCATGATCTGAGGACGAGGCGATGATGAAACCGTTCATCAGGTAGAGACGACGGCTCCCATCCTGCAAGGGATGGAAAGCCCGATCGTTGGCTCAAGACACTCGGTGCTGAGGAGGTCGGCCTTGAGATGAAGGATCACTTTGAGACCGAGGGGTCGGCCGTGAACTGAGGATGAGGGTGCTGATGAAGCCGCTCATCGCATGAAGGCGAGGGTCGCCATCCAGGAAGGGAATGGCGAGCCCGCTTGCTAGCTCAAGACTCTCGGCGCTGAGGAGGCCGGTCTTGATATAGATAATCACGCCTTGGTCGAGGGGCCGGTCGTGATGTGATGAAGGGTAAGGCGTTCACGCCAGACTGAACATGACGTCGGCGAAGCCGTTCTGATGATGAGGGACGGCGCTGGGCACTCGTCTGAATGTAAGGGATGACATTGGGCGCTCGTCTGAATGTGAGGGACGGCGTTGGGCGCTCGCCTGAATGTGAGGGACGGCGTTGGGCGCTCGTCTCAATGTGAGGGACGGCGTTGGGCGCTCGTCTGAAGATGAGGGATGGCGTTGGGCGCTCGCCTGAAGGTGAGGGATGGCGTTGGGCTCTCGTCTGAAGATGAGGGACGGCGCTGGGCGTTCGTCTGAAGATGAGGGACGGCGCTGGGCGCTCATCTCAAGATGAGGGACGGTGCTGGGCGCTCGTCTGAAGATGAGGGATAGCGCTGGGCGCTCGTCTGAAGATGAGGGACGGTGTTGGGCGCTCGTCCCCTGATGACGATGGTGCTGGTGAAGCCGTTCGTCATATGAAAGAGGACGTTGGACACATGTCCTTTTATGACGACGGCATTGATGAAGCCGCCCATCATATGAAGGACCAGGCTCTGACCCTGGCTTGAGGATGAAGTGCGGCGCTGGACGCACGTCCCTTGATGACGATGGCGTAATGGCGTTGATGAAGCCGTACGTCATATGAAGGACCGGGCTTTGATGCCGGTCTGAAGATGAAGGACGACGTTGATGAATCTCGTCTTTTGATGAAGGATGGCGTTGGATGCCTGAAGATGAAGGACGGCGTTGGACGCCCGTCCCCTTATGACGACGGCGCTAGTGAAGCCGTTCGTCACATGGAAGACGACGTTGGACGCACGTCCTTTGATGACGACGGTGTTGATGAAGCCGTACGTCATATGAAAGACCAGGATTTGACGTCGGTCTGAAGATGAGGACGGCGTTGGACGCCCGTCCCTTGATGGTGAAGGCGTTGATGAAGCACATCGCCGTGTAAACTCAAGGCTCTCGGTGCTGAGAAGGCCGGCCTTGAGATAAATAATCACGCCGAGGCTGAGGGACCGGGCGTGGTTTGAGGATGACGACGATGATGAAGCCGGTCTAAATAAATGATGACGAGGCATTGATGAAGTCGTTCGTCATGTAAGCTCAAGGCTCTCGGCGCTGAGGATGCCAGTCTTGAGATAGATGATCATGCTGATGTCGAGGGGCCGTTACTTTTGAGGACGATGAACGCTCGTCCCCTTATAACAATGGTGATGGTGAAGTCGTTCATCATATGCTAGATGATACTGGATATGCATCCTTTGATGACGACGGCGTTGATGAAGTTGTTCGTCATATGAAGGACCGGGCTCTGACCCTAGATTGAAGATGAAGGGTGGCACTGGACGCACGTCCCTTGATGACGAAGGCGTTGACGAAGCACTTCGCCATGTAAACTCAAGGCTCTCGGCGCTGAGGAGGCCGGCCTTGAGATAAATAATCATGCTGAGGCCGAGGGGCCATTCCTTTTGAGGACGATGAACGCTCGTCCCCTTATGACAACGGCGCTGATGAAGCCTACTCGTTGTATGAAGGCGAGGGTCGTCATCCAGGAAGGGAATGGCGAGCCCGCTCGCTAGCTCAAGACGCTCGGCGCTGAGGAGGCCGGTCTTGAGATGAAGGATCACGTTGAGACCGAGGGGTCTGCCGTGATCTGAGGACGACGGCGCTGATGAAGCCGCTCGTCATATAAATGCAAGGGTCACCATCCAGGAAGGGAATGGCGAGCCCACTCGCTAGCTCAAGACGCTCGGCGTTGAGGAAGCCGGTCTTGAGATAGATAATCAAGCCTTGGTCGAGGGGCCGGTCATGATGTGAGGACGACGGCGCTGATGAAGCCGCTCGTCGTATGAAGGCGAGGGTCGCCATCCAGGAAGGGAATGGCGAGCCCGCTCGCTAGCCCAAGATGCTCGGCGTTGAGGAGGCCGGTCTTGAGATGAAGGATCACGTTGACACCGAGGGGTCCGCCGTGATCTGAGGACGACGGCGCTGATGAAGCCCGCTCGTCGTATGAAGGCGAGGATCGCCATCCAGGAAGGGAATGGCGAGCCCGCTCGCTAGCTCAAGATGTTTGGCGCTGAGGAGGCCGGTCTTGAGATGAAGGATCACGTTGAGACCGAGGGGTCTGTCGTGATCTGAGGACGACGGCGTTGATGAAGCCAGTCGTCTGAAGAAGAGGGACGGCGCTGGGCGCTCATATGAAGATGGACGGCGTTGGACGCTCGCCTGAAGATGAGGGACGGCGTTGGGCGCTCGTCTGATCCGCATGTATGGTCTTGCTTCGTCCATAGTGCATAGTATTTGCTTGATATGTACTTAGCCAAATATGTGGGTTGATTTGTGGGGATTTTATTTTTATTTCTCGAGGCCGGCGAGTGCGCAGTCCTCGGCTTCCCTCTTTTGATTTGTGGGGATTTCGCTCGAGGCCGGCGAGTGTGCGGTCCTCGGCTTCCCCCTTTTGATTTGTGGGGATTTTGCTGAGGTCGGCGAGTGCACGGTCCTTCGGCTTTCCCTCTTTTATTTGTGGGGATTTTGCCGAGGCCGGCGAGTGCACGGTTCTTCGGTTGTCCCTCTTTTATTTTCTTCCTCTGCTGCTTTGAGCGAGGAGTGGGGGTCCTTCTCTCAAGCTCGACCGAAGGGGTTGCTATTCCCTCGGCCGGTAGGGAGTCCAGGAGGGCAGTTGTCCGGTCTCTAGCGTTGGATCGTCCCTTGATCTTGGGGGGTCCCGTTGTCTATTTACGGCGCGGGCTAGGCCTTTGGTCGGTTTACGACGGCTGCCATTTCCCAACCCCAAGTGTGGGGATTTTGTCATCTTGGCCATTCTTTCAGGCCTGTCGTAATGCGCTTTGGCGCGAAGACGACGCGATGAGCTTCCCGTTTCAAGATGTGGGCCATTTTGCGGGCCCCTCGTCCTAGGACACCGTCGGCCATGCCTGAACGTTTCGCTCTAAGGGGCCGAGACGATATGTTGTTTTGTGTGGCGTCGTCTGCCATACCTGAGCGTTTCGCTCGAAGGGGCCGATGCGACGTGCTTTGTTTTGTGCATCCTTTACTTCAACTTTAAAAGAAATAAGCAGAACACAACAGGTGTGTTTATGTGTTTATATAAGTGGCTCATGGCCGAGGGTGGTAATCTTCTTAACAATCCGTACAGGAGTTAACTTCTCAATGAGCTTCTGACCTTGGGTGGGGGCTCCGCCATCTGCACCCTATTCGGATTGCTGATAGAACTTCGTCGAGATGTAGGGCCCTTTGTATTTTGAGGGATGAGCCGTTCGTCAGCGGATGTGACGCTTCTTCGGCTGGGGCTCCTCGAAGTCCTCGTCTTCGCTGAGCCTCCCAATTTCATGCTTCTTTGTCGAGGTGTCCCCTTCCTGATTGCTGGTGGAGTTCCTATGGGCACCTTTGACAAATTGGTGGAGTTCACCCCGTTGAATCAAGCGCTCAATGGCTTTCTTCAATGCGACGCAGTCGTCTGTATTGTGGGAGGTGTTCTTGTGGTAACGGCAATAAGTGTCGCCCTGGTGGACGACGTAGACTTCCGTGGCCGACCGGGGATCTCTGGAGATGAGACCTTGCTCATCCGCATAGTCAAGGATGGTATCCACCGAGTGCGTGAGTGGAGTCCTTGGGACGTCCATCCTCGGCTGCCATGGGCGCTCCTTCCGGTTCTGGCGGACATGGCCTCCGGCCGAGGATGTGCTTGGAGCCGATGCATTGTTTGTCTTCTTTAATGGCCGGCCTCCATCCTTCTTGCAGAAGTGGAGCTCATCGGCGTCAGCGTACAAGCTTCCTCTCTGGAGTGCCTTGGTGTATGACCTCGGCGGGTCAGTGATGAGGCTCCTCGCATAGGGGCTGCTGCGGAGAACGTCTTGGAAGAGGACGAGGAGGGTGCGCTCATCGGCACCTTCGACCTCGTCTGTCTCCTTCGTCCATCGGTCGATGAAAGACCGAAGTGATTCATCGTGTTGTTGTTTGATGGAGAGGAGATGGCAGAAATGTTTCTTCATGCGCTTCCTTCCGGTGAAGTGGTTGAGGAAGCATTGGGCAAGATCCTGCCACGAATCTATGCTCCCTTCGGGGAGCGCGTTGAACCACTCGTACGCTGGCCTCTCAAGAGTAGAAAGGAACCAACGGCAGGAATCATCTGACGCGTTCACCATCATCATATTGTTCTGGTAGCGGCTGAAGTGCTCCTGGGGGTCGGAGCGGTCGTCATAGGGCTTGACGGCGTTTCCCCGGTACTTCTCGGGGATAGGGGCCGAGAGTACCCTAGCGGTGAAGGGAGTCCTCATCCTGACTTGGATGATGGGGTCTCCTCGTCCTTCGGCCAACTCCCTCTCTAGAATGGTGACCTTGTTTAGAAGGGCGTTGAAGTCGGGATCCCTTGATTAGTTGCTCGCGGGCGTGGCTACCAGCTGTTTGGCCTCCATCTGAGCGAGCCTTCACTCGAGTTGGGCAATTACCTCATCCTGGGGTCCTTGGCGGCCATGGTGGCGCTTGCGCCTGTAGGCAGGCTTCGTGAGCCGTGTTGATTTGGTCGTGTGTGTCACCCTCGTGCAGCTTACCCTTGCCTTTGTTCAGGCGGGCCAATCCGCTGTCCGGGATACGGACCCCAAGCTTTTCCTTGGTGAGCCAGGCTCACGTTCACCAATCCGTCCTGCCATCCTCTCCGAAGTAGGCCAACGGCGCGTATCACCTAGCATATTGAAGGCTGAGGCTTTTCCACGCGCTGGGGCCGGTCAGCTCGAAGTGGGGAAGCAGGGTGGGAGTGGGATGACGACGTGTCCTGGGGCTCCACCCCTTCGTCGTTGCCTAGCTTGATGGCCAACAGCTGAGGCTGAGGAGGCGGTGTAGTGTTCTCCCAAGTCCTTGGCATGAGTGCACTGAGAACGGTGGGGTTCTGGGCCAGGCTGGCGATGATGGCCGAGAGTGCGGCCTGGAGCTGGGGGTCAACGGCAGGAGAGGCCGGTTGCCCGGAGACGTTGTCACCCCTTTCTGCGCGCTTCTTGTCTAAGCTGATGCGGGCGTCTGGGGCACCGCCGTTAAGCTTGTTGCGCAGGTCAGTGGTGAGGCCGATGGCTTCCTGAAAGACATCCTCGATGGGAGCCTTATCGGCCGTAGCGTCCTCCTCGTGTTCTCGGTTCTCTTGGGTCTTAGGGATGGCCTTGCCGAGGAGGTTGCGGTTAGACTTAGTTCTTCCCATTATCAGTTAGCTATGCTTGGTAGCGACGAAGGATGCTAACTTGATTGTCCTAGCTATCAATGAAAGCACAAAATGATAGATTATATATCTAGAGAGAAGTGAGAGCTAGAGAGAGAAGTGCAGTAAATGTTTTGTATTAATGATTTGTGAATCCTTTACATGGCTCCCAAGGGGAGTATTTATAGAGGAAATTAGGGCCGGGCTCCCAAGTCTTGGGCTTGGTAGGCCCATTTACAATTGGGCCACTACTGGGCCGAGTACAAAGAGTGTAAAAATAACTAAGTATGAAATCCGGTTCTGGGAGTTCTCTATGGCCGAAGGAGGTTCGGCCGAAGGAGGCGCCTGGCCGATGGAGACACGGCCGACGGAGGACCATCCGAGCTGATTGCTGACTGGGCCATATTCTGAGCTGACTGTTGCCTGGCCGACGGGGGCGCCGGCCGACGGAGGCGCTGGCTGACGGGGGCACCGGCCGACGGAGGCACTGGCTGACGGGGGCACCGGCCGATGGAGGACAATTCTTCTCCTTGGCTTCTGGACTGTATTCTGGATCGACTCTTCTTCGGCCGATGGAGGGCCACCTTGCCGAAGGAGGAACCACTGGGTGACAGTTGCGCTTCCTCTTAGTCTTCTGAGTATGTGGGTCATGGGGTCTGGACCCATATACTCCATCAATATGTTTATACATTATTAATATATGTACATTATTAAATTTTGAAAAATTCATTTTTATATATTACATTTTGAATTTTTATCGTAAAATAGGGCTCATAACAATTAAGTTGAATTGGTTTAGACTTTAGACTCTGCCGATCGACAGACATTATCTCATTGAGTAACTAGCCTTGCACGTAAAGACCAATTCTGCTTTTTATTTGAGATCTCTTTTATGCAATCATATTTCATCATGAAGCGGGTGAGAAAGGAACCACCATAATATTATGTGTTGCAATAGGTAATTATTTATAGGATTAGTTATGTCATGAAGCGTAAAGGAAAAAGTGTTCCATCTATTGATTAACAAAAACTTATTGAGTTTATCATATATATCAGTCTCCCTCGAAAAAGCCGCTTTTATTCTAATGAACAAATTGTTAAGCTCCTTATTGAGTTGGGAGTTATTTTAATTTGTGATGTAAAATTTCCTTCAAAATGTATGAATAGCCTTTTTAGTGTGACATTTAAATTTTGGAGTTTTGATTTTATTAGGCATTCTTTTCTAATAATTAGTTAGAATATATTTATTGTGATTTTTTAGTGTGATCTTTTTTAATCGGATTGCAATTTTCTGGTCTAGTCGGTTTAAGCTGCTTGAAAACATGCTTACTAACTCAAACAGATGTTTAAAGTGTCAATTACTAAGCATACCAGCTCATGTATTAATTAAGCGTCAATTTAACCTTTTTCGGTTTTCGCATTTACCCTTACCCCTTGCCTTTACCCTTACTATTACCTTACCCTACCTCTACCCAGCCACTCCTACCCCCCGTACGCCAAACCCCCATACCAGACCATACCCATACCCCACCCCCACTTGTTCCCCTGTACTCGTACCCCTTACCCCTACCTCGACCCCCGTATCCCCAACCCTCTACCCTACCCAGGATAGGGGTAGAGTAGAGGGTTGGGTACGAGGGTTGGGGATACGGGGGTCGAGGTAAGGGTAAGGGGTACGAGTATAGGGGAACGAGTGGGGGTGGGGTATGGGTATGGTCTGGTATGGGGGTTTGGTGTACGGAGGGTAGGGGTGGTCATTGGACGGGCAGTGGTCACCTACGGTGGTCTCTAAGTTGTGATCACTATGACATTGGTCACTATAGGGTCACTAGCGAGTCATCTAGAATAGTAAGAGTGTAATAGTCCTATTGGCCCTTTTTAGTCTCATTTTTTAAAATAAAAAAAATGTTTTTTTGTCTATCAGTTACGAAGATAGTATATTTTTAGTAATAGTTTCGTCCTATTCCCTTTAATTATATTAGTAAGTAGGTATCTTTTTGTAAAATGAGAAAGTATTCAGTTAATGGGTGTGAGATGAATACCCAAACTTATATATGTAATTTAAATACCCAAACTTTAAATAGCCTAGCGGCTCTGGCGACTTAGCGTTTCATGGTAGAGGCGACGGCTTGGGCTGCTCCGGCAGGGAGGCCGGGGGCAGCGATGAGATCTTTTGCAGAGGTTCTTGCGGCTAACAAAGATTTTCCATTGAAGGAGCCATTCAGGCATCGTGGTATGCCAGCAATTTCTTTTACGGAGGAGGAGGTGGCAAAGCTAGCATCACAGCACAAATATGCCTTGGTTGGTTCGTTTGTTAGGGGCAGGCCTGCCATGCAAACTTTGAGACAAGAATTTGAAAAGATAGGGTTTAAAGGAGGCCTCTCGCTAGGGTTATTAGATCAAAGGCATGTTTTGATCAAATTTGAGGCGGAGGAAGACTTTCAACAGTGTTGGCTCCGGCAGATATGGAGTATTCGTGGATTTCGCATGCGTGTAACAAGGTGGACCCTAGACTTTCGACCGGATGTTGAGTCACCCATAGTTCCGGTGTGGATTACACTGGAGGGGCTGCCGCTGCACCTTCAAGACAAGAGAGCTCTTTTTTCAATAGCGGGCATGATCGGTAAACCACTCAAGGTTGATGCGGCAACAGCAAATTTATCGAGGCCCTCAACAGCAAAGGTGTGTGTAGAGCTGGATTTACTGAAGGATATTCCAACGAAAGTTCTCATAATGAATGGCAAGAAGGAAATTATCCAACCAGTTACGTATGAGGAATTGCCCAGATATTGTACCAAGTGCAGTAGATTGGGACATACCAAGGAGGACTGTGGGATTCCTAAACCAAGAATGGATGGAGCGATTAAAATTAATGCCCAGAAAAACGCAAACCAATTATTGAATAAGAATGATCCACCCAAAGCGTCCGAGGAATGGGTCCAGGTATCCAGGAAGAATAAAGGTAAGGGTAAGCTGGTGGCAGAAAATGAAAAGGCAGAACCCTCTAAGAAACGGGAGCTGGAAACGACTCTAATTATTAGAGAGGAAGAGGTTAATGAGACAAGGAAGGGTATAGTGGGAGAGGAGCAGATTACTATTGGGTCTGAACATACTGTGGCCCAGGAGGTCCACACCTCCAAAGTGTTGGAGATAGGCTCAAAGGTGGCAGAAAATAGCTCAGATAAAATTGTAGGCAATGATAATTTGGAAGAGGGGGAGATGGTGGAAGGGGATTTGCAGAAGCAAACCAACGAGATACTGGTGGTAAGTGAGGAAGGTGGAAACCCTACAGATGTCACTAAGCTTATTTCGTTTGAGGAAGGGGATGATTATTTGGAGGGTGACATGTCTAAGTTGGAGGGAATTGTTTCGGATGGGGAGCAGGTTGAAGTAAATGAGGTTACTACTGATGCGTGGAAAAAAGTATGTGGGGAACTTATGAAGAAGGTGGCCTTGATTGAAGCAGAACAAGCGGAGGCGTTAGGGGTGGTCGGAAGAAGAAAAACCAAAGAGGCTCCTCCTCGATCGGTCACAACTAGGTTGGCGGCCAAGACGAACACAAGGGAGGGATCCTTTGAGGTTTCCTTATGAAGATGCTCATTTGGAATGTACGTGGTCTTGCTTGGGCCTGCCCAAGACTATGTCAATTTGTTAGGCAGCATTCTTTAAATTTAATTACGATTATTGAGCCAATGGTAAATGCTTCTACCGGTGTCTCATATATGAACTCTTTGGGGTTCTCAAATTTGTTTATGTCACAGACCAATAAGATTTGGGTTATGTGGAATTCGTCTATGTTTGACGTTCTGTCTATTTCGGACAGAGACCAATTTTTGGTGATTAAAATGTGTTTCATTCCGCTTGATTTCAATTTTGTGTTCTCTCCAGTGTATGGTAAGCACACGCGGATGGAAAGGGGCCATCTTTGGGAGGGCTTGAGAAGTTGTGCTCAAAATGAAAGGGAGGCGTGGGTGTTAGGTGGTGACTTTAATATAGTAGCTTCTGTTGATGAATACAAAGGGCCTTCAGCGCTCAGGTTGGGAGATATGACGGATTTCAGGGAATGCATAGATGCATGTGACTTGATGCAACCACCAACAGTTGGCTCTTCGTATACTTGGACGGGCAACAGAGCTAACGGGAGGATATGGGAAAAATTAGACCGCTATCTGGTCAATCAAGTTTTCATGGATGTTTTTGAGAATATAAATGTGCAGCATCTTAGTAAAGCGTTGTCTGACCACTGCCCCATTCTGCTCATTGGAGACTTGCCTTCAGCTAGGGGACCAGCTCAGTTCCGCTTCCAAAATATGTCGTTTACGAACGAGAATTTTCTTTTATTTGTGAAAAAGAAATGGGAGGAATATCCAAGGAATTCACCCAGTTTAACATTCTAAACTTCCATTGTGAAATAAATAATGTTACCTCCGATCTATATAATTGCAACACTTTTAATTTGATATTTTAAATTGTGCAATTAACCTCATAAATTTACATTTTTGAAAGAAGTTATACATGAAAATGGTGTGAAATATCTTCTTATATGAATTAGGATGTTTACCTCACACATCTTCAAAGTTTGAGGTATTTTTTTTGGGCAGAGAGGTATTTTTATTATTTTCTCCTATGTTAAGTGGAGTAACTGGAGTTTCAAAATCTCATCATCTACTTCCCTTAAATAGGAAATAAATAAACAGGGGATGGTTTCTATGATCTAGTCTAAATAGAAGACACATCTCTCTAGTTCTCACATCTTTTTATCTTTTAAGTTTTTTTATTCAATTTAATTATAAAATAACAAATTTATATAATTATTTTAGAGCCCGTTTCTCTCAAATTTCACCACAATCATTCATTTGTTTCCAAATTTCAATAAGCTATATCTGAGTTCGTAATAGTAGTTTTAGAGAACGTCAAATTTGCAATATTCTTACGCGAGTTCCCTTGGCAGCCAAACATTTTGTCTCTTTAAAAACCTTCATTCTTTCGAGACTTCAAACTTTAGACTCTCATCAGAGGTCAATAAATCATTCTCAACTAATGAATTCGTTATGTGGTAATATTTCTTTTTATTTATCCTTTCAAAAGAAAGTTTACTGTTGTTATATGTGACAATTTTACTTTTTGTCATATTTATTAGTGGAAAGAAGGTTGTCTATGTAACAATTATTAATGATTTGCTTCGCATTGGTCTACGAGAAACGTTTTTAAGTAATGTTTTTTTATTCGATACTCATGTTGTTACTTTTGCCCAAACATGTAACTTATGAAAGTGATTTTCGTCTTTATTTTATGAACTTCGTTGCCCAAATATGATTTACCGTTTGTGATGGATATAGGTCCAAAATAACGTACCGCCCATAGGCCCAGAAATGGACGGGACCGGCCATGGATCTGGATGCTCTCATTTAGAAAATAATCATAATTTCAGCAAATTCAAATCTATCTTAAGCCATATTTGTCATAAATACGGAGTAGAAAGTAAATTCCGAACATCTGATATTCTCTATAAATCCTCCCAGTGCATGCCAAATATGTAAACCATGCCATTCATGCATAAGCTTGAGTGAGAAGAAAAGGCAAACAAGGATATGGGACTCAAATACCTTGAAAGATTTGGGATTGATTAGCCAGAAACTAGTATAGCTTAATGACAATGCAAAGTATTGGGTTGCATAGATGAAACCAAGAATCTGTCCCTTAGCTTCAATGAATTCCTCTTGATTCCAGAATACTCCTTGAAGCTCCACCCTCTATGGGCAAGAAAGCGGTCTTCATTCAACATTGCAAATGCATTGGCAAGGAGCAGACATCCCTCCAGCAATGTCCATGAACCCATTCCCTGCTTCCATTTCACAATATCAAAGGAGAGAACTCATTATATATGATCGAAGACTGATGAATACAAAGGAAGATTATGAACTGGCAGAGCATATATATGACATGCGAGGCTTGTTAGCTGTTGAGAGAATGTGATAGGAAGAGAAAGAGATGAAACTTTAGTCACGGGGAGATAGATGCCAAATGGTCACGGAGCAACTCTTGTAATATGAGGAGCATGCCGCAACAAAAGGATGGTCCCATATTCATTTCATTTTTTCCAAAGCAAAGAAAAGTACCCTTCCACTCTTCTTTGAATCCTGAGAAGCATTTACAGGTAGAGCCAAACTTGTCTGCTCAATTGCTCATGGACAATTTAAGGCCGGTATTGTCTTTTGATTTTTTAGAAGAGATGGACTTGGCCACTTTGAAGGCTTCTCCGTGGAACTTTTTTATGACAATTTTTTAGCATATTCCTTATCAATTCTAGTATATTCATACCAAATTTCAGCTCAAAATTTAATCAGGAAGACAGTTAAATAAATTATTGAAACATATTGTACATTATGTACATATATAAAGCGCAGTATGTTTCAAAAAATTCAATCGGAAACTCTCCAAATGCAGTCACTTCAGCCAGATCAGCCGATTTTAGTGCTACCAAATGGGCTCTAATTTGAGAGAGTATTAGCCATAATTATAGTTAATTTGAGAGAGTATTAGCCAGTTATAATTTGTTGGAGACATAATGTGATAAAACCGGTCATTTAAATGACCTGGCAACCGGAGGTATACACGGGTTCGTATATGGTGCATCTGGGAGTATGTACACCCGACCCAAATAAGAAAGACAGACCAACAATGAATACAAACTAAACAAAATAAGTGAAAAGTCACGGTTTCCGCTAAATGAGCAATAGTGTACATGTAGTGAGCATCTGACCTATTTTATTGAGTATTTAGAGCCTAACAATGAGTATCCTGATTTTTTCTTCATATCTTCTAATATAATTTTTTTACTTATTTTTTCTTTTATAAAAAGTAATTGAATTATATCTATAATACACTCCTATGAATTTTCATATGTGAATTTAATGCAATATGATACTTTTAAAATATGCATTGATATAACATTTTAAAATGAGCATAACATTGGTACCAAATGAGTATACGTAACTTATAAAATGTTTATTGATATGAAAATCGTAAGATTCGTTAGTTTAACATAACGATATGTTCATTGAGCACCAAACCTCATTTATTGAGATTGATAAAGTATATATCTAGAGAGAAGTGAGAGCTAGAGAGAGAAGTGCAAGTAAATGCTTCAATAGAATGATTTTGTAACCCCTATAACTACCTCCAGAGGAAGTATTTATAGGAAAAAAACGGGCTAGGCTCCCAAGTCTTGGGCTTGGGAGGCCCATTTACAACTGGACCGCTATTGGGCTGAATACAAAGTAACTGATGGGATACATAAATGACTAAGTGTAAAACCTAGTTCTGCGAGACCTCCGTGGCCGACGAGGGTCTGGCTGACGAGGTCACGGCCGATGAGGGCACGGCCGATGAAGACCCCCTGGTCCCCCGGCTTCAGGATCATATTCTGAGTTGGTCCCTCTTCGGCCGACGAGGGTCCTTTGGCCGACGAGGGCACTGTTCAGTGGCTCGTACTTTCTGTTCTTCTGAGTATGTGGGTCCTGGGGCTTTAAGACCCATATACTCCATCAGGAGTCCCCCACTCTCTAAGCTGAGATGCAGACGAAGTGAAGGAGAGTAGATTTCTGTGCTTGATGCTTTTGGCCGATGCGGGACCACGTTGGCCGTTCCCTGTCGTGGCGTTTTGGCGGTCCTGTTCTGAGTTTGGCCGTTACCTACCCCTCGATGTGGGCGGGGAAGGTTGTTGTTCCTTTGGTGCGCTGTTGGTGGACGATGAGTGTTATGGCATGAGTGGCCGATGAAGGTAGTGTCTATCCTTGGTCGTTGATGGTTTGAACCTTCTTTTGGGTTGTTGAGGCCGTTGGGGTTGTGTTTTGTTTTGGGTGGCCGGTGAGGGTGTTGTGCACTCCTTTTGGCCGTTGTTGGTGACACCATGTGCCTTTGGACGACAAGGCGCCATTTTGTCCAAGCTTTTTGGGGATGTTAACATTGTCCAGCCGGAGATGGAGTTGTGAGGACCTTGGGGCCGTTGTGGTACTTGGACGACAGTGATTCAGGTGTGTTAACCTCCTGTTCTTTGATTCCCGTCTTGAGATTGATGTGTGGTCTCAAAGCTGATAAGTGTCCTGTGATCTCAAGCCGTGCTGCGGCCGAAGGTGCACCTCGATGTTATCGACGTTGTGGTGCATGTCTGAAGTTTGTAGTTGTGGACTTAGTATATTTTTGTATTTCTTTGATTTTGTCCTGACTTGCGAAGGCCAGGGTAGTCCCCCAGTCCCCCACTACTTCAGGCCGAAGACTGAGTGAGGGGTGAAGGAGTATCTTGAAAACATAGGCCGAAGCGGGATCCTCATACTGCCCTTGGATCCAACCCTTTGGCGATTTCCTGACCAAGGTAACCCTGTGGGAGAACCCTTGGACGCGGGTCGCTTTCAAAGGGTTATCATCAAGGGTCTGGTATGAGGGCCTCATGGTCGTTGGGTTCCTTCCCCTTGAGGTATTGTGGCCGTTGTAATGCCTTCCTTTGCATAATATGTGTGGCTGCCTGGATGGCCGATACGGGTGCTAGTTGGGTACCCATAGCCTGCATTGACCGTTGAATGCCCTGGCCATTGTGGGGTGGGTGTTATTTTCCCTTTCTCCGTTCCATTAGCCTGCTTTGCCAGTGGGCTATTGATCTGTGGATTGGGCTTGGCCCATTAATGACGTGGTGGCGTCCCGTTGGTGGCCGTTGGTGTGGCCACTGGGAGGGTGCCACGTGTAGTGACCGTTGGGTAGGGGGTTCTATAAATACCCCTCTCTGTCCGACGAGAGCTCTCATTTGCAATCTGAGCTACCGAAGTGCTGGCCAAATTTCTAGAGAGATAAACTTCAAAGCAAGTGTTCTTCGTGTTCTTCGTGTTCTTCAAGGTTAGTGTCATCGAAATCTCTCTGTACTTTGTATATTTTGCTTCCTAGGCTAGTGATCTAGTGTTAGGCGTTTGAATACCCTTAGATCTCGAAGTAGGTTGCCTTAGATTCGAAATAGTGTTTAAGATGAAAGACTTGAACGAAGAGTACTACCCCTACGACGACGAGCCCTCCACCAAGTCCCTTGACTATGAAGTGGTCGAGGGGTTCTGTGAAGAGCTTGAGAATCTGAGCTCGTTCAAGTCTGGGGAGCAGGACGATGAGGACGGTGAGGACGATTAGTCCGCGTCATCGTCTGGAGGTGGGGACGTAGGGGTCTCCCGAACTGCGGATGGGGCGTCCACGTCGGCTGCCATCCCGTGCCCGAAGCTGGTGTCTGCCGTCAAGGGTGTTGCACCGCCGAAGAGGGTGAGGAGGCCGAAGAGGGGACCATCCTTCTCTTATTTGGATCTTACCAACATATTCATTATCAGGCCGCAGAGCAATACGGGCGAGTACCTGGTCGCACAGATGTACGTGGGGCCGTTTGGTAGGGTTAGGGCCCCTAGGCCGACGGACCATGTCCTCAATCCACCCCCGGGATACTTTGGAGTGTACCCGATGAGCTTTGCCAAAGGACTTAGATTCCCGCTGCATCCCTTTATTACCGAGTACCTAGATATGGTGGGACTCCCTCCGGCCTTGTTGACGTCGAATAGTTACTCTCTTATCGTCGGCTTCCTTTTACGGTGCGCTGAGTTGGACTTCCGGCCGACGACGGCGCTGTTCATGAATCTCTACCAGATAGGCCGTGGAAGTCATCAGAACTGTGCCTCCTATGCCACTCTTCAACAACTCCCCAAGAAGAGAAGTTTTACAGACCTGCCAACGTCCATCCATGGTTGGAAAGGTAAGTTTGTGTTTGTGTCGCTGGGTGAAGGGGGCGTAGAGTTTCTCTCCGTCGGCCACAGTGGGCAGTTTAATATGCATGACACGCTGAGGAGCTCCATCCTGGACGCTCAAGTTGAGGCTTTCCTGAAGGGAGGGCCGAGGAGTGTGAAGACGTACATCACCGAGTACAAGATGGCCGCCCTCGGCTTCGTAAGGTACTTCGTGTACGGTGACAATGACGACGATGTAGAGTTGTGGCCGAAGATGACCACATCTTACGAGGAGGCTGATGGTCCCGATATGGGGGTGCCATCTGAGGACGATAGTAATACCTTTCTGATGCACTCCTTCTCGTCGTACTTTTGCATTTTCTGTTTGCTGACCCTTAGTATTTTTTCTGGCGCATATTTTGTCATGGATCATATGTCCTTCATGAAGAGGGCACAACTTAAGGCGGCCGAGGAGCTAAAGGCCCAGCAGCCTGGTGCTGCCCCTGCGGCCAAGCCCCCTGTTCCGACGAAGAAGAAACGGCAGGCCGATGAGGGCCAAAAAAAGTTGACTGAGGCGGGCCTGAAGCCCACCAAGAAGTCGAAGAGGGCTTCCCCCTCTGGTGATGCCGGGACGTCGGTTGTTCCTTCTGAGGAGGAGGGGGTTCTAATGTTGATGCTTTGGTGGACCTCACTTCGGGCCCTCCGTCCACCACTCTGTCCACTGTTCCTGCTGCCGCAGCGGCCACCCGGAAAAAGGGGTCCGGCCGAGAGCTGGTCAAAGGGACCTACAAGCTTGAGGTGGAATATCCTGTCAAAGGGGGGCTGTTCAACGAGATCGTTGACGGCCACGAGGTGATCTCCCAGGCCATCCCCGACGAGGACCGAGCGTACTTGAAGAAGCTCGGCCACGTTAAGATGTACGATGGTGGAATGGACCACATCATCCAAGTAAGTTCTTATGTCTGCTTCGTCTTCTCTTCCTTTTTTTTGTTATGCGCCGTGGTCGTCTAACCCAAATTTTACCGCAGGGTGCCTTCATGTTGATGGAAAGCAACAGGAGGCAGCAAAAAGAGATTGCTCATTTGAAGCAATTCGAGCAAAGGGTTGCTTCGGCCGACGAAGCGCTAGGCAGCTTAGAGAGGCTGCGGCTTGAAGTCGAGGGCCTGAAGAAGAGGGCTGATGAGGCCGATCAGTTGGCTGCTGAGAGAGATGGGGCCCTCCAGCGCTTGGCTGACATGGAGCGCATCCGTGATGAGGCCCTTCGGCGTGCAGAGGAGGCCGAGAAGGGTAAGGCCAATGCGGAGCTGGCCCTTTGTGCTGCCGAGGAGAAAGCTGCTGAGGCCGCTGTGCAGAAATTCTTCGAAGTTGGCTGGAAGGACGAGGATCAGCTCTCCTTGTGCTTCGAGGTCGTGGCGGCGAGGCTTGTTGACTGGGTGACTAAGTCCCCTGACGGCCAGGCGTACTGGGAGAAGGAGATGAAACGGCTGCTCTACAGGAGGCTTCAGCGGTGTTTCATGGATTTGGGTGTGGCGAAGGAGTGGGTCGTCGGCCTTGAGCTGCCTTCATTGATGAGGCATCCCGAAGCTGAGTTGGAGCTCCCGACGGCTGATCGGCAGCTCCCAATTGAGAGCTCTAAAGCTACAACGATTGGGCCTACGAGCCGAGTATGTTTGAAGACACTGCTACGTCTGGTGCTGCTGCCGGTGCGGCCGTTGCCCCAGCCGAAGAGGGAGTCGGTGCCGAGAAGGACGCTGAAGCCCTGTCGGAGCCATGATCCATGTTGTTTTTTATTTTTGTAATGTAATGTAACGGCCATGAAGCCCACCTTGTACTTTCTTGGTTGGTGAATGAAAATACTTCTTCTCGTCTTTCATACTTCGATATATTGCCTTGCGTATCTTTTCCTTTCCTGTTTGTATGATGTCCAAGTGTGAGTGTTTGCTTCGTCTTGCTGCCAAAATACTTAGAAATTTTTTTGGGAAATTTCCTAAGTATGAAATGTCAGCCATAGCTTTTAGAGAATCTTCTAAGTGGGCAGCCGATACGGACGTCGAGGCCGAGGAGTGTACCTTCAATTGTCCTGGATGCTCGCTTCGTCTGAGTGTTTTGGAGTTGTAGTTTTCTCTGCCTGTTACCCTTGTCGGCCACGCCTTTGGTATTTGTATTTTCCGGAAAACTTTCAAAGTGTTTGAAGTCCACTTAGGCGAGTGTCAACTTGAGCAGCCGCCTTAGGTGTAGTGCCTTTAACGGTTAGCAAGACCTTATCGGCCTGGGTAGCGCATCGTTGTGCTTTCTCGGCCGATGTGGGCGCTTGCTGAGTTTGTGTTCTCCTTCCCGAGGGTCTTGTCGGCTGAGACCAAAACGGGGAGCGTAATGAGTTTGGCAGTGTTGACGTCCTGCCTGTTTGCATCTTTATCGTTTCACACTTGTTAAAAAAATCTTCCGAGTGTCGGGATTTGGTAACGGATTCCGCTGGGGTCCGCTGACGGCCCTGTATTGTTGGGTGGCCGTAGAGAACCACCAATCTTGTTTCACCCAACTAAGTTAGTTGGGGTTTTGGAGATGCACGCTTCGGTCGTGGCACCTGTTCGTAGTGTACTCTTTGTATTAGACTGATATGTACTTAGTATTTTTGTGGAGATTTCATTTTTTGCTGCTCGAGGTCGGCAAGTGTGCACAGCCGTCGGCTTCCCTCTTTTTTTCCCTATTTCGGGTAGTGTCCTTCTTTCAGGCTTCGGCCGAAGGGGTCGATGGCCCTTCGGTCGGTTTGGACTTCGTTTATAACGTCCATGATCTCGGGGGGGTCCCGTCGCCTATTTATGACGCGGGCTAGACTTTTGGTTGATTTCCAACAGCTGTCGTTGCCCAACCCTGAGTTTGGGGATTTTGTCACCTCGACCATGGTTTCAGGCTTGTCGTTCTGCGATCAGGCGCGTGGACGACGCGATGAACTTCCTATTTCAAGACGCGGGCCATTTGCGGGCCCATCGCCCTGGGGACGTCGTCGGCCCTGCTTGAGCGTTTCGCTTTAAGGGGCCGGTACGACGTGCTCTTTCAGCTAGGCCTAAACCTTTTGCTGATACAAAATACAATGGAGCGTACCTGAGCTTTTCGCTCTAAGGCTGTAGATGCGAAACTACACATCGGCCATGCCTGAACCTTTCGCTCTAAGGTGGCCGATGAGGGCGCCCGTTAGTGTGCTCAAATTCCAAGAAATCAAAGGAAACATGATTTTTATTCATAAGTGGCTCAAGGCCGAGGGTGGTGTTCAATCAATAACCCGTCAAAGGGTGAGGGCTTCGCCGGCTGCACCTCCTTCGGATTATTGATAAAACTTCACCAAATGGTGTACATTCCAAGTTCGTGGTACATCGGTCCCGTTTGGGCGTTTAAGCTTGTAGGTGTCGGGTTTAACCACGGCACTGACGATGTAGGGACCTTCATATTTCAAGGCTAGCTTGCCTCCTTCCGTCGGCTGACTTGCTTCCCTTCGGCGGAGGACGTAGTCCCCCACTTGGAATTCTCTGGAACGTACCTTGGCGTCATAGTATGATTTCACTTGACGCCGGTAGTTCTCTGCTCGGATGAATGCCTGTTCACGTCTTTCGTCGACCAGGTGGAGGTCGATTTTCATGTTTTCCTCGTTGACCTCAGGGTTATACTGCTCCACCCGTCGGCTGGGAATGGTGACTTCCATGGGTGCCTTTGCTTCAAAGCCGTAGCACAGGACAAAAGGTGTTTCACCCATTGCCCTCCTCGGCGTAGTACGATAGCACCACAGGATGTTGGGGAACTCGTCAACCCAACTTCCGCCTGCGTCCTGTAGGTTCTTCTTTAGCCCTTCCATTATAGTTCTGTTGGCGTTCTCAACCTGCCCGTTGCCTTGAGGGTAGGCAACAGAGGAGAAACGGTGCTTTATTCCCCATTCTCGAAGGATCTGCCTCCGGGAAATTTCCTAAGTATGAAATGTCAGCCATAACTACCTCCAGAGGAAGTATTTATAGGAAAAATACGGGCTGGGCTCCAAAGTCTTGGGCTTGGTAGGCCCATTTACAACTGGACCGTTATTGGGTCGAATACAAAGTAACTGATGGGATACATAAATGACTAAGTGTAAAACCTAGTTCTGCGAGACCTCCGTGGCCGACGAGGGTCTGGCCGACGAGGTCACGGCCGATGAGGGCACGGCTGATAAAGACCCCCTGGTCCCCTGGCTTCAGGATCATATTCTGAGTTGGTCCCTCTTCGGCCGACGAGGGTCCTTTGGCTGACGAGGGCATTGTTCAGTGGCTCGTACTTTCTGTTCTTCTGAGTATGTGGGTCCTGGGGCTTAGACCCATATACTCCATCAGAGATGAAAATCAAGCTTTCTGTTAAATGAGTATACCATTATTACCAAATGAGCATGTATAACTTACGAAATGATTATCAAAAAATTTAAAAATGCATTTTTGTGTGCTCATTCAATTTGGACGTTATACTCATTTGAATTTAACATAAAACTCATTTCTATTGTGCTCAATATGTGTTCAAATTTCATTTGTGTATTGATATGACATATGAATACACGAATTTTCTTTTGGCTCTTTTGATCGATCTTTCTTCCTAAATCTTGTTTCTCTTAGCTCAGATTTTCCTCCTCTTTCTTTTCCATTGATTGGATTTGGAAGATTTGGGTTTTTAAGATGGAAAACGACGGATTTCTGAAGATTTGTGCGCAACAATTATCACAGTTTTGATTTTATGGTCTTTAATCCAAAATTTGACGGTTGTTGTTGGAATCAAAGAGTGTTGTGGGGGTCGCCACCTCTAGGCGCACCTCCCCAACCCTTTTCCGGTGGCCGGAGGTGCTGTTTGGCCGGAGTTAGCAAAGAGCAGTTGTGCCCACCACTGTTCAGAGCAGTCTGGTTTTTTGTTCGTATCTCCCAAACAACATGTTTAAATCAAATTCTGAGAGTTGTTCTGGACTCGTCTTGCTGAGGCGAAGCTTTTGACACAGATTTCGTCCAATTTGAGTAAGTTTTCCGTTTTCTCCAATTTGAAGCCATCCTTCGAGGGGAGAATAGGGCAGGCACGCTAGCGGACTCCAGCTCCATGAAAGAAGCAACGGAAGCTTGAATCGGACAGAGAAGTTGATAATAATTTTAAAAATACCCGGATGTACGGTGAGGACCGTACATCCAGGTGTACGGTATAATTTGCCGGTATACACGTCATATTTATGAAATCCACGTCATCATCCATTATCAAATGTATACTGAAACGTAGAGGCTCTGCGCGGGCTCTGTACGCATACAAAAGATATTTCTCAGGTTGGCGGAACAAAGAAAAGAGAAGAGCGACGAAGAGGCTCTGTGCGGGCTCTGTGGGTTAGGCTCTGGCCAGTCCAGCGTTATTTGTGGGATTTCTACCGGTCAAAATTGGAAAAACACAAACCCTGGTAAGCCTTGTTTGATTACAGAATTAGCCAATTAGGTTTTCATGAATACTGTGGTTGGTATTTGGTGAAGTTTTATGTTGAGCAGATACCTTTTGATTTTGTGTGCAACCATAAGTGTTGAGTTTATTTTGATAGTTTTGTATATTTGTGCAATATCCAACCAGATGGATGGAAATTACGGAGATGATATGTTTGTTCAAAGTGCTTCTCAAAACAATCCTTATGAAGAAGAAGCAATGATCTTTGAAGATTTTGACAATTGTTACTTGAGACATGAATTTGAACGTGAGAAATCACTTGATGGAAGTGAAAGTGATGAAGAGTATAATATGATAAGACCTGAAATAGAAAGTTCTAATTCCAATGAAGAATTTCAATTGGCTATGCAAAGGGCTAAAGAGCGCAGAATTGAAGTCGAGAAACAAGAAGAACAGTTGAGCGAATATGAGGATTCCGAAGGTGAAATAATGCTCATATGTGAAGATGATGAAGGTGCTGGGAGCGAAAGATCGAAAAGGAACATGGCTCTAAATGAAAAAACAGATTACAAGAATTTTGAATGGAAAGTTGGTATGTGATTTCCTAATATGAAAATCTTTAAGGAAGCTGTACAAAAGTATGGAATTCTAAATGGGTTCAATTTGAGAATGGCTAAAGGGTCACATATGTACATGAACTAACTTAAAGTGTTCAATTAGTCCCTTATATAGGAGGTTCTGATCGGCCGTCGCCAACTGGGGCGGTTCCCGGTGGAAGTTTTTGATGAAATTTTTTGAGCATCTTCTTCATTAAGTCTAGTTTAACCATACCAAATTTCAGCTAAAAATTCAACCGGGAAGGCAGTCAAATGACTTTTTGAAGATAACTGCGTAGTTAAACAGCGCAGTACATTTCGAAAAATCATTTGACTGCGTTCCTGATTTAATTTTTAGCTGAAATTTGATACAGATAAACTATACTTAATGAAGAAGATACTCAAAAAATTTCATAAAAAAATTCCATCGGGAACCGCCCCAATTGGCGACGGACGGACAGAACCTCCTAAATAAGGGACTAATTGAACACTTTAATTTAAGTTAGTTCATGTACCTATTTGACCCTTTAGCCTTTGAGAATTGGGGTATGTGACAAGCTTAAGGGAAAGGTTGGGGCAGCTTGTGTGTTAGGATGCTCATTCAAATTGTATGGGTCATGGCATAGCAATGAGTGTTGCTTTCTTGTAAAGACAGTTAACAATGACACAAGTGTGAGAGGGATAATAAAAATAAACAAAAAAAAGCTACTGTCATTCAGAATAAACAAGAGTAACTTTTATGCTGCACACAGGAGTGGCAACTTTATGGGCAGAATAAACTTCGCTTATGTCATTCAGAATCCAAACCTTCACCATCTCTTAAGATTGATATTAAAAAGCTACTGACTTTTCCAACCTGCAATTTTGATGGACATATCCAAATTCAGCAAACAAGTATAAAATAAAATTTTATTATGAGTAAGAGCAACACCTATAAAATTTTCAGTATAGAAGTATATTAGATAATAATACAAACACCTAGACAACACTAGTTAATAAAGTTAGGCAACACCACAATCTAATATTCTAATGGACTACCCCAAATTGGCATTTGGTAAGTCCTTAGTCTCCTGACCCCTGTCCTAGTAGTCCACTACTTACTAGCAGATTGCAAACTGCAAAATTGAAAAAGTAAAGAAAGCTCATAAGTCATAATTTGCAAAATTGCTCATAGACTCATGAATTTGCACAATTGAGTAATTGCCTGAAGATTGGAAGAATTTGCAAATTTGTGTTCATACCTAATAACCTGAATCGGGGATTCGGAGTCGGACTTGAGAGGTGAGAAACCGGATAACCGGAGCGTCGGCCGCCGGCCGGGCCAACACAATCTGAAATCGCCAAATTAGGGGCTCGGGGTTCAGGTGTGGAGGGAGGATGTTGGAGCTGCTTAGTGTCGAGCTGCCTAGTGCATAACCTGGTTGTTATGTTAATATGTTATATTAACATAAATATATTAGATCGAGCTATATTGTTTCTGTATTACTATGTACGAAGTATATTATTTGTAAATTTGATTAGTCTTGAAGAATATTCTTAATGCACCCATTAGATGCTTTGTATGTTCTCAATTATAAAAAGTACCATCTACTCCCTATGTAGGATTCCATACTAAATGAGGAATCTATATCTATATATTATACATCTAAGAGTCATATTGATGGCACATGTCATTTCTTTAAGCATTTGCCACATATCACTCTTACAACACTCATCCACTCTCATTCTCCATTAATTTTACTTCTACTCCACATAAATGCCATAATATCAATTATTGTATATTAATGATTGGTAGTAAAAAATTACCATGTAAATATAAATTGTTTATATAAATATTCAAAAAATCACAAACATTCAACCGTCTTTGATACATGTTATTTTAGGCTCCATGTAATCTATACATATATCTATATCTATATCTATATCTATATTTATATCTATATCTATATATTATACATTTAAGAGTCATATAGGTGCCACATGTCATTAATTCCTTTAAGCATTTGCCACATGTCACTCTTACAACACTCATTCACTCTCATTCTCCATTAATTTTACTTCTACTCCACATAAATGCCATAATATCAATTATTGTATATTATTAATCAATAGTAAAAAAATTATCATGTAAATATAAATTGTTTATATAAATATTCTCCATTAATCTTTGATCCATGTTATTTTAGGCTCCATGTAATTGGTAACAAAATAAAGTAACATGAAAAATAATTAATATAAACTAATATTTGTAATATAAATCTTAACATGTACACATAGATTAGTTTCTATATTTTAAAAATTACAATCATGTCTATCTCGGTTACCATCTACTCCATATAGTCTTTACAATCATGTCCATCTTTACCGTCATAATACACCGTATTTACAGCTCTTATCTCATTATAGTACGAAAAAATTGATAATAAAAATCTCAAATATTGTCAGCCCATTCACAATAATCCAAATTATTGATGGTTTTTTCAAAAGATATTAATCTCTCCATATTTTAAAGTTTGTTACACTTTTCTTTTTGGGATGTATCTTAAAGTTTGCAACACTTTTCCTTTTTGGTATATTTTCCTTAAAAAATACTCAATTCACCCTTTCTTTTTCTACTTTTAAATTTTAATCTTCTTTTTCATATTTTCACACCTTCTCTCCTATTTTTTTGTACACTATTCATTACCCATACTATTTTTCTTTTAAAATAATGTGCCAAAGCTAATGTAGAAATCTCTACAATATGGAAGGAGTACTAAAATAAAACTTATTTATACAAATATGACTAATAGGTAGTACAATATAGTGTCATGGTCACTTATGTTTAAAAACTGAACATAAGTGACTATGACCCAAATTATTGATGGGAGTTTTCAAATGTAATACTAAAATAAAACTTATTTACACAAAAATGACTAATAGTTTCTACAATATAGTGTTTTATAATTATTTCATTATTGATTATTTCTATACAATCTCAAGTATATGTCTTGTCCACCAGTAATGGTCCATGATCGGGATAACTTGCTATGCAGGTCACTTTTAAATAGAAGTTTTGCATATTTTATAAATAATCGAACTATAGTCGTTACTCTTATAATAATCCCAATTAATCATCAATTCATTTATTTTACAAAACCTGGAAAAGTTTATAAAAAGTTCATAATTAGGATTTTATGATATGTAAATTTAACTAGATCTAAAAATGTACGCATTTAAAAAATATAGTATGTTTTATTGTAATTATTACTAGGTTAAATTATATAATTTACCATTTCACCTTATTGAACTAAATGAGTTGTTAGATCTAAAAAACGAGTGACTGAACTAAATGTGAATAAGCTTTTTAAACTATTGTAATATTTGTCACCGACAATTTTATGAATCAAAAGTTATTTTCTCGCATTTATTTTTATATACGGTACTATATACTGTGCATCGCACGGATCAGATACTAGTAGGCATACAAAGACTTGGGGAAAATACCCTAATATTACTAAAACTCATGACTTTTCCAAAAATATGACCGTTTTTTAATCTTGCCTATGACTAAATTGAACATCACATATATGAGTCGGCTGAGATTATTAAAACAAATAACCGACAATGCCCTTACAATTGAGTAAGATGCTCACAAACGGAAAAGGAAAAATTGAGAAACGTGTGCCGCAAATTGGGGTAGTAAAATTAAATGCTAAAAACAGTATTGATTGGCTGGTGAATCGTTACAGAGTCCTCGGTAGAACTTGTAGAGTTGTAGGCGATATCTGCGGTGGAAGTTGAGGTCGAAGGAGAGAGAAAAGGGCAGAAAATGAGCGCAACGATGACGAAGGAGACCGGCCAACATTCTATAAGAGCCGTGAAGAAGGAGATAGAAGATGGTGTGGTACACCAGTAATCAGAATCAATTATTCCACTATGTGAGGGTGGAAAGCCTCCAGCAAGAAAGCAAGAAAATAAGAACAGGAAGAAGAATAACAGAGGAGACAAGAGAGTTTTGGTGAACTTCCGGATTGCCCTTTCCTGAATTAAATATAACTTACATGTTGTTCATGATAGTGCAAACATGGGCCACTATCATCATAAAATTGAGGAACTTATATGTAATGTTGGAAACATAAATAACCTCCTAGAGATAGTGGTTGAACCACTTAATTCTGGTTATAATAATAATAATAGTAATATAAGCTTAGTAATAAATAAAATCATGGTTGTTGCTTGGGTGGCGTGTCCTGTTTGAGCGTGTATGACCAGGCTCCTGCTCCGGAGGTGTATCATTGCCTTCCTCTTTGGAAACCGCCTTGTCCTCAAGGCGAAGATGTGGAAAAGTAGCATGCAATGGTTCCCAGTATTCCCACGTGGCTTCCGCCGGTGTAGCGTGATCCCACTGTACTAGCACTTGACGAACTCTCTTCCTATTTTCTTTGACAGTGCGCTGCTTGAGAATTCGGAGTGGTGTCTGCAATTGTACGACTGTATCAGGGGGAGGACTTGGAGTGGCAGATGAGGGGTTCGGGCAGAATTTGAGCACAGAGATATGAAAGACTGGATGGATGTGTGATGTGTCGAGTAGTGCCAGTTTGTAGGCCACCTTTCCCACTCGAGCAGTAATTCGATAAGGGCCATAGTAGCGCTTAGCCAGTTTATTGCTTTAACCTTGAGCTACTTAGCTTTGCCTGTACGGTTGAAGTTTCACATAAACCCAATCATCAATGCTAAACTCTTTGTCGCGACGGTGCCGATTTGCTTGGACTCGCATCCGTTCCTGGGCTCGTTGTAAATTTAATTTCAATGCTGCCAAAACCTTCTCCCTATCCACCAAAGCACTATCAATGGTGTCAACTGGGGTGTTACCGCCTGAGTAGCTGATCAGGGGTGGCGGATGTCTCCCATAAACTACCTGGAATGGGGAAAACTTAGTGGCGCCGTGCACACTTGTGTTATACCAATATTCTGCCCATGGGAGAATCCGAGCCCAACGATTGGGATGGTCGCTGGTGAATGCTCTCAAGTACATCTCCAAACATCGGTTAAGCACTTCGTTTTGTCCATCCGTTTGCGGGTGGTATGCGGTACTAGGTCGGAGGTCGGTACCTTGTAGCCGAAATAACTCTTTCCAGAATGTGCTCATGAAGAGAGGGTCACGATCTGAGACAATAGAACGGGGAAAGCCATGGTGTCGGACATACTCTTGGATGAAGAATTCAGTGAGCTTTGGTGCTGTTATACTGGCAGTCAATGCAATAAAATGTCCATATTTTGACAATCGATCGACTATGACCCATATGACAGTCTTTCCGTTTGATGATGGCAGTGAGGTGATGAAGTCCATAGCAATATCTTCCCACACATTCACGAGAATGGGCAAAGGCTGCAATAATCCCTTTGACTGGCAATTCTCAGGCTTGATTTGTTGGCAAATAGTGCACTTGTGTATGTGACGCTGGATGTCTGCCCGCATGTTGGGCCAATAGAAAGTAGCAGCGAGCCGGTTGTATGTTTTTTGTTCGCCCGAGTGACCTCCCAACAACGATCCATGAAATATCTGTAGTAACCGTTGCCGCATGCCTTGGTTGGATGGAACAAATACTCTATTGTTGAAATATAGTAAACCATCCTTAAGAATAAACTTGTGGTTCTTGGTGCTATCTTCATCTTTGAGGGATTCTATGATGTGTCGCGTCTCCGGGTCTTGGGTTGCAGCAGTCCTAATCTCTGCCAATAAGCTGGTGGAGGCTGCTGTAATCGCCATGAGTGTAGAATCAGCCTCTGCGGTCCATCTTGAGAGTGCATCTGGGCCGCCATTTGATGTCCCTGCCTTGTGTTCAATGGTGAATTCAAACCCAAGAAGCTTTGTCAACCATCGTTGTTGCTCCGGAGTCTGGATGGTTTGTGAGCACAACTGCTTTAGGCTTTGATGATCGGTGGTGATTGTGAATGATCGCCCCAGTAAGTACGGGCGCCAACGGCGGACAGCCGTTGTGATTGCGTACATTTCCCGACTGTATGCTGAGGCAGACTGGTAGTGAGGGGGTAGTTTCTTACTAAAATAGGCGATGGGGTGTTTCTCCTGGGACAAGATTGCGCCCACCGCTTGCCCGGATGCATCAGTCTCCACGAAAAATGGCAGCTCAAAGTTAGGGAGGCGAAGAATGGGTGCCTCGGTCATGGTTTGTTTTAGTCTTCGAAAAGCTTCATCTGCTGCCGGCCCCCAAATAAAACTGCCCTTCTTCAATAATTATGTCAGTGGTGCCGCAATAGAGGCATATCCTTTGACAAAACGCCTATAATATCCCGTGAGACCGAGGAAACCTCGGAGTGCTGTTACATTCTTTGGTCGAGGCCAATTTGTCACTGCTGCAACTTTCATAGGATCAACATGAACGCCCTCTGCCAATATGATGTGTCCCAAGTACTCTAACTTGTGTTGTCCAAAACAACACTTTGATCTCTTGGCGAAAAGCTTGTGTCCTTGTAGAGTTTCCAACACCACTTGTAAGTGGTGGAGGTGATCTGTCATCGAACGACTGTAAATAAGGATATCGTCAATGAATACGAGAACAAACCTCCGTAAAAATGGTTTGAAGATCGAGTTCATGGTGGCTTGGAAAGTTGCTGGTGCATTAGAGAGCCCAAACGGCATAACCAAGAATTCGTAATGACCCTCGTGTGTCCGGATAGCTGTCTTGGGTATATCAGGGGGGGTGTACTCGGATCTGAAAATAGCCGCTTCGCAAGTCCAGTTTGGAAAATACTTGGGCACCATGTAGTTCATCCAGTATCTCATCCACAGTTGGCATAGGGAACCGATCTTTAATGGTCACAACATTTAGAGCCCTGTAATCGACACAAAAACGCCAAGTCCCATCTTTCTTCTTTACCAAAAGCACTGGCGATGAGAAGGGGCTGGTGGACTCTCGAATGATATTGTATTGCAGCATTTCCTTGACCATCTTTTCAATTTCATTTTTCTGATAGTGTGGGTAACGGTATGGTTTAACATTCACCGGGGTAGACTCGGGTATGAGAGGGATTCGGTGGTTGAGAGTTCGGTTGGGTGGTAGTCCCTTTGGGGAGGAGAAAAGATCTGTAAATTTGTCCAAGAGGGCAGCTATGGCCTTGTTAGTCATCATATTCGGGGACAGTAGGGTGGTTGATGGTGGAAGAGGCAATAATAGGAAACTTTTGGCTATGGCTTTTGTTCGGCAGAGGCGTAGCAGTTGATGGCAAGAGATGGCGGTAATATCTGGCGTCCGGTTTCCAACCAAGGTAATCTGTTTTCCCTCATGCATAAACTGCATGGTCAACTCCTTGTGATCTGTCACAACTTTCCCGAGACCCTTTAACCAGTGAACGCCAAGAATTGCATCTGCCCCAGAAAATTTCAGGACATGAAAATCGGTTTTAAACTCAGCATGTTGGATGGCAAAGGGAACAGCACTGCAGGTTCCTTCACTCTGGATTCGTTCACCATTTCCGACCGCGACTTGAAAACGGGTGGTTGTATCTATCTGCAGGTGTAGATGTTTGGCCAATCAAGGTTGAATATAGTTATGTGAACTACCAGTATCTATCAGTACCGTGAAATCACGACCCTTAGAGCTGGCAGTCAACCGGAAGGTCCGTGGACCAACAGTTCCTTCCAGAGCATGAAAGGAAATCTCTGGTGTTGTTTCCTCAACCGGGATGTCCGTAATTTCCTCTGCTACTGCATTGTCTTCGGTTACATCAGCCGGCTCATCAGATATCATCAATAGGAAGGGTTTTGTTTGGCAGCGGTGTCCTGGGCGGTACCTCTCATCGCAGTTGTAACATAATCCTTGTGCCCGTCGGGCTTGCATTTCCTTTTGTGTCATGCGTCTAATGGGCAAGGGAGGTCTTGGCTTGGGATTTGGATTGGCAGAAGGAGGAAGTGGTAATATGGGGGGTGAGTTATTGGTACTGAGAGGCGGAGTTGGGGCTGATTTTGTTGGGTGAGAAGTTATTGTGGCATTCCCAGTGTTAGGGGATTTCCAGGAGAAAGTTTGTGGTGTGATGGACTTAATCGCTCCTTGCTTGTCTTCTATCAGCTTGGCCAAGGCTATGGCATCAGAAAGAGAATTCGGTTTGTGTATGGCTAACTCTCCTTGAATAGAGGGCTTTAATCCCGATATAAAGCAATCCAGCAGGGCATCTGTTGGTAGATCAGTGACACGGTTGCCAAGGGTTTCAAACTCTGACTGGTAAGCTTCCACAGAGCTCTTTTGTGTTAATTTGAAAAGTGCAGCACGATGGTTAACGTAGGTTGACGTGCCAAATCGTTGTTCAAGGGCCACCGTAAATGCCCTCCATGAAGAAAGCTGCTGGTTCTTGTGCATCTGTTGAAACCAAGAGAGGGCCTGGCCGGTCATGTAGAAGCTAGCGGTATCCAACCGTTGTTCCTCATGAATATCCTAGAAACTGAAATATTTTTCCGCTTGAAAAATCCAGTCTAAGGGGTTGCTACCATCAAATGTAGACATGTCGCAGCGATTGGGTCGCGGGTGGGATTGTTGACATGTATGGTTGGTTGTGTGTTGATGGTGGTTTGATGTTGAGGAAGAGGATGTTGTGGAGTTGACATGAAGTTGGGTGATGCGGTCTGACAGTTCTGCCACGGTCCAGTTCAGCGTATCCACCAAGGTCTGGTTTTAAAGGGCCAATGCTTGATGAAGTTCTTCGGTGCTTTTGATTTGAGAATCTCGGATCTGCTGCACCTGTTCTTCCAGAGCACGATATCTAGTTTGAGTCCCTTCGTTGGTCATCACTTCTCTCAATGAAAGCACCAATTGGTACACCAGTAATCAGAATCAATTGTTCCACTATGTGAGGGTGGAAAGCCTCCAGCAAGAAAGCAAGAAAATAAGAACAGGAAGAAGAATAACAGAGGAGACAAGAGAGTTTTGGTGAACTTCCGGATTGCCCTTTCATTCCATTTTCCTGAATTAAATATAACTTACATGTTGTTCATGATAGTGCAAACATGGGCCACTATCATCCTAAAATTGAGGAACTTCTACGTAATGTTGGAAACATAAATAACCTCTTAGAGATAGTGGTTGAACCACTTAATTTTGGTTATAATAATAATAATAATAGTAATATAAGCTTAGTAATAAATAAAACCATGGTTGTTGCTTGGGTGGTGTGTCCTGTTTGAGCGTGTATGACCAGGCTCCTGCTCCGGAGGTGTATCATGGTGATTCAAGAAGAAGGGAAGCTAATAAATCACCGATAAATTTCTCTGTATTTACTATATACTGTGAAAGTTAAAGACGAAGGATGTGGGGTTATATTACGGTTTGACATGCATGAACACACTAGGGCATTAAATAAGGGAAATAGAAAATCCAAATTCCTCAAACAAATTGGAAATATATACAATTATACATCTTATTTCCTTTAATTCAGAATTATCGCACAGTTTGTGTAAGACATGGCAGTGAAACAGGGCAGTACTACAATGTTTGAAATAGGGATCTGGAAAAGTGCGTCATACTAATACTCCCTCAGAAAATACTTCTAACTTTCCCTTTTAGTCTGTTCCAAAAAAGAACTTCTCTTTCCCTTTTTGGCAAAGAATTTGTGGTTCACAGCAATGCTTACACATTTCTCTCTCCTCTTCACAACTCTCCACCACACAAAACTCACTTTCTTAATCCGTGTGCCATTTGTACTACGGAACTAAATTATGGGACGGAGGGAGTATGTAAAATGTGATGAAATAGGGCATTAATCTGGAAAAGGTCCGTCTTACTAATTTCTAAAAGTTGATGAAACAAGGCAATAGTACAATGTTTGAAATAGGGCAGTAATCTGGAAAAGGTGTGTCATACTATATTAATCTCCAAAACAGTTAGGTGAGTCGTGAAGAAGAAAGGTAGAGTTACGTTCAGTGAAGGAGAATGTGTTCTGATAGGTCTACAAATCAAACCGGGCAGTAGTTCATTGTTTCCTTATTTTTAGGAGAATCCCAATCCGCGGGTTATGTCTCAAAGCATTTATCTGTGCGAGTGTCGTACGTGATTTGCTTGGTCAGCCATTTATTTTAGAATGAGAACAACATCGCGTTAATTAAATATGAGGGCACTATTGGAATCTAAATAAAAGTTAAAATGCATGTGCATGTAGATGATCGTGTGCGGTCATACAATGGGAATAAATTTATGTGATAAATTTCTCTAAAAACTTTTTTAGGTTCTATATAATTATTATTCTCTATATTTTATTGTCGTCTGATCAACATAAATTTCAATTTCCACTTATGGTAAAGATCACATGGTTTCTTCTTCCTTAGTTATATTTCTTTTATTATATAATTTCAATTTTTTAATCTACATAAAAGTAAAAGTTGGAGTTACTAATGGGGCATATGGAATAATTATATATAGGGATCGATTCTAGTAAAAACACTAGTTCCTCTAAGAAATGAGATTAATCTAAAACAATGCACATTATACTTCGCAGCGACACACATTTATAGTTAAAATAACGTAAAGTTCAAATGTGCACATTTCTTGATAAAATAGTGCACAGTTTGAATTCACATTTTCTAATTTTTTATACTGTACATTTCTATTTGACATTATGCACGATACTCAACAATTGTGGTACATAAGTGCAAGAATGTCTAGAGAAACCGACCCTAATGAGGGTGAACAAAAACTAGTGGACCAAGTAATTATCCACAACCAGAGCATCAATCCATGTTAAACACAAGGCACCAGCAATGAAGGATATGAAGGAGATGAGAGAGATAAGTTTTGGTTTATAATCTCCAAATCAATGACATAAACCAATTTTTTAATTAGAAGGCAAAAGAAAAGAAAAGAAAAGAAAAGAAAAGAAAAGAAAAGAAAAGAAAAGAAAAGAACACATAATAAAACTTCGCCTTCAATCGCCATCGTCGCTGGGTATCAGCGTTTCTGAGCGTTGAGAAAAGATCAGAGATTTCATGTGCTGGGTTTATTACTATCGTACTGTATTGAGTAGTACTCTGAGTTTTTTTCGAATTAATGTTAATTAATTAATTAATTACGAAAATAGGGTTGGGTTAAAAGTATTTACCAATATACTGCTGGGTTAACCATGGTCAGGGGAAAGTCGCCCAACCGTTGGGCGACTTTCCATTAAGTAAAAACAGCGACCAGCCACAAAACAGAACACTGCGAACGAAACCCAATCCCCAAATCCCCCAAGCAGCACCTACGAAGGACGAAGGACGACCGAGCCATTTCCAACTCCGACGAACTTCCATATCCGGTGACCCCACTCCGGCAAACCTCCATCTTCATCTTCAACACTCTTTCTTCTTTCTTGTAGGTAAATCAAACTCCATTTCATCTCATTTTTAACTTAGGGTTTTGAATGTTAATATTTTGGAATTTTTAGATTATGAAATGTTGAAATTTGATTTGAAATTGATTGTAAATTTTAAAGTGTATTTTGACATTTGGGCATTTGGGTGGATTTGAATGTAGCTAAATTTGGGTATTGAAATGTAGACTTGAATGTAGATATCAAAATTTGGGTATTTTCATATTGAAATGTGAGTTGTTTGTGAATCTTGACTTTTGGATATATTTGAATTGTTATTAGAATATGGATTTCTCAAGCTTCCCGATCGTGTGTCATTGGGGAGAGAACTATTATGAGGATGCTGGTCAAATATGCCACGAAGGTGGTACAACCACATTTGTCATGGTTCGTCGTGGTGCTTGCATGCTCGAGATCCTTCAAAAAATACATACAGCCACAATGATCCATCCTAGCCGTTCTTTGCGTTTGAAAATGAAATTTCCCATGAACGGGGGAAAGTAAATGCTTATGCCCCTCACTGATGAGCTAGCTATAACAAATATGTGGGCCATAGTTCAGATGGAGGACATGTCGATGCTTGAGATATATATTGAGGAATCCATATGTGACACTTATCGTACTCCATCAACTTCAAATGTTGTTGTATCTAGGCATTATGTCAATGCAGGTGTGAATGCTGGGAACTCCTCAAATTCTCCTGTAATGGACATGGTTATACAGGAAGATGGTAGGTATTTTCACAACGGTGCATCATTTATGGATGGGCAGGGAAGTGATGATGATGCTGACGACAACATCAATGGTGAAGATATGACAAAATCTGATGAAGATGATGGTGATACGGTCACGGCAACTGCCCCGTCTACCCACTTTACTAGAATGTATGATCTCCCTGAAGGCTTTACTGATGCATGGCTGAGTGGATCAGGTGAGAAAAGGTTTACCCCCGAAGGTGAGTTTGATGTCGGTCAACAGTTTGACAACAAAGAACAAGTCATCAATATGGTGAGTTTGTATTCTATCAAACGGAACCAATTTTTTCGGGTGATAGAGTCCGATAAACACAAATGGGTGGCACAATGAAAAAGGAAGAAAGAATGTAATTGCCCCTCGAGAATACGCGCCACAAAGAACAAAGGCAACCTTGACACCTTCACAATTGTGCGTTATCCTGGACCTCATTCTGCTACGTGTGTTGGGAACACCGACACTACCGATCACGTGGCTTTGACTTCAGATTTCATCTGTAAAGATGTGATTGACATTGTTCGCACTGATCCTTCCCTTAAAGTGCATACTATCATTGAGATGCTGAAGGAAAAGTATGGGTATACGGTATCATACCGGAGAACATGGATGGAGAAGCAAAAGGCCATAGCAGAAATATTTGGCGGTTGGGAGAAGTCATATTCTGAATTGCCCCGTTTCATGACAGCGCTCCAACATTCAAATCCTGGAACTATTGTGCAGTGGTACCCACCCCCTAATACTCCCACAGGTTATATGCAGTTTCAAAGAGTTTTTTGGGCATTCAAGCCATCAATACATGGTTTTAAGCATTGTCGACCCGTACTTACTATTGATGGCACACACTTGTATGGAAAGTACAAGGGTACACTGCTCGTGCCCATGGGTTGTGATGCGAACAACCAAATATTTCCAGTGGGCTTTGCAGTTGTTGAATCTGAGAATGAGGATAGTTGGCCATGTTTTATGGCATGTATTAGGCAGTTTGTCACTAATCGGGAGTTGTGTGTCATTTCTGATCGGAATGGAGGTATTGTCAGGTCAATGAATGAGGTGGGCAGTACTTGGGAGGAGCCTTATGCGCATCATAGGCTATGTATCTGCCATCTTGCATCGAATGTGCACACTCATTTCAAAGACATTCATCTAAAAAATCTTTGTCTGGACCGCACGGCAACATCAGAAAAAGAAGTTTGGTGGTGGGTTCAAGAAGATAGGTGAAATGAGTTTGGAGGCACGACAATTTCTGGGGAACATTCCCCCGGAAATGTGGTCATTGCACCACAATGGCGGGTACAGATACGGTACCATCACTTCTAATCTGGCAGAGGTTTTCAATAGCGTGATGAAAAATGCTAGATATTTGTCCATCACCGCTTTGGTCCAGGTTTCCTTTTACCGGGTTAATGCTTATTTTGTTAATAGGCGTGAAACCAGTAAAATGAGAGTGACAGAAGGCCACGAGTACTCCCCATACATCACAGATTTAATTGATAAGAATAGAGAGAAGGCCAAGCATCACATAGTTACTCCATTTGATTTCGGCCGAGGGTTATTTCAAGTGGAAACCGGTTGTGGTGGTCGAACGTTGGGGAAGGGTGGGAGAAAACAAACTGTCCATCTGAAACGGAAAACTTGCACTTGTAAAAAGATGGAGATATATAAGATTCCATGCTCCCATGTGCAGACAACGTAGCTTGTCTTATGCTCCATTTGTGGATAAGTTTTTCTCATCTGACCAATACGCGGCCACATATCATAGAGTCTTCAAACTCATTCCTGATCGTGATTATTGGCCTACTTACAATGGACCTGAAATTGTGCACGATCCAACCATGCTTCGGGCTAAGGGAAGACCTAAGTCGACACGTATTAAGAATGAGATGGATGAAGGACCCCGAGGAACGGTTAGATGTGGAAAATGCCACCAAACCGGCCATAATAGTGCCACATGTGCGAAGAGATCATCAAGACACGATGGGAGGTCAGTTGGGTAAGGTGTTAATTATAGTAATTCACAGTTCATCTCAGCGTTGCATGAAAACATATTAATTAATAAAATGGATGATTAAAAAAAAGAATTAGTATAATACTCCGTAGTAAAAATTAACTAATACGATTTTGTTTGTTTGTAGGCATGCAGGTGACAGCGGATCCTAGGTCGAGTGATCAAGATGACCATGACAACTTCTACTTTGTCTTTAGATGTTTTACAACATTTTAGATGTTGTAGGAACAATTTACAACATTTTACGTATTTTCTCTTGTATGTTGTATTTATGTGTTCGAGTATGAATATTAGATGATTAATTGTTATGAATGTTTGATGATTGTACTGTGTTTTACCGGTGAGTTGTATGTGTTTATGTATGTGTTTGTGAACATGTGTGTTGTATGTTTTATAATGTGTTGCATCTCGCTCGTAACACTTAAACAGGAGAAGGGAGACCTTATTTATAGCAAAAAGATGAGTCTGGATTGAAATGGAGCAAAAAAATGATGAAATTCTGTTTTCGGAATTAGGCACGATCGTGTCTACCCGTGCAGGCACGATCGTGCGTGGCTAGCAGTAGCTGTTGTTCTGCGTTCATATGGAAGGGGAAAGTCGCACAACGGTTGGGCGACTTATAAGTCGCCAAACCGTTTGGTGACTTATAAGTCGCCCAACCGTTGGGCGACTTTCCCTAACCATGGTTAAACCCAACAGTAGATCGGTAAATATTTTTTTACCAGCATTATTTTAGTAATTAATTAATTAATTAACATTAATTCGTAAAAAAACTCTAGTACTCCATACGTTTAATTTATAGAAATATAGTCTCTGGTCCCTCCTTGCGTTATTTTGTGGTATTAAGAGTTTGTTTTCTTTTGCCGCTAAAAGAAAAATCTGTTTGCAAAAGCATACCAAGATCGAATGAGTAAGGGTGGGTTCAGTTCTTGCGGTTCAGTTTCAGAAAAAAGAGAAAAACAGAAAAAACAGAAAAAAGAGGTTCTTGCGGTTCGGTTTTGACCTAAAACCAAATATAGAATCAAAGTAAAAAGTTCCGTTCAGTTTCGGTTCGGTTCTACACTCCAAAACTTGGAACCACGATTTAATTTGTTTGGTTTGTTTCGATTCGGTTTCGGTTTTTCGGTTTTTTCCAAAAAATTATCATTTTAGTTAAAATTGATATAATACTTTGAGGGATCAAACATATATAACATAAAGAATGCAAGCACACTACAACAAATAAAATAAAAATGAAAATAAATAAATATGTCATGAATTATATGAGTATGCGAGAGAGATAAAAATATATATTATTAATTTACATTGTTTGTGACTAGTTCAAAAAAAGTTGATGAGTATATACGTTATATGTGATAGTTGAGATAAATATTTATGGTTTCATCAATAGGAATTCTTTAAGTTAAATAAAAATAAAAGTTAATTAATACTAATAACAAGTAAAAACATATTATCAGTATAGCTACATTATTACGTGCAATGAATGTGTAAATGAATTCACAAACTAAACTAAACATAACAAACATTATTTCTCTAGCACAAGAAAACAAAAAATTATTAATGATATTAGGATTAGTTAGGATTAATGCTTAACAATGGACAAATAAATTTTACTCCGTATATTTTAACTAGTTCGGTTTGTTCGGTTCGGTTCGGTTTTGAAGGGTAAAAACCAAAACCGAACCAAACAACTACGGTTCGGTTCGGTTTTTTACATTCGGTTTCGGTTTGTTAGCGGTTCGGTTTTATTTGGCTACGATTCGGTGTGATTTGATTCAGTTTTCGGTTTTCGATTTTTCGGACCCAACCCTACGAATGAGTGTAGTTAAGATATATAAGTGGGCCCTGTGGACCTATTCAAACTATAAATCTCTATTTTCTTTAAAGTGTTGTAATTTTTTTATTTTTACTCCAATTTTTACAAGAATATATCAAACTTCGTAATATTTTATGAGCTTGCATATGACACCAATATTACATATGTAATATTAAAAAGGGAGAACTATCAAATAAGCCCTCGAACTTTCATAAAGGTGTTAATAAGGTCTTTTACAGGAGGCTTTGTCCGGCTGTCGCCATTTAGGGCGGTTTCCGGTGAATTTTTTTGATGAAATTTTTTGAGCATCTTCTTCATTATATCTAGTTTACCCATACCAAATTTCAGCTAAAAATTCAATCGTGAAGGCAATCAAATTATTTTCTGAAATATATTGCGTTGTATAATTGCGCAGTTATCTTCCGAAATTCATTTGAGTGCCTTATCGATTGATTTTTTAGCTGAAATTTGGTATGAGTAAACTACACTTCATGAAGAAGATGTTCAAAAAAATTCATCAAAATAATCCACCGGAAACCTGGCGACGGCCGGACAGCGCCTCCTATAAAAGGGCTTATTTGCACTTTTTATGAAAGTTCGAGGACTTATTTGGTAGTTCTCCCTATTAAAAAAGGTTAAAAAACGCTTTCCTCACAACAAGGATATATTTGGATCTTGGAAAATGCTTTCGGAAATAAGGTGAGAAAATGTTATTCTGTTATGTCCGGTCATCATTCTCCAACAATGTCCATAAACAAATTTCCTGCTTCCATTTGTGAAAGGTAATAAATTCATGATGCAGTACATAGTTAATATACTCTATCATTTATAGAAGACGGTTAAAACTGCTTCTGCTTCTTCCATCAGTTAATATACTATCATTTATATTAACTTATATGATCTGTTTAGCATTCTGTTTACACATAATGCTGCTCAGCAAAGCCGTGTGTTCTCATATAGTCAAAAAGCTTTCCCAGGAATGAATTTTTGCATATAAACTTGTATTTTTTAACATGCTTTCTTATTAAGACCATATTACATTTCATATACCTATTTTATCCTGGGTTATTAAGAAAAAGAAGTTTTTATTTAACCAATGGTAATCTGTTGTCTTACAGATTCATATGAGTTCATTTCCAGATCGTAAAACATGTCAGGTGATCCTAAACTCTTTTGAGATTAAAGCTTGAATGGTGTTGCTACTGTAATACTGTATTAAATGGTTCCCAGAGTAAGGGGGTGTTTGGATTTGATTCTTAAAACTGTTTCTGCTCCTTCAAGGAGCAGAAGCAGAAGTTGGAGTGTTTGGGTAAAAGTGCAGAATTGATTCTGGTGTTCTAATTTACTCCTAGAATCAGTTTTTTTAGAAGCAAACAATGTAAATTAATAATATATATTTTTATCTCTCTCGCATACTCATATAATTCATGACATATTTATTTATTCTGAAAATTAAACAAATATTTGTTTGCTTCTAGTTCAGTTTTTTTAGAAGCAATATATTTTGCTTCTAAATTTACTCCTAGAAGCAGAATCAGAATCAGTTCCAAACACCTCCTAGAATCAGTTTTTACACATTGTTTGTGACCAGCTTCTGAAAATTGTTTCTGATTCTGTTTCTGCTTTAAAAAAGAAGCAGAATCATAATCAGTTCCAAACACCTCCTAAGTTTATTTGTGATTTGCATCAATTCAATCCTTAACAAAAATCGAACATTGGAAGGAAATCACTCTACCTGTTATAGACTCATACACAATGTAATTACACAAACTAAATGGATCTAAGTACGAACGTCATTAATCGGATAGGGAAATCAAATATTTGCAAATTATATTCACAGGTCGAGAATAAAGTCAATTCTCAAGTACTAAAACGCTAAATTCGTCATGGTTTGGAGCGACAATCTAAAAGCGGATTCTGAAGATCTACAAAGGACAACTAAAGACTAAGTAATCAAATAAACTTCAGCACCACAAACTTAGTGATGCTTGTACTCACCAGGCACCAGGAAAGGAGCGGTGTGAGACTTCAAAGGTAAATCAATCATTTGTCCTTGTGGATCTCACATGAAAAAAATCGGCTTTAATACTTAGTGATGCTTGTACTCACCGGTCATCGCGCCAATTAGACTCCTGTTTTTCTGGTTTACATTTGATAATGTATGGTGTGACATTTGTTTATGTGCGAGTTACATCTTTTTTATGCGTGAGTTACATCTTCGTATGCGCGAGTTACATTTTTATTTACTTCAACAAGTTACATTTTGTATACACCTAAATTAAATTTTCCATTAACTCGAGTTACATTTTCCAGGTTACATCACAAAATAAGCCCATGTCAATGAAACAAAAAAACATTTTTTTGTAATAAACTATCTTTTGGCAAAAAAAGTATTTTTTGGGAAAAAAATACTACGTATATATTTGGCAAAGAAAATGATTTTTCTTTAAAACATTTTTATGGCCTTAATATTTAAAACAAAACATATTCACTATTTATGTAAATTAATTGAGTAATTACACTCCTTGTTTTCAAATTGCTTGCATTTGATAGTATACGGAGTTACATTTGGACTTGCCTCAACAAGTTAAATTTGGCATACACCTAAGTTAGATTTTTCATTAACGTGATTTGAAAAATTTAGAAAAATTGATTGTAATAATCCCAACTATTTGCGGTCCGCTTATAATAATCCCAACTATCGATTATATCAGAATAATCCCAACTTTAGTGACCTTCCGCCAATAATGGTCCATGACCAGATATGACCTGATATAACAAGTGAATTTTAAATAGAAATAAAGCGTAAAAATTAAAAGTTGAATTATTTATAGGGATTATTTGTTATATCTCTTCTCATACACTTTAGAAACTATAGGAATTTATTTATAGTCAGTCATGTCGGACAATTATTGACGGAAGGTCACTAAACTTGGGATTATTATGAGATAATCGATAGTTGGGATTATTATAAGCGGACCGCCAATAGTTGGGATTATTACAATCAATTTTTCCTTTAAATTTTTCATTACATGTGTTACATTACAAAATAAACTCTTGCTATTGAAACAAAAGCAAAATCTTTTTTTTTTGCAAAAAATGATTTTTTTAAACATTTTTATGGTCTTAATATTAAAACAAAACATATTCACTATTTAGGTAAAGTAATTGAGAAAATAGAATCCTTGTTTTCATTATTTACATTGAAGTTTTTTATTAGCGTCGAATTACATTTCTTTACATGCGTGTTGCATCATTTTACTACTGGGACAAGAAGAAAACAAAAATATACGTCGAAAATTTTAACTAAGAAATGTGCAAAACTACGTCGTTTTGTGTGAAACTACATAATTTAATTGCTATCCCTACGAATTGGGTTCTTAATTACCAAGAATTGTCGACAGATCTATTTTCTTGTCTTGTCCTTCACAATATTGTGTGTTCATGCGCCGCAGCTAGGGTAAACCTAGTCTGCGTATTTGGGGTCGGCAAATAAAGTTTGCTCGACGTTTTCAATCGCCAGGGGAGCAGAATATCAAAGCTTAGGCCGGCTCGATTTGTGCAACGATCGTCACAAATAGAGCAATTTCGTTGGTGGAAATATAAAGAAGGCAGTTCGAAGATGACAGACACGAATGAATTTGGGGAAATAGACCGCCTAGTAAACGTGTATGGTAGTATGGAGATGGAGGAAGAAGATGAGATTCTTCTTGTGGAGGCTAAGGAATCAGGGAGGGTAGGGTTAACTTTGGTAGGGACAATTACCTGTGAAAAATCGGTACGTTTCTCATTTTTTTCGTGATACTATGGCTAATGTGTGGAAACCTGTTAGGGGTGTTACTATTACTGAAATAGGAACACACAGATATTTGTTTCAATTTTATAGTGAAAGCGATTTGGCACGTGTTTTGGAGGATGGACCATGGACTTTTGACCAAAATCTCACTTTTCTTGCTAAGTTAAAGCCAAAAGACTTGCCTTTGCAAGTACCATTGAACAAGGCTGATTTCTGGATACAGGTTCATGATGTGCCAATGGGTTTTTTTCCAGTGAAAAATGCCATAAAATTGAGAATTTTTGGGGGAACTTTGTTAGGGTGGATGAACAGAATCTCTCTGCTGCGTGGAATCCTTATATGAGGATAAGGGTTAACATTGACTTGAATAAACCCCTCAAAAGGAAGTTGTTTCTCCAATCAGATAAAGGGGAAAACTTTTGTGTGAAATTTAGGTACGAAAAAGTGCCGAGCTTTTGTTTTGCCTGTGGGATTATTGGACACGCCAAAAGATTTTGCCCTCGCTATCCAGATGGCAAAGGCAAACATGGAGATTTACATTTTGGACCTGAGCTGAGAGCGACTAAAGGAAATGTAGCAGTGGGGGAAATAAATGGTTGGTCCCATCTGGTAAAGGAAAAGGAAAAGAAGAAGTGGGGGGAACAGGAATGGAAAACTTGGGTGTGCAGGAAGAGCCGCAACAAGGGAAAGTAAGTACTCACATGGGAGACAAAGTAGAGCAGAAGCGGAGGCGAGTGGTTCATGAAGAACCAGAGGCAAGGCTAAACAACATGGAAGTGGAGGGGGGCTCATCAAAAAACGGGGAGGAGACGGGTTAATTTGCCCGCCCGATAGACAACTAAAAAATGCGACGGAGGAAGCTGCAGGGATGGAAGCACACAAACTCCATCACCTGGAAATTTACTTTTGTTTTTACTTGTTTTTTTACCAAGACTCAGTCTACTGTTGTTTTTTTATTTTTGCTTACAATAAGGGTATTGGTTTGGTGGGTAGGTTATTTATGATCAGGTTTCTTATGGATGGAGGCAATCAGGCTGACTCAGTCGCTAATAGCCTCTTTGCTCTCACCGTTTCAGCGATTAGTCCCGCTCTATATAGGGTGGATTATTCTATGTTTGGACATGACATGAGGGAGCCGATGGGCTTTTGGGTTAGTTGGTCAAGTGGGAAAGTTAAGGTTTGGGTCTTGATTTTTGTACTCGTTATATTGAATCTAATATAAGCTATTTCCTTGCAAAAAAAATATTGTGAGTTCATGTCAATTTTCTTATTTCATTGATTTTTCTATTATTCCAGATACATCATACAGAAAAATACTAATTACTAATTTGAAAGTATACTCCTAGTACATGAAAAAAAAAGAAATATTCACAGTGACTTATTTTTATTATTTTATATTGTCGTGAATCTTGTTCACGGTGACTAAAGTACAACATGTACGTGGAATAGTAAAAATCTCCATCTCTACCTCTATCTCTATATTATTTGTTCTCTATATTCTCTCTCTTTCTCTATCTCTATCTCTACATATACAAACCGGCGTAGTATACCAGACAATTTTCCCGCTCATTATGTTGGGTCACTTTCCGGGTCGGGCAGCTGTATGGATTAGGAGGTGTGATTCCTGTGTAATGTTGACTGGTGCAGAATGAATATGGCTGACTCCTGGAGGCCGGGTCCCATCCATTAATCAATGAAGAATCTCGGCTGGAACACTACACAACACGTAGGGAGAATGAGACCAAATTTAATACTCCCTACGTCTTTTAAAACTTTGTCAAGTTTGACCAGCACGAGAACTAATAAAGTAAAAACTGTGTGGTTGAGGTTTGTGCAGAGAGAGAAAGAATTAACAAGAATCACAAATTCTTTACTTAAAAAAGAAAGTGACAAAGTTAGTGGGGCATCCAAAAAAATGAAAGTTGACAAAGTTTTAAGGGACGGAGGGAGTAAATGCCTTTTTTAAATATTATAACTTTTTTAATTTTATTCCAATTTTTACAAAAAAATATCAAATTTTATAAATTTTTATAATCTTTCATATGACACCAATATTGCATATATATAAGTTGAAACAAAAAATATGAAATTTTAACTATTAGATATTTTCAGATTTAAATTTTTTGTGAAATAGGTTCAATTGCCGAAATTAATATCTTATAACTAAAATATTATTTTTACATCCATCAATTATGCTTCTCAAAAATAGCTTTGAAACAAAAAAGAATCCTAATTTATGTATTTTTACATCGGAATGTTTAACATTTTAAATCGTAATATGATTTGAGTTTTCTCGCACTTAAAAAGATTGTAGAATAGTGGTGAAAGTACGAGTATCGTCTCCACAGGTACGGACAAAAGGGAATTAAAGATTAACTAAAATCAGCGATTAAAAAGAAAAAAAAAATTAAATAAATGCGTCGTGCGAGATTGATTGGTTGAATTGAAATTAAACTAATGCGAATGAGCGAATAAAAGTAAAGATTTGGGTTCTTCTTAATTAACGACGAAGGGAACAGGGATTGATTCCGGGGTAATCAGATTTCTGGCAGATCAGGCCTAATTACATGAATTTAATTTAATTGAGCCTAGCTAATCAATATTAGGTTCTTACCGCTCTCGCGGCGTATAGTACAATAATTTAGGGGACCAGACTGATCTCTCATGCGACAGGATCCTAAATTATTGCCAAAACGAACGAGCTTACGGCCCCTTAATCGCTACTAATCTCTTAGCGAACGATTAAGTGTGTGTGAATGTATCCTAGAACAAATTAGATCTCTCTTAATTTATTCTATATGCAATTGTAATTCTAGTGGCCATTCTAGGTTACAAAAGATATCAGTTAAATTATTCAAACACAAATTAACCAACATTCATGCAATTAAACCATCAAGAAACTAGCCATACATCATGATAAACCCCTTCATCAACCCCAAATCCCTAATTAAAATTACTCCCGACTCATAATTGAAGAATCAATAGAATTGGGAAGAATAGAAATAATTGCCATTAATTAAAAAGTAGGAACTTACAAAGAATCTTAAAGAATAGAAAAAACCAGGGCTAAAAAGCTTTAAAATTCGTCCTTAAGCTTGCTCTCAAAGTTCCATCCCCCCTATTAGGGTTATGGGGGTGTTATTTAAAGGAAATGGTGGAATTTGGGTAGAATTAGGACAAAACGGGGCCAGGCACGGCGCCAAGCACGACCGTGCCTGCGACCGTGCCTGCGGAAGCATCCCGTTTAAACGCGTCCAGGCACGGCGTGCCTAACTGCCAGGCACGACCGTGCCTGGTCTCCAGTAACTTGTTCCTCGTTTTTCTTCAGGCACGACCGTGCCTGGGTTCCAGTAGCTCATCCGCTTCATTCCTAGGCACACACGGCGTGCCTATCGCCGGGCACGACCGTGCGTGACCTTATTCTTTACTTTTTCTTCGTTTTCTTGTTCCAAACGCTCCCGGATGTACGAGGTCAATCCAATTACTCCTTCATCAGAATTTCATCGTGAATCTCCCGATGACCTCCAAATCTCTCAAATCTTCTTCGAATGCCTTCAAATCCTTCCTGAATGCCTCTCAAGCGCTGATTGACGGACTCTAACTTCTTCAATTCAACTCCAAATGCAAAGAAACTCGACCCAACGTCTGATAATCGCAACTTGAGCTAAAATTGAGACTTGCAACACCTTAAAGCTAGGAAAACCATCAAAATCCAACCCGAACACGCATCAAATGCGTGTCTAAATACGGACTTATCAGACTCCCCCACACTTAAGCTTTTGCTTGTCCTCAAGCAAATCAAACAACGGGACTTACGATAATCACCACACGGAATTTAAAACAATTAGCATGCACATGTAGTTAAAGGGATAATCACAGAACAGACATACTAAATCATGATTTTTTTTTTCTAAACTACATCTTTGTACTAAAGCTAAACTATTTGACGAAGTACTCACAACATCCTCGAAGTAATGACAACATAACACAAATAAAATAATTATTGATCAGAGGGACTTGTGAAAGTGATGGTGAATGGTAAAAGACAGTCCCTTTCTTTTGATAGATTGAAATATTCTAACAAAGACTCGATGCATTCGGGAACTTCAGGGCTATTCTTAGGAACAAGGAACTCAGAAGGACACAATTTTAGGAACAATCATCTAAACCTATGCAAAGAGCAGGCATGGTGTACAACTAAGCTAAACCGACGCGGCACATTGGTGCTTTGACATATACTTGAAGTACGCGGAGGACTAAAGCTAATTTTTCTAAAGCCTCCAAGTTCATTAAATAAGTTTATTTTTCCTTGTCATGTTGGCATGAGAACGCCATTTCTTTCGAAAGATACCCAAGTCTCATCCTATTGTGCAAAACACTTACGCTTTTTGACCCGGGCTCCCATTATCTTTTTCGCAAGGTAAGAGGTCTAGCTATATTAATTTTTCACCTTTCGGATTCTTACTAGACATTACCCCATTCTAATCTCGGCCTCACCAAGGAAAAATAGCAATTAAAGTTCATTTATTAATGTGAATCCATGCCTACAATGCAATCCTCGAAAGTATCAAATTCCTAAAACGTGACTGCTCTTACCCCATTTGGGGCATAGGAATAGTGCCAAAAATGGCCCCTACACAAATACCCTAAACTTAACAAATTAATCCCCTAGTTCCCTAAATGCCAAGGCTAAGTCATAAATATTCACGGGTAAGGACCACATGCCATTTGGTTATGGAGCTCAATTGATTGGGTAAGGAACAAAATGGTCAGGCTCAAAGTGGCATTTCCTAAAGGACTTTTCCAGGTGAGATGGAAAAATTATGAATTAAATGGGTGACTAATGCCTTCATCCTTTCAACAATTAGATTATATTGCAAACAAATTAAGCCTAAACGCTTCAAGGGTGTCCTAAAAGCACAGTCAATCCTTAGCCAGCTCACAAAGACACAGTTTAAAGAAAAAATTTCAAAATTTTGACATGAATTTCCTATGAATATACAACTAACACATGCGCATGCTAACTCTAAAAATCACATGTAACAACTACTGTTCGAATGCTCAATTCGCTCCCCCACACTTAAACTTTGGCATCGCCCTCGATGACCAAATATAACCCGCAAGGGTAGCTCAGTTGGTCGAGTGGTGGGAGATTTGGAACAATGGACCAAGGTTCGAATCCCCGTAGCGACCGGGTGGAGGTCACAGAACCTGAAATAAGGCTGTGCCTCTGGTGCGCACGGGTGTATGGGCCTACTGCCATTCTACTGACTGAGTCACCGTGACTAACCTCCCCACCATCCTGTCGGGTCGGGGTGGGGGGGCTCCTGGGGTGGGAGATTCCACCTTTTGGAACAATGGCATCGCCCTCGATGACCAAATATGCACTATGCACAACGGGGTAAAGAGGAAAGGGGCACGCGTGCTCAATCTAACTCAAGTCATTTATTACACAGCGAGTAAAAGAGTTATTGAAACTTCCCTATAGCGTGGGTCGGTCCGGAACTAAACTGAGTCTTTGAATTCTCGGCACGTTATCCATCAAGCATTTGTTTGAGCTGCAACGCATCATTTAACAACAAAGCACGGCAATATAGAGAGTAAAGTGTAACAATGTGAGAGTGTGAGAGTGTTCAGTCATCCAACAGAATCTAAAAAAATAAACTCTACTGCTCAGGAGGGGGAGGGGGCGGGTGTCCATCAAAGAATGAACGCCAGCTATACTCCAATGAATGGAGGTGCTCATTAATCTGCGTGTACTGAGACTGCAGTTATGCGTAATGCATCGTCTGATCCTCCCTCATCTCTCTGTAAAAGTCATGTTGCTCGAATCTCAGCTGATCAAACCGCGCATGCTGCTCTCTGGAAAGCTGACGATAAACAGCATCCTGATGCGCGTGCACCCCCGCCCAAGTATTTGGAAATGCGCGGCCATAAGGGAGTGCATCCAATGGGACGTCGTGTGCTGCTTCCTCCATCTCCTCATCGTTCTCATCATCATCATCATCATCTTCATCCTGCTGCCCTTCTCCTGCTGCTGTTTGGTCAACCTCTTGCTGAAGTCTAGCCCCAAGTCCCGTATTCATGGACGTGAGTGTAGTGAGCGGAAAAAACTAGAAGAGACCTCCATATCTCTGAACCGGTCTCCATATCCCATCTCGCGCAAAATACGTGTAATGTACGGACCAGAAAAAAGGGACTGAATGTGGTTTATGGACTGACGATGGAACATGCTAGCAATGATGGAGCCCATGCAGGGCTTCTTGTTGTGAACCATGCAGTAGAGGCACAACAGGTCAGTCGTAGAAACTTTGGCCCCGACATCGGCCCTCCCAGTCACCGTAGAAGCAAGCAGGGCGTGAATGACCCGGAACTTCCGAGGGTAAAGAAGTGTGGCTGGGGCCTCCCGGGGCTTATAAGTCTTTCCCCCTATACTAATCGATTCCCAAAAATTCTGTCTGTTCACGTGAGAGGGAAGGTCACAAAGGCCAATCTCCTCCCGTTGTTCTCTCTCCACATCGTCGAAGCCTAAGTAGCGCTCAATCTGACTAAGAGAAATGGTATGTTTCTCTTCAAAGGCTTGAAATTTGATTTGGCTTTTTAGATAGTCCTTTTCCGGTATGAGCTTTGGGAGGTGAATTGTTGCTAGCACCTCACATGTGACTTCCTTGAAGGTCGGCTCTTGGATGCCGAAAAATACATGATGCCACCAACCTCTTCGTATCAAATGCATCACTTCATCCCTCAGTGTGGGATCAGCTGCAATCAGTGTGGGCTCATCCGGGTGGTACATTGTACCCACCTTCTTCTGCATCAACTCTAAGTATGTCAGCATTTCCTTATCCGTGTCAAACTGGGGCTGGTATCGTGCGCCTCATGCGCCTCGTGCGCCATGGGCACGATAGAACTAGCAGCTTCGATGTGCGTAGCGCGCATGGAGTTCTTCGTGCGAGCCATCTGCAGAAACAGTCAAAACCAAAGAATTCCAACGGGGCTTCAAGACGTTAGAATGAAGCACATTAATACAAAAAGAATAGCCCCGTCAGCTATAATGATCCGCCAACATCTAAATATGCCAAAAGAAAACCCAAGTTTAACCAGAATAGTCAAAAAGTTGGACTTTAATCAAAGAAATATTCTTTGAATAAGAGTCAAATTTTCAACGACACACGGTGTAAACAAGGTCACAAGCAAGAATCATATATCACCACAAGTGTTTAGAATGGGGTTCTCCCCGAATGCATTAGACATAAAATCAAAAGTTGGGGGGAAGAACTCTCAATTCTAAAATTTGACAAAGTTTAGGTAAAAATTTGGGAGATTATGCTCAAATGAAGTGAACAAAAATCATGCATCATCACAAGCTCACATGAAACCTCATAAATAGCAAAGACATAAAAAACAAATTATGGTCACTTTGGCAAAGTTTACCCTAAATTGGAAAAATTAACTCAACAAGTAGGGATTTCATCAACTAGAGGAAAAATCATCAACATGGAACATCAAAAGCATCAATACAAGCCTCTATTTTGAAAAAAGAAATTAAAATCCCTATTTTTCAAGCAAATGCAAATTTGGACATTCAAACCTTCAATCCTCCATTAATGGAGAAAAGAAGAAGAAGGAAGAAGAAAATTACCATATTTGGAGTTGAGGAGAGAGAGGGGGGTGCAGTGGTCGGCGGAGTTGCGGCGGTCGGAGAGGGCGGTGGTCGTCGATTTTGCCTCTTCGGTCGCGGAGTCTGGGTTGAAAGCTCCGGGTTGGTGTTGCGCGTAAGGAAGAATGGGCTGGCGGGTGTGGGATAATATTTTACGCTGGGGTAAATTCGAAATTTTCGCCAGGCACGACCGTGCCTGGCCTCCAGTAGCTTCTTTCGTTCCATCATATCAGGCACGGCGTGCCTGACTTCCAGGCACGAACGTGCCTAGCTCCCAGTAGCAAATCCCTTGAAACGTACTATCAGGCACGGCGTGTCTGACGATAGGCACGACCATGCCTGCCTTGAATTGCATAAAACGTTGTGGGTTTTTGAAAAGCAGTAACTACACTAAAGAAGCAAAAATTTAAGCTCGGGTTGCCTCCCGAGAAGCGCTATTTTTAATGTCGTTTGCCCGACGCAACTACGCACTCATCTCTCAAAATTTGTGACAAAGATCACCTCACGTTTGCGGTCTAACGGTCCTCCGTAGTACTTCTTTAGGTGGTGGCCGTTAACTTTAAAACGGCCGTTCTCAGGATGGTCTATCTCAACTGTACCGTATGGAAAAACTTCGCTTACTACGAAAGGGCCAGACCACCTAGACTTCAATTTTCCCTTAAAATTTTTCATTCGGGGATTGAACAACTCCTTGCCCTGTCTGATATGCCGGTCGTGATAGGCTTTAGTACGCTCCTTACTAATCTTAGAGTTCTCATAGGCCATAAGCCTCCACTCATCAAATTCGTTGAGCTTCCAAAGCCGCTCACGACCCGCCAAAGAAAGATCCTTATTCAGCGTTTTCAAGGCCCAGTAGGCCTTATGCTCAATCTCTACCGGAAGGTGGCACGCCTTCCCATAAACCAAGTGAAACGGAGTAGTGCCAATGGGTGTCTTATACGTTGTACGCAATGCCCACAGCACATTATCTAACTTATCAGACCAATCCTTCCTATGGGTCTCAACGGTCTTCTCAAAGATGGTCTTAATGTCCCTATTTGAATTCTGAACTTGGCCACTAGTTTGAGGGTGATATGGGATGCCCCCTTTATGAGTGACCCCGTACTTTGCCAGAAGGCGTGTCATGGGATCATTCCTAAAGTGGGTGCCCCTGTCACTAATCAACACTTGCGGCACTCCAAATCTAGAAAACAATTTCTTCAAAAAACGAATCACAACTCTAGCATCATTCGTGGGCAGAGCTTCGGCCTCAACCCACTTAGAAACATAATTCACTGCAATAAGAATGAATTTATTACCTTTAGAACCCAGAAACGGTCCCATGAAGTCAATGCCACAAACATCAAATACCTCACAAGCCAATATAAAATTTTGGGGCATGTCATCCCTCTTGGTTACCGCCCCGCTGCGTTGACACCTGTCACATTCCTGCACAAAAGTTAGAGCATCTTTAAATAAAGTGGGCCAGAAGAAACCACATTCCAAGACCTTACGGGCTGTCCGGTTGAAAGAATAGTGTCCCCCTGTCGGTCCGGAGTGACAATGTTTAAGAATTTCAGCTCCTTCACAAAGGGGAACACATCTTCTAACAACCTGATCAGCACAAATACGAAACAGATATGGTTCCTCCCAGAAATAATACTTCAGATCAGCAAAAAATTTCCTTCGTTGATGAGGTGTATAATCAGAAGAAACAACACCCCAACAAGATAGTTGGCGATGTCAGAGAACAAGGGCACCTCATCAACGATACGCAAAAGTCTCTCATCAGGAAAAGTGCCCTCAATATCTCTCTCACTCAAGGAATCAAGAAAGGGGTTCTCTAACCTACTCAAGTGATCAGCTGCTAAATTCTCAGCCCCTTTCTTATCCCTTATCTCAATATCAAACTCCTGGAGTAGTAATATCCGCCGAATCAATCTAGGCTTAGCATCCACTTTTTGCATTAAATATTTAAGAGCAGAATGATCGGTGAATATCACTACCTTAGACAAAATCAAATAAGGACGAAACTTATCAAGAGCAAACACAACAACAAGCAATTCTTTCTCGGTGGTAGTGTAATTTTCCTGGGCACTATCGAGAGTCTTAGAAGCATAAAAAATAGGCTGAAAATGTTTCTCTCGACGCTGCCCAAGAACAGCTCCTACTGCAAAATCACTAGCATCACACATAATTTCAAAAGGCAAAGACCAGTCAGGAGCTACTACCACCGGTGCCTTGACCAATTTCTCCTTCAAACACTCAAAAGCTTCTAAACACTCCTTTGAGAAGTCAAACAGTGCGTCCTTCTCAAGGAGCTTAGTCATGGGTCGGGCTATCTTAGAAACGTCCTGGATGAACCTACGATAGAAACCTGCGTGTCCTAGAAAACTCCTAATGGCACAGACCGAGGTAGGGGGAGGCAATTTAGAAATCATATCAACCTTAGCCGGATCAACCTCAATCCCCCTACTCGATATCTTAGGCCCTAGGACCACTCCCTCACTAACCATGAAGTGGCACTTCTCCCAGTTAAGCACCAAATTCACCTCTCGACACCTAACCAGGACTTTCTTCAAATTTTCTAAGCACTCATCAAAAGTATCACCATACACAGAAAAGTCATCCATAAAAACCTCCATAAACTTCTGAATAAAATCCCCAAAAATAGCTAGCATGCATCTCATAAAGGTAGCAGGGGCATTACATAATCCAAACGCCATCCTTTGATATGCGAAGGTACCGAAGGGACATGTGAACGTCGTCTTATCCTGGTCCTCTGGGGCTATGGGGATCTGGAAGTATCCTGACATCCCGTCAAGGAAACAGTAGAACTTATGCCCTGCTAACCTCTCTAAAATCTGATCAATGAAGGGGAGGGGGAAGTGGTCCTTCCGGGTGGCGACATTTAATTTTCGGTAATCAATGCAGACCTGTCATCCGGTGACCGTACGCGTCGGTATCAACTCATCTTTCTCATTCTTAACCACAGTCATCCCCCCTTTCTTGGGAACCACCTGGGTCGGGCTTACCCAAAGGCTGTCTGAAATCGGAAAAATAATGCCTACATCTAACAGATGGATGACTTCCTCCCTAACCACCTCCTACATATTAGGATTCAGTCTTCTTTGTGGCTGCACTACCGGTTTAGCATTATCTTCCATCAAAATTTTATGAGTGCAGAAAGCAGGACTGATTCCTTTCATGTCAGAAAATTTCCGGGCTAGAGCTTCCCTTTGTTCACTAAGTAGATCAAGACATGCAGATTTTTGGGATGACTCAAGTCCGGATGCAAGGATGACAGGGAGGTCAGGACTATCATCAATAAAAGCACACTCAAGTTGAGAGGGAAGAGGCTTTAGATTAAATGGAGAAGGGGTAACAATGGAAGAATCGGTCTGACAGTCTTCCTTCCCCACTTTATCTAAATCATCTTCCTTCCCCTTCACATCACTAACATCACTTGAGTCCTCCTCCCCACCTATCATAAGACAATCAAAACTAGGGAGGAGCTCAAGATCCTCTGCTGACAAACTATCATCCGAAAGAAGATCAAAGAAGGCTTCATCAGAAAGCATATTAGGAATGCAATCCTCCACCAAAGAATCCATCACATCCATGTAAAAACACTCTCCACTATCCTGACAGGGCCTCTTCATTATTTTGGACATGTCAAAGGTGGAAGACTCATCCCCTACGCGGAGGACAAGCTTACCATCTCCAACATCAATAAGTGCTCGGGCAGTTGCCAAAAATGGTCTGCCCAATATCAATGGTACCTCCCGATCCTGATCCATGTCCAAAATAACAAAGTCTACCGGAAAAATAAATTTGTCCACTTTAACCAACACGTCTTCAATAATCCCTTAGGGATATTTGACTGATCGATCAGCCAACTGAATGCACATACGTGTAGGTTTAAGTGGACCGAGTGCAAGCTTTGCATATAAAGTAAGAGGCATCAAATTAATGCTAGCACCCAAATCAGCCAGGGCCCTATCAAAAGTAAGATCTCCTATAAAGCAATGAATAGTAAAAGAACCTGGATCCTTAAGCTTCTTCGGCAGATCTGTCTGTATCAAGGCTGAGCACTCCTCATTAAGCGTCACAGTTGACGCTTCTTCCAGCCTCCTCTTGTTCGTCAATAGATCCTTCATGAACTTCGCGTACTTGGGCATTTGTGCTAGTGCATCCACGAATGGTATGTTAATTTGCACTTGTTTCATGAGATGCAAAAACTTACCGAACTGGTCACTGTCATTCTTTCTAGTCAATCGCGCCGGATAGGGGAGAGGTGAGGTGTAATTCTTGACTGGAACGGGCTGTTTTGGTGCAGCCGCCACCTCTCTTCCCTCTTCATTCTCTTTTTCTTCCTCCCGGTCAGCCGACACAACTTCAACTGCATCGGACTTCTTCTTTGTGGCAGCAGGTTCTAGCTCTTTTCCGCTCCTCAAGGTGATTGCCTGAACATGTTCTCTTGGATTTGGCTCGGTATTACTAGGGAGGGATCCCTGAGGCCTTTCAGATAAAGCCTTCGCAAGCTGCCCCAATTGATTTTCAATATTTTGCATCCTTGAGTCCGCCCTCAGTTGATTTTGCGCTAATTGTTTGAGTGTTTCTTCCAAGCTAGAAAATTTTTGCTCAGTCTCCCTCCTGAAGCTCCCTTGCGCCGGCTGAGGTGCTTGTTGCTGACCTTGAGGTGCTTGTGGCTGATTATAGTTTCTAGGTTGATGTTGCTGATTTCCTTGCCCGTAGTTCCCTTGTTGCTGCTGTCTATAGGGTTGATTATAGTAACCCTGTCTCTGGAAGTACATTGCGTCAACTTACTCCACTCCAGGGGCTGCCGAGTGCGCCATCATATTGCATTCATGTGGCCAATGGAGTCCCCCACACATAGTACATGAAGGACTCGTAGGACCGGGGGCTACCATGTTTACACTGGGCACCGAGTGAGCAAGTTCCATCTTCTTCTGATTATCTTCCACAATGGTGGCTAGCTTCTGAATCAAACTAGTCAAAGTATCTACCCTTGCAGAAAGGGTAGAATTATTACTGATCTCATACAAACCCGGGGCCTTTTGCTGAGGAGAACTCCTATCGCTGTACCAAGATGCATTATTTGAAACAATTTTCTCCACTAGTTCTTCCCCCACCTCGGATGGTAAATTAGGAAAGGCTCCACCACCCGAAGCATCGAGCATCATCTTCCCTTCGTTGCTGAGTCCGCTATAAAAGTAGAACAGAACCTCACAATCAGTCAAATTGCCCTGAGGGCAAGCTCTTCTTAGCACCTTGAATCTCTTCTATGCTTCAGCCAGTGTCTCTAGAGAACCCTGCTTGAACTCTTGTAGTTGCTTCTTCAACTTTAGGGCCTTTGACGTAGGAAAGTACTCCTTTATGAAGGCACTATGCAGCTGGTCCTAAGTCTGGAGGTGGTGGTGAGGATTGCTGTCCAACCACCTCTGCGCATCGTCCCTCCATGAGAAAGGGAAAACATCATTCTCACCTGATCATCAGTAAGCCCAAGTATTTTGAAAGTCTGGCACATCCTCATGAAACGGGTAATATGTGCCACTAGGTCTTCTATGGGGCCTCCTCCAAATTGATTATTGGACACCATTCTTATCACCGCCGGCTTGATTTCGTAACGGTTGGCAGTAATTCCCGGCACTTGAATGCTATCATACTCTGAAACGTTTGGTGTAAGGAACTCTGCAATGGTCTGACGCTGATAGAGTGGATTATTGTGCGGTACATATGGATTGGGTGGAGGCGCCTGATGTCTAGGCTGGGGGGCTGGTTGTGGCTGAGTAGGTGGGACTTAGGTTTGGTTTTGAAACTGATTGGGGTATGGTTTTTGGTACTGGGGCTGATTTTGGAATGTAGGTTGATTGATTGGACGTGAGTTCTGTCTCGGTTGGAAAACGGGAATACTCTGCCCTGCTCCTTGTATCCCATAAACTTGGTTTTGAAAATTGGTTTCAGGAGCAGTAGGGGTATTTTGAAAAAGGTGATATAATGGAGGGAGATTAAATTGTGGTGAAGGCTGATTTTGGAAAAAGATCGGAGTGCGGTAATTTTGAAAATCTGGAGGGTTTCTAGGTGAAAGAGGTGGTGAAGATTGGGGTGATGTGTTATGATAGAAATCTGGCTGAGAAATAGGGTTTGGATTACTAGATGACCCTATGTTTTCAGACGAAGATTGATGGTCCATGGTAATTTTCCCTTTGTGAGCCTTGCGGTTCTGTCTGGCGAGCTTTTCAATCTCAAGATTAAGAGAGATTAACGGTTCTCCCCTCTTGGAGCGTGAATGCATAAACAGATCTGACCTGCAAGGTTAGCAGACAAAATTGCTACGAAAAACTAAAAACGAATCGCTGAGTAAAATTAACCCTTAAGACCGACACCGTCCCCGACAACAACGCCAAAAACTGATGTGAGTTTTCTCGCACTTAAAAAGATTGTAGAATAGTGGTGAAAATACGAGTATCGTCTCCACAAGGACGGACAAAAGGGAATTAAAGATTAACTAAATTCAACGATTAAAAAGAAATAAAATTAAATAAATGCGTCGTGCGAGATTGATTGGTTGAATTGAAATTAAACTAATGCGAATGAGCGAATAAAAGTAAAGAGTTGGGTTCTTCTTAATTAACGACGAAGGGAACATGGATTGATTCCGGGGTAATCAGATTTCTGGCATATCAGGCCTAATTGCATGAATTTAATTTAATTGAGCCTAGCTAATCAATACTAGGTTCTTACCGCTCTCGCGGCGTAGAGTACAATAATTTAGAGGACCAGGTTGATCTCTCATGCGACAAGATCCTAAATTATTGCCAAGACGAACGAGCTTACGGCCCCTTAATCGCTACTAATCTCTTAGCGAACGATTAAGTGTGTGTGAATGTATCCTAGAACAAATTAGATCTCTCTTAATTTATTCTATATGCAATTGTAATTCTAGTGGCCATTCTAGGTTACAAAAGATATCAGTTAAATTATTCAAACACAAATTAACCAACATTCATGCAATTAAACCATCAAGAAACTAGCCATACATCATGATAAACCCCTTCATCAACCCCAAATCCCTAATTAAAATTACTCCCGACTCATAATTGAAGAATCAATAGAATTGGGAAGAATAGAAATAATTGCCATTAATTAAAAAGTAGGAACTTACAAAGAATCTTAAAGAATAGAAAAAACCAGGGCTAAAAAGCTTTAAAATTCGTCCTTAAGCTTGCTCTCAAAGTTCCATCCCCCCTATTAGGGTTATGGGGGTGTTATTTAAAGGAAAGGGTGGAATTTGGGTAGAATTAGGACAAAACGTGGTCAGGCACGGCACTAGGCATGACCGTGCCTGCGACCGTGCCTGCGGAAGCATCCCGTTTAAACGCGTCCAGGAACGACCGTGCCTGGCCTCCAGTAACTTGTTCCTCGTGCCTGGGTTCTAGTAGCTCATCCACTTCATTCCTAGGCACGCACGGTGTGCCTAACGCTGGGTGTACGAGGTCAATCCAATTACTCCTTCATCATCGGAATTTCATCGTGAATCTCCCGATGACCTCCAAATCTCTCAAATCTTCTTCGAATGCTTCTCAAGCGCTGA